>CM039444.1:7069083-7761390 GCA_022388445.1 Zophobas atratus
CAGGGTGATTCAATAAAATTAATGAAAGCGTAAATTTATTTTACTGATTTACTCAGGAACCACAAAACCGAATGCTTTGAAATCTTGAAGATGTTTTAAGGTTATAAAGAGCATAATAAATGTTTAGTCAAAATACATTTGCTTATCCCCTCCAAAAAATTGATGACGTCAGCTCGAAAGTTTGCCGAATAAATCCTATCTAAACTGTACAAAATATGATGAGTCTGTACTTGTGATTTATCACTCCATTGATTTTTTTTTGGATTTGCATATACAGGGTGACTCAAAAAAAAAAAAATGAATGCGTAAATTTATTTTATTGATTTACTCAGGAACTACAAAACCGAATTCTTTGAAATCCACTGCGAAAAAAACATAATAGGCATGCAGTCGTCACGTTTCCGACAGCGAGGGAAGTACTGTCTAAACTCTTTAGACCAATTTTTTTTCATAAAAAACGCTATTACTGCAGAAAAAGCTTTACACAACAACAAAAATTTCTTCTCAAAAATTGGGTGGCCAGAAATCGTTATCACGACGTGGGAGACCACTTGATTTGATTTTTTTCTTTCTTGGTTGCAAAGTTTTAGGTCCATTGTTACGCCACAAGTGAACTCACCCGGACAAAATAGTTTGCAATAATTTTTACAAGGAATTAATGCCGAAAAGTAAGGTGCATCATTATGATTAAGAGTGGGCTTTGAAATAACCAGTGAGAATTTTTGGGCAATAATTTTCACAATTTCATCCTTTATCTCGTTGGAACTACACACAAAACCTACTAAAACCTAATCAGAGTTATTGTTGCTAGTTTAAAGTCGTTAATCGACTTTAAAATTATGCGGTTGTGAAGGAAGATTTTATTGCGTTTTATCTTTATCTGAAGCAAATGATTTGAAGATTTTAATTGGATAAAAACTTCAGTGTGTCGCTAACTCTTGGAGTAAAATGTCTAGTGTGCGAGTGGAGCAACTTTTAGTAAGTTTTTCAAAAATAGTCATGGGTAATTGGTCACGCGAAACAATTTTCTGCTTTTTCGTTTTACTTTTTTAATTTTCGATTTTTCGTTTATTTCGAATTTAGTTAATTAATTAATTAATTTTTTTTTCGAAATAGAATACTTCAGTTGTCATGCTACCCCAAATAAAAAATTTGTTTAGAAGCCTCTTGTCCGTCTTTACTGTTGTCGGTTTTATTCAGGCAAGCCTAAATCCCAGAAAGTTGACGTCTGTAAAATCAATGTCATGGTGCACCTTCACATTTTTGATTTTTTACGATAAAAACGATTTAATCAAAAAATTATTGCCTATTGTCTGTGTGCACAGATTGGACGTACATTTGAAAAAATAAACAAAGACGATTTATCCTGATTTAATAGGACGTTTTACAGGCGATTTTATTTTTTTTTGGTTGATTAAAATCCACACATTTTCGAGGTATGAATCTTTATCTTTTGATTGAAGCTCCCACTAGATCGATTGATTCTCAGTTTTGTTCCATGTCCGCGGTGTTTGAAAATTTGCTCAACTTGTGAAAATGTTAATTTCGTCTGTAATCTTTTTTCAGACGTACTTTTGCTTATTATTTACTTTTACGTCCACCAAGTCGATATTCCAACCTCAGCAACTTGAACATGGATTAAAAGAAGTAGAAAATATTTTCCCTGATACGGCACATCCCGATGTAGTTAAAGTTTCTTCTAGTTTATACGAGAATGACGACCATACTACTATTTGCTGGAACGAAGAAACAATTCTACATTTTTTTTCTAATGGTAGTAGTGCCGGGTATGTGGAGTATTCGATTAGCTTGTCAGTAACTGCCACGGAACCTATTCCCGAAAATGATGACCAAGTCGAACAATATGAAATAACGAGTAAAACTAAAGGGTCGAAGCAAGTGTTAGATTTCATCACCATCAAGGACGATGCCGAAGAAACAACGAAATATAACAAAACCTCGATCTGTAAATCAGGAAAGCTTATATTAGGACGTTCTTGGGGACGCGGGAGAAGGCAAGAACTGAAGTAAAATTGAAACCCATTAAGGAAGAACTGGACATGAATTCCGTGGTATCTGTAAACGGGCACGACTCCGAAAGCCTCAGCGATCTTGGCGAAGCTAACAGTAATGTCAGCGGCGAAGCTGACAGTAAAGCCAGCGGCGAAACCGACAGTGGAACCAGTGAAGCCGACAACGAAAGCGGCAGCGACGCTGACAGTGGAACGTCCGCAGCTGATAGTGTAAGCAGCGGAGAAGACGACAGTAAAAGCTCCAGCAAAGATGAGAGTGACTTTGAGAGTCTACCCGATGATCAGAACAACACAATAACGAATGTAGCGAGAATGCACAGCGACAATGTTTCACCCGCAGGTTATACTTATAGTATCTTAGTTACTAAAGGTAGTAACAGTTTTGGGTTTACAGGATTTTCGTCGAATGGGAGAGCCCATGAGGATGCATCTAGCAGTGCAGCTGACAGTGAAACTGACAATGCAGGTGATGATGAACCCGATCAAGCTACTAAAGGTAGTAATAGTTTTGGGTTTACAGGGTTGGAAGATAGTGACTCATTTTCGGCGTATGGTGAAGCTGACAATGCAGCTGATGATCAACCCGACCAAGCAAAGGGCGTCGGAGCTTACGGTGGAACACACACTAACTTAGAGGGAATGTATAACGGCTATGTTATGCCCGGAGGTTATACTTATAGTATCCTAGTTAATAAAGGTAGTAACAGTTTAGGGTTTACAGCGTTGGAAGGTGGCGTCTCATTTTCGTCGAATGGGGAAGCCGATGCGGATGCATTTAGTGGTGAAGCTGACAGTGGACAGGGTATCGGAGCTTACGATGGAACACACTCGAACGTAATGGGAATGTACAACGGCTATGTTATGCCCGGAGGTTATACTTATAGTACCTTAGTTAATAAAGGTAGTAACAGTTTTGGGTTTACAGCGTTGGAAGGTGGTGTCTCATTTCCGTCGAATGGGGAAGCTGATGCAGATGCATTCAGTGGTGAAGCTTACAATGCAGCTGATTATGAACCCGACCAAGCAACGGGTATCGGGGCTTACGGTGGAACACACACTAACTTAGTGGGAATGTACAACGGCTATGTTATGCCCGGAGGTTATACTCATAGTAACTTAGTTAATAAAGGTAGTAACAATTTTGGGTTTACAGCTATGGAAGGTGCTGTCTCATTCCGTCGAATGGGGAAGCCGATGCAGATGCATTTAGTGGTGAAGCTGACAATGCAGCTGATGATGAATCCGACCAAGCAAAGGGTATCGAAGCTTACGAAGGAACACACAATAACGTAGTGGGAATGGACAACGGCTATGTTATGCCCGGAGGTTATACTTACAGCATCTTAATAATTAAAGGTAGTAATAATTTTTGATTTGTAGCTGCGGAAGGTGCTGTCTCATTTTCGTCGAAAGAGGAAGCCAATTTGGATACATCCAGCAGTGAAGCTGACAATCCAGCTGATGAACCCGACCAAGCAAAAGGTATCGGAGCTTACGGAGAAACATACAATAACGTAGTGGGAATGGACAACGGCTATGTTATGCCCGGAGGTTATACTTACAAAATCTTAATAACTAAACGTAGTAACAATTTTCGATTTATAGCTGCGGAAGGTGCTGTCTCATTTTCGTCGAACGGGGAAGTCAATGCGGGTACATCCAGCAGTGCAGCTGACAGTGCAGCTTTTAGAGGACTGAAAAATACTATCCCAATTTCGCCGACTAAGGAATCTGATTTCGAAGGCATGGAAAACCCTGGCGTCTGGGACCAAGTGATGGCAATGTTATACGGGTATCAACCCAGTATGGGTCAGTCAGGTCCACTGAGTGCAGATCAAGTCAGTGCAAGTTGGAATGGTAATGAACGGAACCTTGTTGGTAATAGCGGCATGGGTTTCGGTAATAACCAACCGTACGCGTTTTCTGACCAGCTCGGTTATGGTGGTCACCAAATGTACGGTTATGGAGGTCAGCAGCCGTTCCATTCTCGTAGTCAGCAACCGCTGAGCTATGGTAGTCAACAGTTCGGCAATGCTAATTACCCAAGAGGCGATGTCCGGATTAACCAACCAACCGGTTTTGACACCTATCCCTGTCAAAATGGAAAAGTCAAGGTAAAACTGAACTTGGGTGTCGAAGGCGACGTTGGAAAAGTCGAAGAGGTTTACAAAGAAGTGGAAATCGACTTATCTCAACCAATGGATAATTCCCATGGTGGCAATTTCGATCATCAATTGAGCTCGTTGTTGCGCACTTATCTAGGTGACGTATTATCCAGGCACCAATCATGTAATCCCTCTTCCAACGAAAACGTCAACTCAATAAATAATTTCAATCATCGTTATAATTACGGTTACGGTGATCGTACCTCCTACGACTACCCTGTGGAGGCGAACGGTTACTACTACCCCGACGTGCGGGTCTTGGCCCCGCAGGGTTACGCTAAGCACTCCTACGGGCCCACCGTCGCACCCCAAGTATCTTCGGTGATGAAAGGTTACCAAATGCACCCCACCCTTCAGACCGTCACGCCTTCTTCGAGCATAGAGGGTCACTATTTGCAGCCGGACTCGGAAGCCGTCGTGCATCAAATGCCCTCGGAAACGCCCGAGTTGCAAATCGTCCCACCACAGGGGTCTTCGGGGGTGGATGGTCACAATCAGCATGCTAGGCAGACCATGGAACCCGTTAGGTCTTCGCAACTTCCCTCTGTGATAGCATCAAGGAGGAAGAAACTGAGAACTTCCCGACATGGTTAGACACGTTGAAACAAAAGGTTGCTGAAAGCTTCAAAAGTGTCTTTCTTTATTCTAGTTACTCAAAATAACTTTCTCGTATTTTATCTTATCTTTAAATAAAAAAATGCACCTTGTATGCAGTTTTATTTAATTGCACTTGAGTGAGTAGTCATTTGATGGCAGAGATGAAGACGATCATCTGCATCTTGGTAAGCTAACTTTAACGTTTTACTCTTTACCCAATTTTTTTGTCAAGTTGATGGTGGCCTCTGCTTGGGGGCAGAGCTACAACTGCACGTCTGCAGGAAGATTTAGGTACAAAGATTCAGCTTGTCGTTCCTACTACTTGTGCGTTTTGTACAACGGTGGCTACGTCAAGAGTGACTACACGTGTCCAAGTACCATGATTTTCGACCCAACGAGCCAAACATGTTCGACCACGGCGGTTTGCATCGACAACATCTGCGATTCTGTACCTTTGGTACCACTTTTCCCCAAGTTGCCGGACCCCAATGGGCCCGACTGTCACACCTACATCCAGTGCATGGGCATAATTGACCGCTACCCGGTGGTCGGAACGTGCCCAGACGGCCTACTATTCGACAACAACTTCAACCCAGAACCAGACTGTTGGATTCAAGGAAACTGTAGTACTTAAAAAACAACCCATTGTCTTGAAATAAAAGCAAAACAAACGTTATCACTTCGCGTTTGTTTATGTTAAGCAGTCTTTGGTATTTAAATAAAGTCTTCGTTCGATTAAGTCAGTCTTATTGTTACATTACATAATGAGGCCCGTTCTAGTTGTTGTAGTGGTAAGTCGGCGAAAATTTTTGACGTCGCTTTCCAACAAACCCATTCTAGATTTTGGTCACCGGGACCCATTCCCAAGACACGTGTTTAGTTTCTGGAAGATTCAGGTCGCTGGATCCAACCTGCCGAAATTACTACCTTTGCGTCAAAAGCAAAGGTCTTTTCGTTTCGAGAAAATACATTTGCCCAGAACCTTCAATTTTCAACCCATCGAGTGGTCGTTGTTCGGTGGACGCCCACTGCATCGATAACATTTGCAGATATTTACCACCTTCCATTACCAAAATAGTGGATCCCAACGGACACGACTGTAAGACCTACATAGAATGTGTCGGCCCCGAAGGTCAGCGTTATCCGACTGTGAGAACATGCGAAGTTGGATACTTTAACAAGGATCTGTTGCCAGAACCTGGTTGTTGTTTGACCAAAAATTGTTGAAAATAAAATTTCAAAGAACTTTTTTTTCATTAAATCCTCCATAACCCCCCACGAGAAATCTGGACTCGGTGATGACGTTCGAATGCACGTTATCTCGTTTAATTACACAGGATTAATTTTACTGGCACTAAAATTCCACCAAATGTGTTAATGACATTGAGCTGTTGTTGCTACACTTCTTCAAATATTTATATACAAAAATCTAATCAAACTTGCTTTCTTAGAATGGCCAGTTGTAAATTACAGCAATAATTCCCTAATCCAAAATGCAATTAAAGCAAACACTTGAAATCGGACGACATGTATAATAAATGCAATTTAAACTGCATTTTATCTTTCTTCTCCAATTAACGATGAAGTTTTTATTGGTGCTACTAGCGGTAGGTGAAATACATAGTTGCATCTACGAAAATTATTTTCATTTTTTTTTTAGTACTTGGCGATTATTCGGATGAGTTTGGCCACGAACTGCGTAGCTGTGGGCAGTTTTCGCCAAAGCAAAGATCCAACTTGCCAGAAGTACTTCACGTGTAATGTCATTCTGGACATCTACTTCATTAAGACGGATCTTAGTTGTGGTACCTTCATGAAATTTAACCCGACTACGCAGCAGTGTGACTATACGTCTGTTTGCATTGATAGCTTCTGTGATAACCAGCCGCCTCTGCAGAAATTACCAGATCCAAATGCGCTTAACCAGACCTGCAGACACACGTACATCCAATGCAAGGGAATCACTAACCAGTATCCGACCATTGAACAATGTCCTCTTGCCTCAGGATGTTGCTAATATAAATATGTCAAATGAATAATAATAATAATAATAAATAAATGATGAACTATTTTTCTAATTTTTTTTATTCCTTTTACCCCAGCTCCTCTACCACTCTAAACAGTCACTTCTTTTGGAAAAACAATACCAAAATTCGTGTCAAAATTTTATTACCACTTATCCGAATTTCTTCAATTCTTGTAAGCGGAATAAACAATTTTTCGAACGGCGGCACCGCTTTAATTAAGCTATTGTTGTCTGGAAGATTTGTTCAGCTTATAATCTGTCGAAAATAAAATTATAGCACTAGCAATAATTTAATTATCCTTTTATGTCAATGACTACGTGATTTATCTCATAATGCTAACAGAAAATACATTTTTTTGCGTCCAGTGCAGCAGTAGCTTGCAAGTGTCATAATGATAATTTTGAAAATCGTCTTCATTTTAGTAAGTTAATAATTTTTTTTATTTATGAATGACAGACACTTTCGTAGGGTTTATATAACGTGGCAACTTGCTTGAGTGCTGTTTCAAATTTTGAATGTTCGCAAAGTGGAAGATATCCGGATCCTCAAGATTCTGCGTGTTCTAGTTATTATTTGTGTAGTGAGTTGCCGGGGGGAATTTTTATCAAAAACAGCTACACGTGTAACCAGGGCAGTAGATTTGATTCTGAATTAGAAGAATGTTCCTCTAGTTATCGCTGTCCTGGAAGGTGCTTGGTGGAAGAAGACCGCTTTGAATGCACAGATACTGGAAGATTTAAAAAACCGAACGACTTATCCTGTACCAAGTACTACTTGTGTTCTCTACTACAAGAAAATGTTTTTCTCAAAAATGAATTTTCTTGTTCCGGGGGATCATACTTTGACGACTCTTTGCAACAATGCAGCAGCAGTTACGTCTGTCCTTGCACGAACACATCTCTTACGACTACAGTACCACCGCTTCGAACAACAACATCTTCTAAAGAAGTAACAACTACAAAAACTTCTGGTCGTTACAACGGGGAAGAAGATGTTGAATTTAAGTGTAACAGAACTGGCAGATTTAGTAATCCAGAGGATGCAACCTGCACTAAATATTATCTGTGTTATCTCCTTATAGATGGCACCTACGCAAAAAAAGAATATCTCTGTCCGCTTGGACATTTATTCGATCCAGTACTTCACATTTGTACTTTATTTTATCGCTGTACTTTGACCACCGCCAAACCAACTACAACGTCAGAAGTTGTAACTACAACCAGCGTGATTAATTCCACTTGTGGTACTTCACAACTGGAAGAATTTACATGTTCGACTAAAGGAAGATTTAAAAATCCACAAGATACCACGTGTGCTACATATTTTTTGTGTTCGCTTCTTCAGAACGGTTCTTTTATTCAAACGGAGTACAGTTGTCCGTTGGGTTCTTTCTTTGATCCAGATCTTCAAATATGTAGCGGGTTTTATGACTGTCTTTGTGGTACGAATCGACCTGTTGTATCAACTTCAACTGTAGAAACTTCACCATTAGAAGATATTACAACGTCTTCAACAGCTAACTTGAGTTCAGAAAGTGCTGAAACTTCTTCTTCAGAACATATCACATATCCCACAACAGCTTTCACCTTTACAACCTCCACGTCAACGGAATGTTTTGTTGATAGAAACAATACGCAAGAATTTAGTTGTTCAGAAAAAGGCAGATTTCGTAATCCCAACGATAAAAGTTGTACAACATATTTTCTATGTAATCTGTTACGAAACGGATCGTTCGTTGAGACACAATATGGTTGTCCTGCTGGTTCACGGTTTGATCCAGAACTCCAAGTTTGCAATATTTTCTACGTGTGTCCTTGTGAAGTGACAAGTACAACTTCTGAAATCAATACCCCAAGTTCAGAAAGTGTTGAACCATCATCTTCAGAAAATACTAGATCGACTACAACAACTTTTGCGTCAACAATTTCGACGTCAACTCAATGTTTTGCTCATCAAAATAACATAGAAGAATTCAGTTGTTCTGAAAAGGGACGATTTCGCCATCCAAAAGATGAAACTTGTACAACATATTTTTTATGTAATTTGTTAAGAAATGGATCTTTGGTTCAAACACAGTATAGTTGTCCTTCTGGTTCGAGGTTTGACCCTGAACTCCAAATCTGCAATATATTCTACGGGTGTCCTTGTTTGGTGACAAGTACAACATCTTCAACATCTACCTTGAGTTCAGAAAGTGTTGAAACATCATCTTCAGAACATACTAGATCGACTACAACACCTTTTGCGTCAACAACTTCGACGTCAACTGAATGTTTTGCTCATCAAAATAACATAGAAGTATTTAGTTGTTCCGAAGAGGGACGATTTCGCCATCCAAAAGATGAAACTTGTACAACATACTTTTTATGTAATTTGTTAAGAAATGGATCTTTCGTTCAAACACAGTATACTTGTCCTTCTGGTTCGAGGTTTGACCCTGAACTCCAAATCTGCAATATTTTCTACGTTTGTCCTTGTTTGATTACAAGTACAATATCTTCAACATCGACTTTGAGTTCAGAGAGTATTGAAACATCATCTTCAGAATATACTAGATCGACTACAACACCTTTTGCGTCAACAACTTCGACGTCAACTGAATGTTTTGCCCATCAAAATAACATAGAAGAATTTAGTTGTTCGGAAGAAGGACGATTTCGCCATCCAAAAGATGAAACTTGTACAACATACTTTTTGTGTAATTTGTTAAGAAATGGATCTTTCGTTCAAACACAGTATACTTGTCCTTCTGGTTCGAGATTTGACCCTGAACTCCAAATCTGCAATATTTTCTATGTTTGTCCTTGTTTGGTGACAAGTACAACATCTTCAACATCCACCTTGAGTTCAGAAAGTGTTGAAACTTCATCTTCAGGAAATACTAAATCGACTACAACATCTTTTGCGTCAACAACTTCGACGTCAACTGAATGTTTTGCTCATCAAAATAATATAGAAGAATTTAGTTGTTCCGAAGAGGGACGATTTCGCCATCCAAAAGATGAAACTTGTACAACATACTTTTTGTGTAATTTGTTAAGAAATGGATCTTTCGTTCAAACACAGTATACTTGTCCTTCTGGTTCGAGGTTTGACCCTGAACTCCAAATCTGCAATATTTTCTACGTGTGTCCTTGTTTGGTGACAAGTACAACATCTTCAACATCCACCTTGAGTTCAGAAAGTGTTGAACCATCATTTTCAGGAAATACTAGATCGACTACAACACCTTTTGTGCCAACAACTTCAATATCAACTGAATGTTTCGCTCATCAAAATAATATAGAAGAATTTAGTTGTTCCGAAGAGGGACGATTTCGCCATCCGAAAGATGAAACTTGTACAACATACTTTTTGTGTAATTTGTTAAGAAATGGATCTTTCGTTCAAACACAGTATACTTGTCCTTCTGGTTCGAGGTTTGACCCTGAACTCCAAATCTGCAATATATTCTACGTGTGTCCTTGTTTGGTGACAAGTACAACATCTTCAACATCTATCTTGAGTTCAGAAAGTGTTGAACCATCGTCTTCAGGAACTACTAGATCGACTACAACACCTTTTGCGTCAACAACTTCGACGTCAACTGAATGTTTTGCTCATCAAAATAATATAGAAGAATTTAGTTGTTTTGAAGAGAGACGATTTCGCCATCCAAAAGATGAAACTTGTACAACCTACTTTTTGTGTAATTTGTTAAGAAATGGATCTTTCGTTCAAACACAATATACGTGTCCTTCAGGTTCGAGGTTTGACCCTGAACTCCAAATCTGCAATATTTTCTACGTGTGCCCTTGCTTGGTGACAAGTACAACATCTCCAACATCTACCTCGAATTCGGAAAGTGTTGAAACTTCATCCTCAGAACATACAAGATCGACTACAACACCTTTTGCGTCAACAACTTCGACGTCAACTGAATGTTTTGCTCATCAAAATAACATAGAAGAATTTAGTTGTTCCGAAGAGGGACGATTTCGACATCCAAAAGATGAAACTTGTACAACATACCATTTGTGTAATTTGTTAAGAAATGGATCTTTCGTTCAAACACAATATACGTGTCCTTCAGGTTCGAGGTTTGACCCTGAACTCGAAATCTGCAATATTTTCTACGTGTGTCCTTGTTTGGTAACAAGTACAACATCTTCAACATCTACCTTGAGTTCAGAAAGTGTTGAAACATCATCTTCAGGAAATACTGAATCGACTACAACACCTTTTGCGTCGACAACTTCGACGTCAACTGAATGTTTTGCTCATCAAAATAATATAGAAGGATTTAGTTGTTCCGAAGAGGGACGATTTCGCCATCCAAAAGACGAAACTTGTACAACATACTTTTTGTGTAATTTGTTAAGAAATGGATCTTTCGTTCAAACACAGTATACCTGTCCTTCTGGTTTCCCTGAACTCCAAATCTGCAATATTTTCTACGTGTGTCCTTGTTTGGTACAAGTACAACATCTTCAACATCACCTTGAGTTCAGAAAGTATTGAAACATCATCTTCAGAATATACTAGATCGACTACAACACCTTTTGCGTCAACAACTTCGACGTCAACTGAATGTTTTGCTCATCAAAATAACATAGAAGAATTTAGTTGTTCGAAAAGGACGATTTCGCCATCCAAAGATGAAACTTGTACAACATACTTTTTGTGTAATTTGTTAAGAAATGGATCTTTCGTTCAAACACAGTATACTTGTCCTTCTGGTTCGAGGTTTGACCCTGAACTCCAAATCTGCAATATTTTCTACGTGTGTCCTTGTTTGGTGAAAAAGTACAACATCTTCAACATCTACCTGAGTTCAGAAAGTGTTGAAACTCATCTTCAGGAAATACTAGATCGACTACAACACCTTTTGCGTCAACAACTTCGACAGTCAACTGAATGTTTTGCTCATCAAAATAACATAGAAGAATTTAGTTGTTCGAAGAGGACGATTTCGCCATCCAAAAGATGAAACTTGTACAACATACTTTTTGTGTAATTTGTTAAGAAATGGATCTTTCGTTCAAACACAGTATACTTGTCCTTCTGGTTCGAGGTTTGACCCTGAACTCCAAATCTGCAATATTTTCTACGTGTGTCCTTGTTTGGTGACAAGTACAACATCTTCAACATCACCTTGAGTTCAGAAAGTGTTGAACATCATCTTCAGAACATACTAGATCGACTACAACACCTTTTGCGTCAACAACTTCGACGTCAACTGAATGTTTTGCTCATCAAAATAACATAGAAGAATTTAGTTGTTCGAAGAAGGACGATTTCGCCATCCAAAAGATGAAACTTGTACAACATACTTTTTGTGTAATTTGTTAAGAAATGGATCTTTCGTTCAAACACAGTATACTTGTCCTTCTGGTTCGAGGTTTGACCCCGAACTCCAAATCTGCAATATTTTCTACGTTTGTCCTTGTTTGTAACAAGTACAACATCTTCAACATCTATCTTGAGTTCAGAAAGTGTTGAACCATCGTCTTCAGAAACTACTAGATCGACTACAACACCTTTTGCGTCAACAACTTCGACGTCAACTGAATGTTTTGCTTATCAAAATATATAGAAGAATTTAGTTGTTTGAAGAGGACGATTTCGCCATCCAAAAGATGAAACTTGTACAACATACTTTTTGTGTAATTTGTTAAGAAATGGATCTTTCGTTCAAACACAGTATACTTGTCCTTCTGGTTCGAGGTTTGACCCTGAACTCCAAATCTGCAATATTTTCTACGGTTTTTCCTTGTTTGTACAAGTACAACATCTTCAACATCACTTGAGTTCAGAAGTGTTGAAACATCATCTTCAGAAATACTAGATCGACTACAACACCTTTTGCGTCAACAACTTCGACGTCAACTGAATGTTTTGCTCATCAAAATAACATAGAAGAATTTAGTTGTTTCGAAGAGGGACGATTTCGCCATCCAAAAGATGAAACTTGTACAACATACTTTTTGTGTAATTTGTTAAGAAATGGATCTTTCGTTCAAACACAGTATACTTGTCCTTCTGGTTCGAGGTTTGACCCTGAACTCCAAATCTGCAATATTTTCTACGTGTGTCCTTGTTTGGTACAAGTACAACATCTTCAACATCACCTTGAGTTCAGAAAGTGTTGAAACTCATCATCTTCAGAAATACTAGATCGACTACAACACCTTTTGCGTCAACAACTTCGACGTCAACTGAATGTTTTGCTCATCAAAATAACATAGAAGAATTTAGTTGTTCGAAGAAGGACGATTTCGCCATCCAAAAGATGAAACTTGTACAACATACTTTTTGTGTAATTTGTTAAGAAATGGATCTTTCGTTCAAACACAGTATACTTGTCCTTCTGGTTCGAGGTTTGACCCTGAACTCCAAATCTGCAATATTTTCTACGTGTGTCCTTGTTTGGTGACAAGTACAACTCTTCAACATCTACTTGAGTTCAGAAAGTGTTGAAACTCATCTTCAGAAATACTAGATCGACTACAACACCTTTTGCGTCAACAACTTCGACGTCAACTGAATGTTTTGCTCATCAAAATAACATAGAAGAATTTAGTTGTTCGGAAGAGGACGATTTCGCCATCCATAAAGATGAAACTTGTACAACATACTTTTTGTGTAATTTGTTAAGAAATGGATCTTTCGTTCAAACACAGTATACTTGTCCTTCTGGTTCGAGGTTTGACCCTGAACTCCAAATCTGCAATATTTTCTACGTGTGTCCTTGTTTGGTAACAAGTACAACATCTTCAACATCACTTGAGTTCAGAAAGTGTTGAACCATCATCTTCAGAAATACTAGATCGACTACAACACCTTTTGCGTCAACAACTTCACGTCAACTGAATGTTTTGCTCATCAAAATAAATAGAAGAATTTAGTTGTTCGAAGAGGACGATTTCGCCATCCAAAAGATGAAACTTGTACAACATACTTTTTGTGTAATTTGTTAAGAAATGGATCTTTCGTTCAAACACAGTATACTTGTCCTTCTGGTTCGAGGTTTGACCCTGAACTCCAAATCTGCAATATTTTCTACGTTTGTCCTTGTTTGGTAACAAGTACAACATCTTCAACATCCACCTTGAGTTCAGAAAGTGTTGAACCATCATTTTCAGGAAATACTAGATCGACTACAACACCTTTTGTGCCAACAACTTCAATATCAACTGAATGTTTCGCTCATCAAAATAATATAGAAGAATTTAGTTGTTCCGAAGAGGGACGATTTCGCCATCCGAAAGATGAAACTTGTACAACATACTTTTGTGGTAATTTGTTAAGAAATGGATCTTTCGTTCAAACACAGTATACTTGTCCTTCTGGTTCGAGGTTTGACCCTGAACTCCAAATCTGCAATATATTCTACGTGTGTCCTTGTTTGGTGACAAGTACAACATCTTCAACATCTATCTTGAGTTCAGAAAGTGTTGAACCATCGTCTTCAGGAACTACTAGATCGACTACAACACCTTTTGCGTCAACAACTTCGACGTCAACTGAATGTTTTGCTCATCAAAATAATATAGAAGAATTTAGTTGTTTTGAAGAGGGACGATTTCGCCATCCAAAAGATGAAACTTGTACAACCTACTTTTTGTGTAATTTGTTAAGAAATGGATCTTTCGTTCAAACACAATATACGTGTCCTTCAGGTTCGAGGTTTGACCCTGAACTCCAAATCTGCAATATTTTCTACGTGTGCCCTTGCTTGGTGACAAGTAACAACATCTCCAACATCTACCTCGAATTCGGAAAGTGTTGAAACTTCATCCTCAGAACATACAAGATCGACTACAACACCTTTTGCGTCAACAACTTCGACGTCAACTGAATGTTTTGCTCATCAAAATAACATAGAAGAATTTAGTTGTTCCGAAGAGGGACGATTTCGACATCCAAAAGATGAAACTTGTACAACATACCATTTGTGTAATTTGTTAAGAAATGGATCTTTCGTTCAAACACAATATACGTGTCCTTCAGGTTCGAGGTTTGACCCTGAACTCGAAATCTGCAATATTTTCTACGTGTGTCCTTGTTTGGTAACAAGTACAACATCTTCAACATCTACCTTGAGTTCAGAAAGTGTTGAAACATCATCTTCAGGAAATACTGAATCGACTACAACACCTTTTGCGTCGACAACTTCGACGTCAACTGAATGTTTTGCTCATCAAAATAATATAGAAGGATTTAGTTGTTCCGAAGAGGGACGATTTCGCCATCCAAAAGACGAAACTTGTACAACATACTTTTTGTGTAATTTGTTAAGAAATGGATCTTTCGTTCAAACACAGTATACCTGTCCTTCTGGTTCGAGGTTTGACCCTGAACTCCAAATCTGCAATATATTCTACGTGTGTCCTTGTTTGGTGACAAGTACAACATCTTCAACATCTACCTTGAGTTCAGAAAGTATTGAAACTTCATCTTCAGAACACACTAGATCGACTGCAACACCTTTTGCGTCAACAACTTCGACATCAACTGAATGTTTTGCTCATCAAAATAACATAGAAGAATTTAGTTGTTCCGAAGAAGGACGATTTCGCCATCCAAAGATGAAACTTGTACAACATACTTTTTGTGTAATTTGTTAAGAAATGGATCTTTCGTTCAAACACAGTATACTTGTCCTTCTGGTTCGAGGTTTGACCCTGAACTCCAAATCTGCAATATTTTCTACGTGTGTCCTTGTTTGGTGACAAGTACAACATCTTCAACATCCACCTGGAGTTCAGAAAGTGTTGAAACTTTATCTTCAGAACATACTAGATCGACTACAACACCATTTGCGTCAACAACTTCGACGTCAACTGAATGTTTTGCTCATCAAAATAACATAGAAGAATTTAGTTGTTCAGAAGAAGGACGATTTCGCCATCCTAAAGATGAAACTTGTACAACATACTTTTTGTGTAATTTGTTAAGAAATGGATCTTTCGTTCAAACACAGTATACTTGTCCTTCTGGTTCGAGGTTTGACCCCGAACTCCAAATCTGCAAATATTTTCTACGCGTGTCCTTGTTTGGTAACAAGTACAACATCTTCAACATCTATCTTGAGTTCAAAAGTGTTGAACCATCGTCTTCAGGAACTACTAGATCGACTACAACACCTTTTGCGTCAACAACTTCAACGTCAACTGAATGTTTTGTTAATCAAAATATTATAGAAGAATTTAGTTGTTTTGAAGAGGGACGATTTCGCCATCCAAAAGATGAAACTTGTACAACATACTTTTTGTGTAATTTATTAAGAAATGGATCTTTCGTTCAAACACATATATACTTGTCCTTCTGGTTCGAGGTTTGACCCTGAACTCCAAATCTGCAATATTTTCTACGTTTGTCCTTGTTTGGTGACAAGTACAACATCTTCAACATCACCTTGAGTTCAGAAAGTGTTGAAACTTCATCTTCAGGAAATACTAATCGACTACAACACCTTTTGCGTCAACAACTTCGACGTCAACTGAATGTTTTGCTCATCAAAATACATAGAAGAATTTAGTTGTTCCGAAGAAGGGACGATTTCGCCATCCAAAAGATGAAACTTGTACAACATACTTTTTGTGTAATTTGTTAAGAAATGGATCTTTCGTTCAAACACAGTATACTTGTCCTTCTGGTCGAGGTTTGACCCTGAACTCCAAATCTGCAATATTTTCTACGTTTGTCCTTGTTTGGTGACAAGTACAACATCTTCAACATCTACCTTGAGTTCAGAAAGTGTTGAAACTTCATCTTCAGGAAATACTAGATCGACTACAACACCTTTTGCGTCAACAACTTCGACGTCAACTGAATGTTTTGGTCATCAAAATAACATAGAAGAATTTAGTTGTTCGAAGAGGGACGATTTCGCCATCCAAAAGATGAAACTTGTACAACATACTTTTTGTGTAATTTGTTAAGAAATGGATCTTCGTTCAAACACAATATACTTGTCCTTCTGGTTCGAGGTTTGACCCTGAACTCCAAATCTGCAATATTTTCTACGTTGTCCTGTTTGGTGACAAGTACAACATCTTCAACATCTACCTTGAGTTCAGAAAGTGTTGAACCATCATCTTCAGGAAATACTAAATCGACTACAACACCTTTGCGTCAACAACTTCGACGTCAACTGAATGTTTTGCTTATCAAAATAACATAGAAGAATTTAGTTGTTTCGAAGAGGACGATTTCGCCATCAAAGATGAAACTTGTACAACATACTTTTTGTGTAATTTGTTAAGAAATGGATCTTTCGTTCAAACACAGTATACTTGTCCTTCTGGTTCGAGGTTTGACCCTGAACTCCAAATCTGCAATATTTTCTACGTTTGTCCTGTTTGGTGACAAGTACAACATCTCAACATCACCTTGAGTTCAGAAAGTGTTGAAACATCATCTTCAGGAAATACTAAATCGACTACAACACCTTTTGCTCAACAACTTCGACGTCAACTGAATGTTTTGCTCATCAAAATAAATAGAAGAATTTAGTTGTTCCGAAGAGGACGATTTCGCCATCCAAAAGATGAAACTTGTACAACATACTTTTTGTGTAATTTGTTAAGAAATGGATCTTTCGTTCAAACACAATATACTTGTCCTTCTGGTCGAGATTTGACCCTGAACTCCAAATCTGCAATATTTTCTACGTTTGTCCTTGTTTGGTGACAAGTACAACATCTTCAACATCACCTTGAGTTTAGAAAGTGTTGAAACTTCATCTTCAGGAAATACTAGATCGACTACAACACCTTTTGTGTCAACAACTTCGACGTCAACTGAATGTTTTGGTCATCAAAATAACATAGAAGAATTTAGTTGTTCCGAAGAGGGACGATTTCGCCATCCAAAAGATGAAACTTGTACAACATACTTTTTGTGTAATTTGTTAAGAAACGGATCCTTCGTTCAAACACAATATACTTGTCCTTCTGGTTCGAGGTTTGACCCTGAACTCCAAATCTGCAATATTTTCTACGTGTGTCCTTGTTTGGTGACAAGTACAACATCTTCAACATCTACCTTGAGTTCAGAAAGTGTTGAACCATCATCTTCAGGAAATACTAAATCGACTACAACACCTTTGGCGTCAACAACTTCGACGTCAACTGAATGTTTTGCTTATCAAAATAACATAGAAGAATTTAGTTGTTTCGAAAGAGGACGATTTCGCCATCTAACAGATGAAACTTGTACAACATACTTTTTGTGTAATTTGCTAAGAAATGGATCTTTCGTTCAAACACAGTATACTTGTCCTTCTGGTTCGAGGTTTGACCCTGAACTCCAAATCTGCAATATTTTCTACGTTTGTCCCTGTTTGGTGACAAGTACAACGTCCTCAACCTTGAGTTCAGTAAGTGTTGAAACATCATCTTCAGGAACATACTAAATCGACTACAACACCTTTTGCTTCAACAACTTCGACGTCAACTGAATGTTTTGCTCATCAAAATAAATAGAAGAATTTACTTGTTCCGAAGAGGGACGATTTCGCCATCCAAAAGATGAAACTTGTACAACATACTTTTTGTGTAATTTGTTAAGAAATGGATCTTTCGTTCAAACACAGTATACTTGTCCTTCTGGTTCGAGGTTTGACCCTGAACTCCAAATCTGCAATATTTTCTACGTTGTGTCCTTGTTTGGTGACAAGTACAACATCTTCAAATCACCTTGAGTTCAGAAAGTGTTGAAACTCATCTTCAGGAAATACTAGATCGACTACAACACCTTTTGCGTCAACAACTTCGACGTCAACTGAATGTTTTGTCATCAAAATAAATAGAAGAATTTATTTGTTTCCGAAGAGGGACGATTTCGCCATCCAAAGATGAAACTTGTACAACATACTTTTTGTGTAATTTGTTAAGAAATGGATCTTTCGTTCAAACACATATACTTGTCCTTCTGGTTCAGGTTTGACCCTGAACTCCAAATCTGCAATATTTTCTACGTGTGTCCTTGTTTGGTGACAAGTACAACATCTTCAACATCTACCTTGAGTTCAGAAAGTGTTGAACCATCATCTTCAGGAAATACTAAATCGACTACAACACCTTTGGCGTCAACAACTTCGACGTCAACTGAATGTTTTGCTTATCAAAATAACATAGAAGAATTTAGTTGTTTCGAAGAGGGACGATTTCGCCATCCTAAAGATGAAACTTGTACAACATACTTTTTGTGTAATTTGTTAAGAAATGGATCTTTCGTTCAAACACAGTATACTTGTCCTTCTGGTTCGAGGTTTGACCCTGAACTCCAAATCTGCAATATTTTCTACTTGTGTCCTTGTGTGGTAACAAGTACAACATCTTCAATATCTACCTTGAGTTCAGAAAGTGTTGAACCATCATTTTCAGGAAACACAAGATTGACAACAACACCTTTTGCGTCAACAACTTCAATGTCAACAGAATGTTTTGTTGATAGAAATAATACGGAAGAATTTATTTGTTTAGAAAAAGGAAGATTTCGTAATCCCAAAGATGAAAGTTGTACAACATATTTTCTATGCAATTTATTACGAAATGGGACTTTCGTCCAAACACATTATACTTGTCCCTCAGGTTCCCGGTTTGATCCTGAACTCCAAATCTGCAATATTTTCTACGTGTGTCCTTGTTTGGTGACAAGTACAACATCTTCAACATCCACCTTGAGTTCAGAAAGTGTTGAACCATCGTCTTCGGAAAATACTAGATCGACTACAACACCTTTTGCGTCAACAACTTCGACGTTAACTGAATGTTTTGCTCATCAAAATAACATAGAAGGATTTAGTTGTTTCGAAGAGGGACGATTTCGCCATCCAAAAGATGAAACTTGTACAACATACTTTTTGTGTAATTTGTTAAGAAATGGATCTTTCGTTCAAACACAGTATACTTGTCCTTCTGGTTCGAGGTTTGACCCTGAACTCGAAATCTGCAATATTTTCTACGTGTGTCCTTGTTTGGTGACAAGTACAACATCTTCAACATCCACCTTGAGTTCAGAAAGTGTTGAACCATCATCTTCAGGAAATACTAAATCGACTACAACATCTTTTGCGTCAACAACTTCGACGTCAACTGAATGTTTTGCTCATCAAAATAACATAGAAGAATTTAGTTGTTCCGAAAAGGGACGATTTCGCCATCCAAAAGATGAAACTTGTACAACATACTTTTTATGTAATTTGTTAAGAAATGGATCTTTCGTTCAAACACAATATACTTGTCCTTCTGGTTCGAGGTTTGACCCTGAACTCGAAATCTGCAATATTTTCTACGTGTGTCCTTGTTTGGTGACAAGTACAACATCTTCAACATCTACCTTGAGTTCAGAAAGTGTTGAACCATCATCTTCAGGAAATAATAGATCGACCACAACACCTTTTGCGTCAACAACTTCGACGACAATTGAATGTTTTGCTCATCAAAATAATAAGGAAGAATTTAGTTGTTCCGAAGAGGGACGATTTCGCCATCCAAAAGATGAAACTTGTACAACGTACTTTTTATGTAATTTGTTAAGAAATGGATCTTTCGTTCAAACACAGTATAGTTGTCCTTATGGTTCGAGGTTTGATCCTGAACTCCAAATCTGCAATATTTTCTACGTTTGTCCTTGTTTGGTGACAAGTACAAACATCTTCAACATCCACCTTGAGTTCAGAAAGTGTAGAACCATCATCTTCAGGTAATACTAGTTCGACTACAACACCTTTTATGTCAACAACTTCGACGACAACTGAATGTTTTGCTCATCAAAATAATAAAGAAGAATTTAGTTGTTCCGAAGAGGGACGATTTCGCCACCCAAAAGATGAAACTTGTACAACCTACTTTTTGTGTAATTTGTTAAGAAATGGATCTTTCGTTCAAATACAGTATACTTGTCCTTCTGGTTCGAGGTTTGACCCTGAACTCCAAATCTGCAATATTTACTACTTGTGTCCTTGTTTGGTGACAAGTACAACATCTTCAACATCCACCTTGAGTTCACAAAGTGTTGAACCATCATCTTCAGAAAATACTAGATCGACTACAACACCTTTTGCGTCAACAACTTCGACGTCAACTGAATGTTTTGCTCATCAAAATAATATAGAAGGATTTAGTTGTTCCGAAGAAGGACGATTTCGCCATCCAAAAGATGAAACTTGTACAACGTACTTTTTGTGTAATTTGTTAAGAAATGGATCTTTCGTTCAAACACAGTATACTTGTCCGTCTGGTTCGAGGTTTGACCCTGAACTCCAAATCTGCAATATTTTCTACGAGTGTCCTTGTTTGATGACAAGTTCAGAAAGTGTTGAAACTTCATCTTCAGAGCATATCACATATACTACACCAGCTTTTACCTCTACAACCTCTACGTCAACAGAATGTTTTGTTGATGGAAATAATACAGAAGAATTTAGTTGTTCAGAGAAAGGAAGGTTTCGTAATCCCAAAGATCAAAGTTGTACAACATATTTTCTATGCAATTTATTACGAAATGGGACTTTCGTTCAAACACAGTATATTTGTCCCTCGGGTTCCCGGTTTGACCCGGAACTCCAAGTTTGCAATATTTTTTACACATGTTCTTGTTCTACAAACGTAGAATTACCAACTTTAGAAACATCTACAACACCATCTTCAACCAGTACTGAGCTAACGACACCCCAGGCTTGTCTCGCAAACCCAAACAACGAAGAATTTACATGTTCAAAAAAAGGAAGATTTTTGAACCCCAAAGACGAAACATGTTCCACGTACTACTTATGTAACCTTCTAAGAAACGGTACTTTAATACAAACCGAGTACTTTTGTCCTCAGGGATCTCACTTTGATCCCAGTATCCAAATCTGTAACACAGACTACGAATGTCCTTGTGCAATGTCACCATGAAGTTACACTGTCAAAATATACGTTTGTCATGTTGAACGAGTTTCATTATTTTTTATGTCCATATTCCAGGTACTTAATACCGTACGTTCGACTTTAATTACTTAGCTCATTTCAGACATTTCTGATCAGCAGCTTTCTCTTCCTCGTTCTTCCACCTGAAATGTCCGAGAGCAAAATTGTAGATTTCAACTCCGACAACTCTCTCTTCCACCCCTTCGTCCAAAAAATCCGCAACTACCGGAGTAAAGACTACTGATAAAGCTCCTCAAGCGAAACCTCGAGCAGAAGCTCCGGAAGAACAGAAGACAGTACGACGAGAAACCCGAACCGGAAAAAACCAAATGCAAGTGCCACTGCAAGTGCACCGAAAAGACCTTCAGGAAGCGCTGCGGCCACTGCCAGCACCCGCGCCCCCAGCAGCACCCTCCTTACAAGCCCTTCGTCTGCGAGAGCGAGGGCAGCTTCGCCGACCCCAGCAGCTGCCGCCAGTTCTACATCTGCTTCCACAAAGAGCAGGACCCCATCGAGGTGACCTGCCCCCGCGGGTTCGCCTTCGACTCCGCCGAGGGCAAGTGCACGCGCAGAGCCGAACGTGAGTGTGCGAAAAAACAGACGGCGACTTACAAGAACTGAAACGGATTTATTAGTAGAAAACGCAGCCGCTTTTACATATTTATTTTGCGCGATGTGACTACAATTCGATGCGGTGGAAATCTGGAACTGGCGTTTCTCTTTTATGTAAAGCGAACGACGTGAGCGGGTTTCGCCAAGAAGTGACAAAACTTTTTATTTTTACGGTGGACATGGCTCAGCTCTCCTTGGTCTCGCGGTAGGCCTCTGAGGGGGACTGCACTTTGGTTTCTTCGTCGAGGCCGGGGATGTCGGCGGTGCTGGACTTCCTGGAGCTGCCGGCGTCGACCCTGCAAGATCTCGGTTAGGCGGTGGAGGCGGCGGGTTGGGGCTTACTCGTAAGAAGATTTGACGGAGGAGGTCTTGAAGAACATCCACTTGCACATTCTGATGAATAACGAGTTATTGCGCTGTTTGTAACTTATATTTACTCGGTGATTTAGATAAGCGGTTATTGCTTAAGTGTAATAAGAACAGAGTGATTCAAGTATGACAAAGTTGTGTATTTTTGGCCCGGGAACGAGATGGAACGGGAGGGGTTCTATTTTAACAGGTGACAGAACCGCGGCACGAATGTCGCAATGATCAAATTTGTACAAAACAATGGGATCTAAATCGCTCGAATGGGCATAATCGTGCATTCGATAAATCGGTTCACATTAATTACCGTTTAATAGCATTACCAGAAATAAATATAAATATAAATGTTTTCTCGGTTGGTTAAAAAACGGTTTCGGATCATCTAAGAGAGTTAAAAACGAAATAAGCAATTTCCGCAATTTTGTTTATTTTTTTATTAATTGTCCCCTTATCTTGACATGTTTGTAATTTAATTTCACTGACGTATTCGTCACTGCACATTTTTAAAGTCCGAAAATTTCTTTGACGAACTAACACGACGTGACGTCATCAATTATTACTTTTCCCCTTCCGCGAATTCAAGGATGACCCAACGCCCCTCCCCGATCCTCAATTTCGCCTAATTTTGAAAAACCTTGTCACGAATCCGGCCTTTGCGAAACCCAGATTCGAGCACTCTTTACGCATTCATCAAGTGAAATCGAAAATTGTTCATTGTTCGGAATTAGTATTCATAAAAAATCATCGAGTCGTTAACTTCCACCTGTCGTAAACATTTTTTTGTTTCATCGATTACGTCACAAACAACCCATCGCACGTTCGGTAAACTTATCTCGAAATCCCACGATGGGTGTGGGCGGGTATTTGCGTGTCATGGATTGATCAAATTCGCACCGATTTCTGTGACAATCATTAGAAAATGGGGGAGCATCTCCGAAGGGTGAAGTGTCCGAAATTCTCTCAAACTTATTCAAAAACCAAAAACGAGACGTCCAAGAGATTATTTCAGATTAAACTAGATACAAGGGGTTTCCGAGATTCTTGCAGACTGATGCTTCAAAAACTGGACACAAGGAGTCCCCGAGGTTCTTTCAAATTTTTTCAAAAACTAAATAAAACGGGTCCCCGAGATTCTTTCAAGCTACTTCAAAAACTAGACACAAGAAATCCCTGAGATCCTTTCAAACTACTTTAAAAACCAGGCACAATGCAACCTGAGGCTCTTTCAAACTACTTCAAAAACTAAACAAAAGGACTCTCCGAAATTTTTTTAAACTACTTTAAAAACCAGACATAAACAAGCCTCGCGATTCTTTCAAACTATCTCAAAAACTAGACACAAACGGTCCCCGAGATTCTTCCAAACTACTTCAAAAATACACACATGGTGTCCGTGAGATTTTTTCAAACTATTTCGAAAACTAGGAAGACGCAAGGAGTCCCCAAGATTCTTTTAAATTACTTCAAAAACTAGATACAAAGGGTTGTATCAAACTAGCTAAAAAACTGGACGCAAGAGGTCCCGGAGATTCTTTCAAATTACTTCAAAAATTAGACACAAAAGGTCCCCGAGATTCTTTCAAACTATTTTAAAAATTAAAAGAAAAGGAGTCATCGAGATTCTTTCAAACTACTTCAAAATCAAAACGAAAGGGGTCCCCGAGATTCTTCCAAACTACTTCAAAAACCAGACACAAGAGGTCGGCGAGATTCATAATTCATGATTTTTAGACAACTTTTTTAAAATTGAAAATTTTTAATGGTCCCCCCTTCTTCAAATTTCGCAAAAATTTTGACATTTTCCAAACTCAATTAAACACATTTCCTTGTAGATTTCGAGCTCTAGAACCCAAATCCGGTTTCGGTTTTTTGATATCTGCAACCGTTTTACCAGAGTCGATCGTTGAAATTTCGAAATTTTAGAAATTTTCAAAAATTCGCATTTCGCAGCGATTTTTTCGATAATGTTGCTTCGTAACTATCAACATGCTATATTTTTGAAACCAGCGTGTCGAGATCTGCGTCCTTGAATTTTTTCATTATTTTTAAACAACTTTTTTAAAATTGAAATTTTTTAATGGTCCCCCCTTCTTCAAATTTCGCAAAAATTTTGACATTTTCGAAACTCAACTAAACACATTTTCTTGTAGATTTCAAGCTCTAGAACCCAAATCCGGCTTCGGTTTTTTGATACCTGCACCGTTTTTCCAGAATCGACCGTTGAAATTCGAAATTTTCAAAATTTTAAAAAATTTCGCATTTCGCAGCGATATTTTCGAAAATGTTGCTTCGTAACCATCAACATGCTATATTTCTGAAATCAGTGTGTCGAGATCTACGTCCTTGAATTGTTTCATAATTTTTAGACAACTTTTTTTAAATTGAAATTTTTTAATGGTCCCCCCTTCTTCAAATTTCGCAAAAATTTTGACATTTTCGAACCTCAACTAAACACATTTTCTTGTAGATTTCGAGCTCTAGAATCCAAATCCGGCTTCGGTTTTTTGATACCTGCAACCGTTTTTCCAGAATCGACCGTTGAAATTTCGAAATTTTTGAAATTTTCAAAAATTCGCATTTCGCAGCGATTTTTTCGAAAATGTTGCTTCGTAACCATCAACATGGTATATTTTTGAAATCAGCGTGTCGAGATCTACGTCCTTGAATTTTTTCATAATTTTTAGACAACTTTTTTAAAATTGAAATTTTTTAATGGTCCCCCTTCTTCAAATTTCGCAAAAATTTTGACATTTTCAAAAACTCAACGAAACATATTTTCTTGTAGATTTCGAGCTCTAGAACCCAAATCCGGCTTCGGTTTTTTGATACCTGCAACCGTTTTACCAGAGTCGATCGTTGAAATTTCGAAATTTTGAAATTTTCAAAAATTCGCTTTTCGCAGCGATTTTTTCGAAAATGTTGCTTCGTAACCATCAACATGCTACATTTTTGAAATCAACGTGTCGAGATCTACGTCCTTGAATTTTTTCATAATTTTTAGACAACTTTTTTAAAATTGAAATTTTTTAATGGTCCCCCCTTCAAATTACGCAAAAATTTTGACATTTTCGAAACTCAACTAAACACATTTTCTTGTAGATTTCGAGCTCTAGAATCCAAATCCCGCTTCGGTTTTTTGATACCTGCAACCGTTTTTCCAGAATCGACCGTTGAAATTTCGAAATTTTAGAAATTTTAAAAAATTCCCATTTCGCTGCGTTATTTTCGAAAATGTTGCTTCGTAACCATCAACATGCTATATTTTTGAAATCAGCGTGTCAAGATCTACGTCCTTGAATTTTTTCATAATTTTTAGACAACTTTTTTAAAATTGAAATTTTTTAATGGTCCCCCCTTCTTCAAATTTCGCAAAAATTTTGACATTTTCGAAACTCAACTAAACAATTTTCTTGTGGATTTCGAGCTCTAGAATCCAAATCCGGCTTCGGTTTTTTGATACCTGCAACCGTTTTTCCAGAATCGACCGTTGAAATTTCGAAATTTTAGAAATTTTAAAAAATTCGCATTTCGCAGCATTATTTTCGAAAATGTTGCTTTGTAACCATCAACATGCTATATTTTTTAAATCAGCGTGTCGACATCTACGTCCTTGAATTTTTTCATAATTTTTAGACAACTTTTTTAAAATTGAAATTTTTTAATGGTCCCCCCTTCTTCAAATTTCGCAAAAATTTTGACATTTTCGAAACTCAACTAAACACATTTTCTTGTAGACTTCGAGCTCTAGAATCCAAATCCGGCTTCTGTTTTTTGATACCTGCAACCGTTTTTCCAGAATCGACCGTTGAAATTTCGAAATTTTTGAAATTTTCAAAAATACGCATTTTGCAGCGATTTTTTTCGAAAATGTTGCTTCGTGACCATCAACATCCTATATTTTGTAATCAGCGTGTCGAGATCTACGTCCTTAATTTTTTCATAATTTTTAGACAACTTTTTTAAAATTGAAATTTTTTAATGGTCCCCCCTTCATCAAATTTCGCAAAAATTTTGACATTTTCGAAACTCAACTAAACACATTTTCTTGTAGATTTCGAGCTCTAGAACCCAAATCCGGCTTCGGTTTTTTGATACCTGCAACCGTTTTTCCAGAATCGACCGTTGAAATTTCGAAATTTTTTAATTTTTCAAAAATTCGCATTTCGCAGCGATTTTTTCGAAAATATTGCTTCGTGACCATCAACATCCTATATTTTTGAAATCAGCGTGTCGAGATCTACGTCCTCGAATTTTTTCATAATTTTTAGACAACTTTTTTAAATTGAAATTTTTTAATGGTCCCCCTTCTTCAAATTTCGCAAAAATTTTGACATTTTCGAAACTCAACTAAACACATTTTCTTGTAGATTTCGAGCTCTAGAACCAAATCCGGCTTCGGTTTTTTGATACCTGCAACCGTTTTTCCAGAATCGACCGTTGAAATTTCGAAATTTTTGAAATTTTCAAAAATTCGCATTTCCGCAGCGATTTTTTCGAAAATGTTGCTTCGTGACCATCAACATCCTATATTTTTGAAATCAGCGTGTCGAGATCTACGTCCTTGAATTTTTTCATAATTTTTAGACAACTTTTTTAAAATTGAAATTTTTTAATGGTCCCCCCTTCTTCAAATTTCGCAAAAATTTTGACATTTTCGAAACTCAACTAAACACATTTTCTTGTAGATTTCGAGCTCTAGAATCCAAATCCGGCTTCGGTTTTTTGATACCTGCAACCGTTTTTCCAGAATCGACCGTTGAAATTTCGAAATTTTTGAAATTTTCAAAAATTCGCATTTCCGCAGCGATTTTTTCGAAAATGTTGCTTCGTAACCATCAACATGCTATATTTTTGAAATCAGCGTGTCGAGATCTACGTCCTTGAATTTTTTCATAATTTTTAGACAACTTTTTTAAAATTGAAATTTTTTAATGGTCCCCCCTTCTTCAAATTTCGCAAAAATTTGACATTTTCGAAACTCAACTAAACACATTTTCTTGTAGATTTCGAGCTCTAGAATCCAAATCCGGCTTCGTTTTTTGATACCTGCAACCGTTTTTCCAGAATCGACCGTTGAAATTTCGAAATTTTTGAAATTTTCAAAAATTCGCATTTCGCAGCGATTTTTCGAAAATGTTGCTTCGTAACCATCAACATGCTATATTTTTGAAATCAGCGTGTCGAGATCTACGTCCTTGAATTTTTTCATAATTTTTAGACAACTTTTTTAAAATTGAAATTTTTTAATGGTCCCCCCTTCTTCAAATTTCGCAAAAATTTTGACATTTTCGAAACTCAACTAAACACATTTTCTTGTAGATTTCGAGCTCTAGAATCCAATCCGGCTTCGGTTTTTTGATACCTGCAACCGTTTTTCCAGAATCGACCGTTGAAATTTCGAAATTTTGAAATTTTCAAAAATTCGCATTTTCGCAGCGATTTTTTCGAAAATGTTGCTTCGTAACCATCAACATCTATATTTTTGAAATCAGCGTGTCGAGATCTACGTCCTTGAATTTTTTCATAATTTTTAGACAACTTTTTTAAAATTGAAATTTTTTAATGGTCCCCCCTTCTTCAAATTTCGCAAAAATTTTGACATTTTCGAAACTCAACTAAACACATTTTCTTGTAGATTTCGAGCTCTAGAATCCAAATCCGGCTTCGGTTTTTTGATACCTGCAACCGTTTTTCCAGAATCGACCGTTGAAATTTCGAAATTTTGAAATTTTCAAAAATTCGCATTTCGCAGCGATATTTTCGAAAATGTTGCTTCGTAACCATCAACATGCTATATTTTTGAAATCAGCGTGTCGAGATCTACGTCCTTGAATTTTTTCATAATTTTTAGACAACTTTTTTAAAATTGAAATTTTTTAATGGTCCCCCTTCTTCAAATTTCGCAAAAATTTTGACATTTTCGAAACTCAACTAAACACATTTTCTTGTAGATTTCGAGCTCTAGAATCCAAATCCGGCTTCGGTTTTTTGATACCTGCAACCGTTTTTCCAGAATCGACCGTTGAAATTTCGAAATTTTGAAATTTTCAAAAATTCGCATTTCGCAGCGATTTTTTTCGAAAATGTTGCTTCGTAACCATCAACATCTATATTTTTGAAATCAGCGTGTCGAGATCTACGTCCTTGAATTTTTTCATAATTTTTAGACAACTTTTTTAAAATTGAAATTTTTTAATGGTCCCCCCTTCTTCAAATTTCGCAAAAATTTTGACATTTTCGAAACTCAACTAAACACATTTTCTTGTAGATTTCGAGCTCTAGAATCCAAATCCGGCTTCGGTTTTTTGATACCTGCAACCGTTTTTCCAGAATCGACCGTTGAAATTTCGAAATTTTGAAATTTTCAAAAATTCGCATTTCGCAGCGATTTTTTCGAAAATGTTGCTTCGTACCATCAACATCTATATTTTTGAAATCAGCGTGTCGAGATCTACGTCCTTGAATTTTTTCATAATTTTTAGACAACTTTTTTAAAATTGAAATTTTTTAATGGTCCCCCCTTCTTCAAATTTCGCAAAAATTTTGACATTTTCGAAACTCAACTAAACACATTTTCTTGTAGATTTCGAGCTCTAGAATCCAAATCCGGCTTCGGTTTTTTGATACCTGCAACCGTTTTTTCCAGAATCGACCGTTGAAATTTCGAATTTTTGAAATTTTCAAAAATTCGCATTTCGCAGCGATTTTTTCGAAAATGTTGCTTCGTAACCATCAACATCTATATTTTTGAAATCAGCGTGTCGAGATCTACGTCCTTGAATTTTTTCATAATTTTTAGACAACTTTTTTAAAATTGAAATTTTTTAATGGTCCCCCCTTCTTCAAATTTCGCAAAAATTTTGACATTTTCGAAACTCAACTAAACACATTTTCTTGTAGATTTCGAGCTCTAGAACCAAATCCGGTTTCGGTTTTTTGATACCTACAACCGTTTTTCCAGAATGACTGTCGTTGAAATTTCGAAATTTTTGAAATTTTCAAAATTCGCATTTCGCAGCGATTTTTTCGAAAATGTTGCTTCGTGACCATCAACATCCTATATTTTTGAAATCAGCGAGTCGAGATCTACGTCCTTGAATTTTTTCATAATTTTTAGATAACTTTTTTAGAATTGAAATTTTTTAATGGTCCCCCTTTCTTCAAATTTCGCAAAAATTTGACATTTTCGAAACTCAACTAAACACATTTTCTTGTGATTTCGAGCTCTAGAATCCAAATCCGGATTCGGTTTTTGATACCGGCAACCGTTTTTCAGAATCGATCCGTTGAAATTTCGAAATTTTTGAAATTTTCAAAAATTCGCATTTCGCAGCGATTTTTTCGAAAATGTTGCTTCGTGACCATCAACTTCCTATATTTTTTAAATCAGCGTGTCGAGATCTACGTCCTTGAATTTTTTCATAATTTTTAGACAACTTTTTTAAATTGATATTTTTTAATGGTCCCCCTTCTTCAAATTTCGCAAAAATTTGACATTTTCGAAACTCAACTAAACACATTTTCTTGTAGATTTCGAGCTCTAGAATCCAAATCCGGCTTCAGTTTTTTGATACCTGCAACTGTTTTTCCAGAATCGACCGATGAAATTTCGAAATTTTCAAAATTTTAAAAATTTCGCATTTCGCAGCGATATTTTCGAAAATGTTGCTTCGTAACCATCAACATGCTATATTTTTGAAATCAGCGTGTCGAGATCTACGTCTTTGAATTTTTTCATAATTTTTAGACAACTTTTTTAAAATTGAAATTTTTTAATGGTCCCCCCTTCTTCAAATTTCGCAAAAATGTTGACGTATTCGAAACTCAACCAAACACATTTTCTTGAAGATTTCGAGCTCTAGAACCCAAATCCCGCTTCGGTTTTTTGATACCTGCAACCTTTTTTCCAGAATCGACCGTTGAAATTTCGAAATATTTGAAATTTTCAAAAATTCGCATTTCGCAGCGATTTTTTCGAAAATGTTGCTTCCTAACCATCAACATGCTAAAATTTTTGAAATCAGCGTGTCTAGATTTACGTCCTTGAATTTTTTCATAATTTTTAGACAACTTTTTTAAAATTGAAATTTTTTAATGGTCCCCCTTCTTCAAATTTCGAAAAAATTTTGAAGAAAATTAGACACAAGAGGTCCCCGAGATTCTTTCAAACTACTTCAAAACCAGACACAAAGGGCCATCGAGATTCCTTCAAACTACTTCAAGAATCAAATAAAAGTGGCACTCGAGATTCTTTCAAAATACTTCAAAAACCAGACACAAAGGATCACCGAAATGCTTTCAAACTGCTTCAAAATTTAGACACAAGGGTCCTCGAGATTTTTCGAATTATGTACTTAGAAAAGTAAAACGCAACGGGTTCAGGAGATTCTTTCAGGGGGTGGAAATCGGGAATTTTCCAGAGATACCAATAGCTTGAGAAACCAAAGCGTTGCTGCCGAATTCAAATTTTATAGAGTGCTTTTAAATGAAGTAAAATTTCGGCCTTTCGTTCCAGGGTGGCATAAATTTTCCGGTGTTCTACATATCTGGATCTCCCTTTCAAAATCTCTAACACTTCCAGAATAAATATTTTTATTTTGGTGTGTGTTTGGTTGCCTACACACGATAATTTTATGATTGATGTTTACAAGAAACGACTAAATTTTCCGGAGTTTGTTAAAACTTTTAGTACATTTGCATTTTGTGGTTGTCGACTGAGTTTAAAAACAAGCAAAAATACGAAAAATAAGCAAAACCAAATTTGAGATTTCAATTTACTTGGAATTTTCCTCAACTTAGTTAAAATTTTGTTACGTCATTGTTGGTACCTTCTACGTTACCATTCTAGTACCCTCTGATGCAACTTTCGCGTTACTGGGGCAGAATATAGTACAACTTTCCAATAACGATGCAAGTAGGAATGCCAATTTAAAAACAAAAGTTGTCTTCGTTTTGAACGAAACCGGAAATATCAATTTTATTCCGCGATGAACCGAAGGTGTGTCGAATTCAGTTAATGAAACCTCCAAAATTAACATCGTTTGGCGATTAAGTTTTAAAATTTACAGTCTATGAATTGGATCTGAATAATAAACAAATTAGGCTTGAAATGCACTGTGGGAGGGCCGTACTTAACCGCTAATAAAAAAGTAAAAACAAAAACTGATTGTATGACTTCATTTAATTAATTAGCCGAAACAATTCGAAAAAAGCATAGACGATTACACCCCTCCATCCACCTCGTTTATGCCATGTCCTCCGGAAGCCGTCTGCATGACAATTCCCTACGTAACACACCTTATTGACATTTTCACTAGTTCACCCACTTTTCAATCGCATCTGTATTCAAACTGCCGTACCATCTGTCTCTTCTCCGACGAAATACCTGGACGTTTGCCCATCGCAGCGCTCTCTCGCATATTCATGGCCTTAAACCACTTTCTAATCGCTTCGGCAGGGCGACTTAGGGTGCCCCAAAGTCACCGTCCACCCATCCCGCCCGCGCCCATCGTGGGCCGTCGAGATGAGTTTTCCGTGCGTCCGATCTGGTTCGTTTGTGAGGTAATCGATCCAACGCAGAAAATGATTGTTATAGAACGTTGCGACAGGTGGAAGTTAACGACTGGAATGATTTTTTATTAATGCTAATTTCGAACAATGCACAATTTTCGATTTCACTCGATGAATGCGTAAAGAGCGAATTTGGGTTTCGCAAAGGCCGGAATCGTGACAAGGTTTTTCAAAATTAAGCGAAATTGAGCATTGTTTGGAGGCGCGCAAAGGGGAATTCGTTGTGGATGCGATGGAGGAATGAATAATTTAAGACGTAGTTTACATGCACATCTTCCTCATGCGAGATAAGTAATAATTGATGACGTCACGTCATGTCACTTCGTCATGGGTGACAGGGTGGCGTGCTGAAGTTCTCGGGTTAGGACCTCGAAAGCTTTTAAAATGTGAGGGCTCGTTTAAGGGGACTCGCTAGACGAGGTATAACATTTTTTTGGTTTTTTGTATGAAAAAATGATATTAATATAGATGTATCATACATCAAACTGCAGCTTTTTTCATATTCTAGAGCGCAGAGACCAGTTCAATCAACTAAAAAAATATGGCTGAGAAATATCGTAAAAAAGCACCATTGTATGTTTTTTTTCAAGTTTTTTGAGTCATAACCATAATAGAATCGCTTGAAAATACAGGGCGCAGAGTCATTACATGTTTGTTAGTGGCACAATTTGTTTAAATAATAATGTGTTTATTAAAATCAAAATATACCACAAATTAATGCAATAACATAATTTTAACAGGAATATCAGAGGAAAATTAATGATCTATTGGTTAGCAGAGTTTTTAACAAAAACTAACAATTATTGAAAAAAAATGGGTATCAATTCGACAGAATTTGAGCAGTTAGTTCAGTAAAAATAGGGGTAAAATCAGTTTTATCTTAACAAGTACTAGGCCCGCCCACCCGCCCCCTATTTTCTCAGAGGATATGTCATTCGCCAAAATAAGACTTATGTTAGCAAGGACTAGCCAAACTCAGTCTTATCTTACCAAATACGAGCTCCGCCCACCCGCCCCCTGTTTTTTCAAAGGATATGTCATTTCGATTGTTCAATTTCCAGATTTTTCTTTTTTTAGTTTTTGGGTTAATCCATTTTGATTTATATAATTTTTTAATTTGTAACTTTCGATTCTGGGCTATTTCGATTTCTCGGCTTATCGTCGATTTCTCGGTCTTACGATGTTTCATTTCTCAATTTCAGTTGTTCGATGTTTCGATTTCTCGATCTTTCGATTTTTCGACTTCTCGGTTTTTCAATTTTCTGATTTATAAAATTTTACATTGCTCGATTTTTCAGTTTTTCGATTTTTTAATCTAAAATTTTTCATTCTTAACTTTTCGATTTTGGGTTATTTCGACTTCTCGACTTTTCAATTTCTCGATCTTTTCTTTTCCGATTTTTCAATTTTTTAATTTTTTAATTTCGGATTTTTCGATTTCTCGATCTTTTGATGTTTCATTTCTCAGTTTCAGTTTTTCGGTGTTTCGATTTCTCGATCTTTCGATTTTTGACTTCTCGGTTTTAGATTTCTCGATTTTTCAATCTTCGGGTTTATAAAATTTTACATTGTTCGATTTTTCAGTTTTTCGATTTTTTTAATTTAAAATTTTTCATTCTTAACCATTCGATTTCGGGTTATTTCGACTTCTCGACTTTTCAATTTCTTGATTTTTAATTTTCCCGTTTTTCAATTTTTTGATTTTTTAAATTCTGGGTTTTTCGACTTTTCATTTAATTTAGGTTTTTCAGTCTTTTGATGTTTTGATTTCTCGATCTTTCAATTTTTTGACTTCTCTGTTTTAGATTTTTCGGTTTTTCAATTTTTCGATTTTAATTATTTATTTTTTGATTTTTCAATTTTTCGATTTCTCAATTTATCGAGTGTTCGATGTTTCGATTGTTCAATTTCCAGATTTTTCTTTTTTTTAGTTTTTGGATTTATCGATTTTGATTTATTTAATTTATCAATTTTTAACTTTCGATTCTGGGCTATTTCGTTTCCTCGATTTTTCGACTTCTCGACTTTTCGTCGATTTCTCGATCTTATGATGTTTCTTATCTCAATTTCAGTTTTTCGGTGTTTCGATTTCTCGATCTTTCGATTTTTCGAGTTTTCGGTTTTTCAATTTTCTGAATTATAAAATTTTGGATTTTTCTATTTTTCAATTTTTCGGTTTTTCAGTTTTTAGATTTTTTAATCTAAAATTTTTCAATCTTAATTTTTCGATTTTGGGGTTATTTCGGCTGCTCGACTTTTCAATTTCTCGATCTTTAATTTTCAGATTTTTCAATTTTTTGATGTTTTAATTTTGGATTTTTTGATTTCTCGATCTTTCTATGTTTCATTTCTCAATTTCAGTTTTTCGGTGTTTCGATTTCTCGATCTTTTGATTTTTGACTTCTCGGTTATAGATTTCTCGATTTTTCAATTTTCTAATTTATAAAATTTTACATTGTTTGATTTTTCAATTTTTTGATTTTTTAAATTTTGGGTTTTTCGACTTTTCAGCTTTCCGATTTTTCAATTGCCCGATTTTTTTAAATTTTAGGTTTTTCAGTGTTTTGATGTTTCGATTTCTCGATCTTTCAATTTTTTGACTTCTCTGTTTTAGATTTTTCGGTTTTTCAATTTTTCTATCTTAATTTTTTTTATTTTTTGATTTTTCAATTTTTCGATTTCTCAATTTACCGAGAATTCGATGTTTCGATTGTTTAATTTCCAGATTTTTCTTTTTTTTTAGTTTTTGAATTTATCGATTTTGATTTACTTAATTTTTCAATTTTCAACCTTCGATTTTGGGCTATTTCACTTTTTCGGTGTTTCGATTTCTCGATCTTGCGATTTTTCGACTTCTCGGTTTTTCAATTTTGTATTTTTCAATTGTAATTTAAAATTTTTCAATCTTAACTCTTCGACTTTGGGTTATTTCGACATCTCGACTTTTCAATTTCTCGATTTTTAATTTTCCGATTTTTCAATTTTTGATTCTTTAAATTTTGGATTTTTTGACTCTTCAGCTTTTCGATTTTTTAAATTTTATGTTTTTAACTCTTTTGATGTTTAGATTTTGACTTCTTTGTTTCATATTTTTCGGTTTTTCAATTTTATTTTTTTTTATTTTTCGATTTTTCAATTTTTCGGTTTCTCAATTTATCCAGAATTCGATGTTTCGATTGTTTAATTTACCGATTTTTCTTTTTTTTTTAGTTTTTAGATTTATCGATTTTTTTTTAAATTGAATTTTTCAATTTTTAACTTTCGATTCTGGGCTATTTCGATTTCTCAATTTTTCGACTTCTCGTTTTTTCGAGATGTCTCATTACTCAATTCCAGTTTTTCGGTGTTTCGATTTCTCGATCTTTCGATTTTCGACTTCTCGGTTTTTCAATTTTCTGATTTATAAAATTTTCGATTTTTCTAGTTTTCAATTTTTCGGTTTTTCAGTTTTTCGATTTTTTAATCTAAAATTTTTCAGTCTTAACTTTTCTATTTTGGGTTATTTCGACTTCTCGACTTTTCAATTTCTCGATCTTTAAGTTTCCAATTTTTCAATTTTCCAACTCTTCAGTTTTTCGGCATTTAAATTTTTCAATTTTTTAAATTTTAGATTTTTCGATACCTGGATTTCGCCGTTTTTTTTCGATTTTTTAGTACTTCGGTGTTTCTAAAACTCCAATAAAATGAGTGACCAGAAGAAAAACCGGCTGGGTGGGCGGGGCCAATTTGATTTTTTTGAAGCGTAGATTCGACTTGACAAAATAAAATTCAATCTTCATCTAATCAAAAAACAATGAAATTCAAAAGTGGAGGTGGATGGGGTTAGTTTGACCTTTTTGTCTACAATCCACTGTGTATCAATACAAAATCCACTTTATGTCCAATAAAATGAGTCATCAAGAGAAAAATCGGGTGGGTGGGCGGGGTCACTTTGAACTTTTATAAGTAGATTCGACCACTTAACAAAATAAAATTCAATTTCCAACTAATCAAATAAGCCAATGAAATTCAAAAGCGAGGGTGGGTGGGGATTAGTTTCAGCTTTTCGACTAGATTCACTTTTTCGATTTTTCAATTTTCCTTCCATTTTTCAGTTTTTCAGTATTTCAGTTCTGGGATTTTGCAATGTTTCGGTTCTTCAATTTTTCCATTTTTTGATGTTTCGATTTCTCGGTTTTTCAATTTTTCGATAGGTATTTTAATTTTTCAATTTTTAACTTCTACATTTTCCGTTAATTTTTTTGTTTTCCTTGATGTTTTGATTTGTCGATTATTCGATTTTTCAAGTTCTCTGTTCAGATTTTTTGGTTTTCCAATTCTTCGATTTTTAAATTGTTTAATTTTTAGATTGTTCAATTTCTCGATTTTTAGATTTTTCAATTTTTCGGCTTATCGATTTTTTTTTCATTTAAAATATTTCAATTTCTCAATTATTGATTTTTCGATTTTTCAATTTTGGTCTAATTTGATTTCTTAATTTTTTGATTTTTTGACTCCTTTACTGTTGATGTTTTTTGAACATTCCGATGTTTCGATTTTTCAACTTTTTTGCTTTTCGAGTGTTCAATTTTTTGATTTTTGAATTTTAGATTTTTGTTTTTTTTTATTTTTTTGGTGTTTCGATTTCCCAATTCTTTAATTTTTCGATACTTTAATTTTTCAATTTTTCGAATTTTTAAATGTTTGATTTTTCTTTTCTTTTGTTTCTCAATTTTTGGATTTTTTAAATTTTACATTTTTGAATTTTACTATTTTTTGATGCTTGGATTTCTCAATTTTTCAAGTTTTCAATGCTCAATTTTTCAGAATTTGAATATTGAGAACTTTTCAATTTCTGGATTTTCAATTTTCAGATATTTTAATTGTTTTATTTTTTAATGTTTCGATTTTTGGGTGTTTTGATTTGCGGTGAATCACTTTCTCGTTAAATTTTTGTCTTTAATGTTTTCCAGGTATCGTTTCTACTAATTTGATTGCTGTTATTTAAACGGTGCTTCTAAATTAAGATTTCTTTATTGTTATGAATACGTATTCCAATTATGTACAGGGACGTTTGATAACGTTTTATGACGCGATTATTATTATTATGGTCATGCTTTTTAGCCACAAATAAACGTTATTACGCCTGGAGGGTCGAAAGTCCGGTAGTTACTTGTTAAATGCAATAGTCTTCTTCGTCGAAAGAAAAAATTGCAAGAAGACGACCTCCGGTTTGTCAACGATGTCAACACGACAATATTTGTGGAAAAAGTGATGCTAGACTGCCAACTATTCTATTGTTAAGAAATAGAACACCATAAATGTGTCTTTATTAATTTAATCTAGTAAGCGTCGGCAGACATTTTAGATGACGTCACCATTCTTTGCAAAGCATGAATCAACAAATTGGTTAAATTTATATAAGTGCGAAACACAGAAGCGCAATTTATTTTCACCGCTAGATTTATAAAGCAATTTCGACAGATCGGTTGAGAGCAAGCCAACAACAACAATTATAATTATCATAAACACAACGCACGCAAATACTTGGCTCATTTTATGACCAAAACGAAATTTGAATTGGTTAGTGCGCTCATGGGAATACTGTGTTGATGTGTGACCACGTGTGTCGAAATTACTAAAGGTGTAGGTTTATAAATTCTGAGCAGAACATTGGTGACAGTACGAAATAAATGTGTTTTGCTGATACTAGACCACAAACGCGATAAGAATGATGAACATGAAAAGGATTTTTGATGATTTTTTTATTATAGATGGGTTTTATACTATCCGGTTAATCACCTCTGCAGAATTGTGTGTAATTGCGCGCCATTTATGAGCACCATTGTGTATGAAGTGATTTAAGACACAGTTAAAACTGATTTCATGTTTACGAGTTGATTACCTCCAACGTAAAAATGAACATAGTTGTAAAGTAGGGTTCGCTAAATAGTGATTTTGTTGCCAAAAGCGGTTATTGGAAGCCGGTTTCATAGAACCCTTGTTCTTTCAGGCAAACGAGTCAGAGATCAGGGTTATGAATTAATTTTACCATAATCCGAAGCGATTTATTGAAACCAGTAAACAGAAGACAATGTTCACTATTTGACAGACTCTACTTTACGTTTTGTCGTTACAGAGAAACTCTTGAACTCCTTAGGTTCTTCTCGCATTTTAGACTTTTTTTTAATCAGTTTAATTCTATTTTTCAAAAGTTTGGGATATTTTGGAACAAAATGTAAATTTAGAACAATTTTCAACATGTTTGTCGAGATGAGATTCGTCTTTAATTAGCCAATGAAATCAGTCACTCGTTTTATTGGCTCTGAGACGAAAAGTGGGTTTTATATCGAATAATAGTGGAATCTAGTCAAAAAGCTGAAACTAATCCCCAGCCACCCTCGCTTTTGAATTTCATTGGCGTATTTGATTAGTTGGAAATTGAATTTTATTTTGTTAAGTGGCCGAATCTACTTATAAAAATTCAAAGTGGCCCCGCCCACCCACTCGATTTTTCTCTTGATGACTCATTTTATTGGATATAAAGTGGATTTTATATTGGTACACAGTGGATTGTAGACAAAAAGGTCAAATTAACCCCACCCACCTCCACCTTTGAATTTCATTGTTTTTTTTTATTAGATGAAGATTGAATTATATTTTGTAAAGTGGTGGAATCTACGCTTAAAAAAATTCAAATTGGCCCCGCCCACCCACCCGGTTTTCCTTTTGGTCACTCATTTTATTGGATAAAAAGGGAGTTTTAGAAATACCGAGGTACTAAAAAATCGAAAAATGGAGAAATCAAGATATTGAAAAATCTAAAATTTAAAAAATCAAAAATTGAAAAATCGGAAATAATAATGCACGTAAAAACTGAAATTGAGAAATGAAACATCATAAGATCGAAAAATCGAGAAATCTAAAAATCGAGAAATCGAAATAGCCCAGAATCGAAAGTTAAAAATTCAAAAATTAAATCAATCAAAAACATTCAATCCAAAAACTAAAAACAAAAGAAAAATCTGGAAATTGAATAATCGAAACATCGAATTCTCGAGAAATTGAGAAATCGAAAAATTGAAAAATCAAAAAATCAAAAAATTTAGATCGAAAAATTGAAAAACCGAAAAATCTAAAACAGAGAAGTCAAAAAATTGAAAGAACGAGAAATCGAAACATCAAAAGATTGAAAAACCTGAATTAAATTTAAAAAATCAAAAAATTGAAAAATCGAACAATGTAAAATTTTATAAATTAGAAAATTGAAAAATCGAGAAATCTAAAACCGAGAAGTCGAAAATCAAAAGATCGAGAAATCGAAACACCGAAATATTGAAATTGAGAAATGAAACATCGAAAGATCGAGAAATCGAAAAATCCAAAATTAAAAAATCAAAAATTGAAAAATCTGAAAATTAAACATCGAGAAATTAAAAAGTCGAGAAGTCGAAATAACCTAAAATCGAAAGGTTAAGTAAGACTGACAAATTTTAAATTAAAAAATCGAAAAACTGAAAAACCGAAAATTTGAAAAATAGAAAAATCCAAAATTTTATAAACCGATAAGTCGAAAAATCTAAAGAACGAGAAATTCAAACACTGAAAAACTGAAATTGAGAAATGAAACATCATAAGATCGACGAAAAGTCGAGAAGTCGAAAAATCGAGGAAGCAAAATAGCCCAGGATCGAAAGTTAAAAATTGAAAAATTAAATAAATCAAAATCGATAAATCCAAAAACTGAAAAAAGAAAAATCTGGAAATTGAACAATCGAAACATCGAATTCTCGATAAATTGAGAAATCGAAAAATTGAAAAATCAAAAAATCTAAACAGAAAAATTGAAAAACCGAAAAATTTAACAGAGAAGTCAAAAAATTGAAAGATCGAGAAATCGAAACATCAAAAGACTGAAAAACCTAAATTAAAAATATCGAGAAATTGAAAAATCGGAAAGCTGAAGAGTCGAAAAACCCAAAATTTAAAAAATCAAAAAATTGAAAAGGGGAAAATTAAAAATCGAGAAATTGAAAAGTGGAGAAGTCGAAATAACCCAAAATCGAGAAAATCGAACAATGCAAAAATTTTATAAACCAGAAATTTGAAAAATCGAGGAATCTAAAACCGAGACGTCGAAAATCGAAAGATCGAGAAATCGAAACACCGAAAAACTGAAATTGAAAAATGAAACATCAAAAGGTCGAGAAATCGAAAAATCCAAAATTAAAAAATCGAAAAATTGAAAAATCAGAAAAGGAAAGATCGAGAAATTGAAAAGTCGAGAAGTCGAAATAACCCAAAATCGAAGAGTTAAGATTGAAAAATTTTAGATTAAAAAATCGAAAAACTGAAAAACGGAAAAATCTAAAACAGAAGAGTCAAAAAATTGAAAGATCGAGAAATCGAAATAGCCCAGAATCGAAAGTTAAAAATTGAAAAATTCAATTCAAAAAAAATCCGTAAATCTAAAAACTAAAAAAAAGGAAAAATCGGTAAATTAATCAAAAATACCAATGAAATCCAAAACCGGAGGTGGGTGGGGTTAGTTTTAACTTTTTATCTACAATCCATTGTGTATCAATCCACTTTTTGTTCAATAAAATGAGTCATCAGAAGGAAAACTAGGTGGGTGGGCGGGACCACTTTAAATTTTTTTAAGCTTAATAAAACTTTGGGATCTTTTAATGTTTCGTTTCTCGATGTTTGAGTTCAATTTTTTGGGATTTTTCAATTTTTCGACTTTTAAATTTTAGAATTTTCAACTTTTCAATTTTTTGATATTTCAATTTCTCTGTATTTCAATATTTAGATTCTTTAATTTTTGGATACATATTTCAAATTTTTAATTTATAATATTTGTATTAAATTTTTTGATTGTTGAGTTCGACATTTCTATTTTTCAGTTTTCCAAATTTTTAAACTTTAAATTTGAGTTTTTGATTTTTCGGTCTTTCAATTTTCCGATTCTTCAATTTTCTTCGGTTTTTCAATTTTTCAGTGTTTCAGTTTTTCGGATTTTTAAATTTTTCAGAATTTTCAACTTTTCAATTTTCCAATTTTATATATTTCAAAATCTGTGTATTTCAATTTTTAGATTCTTTAATTTTTCGATACATAATTCAAATTTTAAAATTCAGTTTTTCAATTTCTCGATTTTTTATTTGGGAATTTCCATCATTCAATTTTTCAAATTTTTAGATTTTTGGATTTATCGTTTTTTTTAATTTAAAATTTTTCAATTTTTAACCTTCGGTTCTGGGTTATGTCGGTTTCTCGAGTTTTTGACTTCTGGACTTTTCGTCGATTTCTCGATCTTATGATTATATCTTTCAATTTTTATAAATTTTTAATTTTAGGTTTTTGATGTTTCTATTTCTGGATCTGTCAATTTTTTGATTTTTCTATTTTAGATTTTTCCATTTTTTAATTTTTCGATTTCTCAGTTTATGGAGATTTCAATGTTTCGATTGATCGATTTCCCGATTTTTCGATTTTTAGTTTTTAATTTTTGGAGATATCGATTTTTTCTGATTTAAGATTTTTCAATTTTCAACTTTCGATTCTGGGCTGTTTCAATTTCTTGGTTTTTCAGTTTTTTGATTTATCGATTTTTTTAATTTAAAATTTTTCAATTTTAACTCTTCGACTTTGGGTTATTTCGACATCTCGACTTTTCAATTTCTCGATCTTTAATTTTCCGATTTATCAATTTTTTGATTTTTTAAATTTTGGATTTTTCGACTCTTCAGCTTTTCGATTTTTTTAATTACACGTTTTTTAGTCTTTTGATGTTTCGATTTCTCGATCTTTCGATTTTTTGACTTCTTTGTTTTATATTTTTCGGTTCTTCAATTTTATTTTTTTATATATTTCGATTTCTCAATTTATCCAGAATTCGATGTTTCGATTGTTTAATTTATTATCATTATTATTATTAATTTCCCGATTTTTTTTTTAATTTAGGTTTTTCATTCTTTCGATGTTTCGATTTCTCGATTTTTTCAATTTTTTGACTTCTCTGTTTTAGATTTTTCGGTTTTTTAATTTTTCTATCTTTATTTTTTTATTTTTCAATTTTTCGATTTCTCAATTTATCGAGAATTCGATGTTTCGATTGTTCAATTTCCAGATGTTTCTTTTTTTTAGTTTTTGGATTTATCGATTTTGATTTATTTAATTTTTCAATTTTTAACTTCCGATTCTGGGCTATTTCGATTCCTCGATTTTTCGACTTCTCGACTTTTCGTCGATTTCTCGATCTTATGATTCTATCTTTCAATTTTTTTAAATTTTTAACTTTTTTTTTGAGTTTTTTGATGTTTCTATTTCTGGACCTGTCAATTTTTTGATTTTTCAATTTTAGATGTTTCCATTTTTTAATTTTTCGATTTCTCAGTTTATCGAGATTTCAATATTTCGATTGATCGATTTTTCTGATTTAAGATTTTTCAATTTTCAACTTTCGATTCTGGGCTATTTCACTTTTTCGGTGTTTCGATTTCTCGATCTTGCGATTTTTCGACTTCTCGGTTGTTCAATTTTCTGATTTATAAAATTTTGGATTTTTCGATTTTTCAATTTTTTGGTTTTTCAGTTTTTTGATTTATCGATTTTTTAATTTAAAATTTGTCAGTCTTAACTTTTCGACTTTGGGTTATTTCGACATCTCGACTTTTCAATTTCTGGATCTTTAATTTTCCGATTTTTCATTTTCTTTATTTTTTAATTTTGGATTTTTCGGCTCTTCAGCTTTTCGATTTTTTTAATTTTATGTTTTTAGTCTTTTGATGTTTCGATTTCTCGATCTTTCGATTTTTTGACTTCTCTGTTTTATATTTTTCGGTTCTTCAATTTTATTTTCTTTATTTTTCGATTTTTCAATTTTTCGATTTCTCAATTTATCCAGAATTCGATGTTGCGATTGTTTAAATGAAGACTGAATTTTATCGTGTCAAATGACAAACTAGGTTTAAACAAATTCAAAGTGGCCCCGCCCACCCACTCGATTTTCTTTCAGGTCACACATTTTATTGGACAAAAAGTACATTTTATAATGACTAGCAGTGTAATCTAGATAAAAAGCTTAAAACTAACCCTACCCACCTTCGGTTTTGAATTTCATTGTCTTATGTGACTGATTAAGCGTAAACTGAATCTTTGTGATCACTTATTTGATTGGATAAAATGGAAAATTTATACCGATAAACATTGGAATCTAGACGAAAAGGTAAAACTAACTCCGCCCAGCTCCGCTTTTGAATTTTATTGCTTTCTTTGATTGGGTGAAGAATTCATTTAAATTTGTCAAATGGTCAAATCTCCGCTTAAATAATTCAAAGTGACACCGCCCATCCACCAGGTTTTCTTTCAAATTACTCATTTTATTGGACAAAAAAGGGGTTTATACTGACAGACATTGGAATGTAGACAAAAAATAAAAGTAACCGCACCCACCTCCGTTTTTGAATTTCATTGGTTTTTGATTGGATGAAGACTGAATTTTATTGTGTCAACTGACGAACTAGGTTTAAAAAAAATGGTCTAAAGAGTTTAGACTGTACTTCCCTCGCTGTCGGAAACTTGACGACTGCATGCCTTTTGTGTTTTTTTTCTCATTACATTTTTGTAGTGGGAATTTAAAAAAAAAATGCGATGACGTCATCAACATTTTTGCAAGGACACGTATATCAGTTGGGATAGATGTAGTGTAATACTAAGAATAAAATTATTATATTCTCAAATTTTCGGGAAAATGAATTGGGTCGTTTTGAATATTGATTTGTAATAATCAATAAAATAACGAAACAATTTACTCACGTATACGTATCAGAGGCAACTGAAAATCGTGTATGTATAAACATTCTTAATTTAAGATGACAAGCGTAACAGCATACGTGAGAGTCAAACAGAGAAACTGTAAACAAAACGACCATCGGTTTTATTGCTTCGACTTCCGCTTATTATATAAAACATTGGGTTTTATTTTAATTCTTGACGGTGAAATTCACAATTGGTTGATTATAAACATGTCTATTTCACATTCGCGGAACCAAGTGAGCGCATAAAACAAATGCAGGTCTGTAATGTTAAAGTCGATGTAAATAAGCGTGCTACCCTTATGTTTCAACCGAGTTTTTCCTTTAACAAATTTTGTGTCTACCAAATTGGGTTGGTTGGGGTGTAATACTAATAATAAGTGTTGCCTTTAATTTAATCAATAAAATAAATTGACTTCATTAATTTTTTTGAACCACCTCTTAAGAAAATCTAAAAAATATGAATGGAATGATAAATCACAAGTACAAACTCATCATATTTTTTGCATTTTAGATAGGATTTATTCAGCAAAATTTAAGGGTGACGTCATCAATTTTTTTAGGAGGGATGAACAAATACATTTTGAACAAAAGTTTACCATGCTTATAATAACTTTAAAATATTCCCAAGATTTCAAAGCATTCGGTTTTGTAATTCCTGATTAAATCGATAAAATAAATTCACGCCTTCATTAATTTTTTTGAGTCACCCTGCATATGCAAATCCAAAAATATGAATGGAACGATAAATCACAAGTACAGACTCATCATATTTTGTACATTTTAGATACGATTTATTCGGCAAACTTTTGAGCTGACGTCATCAGTTTTGTGTAGAAGATAACCAAATACATTTTGACTAAAAATTTACTATGCTCTTTATAACCTTAAAACATCTGCAAGATTTCAAAGCATTCGGTTTTGTAGTTCCTGATTAAATCAATAAAATAAATTTACGCATTCATTAATTTTTTTGAGTCACCCTGTATATGCAAATCGAAAAAATTTGAATGGAATGATAAATCACAAGAAGAGACTCACCATATTTTGTACATTTTAGATAGGATTTATTCAGCAAAATTTTGTGGTGACGTCATAAATTTTTTAGGGGGGACGACCAAATACGTTTTGATCAAAAATTTACCATGCTTATGATAATTTTAAAATATCTTCAAGATTTCGAAGCATTCGGTTTTGTAGTTCCTGAGTAAATCAGTAAAATAAATTTACGCTTTCATTTATTTTCTTGAATCACCCTGTATATGCAAATCCAAAAAATATGAATGGAGTGATAGATCACAAGTACAGACTGATCATATTTTGTACACTTTAGATATGATTTTTTCAGCAAATTTTCGAGCTAACGTCATCAAGTTTTTGGAGGGGATAAGCAAATATATTTTGACTAAACATTTATTATGCTCTTTATAACCTTAAAACATGTGCAAGATGTCAGAGCATTCCGTTTTGTAGTTCCTGATTAAATCAATAAAATATATTTACGCATTCATTAATTTTTTTGAGTCACTCTGTATATGCAAATCCAAAAAATATGAATGGAGTGATAGATCACAAGTACAGATTCATCATATTTTGTACATTTTAGATATGATTTATTCCACAAACTTTTGAGCTGACGTCATCAAGTTTTTGGAGGGGATAAGCAAATATTTTTTGACTAAAGATTTATGATGCTTTTATAGCCTTAAAACATCTGCAACATTTCAAAGCATTCTGGTTAGCAGATTAAAAATTAAATTTCAAAATGTTGTTTTATAATTTTGATTTTTTTTCCAAAAATCTGGACGTTTCGGGTGAAAAGTCGATTCAGAGTTGTAAATGTAAATGTGTAGGACTATGTTATTTTATACAATTGAAAACCCATTTACTATGTACAATTTTGAAGTGACGTCATCGCATTAGTGGTGGGGATGATTAGACAAATTTTAGTTAGCGTTTTACCATCTACATGATATTCTTAATATAAGTACAAAATTTCACAACAATCGGTCGAGTACTTTCGGAGATTATCTGTCTAATAAAAATCCGGGACGGCAGACGGACAGACAGACGGACGGACAGACGGACGGACAGACGGACAGACGGACAGACAGACGGAAATGGGAGACCTATTTCTTCGTCTTCTAGGGGTCATGAAAGATCGAGAAAACGTAAAAGTAGGGAGTCGGCCGACGGACTCGATTACAATACTTCCTTTGCTTACGCTCGGGAAGTAAAAACAAAGTGGCCCCACCCACCCACATAGTTTTCCTCCTGGTGACTCATTTTATTGAACAAAAAGTGGATTGATACACAATGGATTGTAGACAAAAAGGTAAAACTAACCCCACCCACTTCCGATTTTGGATTTTACTGATTTTTTTGATTAAATGAAGACTGAATTTTATTGTGTCAAATGACGAACTAGGTTTAAATAAATGCAAAGTGGCCCCGCCCCCCCCCCACCCGATTTTCCTTCTGATCACTCATTTTATTATGGTTTTATATTGGAATCTAGACGAAAAGGTAAAAATGACCCCACCCACTTTTGGTTTTTTAATTAGATGACGACTGAATTTTACTGTCAAGTGGTTGATTATCTTTCTTATCAGTCATTTTATTGGACAAATATGAGACTTTAGATTGATAAATATTGGAATCTAGACAAAAATGTAAAACTAACCCCACCCAAAAAATTGATGACGTCTTTTCAAAATTTTGTAGTTAATCAGTGCACTCATAGTTTTTAGAATTACTTATACAAAAAATAAAATTCTCAAATATCAAAGCAATAATTTTTGTGTCGAAATAAACCAAATATCAGGTCACTGCTCTAAAGAGTGAGGGAAGTACTGTATCAATTCTTTAGACCGACTTTTTTTTAATCAAACAAAGTCAAACAACAATAAATTCTCAGCACGAAGTTTCCCAATTTACAAAATGGAGAAAAGCGGGACTTCGCAATAAACTCGGAGAAAATAAGAAAGAAATGTCAATGATGACGAGTCAGAATACAAAATTGTTGTCTCAACTTGTTGTTAAATATTGGATGATATAATGTTTTAACACATTTTCTTCATTTGCGGAGAAACTACTTGTTGATTGTCGTTACATAAATCACTTCCCTAATCCACAGAAAATTGACAACCTTTTAAAAAGTGCGTATAATCACTGACCACAAGCACCCGATAAATTCCCGAAAGTTCCAGGACCCCCGAAATCTGCAACTCCGTTCCTTAATTGGCAAGTTTCCGTCTGCCCAAGCTCGTCGACTGTAAAATTAGATTAACAAAATAAATCCCCTTGGCAAACATCGGGTAAATCGAACATGCCAGAACAATGCGTAACATCCCAATCGAAGCTGTCGTCCCCAGAAGATAAACGTCGGAACCAATCTCCACATACCAGACACGCAATAAAACACTTTTCCACGCATACCTTCGAGAGTGAATTTGCTCATCCCTCACAGGTAGTGGTACCTCGATATGGGTCAACGCTATATAACACCCGAGCCCATCTTCGTCCGCTTATTTGATGGTAGAGAGCCGGTATAACACGGTCACATTCCCATTTCATTTGTTCTTCCGGCGATCACCCATGCTTTCACCCATTGAGCGGAAAGCGCCTCGGTGCAGTGCAGTGCGATCGGTGTTCTAATGACTGTTCTTCGGCGTCTCAGTACTTAGGATTTTGGCGCGCTTTCGCACACCCTGGACCATGTGCCATACCCGGAACTGATAACAGTGATAACCACCATGGCGAGATACAAGGTGAGTTCGATTATCGGATTGTGTGTCAGGTGCTAGGGAAATATTTTCTTGGTATTGTTTCGTTGGGTAAGGTTTCGAACAATGGGTGAGCCACTTTTTTCTGGAACGTTTCACCGACTATCGCACCCATCGCTCATTTTTTATTGACACGAGACGAACCATTATTCAATTAGCTACGTTAAGCGACGAAATGTCATTATTCGAGTTGTCGCTGGAATGGGTGGAGATTAATGGTACTCCAAGAACCAATATCCGACTTGGACTCTTGTTTACACATGTTTTCCAGCGACGAAGTTTTTTTGTCGCAAGAAAACTGGAACAACTCTTCCCTGTATCCTTTTTCTTTGTTGAAGATTGTGGTGCTTCCACTATCATTTTCAGTTCTTGCTCTCGAGGAAAATTGGCGTCGACTCGATCAACAAGTGTCGATGTTTTATTGCTTCATTTATTTACGAGTTTGTTTTAATTGCTGGATTTTCTCTAATTGTCCGTGTTACTAATTAATTGCTTGTGCTTACTTCTCTCTTTTGTCGTTATTTTATTTTATCACTTTCTCGTCCATGTTTCATTGATTGGGGCTTCTGTTTCAGAGATTTAGTCCTTTTTGTTATTCAAGTCAAATGAAACAGAAATTCAGCTTTCTAATAATAATTAAATAAAGTTCGGAATTTTTCCGCTTTGTTTTTGGGCTAATGTTAGATCCGAGGGATTAGTTAAAAAAATTCCACAATTTCGTTACTAAAAATATGTATTGTTTAATTATTTATGTGTACTTAAATTCGTCAAATAGTGTCAGACTGTTTAACAATGCGAAATGTAAATATTATTATCTTATTTAATGCTTTATTTTATTTTTTATCAAAACTGGTGAAATTTTATTTTATTGTGTTAACCCGAAATTTAATTCTTATTCTTTTTGCTTAAATCTGGACCTTTTGGGTAAAATTTTAGTCACCTTAGTTGTATTTTTCAAGTTCTTAAAATATTAATATTTTCTTAATTAAAATTAAATTCTGTAAAATGCACAAATCAAAAAAAAATTAATAAAATGGCCCCGCCCACCCACCCGTTTGGATTGTAGACAAAAAGGTAAAACTAACCCCACCCACCACTCCACTTTTTGATTTCATTGGCGTATTTATTTACTCTGAGATGAAAATTTGGTTTAATTTTGTCAAGTGGTCGAATTTACGCTTATAAATTCAAAGTGGCCCCGCCCCCACACCCAGTTTTCGGTCTGATCAATCATTTTATTGGACAAATAGTGGATTTTACGTTTAAAAACAGTGAAATCCAGAAAAGTTGAAAACTAAAATTTAAAATTCGAAAAATTGAAAAAACGAAAAACCAAAAAATCGAAAATTCTGAACTGAAAGCTAAAATTTGAAATTTTGAAAAATTGGAGAATATAGAAATATCGAAGAACTGAAATGGAGAAACGGAACATCAAAAAATCGAGAAATCAAAAAGTCGAAAAATTGAAAAATCCAAAAATTGAGAAATTAGACAATCGAAAAATCTAAAATTTTAAAAATCGAAAAATTAAAATATCGAAAATTTGAAAGAACGAGAAATCGAAACATCAAAAAACCGACTAATTGACAAATTCGAAAAATTGATGAATATCAAGGAACTGAAAAATGGAACAACGGAGAAATCCAGATATCGAAAAATCCAAAATTTATAAAATTAAAAAATCGGAAAATTGAAGTTCGAGAAATTGAAAAGTCCAGAAGTCGAAATAACCAAAGTCGAAAAATTAAGGCTGAAAAATTTTGAATTATAAAAATCGGAAAACTGAAAAACCGAAAAATCGAAAGATCGAGAAATCGAAAAGTCGAGACGTCGAAAAATCGAGAAATCGAATTAGCCCAGAATCGAAAATTCTAAATTTTAAAAATTGAAAAATTGAAAAAACGAAAAAGAAAAATCAAGTCGAAAAACCGAAAAGTCGAAACATTGAAAAATCCAAAAACATAAACTGATAAATTGAAAAACTGAAGAAAATTGAAAAATCGGAAAATGGAAAGGCCGATAAATCTAAAATCGAGAAATCGGAAAATCAAAAAACTGAAATCTAAAATTTAAAAGTTTGAAAAACTGAAAAATCGAAAAATCCAAAATTTTATAAATCAGAAAATTGAAAAACCGAGAAATTGAAACACCGAAAAACTGAAATTGAGAAATCGAGAAATCGAAATAGCCCAGAATCGAAAGTTAAAAATTGAAAAATTCAATTTACAAAAAAAATCGATAAATCCAAAACTCTAAAAACTAAAAAAAAAAAAATTGGTAAATTGATCAATCAAAACATCGAATTCTCGATAAATTGAGAAATCGAAAAATTGAAAAATCGAAAAATAAAAAAAAATAAAATTGAAAAACAAAAATATAAAACAGAAAAGTCAAAAAATCAAAGTTCGAGAAATCGAAACATCAAAAGACTGACAAACATAAAATTAAAAAAGTCGAAAAGCTGAAGAGTCGAAAAATCCAAAATTTAAAAAATCAAAAAATTGAAAAGTCGGAAAATTAAAGATCGAGAAATTAAAAAGTCGAGATGTCGAATAACCCAAAGTCGAAGAGTTAAGATTGAAAATTTTAAATTAAAAAAATCGATAAATGAAAAAACTGAAAAACCGAGAAATCTAAAAACGAGAGAAGTCGAAAAATCGAAAGATCGAGAAATTAAAACACCGAAAAACTGAAATTGAGAAATGAGATATCGAAAGATTGAGAAATCGAGAGTCGAAAATCGACAAATCGAAATAGCCCAGAATCGAAAGTTAAAAATTGAAAAATTCAATTTAAAAAAAAATCCAAAATCCAAAAATCTAAAAACTAAAAAAAAAGAAAAATTGGTAAATTGAACATTCGAAACATCGAATTCTCGATAAATTGAGAAATCGAAAAATTGAAAAATCCAAAAATAAAAAAATAAATTGAAAAACAGAAAAATATAAAACAGAGAAGTCAAAAAATCGAAGTTAGAGAAATCGAAACATCAAAAGATTGACAAACAAAATTAAAAAAAGTCGAAAAATCCAAAATTTAAAAAATCAAAAAATTAAAAAGTCGGAAAATTAAAGATCGAGAAATTGAAAAGTCGAGATGTCGAAATGACCCAAAGTCGAAGAGTTAAGATTGAAAATTTTAAATTAAAAAAAACGATAAATCAAAAAACTGAAAAACCGAAAAAATTGAAAAATCGAAAAATCCAAAATTTTATAAATCAGAAAATGAAAAACCGCGAAGTCGAAAAATCGCAAGATCGAGAAATCGAAACACCGAAAAGTGAAAAAGCCCACAATAGAAAGTTGGAAAAATTTAAAAATCTTAAATCAGAAAAAATCCATAAATCCAAAAATTAAAAACTAAAAAATCGAAAAATCGGAAATTGATCAATCGAAATATTGAAATCTCGATAAACTGAGAAATCGAAAAATTAAAAAATGGAAAAATGTAAAACAGAAAAGTCAAAAAATCGAAATATCCAGAAATCGAAGCATCAAAAAACTCAAAAACCTAGAAAGATAGAAATGTCGAACTGAAAAATTCAGAAATCGAAAAATTCTAAATTTTAAAAATTGAAAAATTAAAAAAATGTGACGTAAAATTAAAGAATCTGAAACTGACAACAGAGACATTGAAATATCAAAACATCAAAAAATTGAAAAAAACGAAAAAGCAAAAATCGAAAAGTCGAAAAATTGAAAAATCCCAAAAACAGAACACTGAAAAATTGAAAAACCGAAGAAAATTGAAGAATCGGAAAATTAACCCAAAACTAGAAATCGAAAAATCAAAAAATCGAAAAGTTGAAGAATCGAAATATTCAAAATTTAAAAAATCAGAAAACTGAAAAATCGGAAAATTAAATATCCAGAAATTGAAAAGTCGAGAAGTGGAAATAACCTAAAATTGAAAAGTTAAGATTGAAAAGTTTTAAAAATCGAAAAACTGAAAAACCGAAATATCGAAAAATCCAAAATTTTATAAATCAGAAATCTAAAAAAGAGAAGTCGAAAAATCGAAAGATCGATAAATCGAAATACCGAAAAACTAAAATTGAAAAATTAAATATCCAAAGATCGAGAAATAGAGAAGTCCAAAAATCGAGAAATCGAAATAGCCCAGAATCGAAAGTTAAAAACTTTAAAAATAAAAAAAAAATCAATAAATCCAAAAATCTAAAAACTAAAAAGAAGAAAAATCGGGAAATTGAATAATCGAAAAATAAAAAAATTTAAATCGGAAAATTGAAAACCGAAAAATCTAAAGCAAAGAAGTCAAATAATCGAAAGATCGAGAAATCGAAACAACAAAAGACTGAAAAACACAAAATTAAAAAAATTGAAAAATTGAAAAATCGGAAGATTGAAGATCGAGAAATTGAAAAGTCGAGATGTCGAAATAACCCAAAGTCGAAGAGTTAAGATTGAAAATTTTAAATTAAAAAAATCGAAAAATCAAAAAACTGAAAAACCGAAAAATTGAAAAATCGAAAAATCCAAAATTTTATAAATCGGAAAATTGAAAAACCGTGAAATATAAAACCGAGAAGTCGAAAAATCGCAGGATCGAGAAATCGAAACACCAAAACACTGAAATAGCCCACAATCGAAAGTTAAAAAAAATGAAACATTTTATACTCAAAAATAGATAAATCCAAAAATTAAAAACTAAAAAAATAGATTTATCGGGAAATTGATGAATTGAAACATTGAAATCTCGATAAATTGAGAAATGGAAAAATCTAAAACAGAAAAGTCAAAAAATCGAAAGATCTAGAATTCGAAGCATCAAAAAACTCAGAAACCTAAAATTAAAAATTTCGAAAAATTGAACTGAAAAATCCAGAAATCGAAAAATTCTAAATTTTAAAAATTGAAAAACTAAACTGTATCGAAAAATTAAAGAATCCAAAAACTGAAAACAGAAAAATTGATAAATCCTAAAACCAGAAACACTGAAAAATTGAAAAACCGAAGAAAATTGAAGAATCAGAAAAATGAAACATTAAAAAATTGAAAAATCGAAAAGTTGAAGAGTCGAAAAATTCAAATTTTATAAAACAGAAAATTGAAAAGCCGAGAAGACGAAAAATCGAAAGATCGAGAAATCCAAAAATTGTGAAGTCGAAGAATCGAGAAATAGCCCAGAAAAGAAATATTTTAAATTAAAAAAAATAGATGAAACCAAAAATCTAAAAACTAAAGAATCGAAAAATTGAAACATAAAAAAATTTAAATGGAAAAATTGAAAAACCGAAAAATTTAGAGTAGAAAAGTCGAAAAATCGGGAAATCGAAAAACTTAAATTAAAAAATTCGAAAAACGGAACAATGAAAAAACTGAAATTTAAAATTTAAAAATTTCGAAAATTGAAATACATATGTATCAAAAAATTAAAGAATCTAAAAATTGGAATACCTACAGAGAAGTTGAAATATCAAAAAATCGAAAAATTGAAAACTTGAAAATTCTAAAATTTAAAAATCGAAAAATTGAAAAAAAAGCAAAAAATCGAAGTCCAAAAATTGAAAAATTCCAAAAACTAAAACACTGAAAAATTGAAAAAATTGAAAGGCCGAAACATCTAAAACCGAGAAATCAAAAATTTGAAAAATTGAAAATGGAAATGTCGTACTAAACAATCAAGATATCGAAAAATTTTAAATTTTCAAGATTCTAGAAATACAGAGAAATTGAAATATCAAAAATCGTAAAATTGAAAAGTTGAAGATTCTAAAATTTAAAAGTTGAAAAATTGAAAAACCGAAAAACTGAACTGAAACATCGAGAAACGAAACATTGAAAGATCATTAAAAGTCCCATTTGTCCCAAAGTTTTATCGGACAAAAACTGAATTTTATAATAATGCTGCTTTTGAATTTCATTGGCTTACTTTGCTTACTCTGAGATGAAAATTGAATTTTATGTTGTCAATTGTCCAATCTAAGCTTAAAAAATTCAAAGTGGCCCCGCCCACCCACCCGGGTTTCTTTCTGATCATCACTTTATTCGACAAAAATGGATTTTATAACAATACACAGTGCAATTTAGACAATAAAGTAAAACTAACTCCACCCACCTACCTCTACTTTTGAATTTCATTGGCTTACTTTATTCTGCGGTGAAAATTGAATGTTATTTGGTAAATCGACACTTAAAAAAAATCAAAGTAGGACCGCCCACTTACTAGGATTTTTTTCTGATCATTTATTTTATTGGACAAAAAGTGGATTTTATATTGATACAATGTGGAATCTAGATAAAAGGTAAAACCAACTCCACCCACCTCCGCTTTTGAATTTCATTGGTTTATTTTATTTACTCTTAGATGAAATTGAATTTTATTTTGTCAAATAGGAAAATACACTTTAGCCAAAACTGATTTGGTGTTCCCTCCATAAACAACTGACGTCATCAAAATATGTTTTTTGGTCAATTTTTTTTAGTACCTTAATTCCGTTCTCAAAATTTTGGTTATTTTTTATTCTCTCGGGTGAAGATATAAGAATTTTGACAAACAGCAACAAAATTTCGAATTTTTACATAAGAAAAGTGCAAGAAGAACGTTTTTTGGTGCATTCCAATTGCGCCGATGAGAGATTTTTAAATGAAGAATTTAGATTTGATTACCTAACAATCTAATTGGGCTGAAAACCGATAATGTTATTAACGCATCAGTGTGAAACCTGAGTCATTGGAAATAAATCGTAAATACCGGACTTTACAATTTTATTTACTTTTTCTTTCTATTCTGATTAATTGTAAATAAATGAACAAAATAAAAAAATGTGTTTGGTCAAGAAATGAAATTCTTTTTTTGTCCGAGGTGGCGCATCGCCAACCTTGACAATGAATATTCATCAGTCATCACACTGTAAACTACGCCAAACATAGCCATCTACAGGAAACGGCCACCGAAACCCGTCACGCTCGAGTAAAAACTACGGAAGCTTGAATAACCCGATTAAAGATTAAATTCCATCTCCATCAAGCAAATTACCTCTAAAATGACATAATTTTCGAAATCGCCACCACATTAAACCCAGCCGCAGGATCTTAATTGCAACCGAGTTAATTAAATTACCGCAAAAACAGCGTCTTCTTAACCGACTTTCTATTTCTTTCGCTGTTCTCCAATGCGCCTGCAGTCGACTCCACTTACCAAAAAATTCCTCTAAATCAACATCCTTTTCCAGCTCAGTAAGCCACCCGAGTGTCGGTTTCCCCTCTTCAAAATCGCATTTTGCGTCAAAAATCGAAATTGCGGTCAATTACGCGTATTGTCTTCGGAATCCATAAACAATTTTATCGGCGCTCGAATAAGGTCAAGAGAAATCTTTATATGGCATGAACCGAGCAAACAAAAAATTGCGGTTCACACCACATTTGACGAGCCGCAATTTACATATTTGAAGAGCCAAAATCTAGAAGTGGTTTCACTTGACGAAAAAGGAAAACGGCGGTTAAGAGTGAAAAGGGACTTTTCCGGTTTCATGGTTGAGAGAAATTTTCGACAATTTTGAAATTCAACCCAGTCAAGTCACTTTATTGTAACGACGAATTTAAATTCATTAGTACGTGGGTATATGAAACATGTGCGTTTATGTAGGTACTTCATGCCACATTTGCTCTTGTGTGTCAGTCCAATTTAAAACGCTCATATCTTCAGAAATCATCCATGAAACGTGAAATTCCCAAAACTTGTTTTGATAACGAGTGGCAAGTTCGCCAATTTTATAGCGTAGGAGCACAAACTATTAATACTCAGTAGTGACAATGCTATCGTTAAAAATTTTATTTTTGAATTCCCGCAGCACGACTTCCAAACCAGCGGCAATTACACCAGTGAAAGTCACTTTTTTCTCTCCAACGAAATCGATTCTGCATAAAAACGCGAAAACTTGGCGTAATTAATTCGCGTTTAGGAAGTAAAAGGTGACTTATGTCCGTCGTTCCACATTTTGGCAAAAATCTGGAAACTGTGGGAAAAGTGGACTTTTCGGCCGCCAATTAGCCGAACAATTATGCGTGACGTCCCGTAAGATTTGTCGGTGAGCAAATTGCTCATTAGTTGTCGCACTAATTCTCGTTCTTCCTTGTAAATATTACACCGAAACAACATAATAAATTACCGCATAACAGATGTCGGCGTTAATAAGTTGGCCCACTTCCATGTGCGAAGTAGTTCTTCATTGTACATCGGGTTATCTTCTCGCTGAAGAAAGTTTTCGAGATAACCGAGAAGCTGAATGGGAAAGGAAATCGTCTAACTGTGTTATGCGTATGGTAAAGACGTGTCCCGTACACGTTTGTCTTTTTGTGGTTCATCTGCACAGAAAGTTGTGTGGGAAATTTGGGCGCACGCGAATTTGACGCTCCTGAAAGTGAAACTACGCTCTTAACTTAGTTTTCTTTATTGTCGGGACTGGGAGAGAGAGAAAATTGGGTTTGCGGAGATCCAGTTACGCAACCGAAAAATTTTCATCAATCGATTATCCGTTTATCGAAACACAGCTCATCTTCAACCTCGATTTCTTGCGCCGGCTTTCTCCATCCTCGACCTTCGTCACACTGATTTATTTTGTCCTTTTTCTGCCAATTAAACCTTAATTGATGATAAATTCCACGCACCATCTGTCAATCGACGTGTCTCAAAAATTTCGATTTTTTGCTTCTAGATAATTTACTTGCTCCTGCTCACATACGTCGCCGCAGCCAAAGAAGCCGACGACCGAACGATATCCCTCAAACCCCCCGACAAACTCATCCTCCAGAAATCGTCCCCCTACAAAGACCAACCGTCGTTTTTCTCAAGACTGAAGAACTGGATCTTTCCTTCGCCCGACCCTGTACCTGCCGAAGGCCACCACGGTGGCCCTCAATACTTACCTCCGCAGCCATACCAAAGCGACACCGGCTGCAACGCCTGCAACAAGGCCCCCTGGATCCCTGTAGCTTCCAACGTAGGCCACAACACCCTCATCAACTTCGTACCGCCGTCTAGTCATATCGAGGATTTGAGACCCCCCACCAGCCAGTATGGACCCCCATCGGCAGACTATGGTCCTCCTCCGCCACCGTCGGCACAGTATGGTCCACCACCATCGCCGCCACAGTACGGACCTCCACCACCATCGCCCCAATATGGTCCTCCTTCGTCACAGTATGGACCTCCCCCACACTACAACTTCGACTTGAGGCCTCCGCCACCCCTAGCTGCACACCGAAGACCCGTTTTCAGGCCCAGACCTGACAAGCTTTCACCCATACAAAACTTGAAGCCACCTTCAGTGACCCATTTGAAACCAGTCACTCAGAACTATGTTCCCATTGGTATGAACCCTCCCCCTCTCACGGGACACTACCATTCCTTACCAACGTCACCCAGTGTGGATGTTTATCTACCGCCGCCACCACCGCCTCCGTCTGATAGCTACGGCACCCCGGTGGTGGGTCCCAACGCCGATTATCAAACCCGACCAGAGTATCTACCACCAGTTGAACAACTACCGCTATCGTCAATGCCGATTCCCTTGCCCAATTTAGGGCCTTATCCGGTTGCCCCAATCCACAACTATCAAGAATTCCGGGATAATGTTCCTCAACACGGAACTAACTTTGAAGTGAAAGCTAAGAACGTCCAGGTGCTTCCGAGTGTCAAAGTCGCCGACTTTTTAGCTTCTGTGGAACACCCGATTAACGTTATTCAGTCACCTTTGGTGGAAGTTTCAGTGAAACCTGACACGGTTGTTGAGGAATCGGATATCAGACCTGGAGGGTTCTACGAAGACAATTCAAAACTAAGCGAGAATCCTATTGTTGTGGAAGATACCCACACAGCTGCCAGTGCTGTGAATGTAACGTTCCAAGAGAGCAACATACAAGATATTCCTGAACGTTCCTCACACGAAATTCTGCAGTCGAATTTGATTAAACAGTTGCTGCTACAACAAGACAGTAGTACCAATCAAAATAAGACATTCACGCCTCCACCGATGGACTATAGCAAGTGGCAACCCACTTGGGGTGGTTCCGTTTCTAGTTCGATGGTACCGCCACCCATTGGTCCCACCACGTGGCTACAACCCGTTTCCTCCACCACCAAAAAACCCAAACAAATTCAAATCATTGTACCTTACATCAGTAACAAGAAACCAATTCCTTTTAACAACAACAACAACAACAACGTCGCACGCATGGTACCATCCAAGCCATACACGACATTGCTTCCGGTTTACTCACCACCAACCACAACCGAAGAAGTTTGGTCCAAATTCATAGACGATTTTAACTCAGCTGAGTCAAAGAAAATCACAGCAACAGCGTTCACACCGCCAACCACACAAGTATACAACATCCGCGATTTGCTTAAAGACACGAAAGAGTACTACTCTTCGGATAAATTACCCTTTGACGTGATTTCGCTTCAGAATAACATAGATGATTGGACGCAACAGTCCTTCTCGAAGACTATTCGCGACGAGAAAGTCAGTACCAGTTCAAAGTTCGTGCCATCTAAAAAAATCCCGGATGAGTTTTTCACGACGCAGTACCCCGAAAGTACCACTGGTGGTTTTGACCATGAACAAGCCGGTTCTAGTCAGAAAGAAACCAAAGTGGACGACGACATTGAGACGAATTTGATTATCACGACTGAGAGTACCACCACGATTAAACCGTCTTGGGACCCTTCAAAGGTGACGGTTTCGCCTCTAACTAAAGAGAGGGTGTACATAGTGACGCCGCAGCCTCTTAGTTATCGCACCACCCCTAGAACCGCCTGGAGTCACCCGCCTAAGGTACAAACCAACCAAACTGTGGTACCCACGCCGAAGTTTTTGGTTCGCGTGGACCCAGAGAATCAGAGGGATACAAACGACAATCCAGGACCTTTAACTGTGGTGTTTAGCGAGTGGCCACATTTGAGTGAGTACCGTGACGTAATTTGAAAATTTCACTTTTAGTACTTAACTTTCCTAGTTTCTAATTCGAATTTAATGTTGCAGTTAACAATTTGCAAACGACCACGACACTTAAGCCGACTTCGAAGCACCCATTGCTGGGTTTGATGGACCTGTCTAAGTACACGCCGCCCCCTAACTCCACCGTGGAGACTATTTCTGGACACTCAAGGGTATGTCGACAGTATGTGACTTTAAATGGCTTTGTTTGAAATTAACTTCCCACGGTGTTTTGTAACGTGGCAATTAACTCATCGCGTGACCCATATTTTCCAGAGTAATTACGGTGATTTATTGCGTTGTGTGTGGTTTTTAGGTGGTGACCGTTGTGACACCGGCCGCCGTGACGGAGAGGACCAGAAATGCTAAATGAAGAAAGCGATTATGAACTGATTACGAAAGTGCAATAGACCGTAGTTTAAGTGCAAGTGCAGACGATTTAGTACAATTCGACTCGTATCCAAATGTATGACAATTAATTTATACTCACTGTTGTATTATACTCTTGACTATTTATATTTTTCAATAAATATTTTATAATGAAAATGCTGTATTGGTGGTTGCATAAATTCAGACAGAGATGTGCAACCAACAACGCATATCCGCTTTTCTGTTTCCTAGTAATAGCATTGTTTAAGTGGGACAAATTTTTCGTCAACGCGCATTTTCACTACAGTGAGCCAACGTATTAGATTTATTTTACTCAACATCAGATCGCGCCATCAAACATTAGCAAAGGCAAACACCCTTCACTCTGCTCTTATAGGAGGAGTTATCCATAAATCCATAATTAACATTGTTCCGTAAGCAGTAATGTGTATAAACATATATGTACAAAATATGAAAATATACTTGACATAAAAAATATGAAGCAACGCGTTGTAACGTGATACGACAGAATTGTATTTAAATGAATTTGACGCCTATTTTTATTTGACTATATCTGAAGACTGACAGAAACTTACCAAGAGTTTTTAAACTGGTATAATTGTTTAGTTTTACAAGATTAAAGTAAAACAAGATTTTAAGTAAAATTTAGATTCGTGGTGTTACGAAAATATTAACACAAAATGAAAATATATATTCAAAGTAAATAACAGAATGACATAAACTTTCGGCGTTGACATTACAAATAATTACAAGACAGAAAAAAACGCATGAAGAACTTAAGAGGCATGTTTGTAATATCGAGTTGTTAAAGGTTGCTTTGAAGACTGTTTGTTTCTATGAAAATCAATTGCTGTTATCCGACGTTTTGGTAGATTTTGTTTCAAAAGTACGAGATAACTAATTGTTTCTTGAACTAGTTTCCGTAACTTCTAAAATTTAAAAATGACACGCCGTTCTGCTGTAATAAAATCTAGAATAAGGTCAAAATCACACTAATATTACATCTGATTTTGTTAACCACATGAATATAATTTACATTAAAATAAGTTACAGACAGTGTTTGAAATGTTTATTATATTTCGAAAACAAGATAAAATAAATAAATAAAAAAAATGTGCATCCGTGTCGAGTTTTCACCTTAGACATCAAGATTTTTGGAAAAAAATCAACATTTTCCAATTTATAATGTTATTTAAATTTTAAAAAGTAGCATAGTCCTGATTTATAAATACGCTATTGAGATTTTTCGGCTTGTCGATTTCTCGATTTTTCAACTTTAAATCTCTCAATTTTTCAATATTTCCATTTTGGGTTTCTCCGATTCTTCCATTCTTCAAATTTTCTATTTATCGATTTTTTTATTTTTCGATTTCTCAATCTTTCGATGTTTCAATGATACGATTTCTCAATTTTTGTCCTCTTCAATTTTACGGTATTTAAATATTTCGATTTTTCAAATTTTCACGTTTCTAAATTTTCAGTTTGCCGATTTCTAAAGTTTTTTTTTATTTGCCCATTTCTGGACTTCCTAAAGTTTCGATTTTTCACACCTTCAATTCTTCAATTTTTCGATTTTTTAAGATTACGATTTTTTGATTTTGCTGTTTTAGATTTTGGATTTCTCAATTTTCCAATTTTTTAATTTCTCAATTTTTTGAATATTTCTTTCAGTTATGCGATTTTTCAATACTTCAATTTTTCGACTTTTTGATTTTTGAATTGATGGATTTTTTTTGATTTCTCGATTTTTTACTTTTTGGATTTTCAATTTATTGTAAACTTTAGATTTTTCAATTCTGCGATTGTTTAATGCTTCGATTTCTCAATTTTTCAACTTTTCGATGTTTTAATATTTCATTTTTTAAAATTCTAGGTTTTTCGATATCTCGAGTTTTCAATGCTTCTATTTTTCAATTTTTCGATTTTTTTAATTTTAATTTTAGATTTTCCAGTTTTTCTTTTTTAAAATTTTTCGATTATTCAATTTTTTAATTTCTCAATCGAATTCAAATGTTTCGTGGTTTTGATTGTTCAATTTCTCAATTTTTCAATTTTTAACTTTCCTTTTCGGCTTCTCGGTTTTTCGATTTTTTTCTTTTGAGCTTTTCAATTTCTGGGTTTTCCAATTTTTCAATGTCCCGATTTTTCAATTTTTCAAATTGAATTGGATTTCTCGATTCTTCAATTTTGCGATATTTTAATTATTCAATGTTTTAAATTTTAGATTTTTCGATTTCTCGATTTTTGACTTTTCAGTTCTTCAGTATTTAAATTTTTCAATTTTTCAAATTTTTGCGTTAAATTTTCAGTTTTCCGATTTCTCAATTAATCTATTTTTGATTTTCCCACTTCTCAAAGTTTCGATTTTTCAGTTCTTCAATTCTTCGATTTTTCGACTTCGCTTTATTGGTTTTAAGATTTCTCAATTTTTGGATATTTCTTTCAGTTTTGATATTTTTCAATACTTCGATTCTTTGATTTTTCGACTTCTAGATTTTTCTATTTTTTATTTTTGGATTTTCACTTTTTCGTTTTTTATACTTTAGATTTTTCAATTTTCCGATTGTTTTATATTTCAATTTCTCAATTTTTCAACTTTTCCATATTTTAATTTTTAAATTTCTAGATTTTTCGGTTTCTCGAGTTTCCACTTCTATATTTTAATTCTTCAAATTTCCGAATTTTTAAATTTTTTGAGATCTCAATTTATTGAGATTCGGATGTTTCGATGTTTTGATTATTCAGTCTCTCGCTCTATCAATTTTTCCATATTTAAGTTTTCGATTTTTCGATTTTGGACTATTTCGGTTTCTCAATTTTTCGATTTTTCGACTTCTCGATTGTTCAACTCCTTGATTTTTTTGTCTTTTGATTTTTCGATTTCTCAAAATCTCAATTTTTGAATTTTACGGTGTTTCGATTTTTCGATTTGTTGGTTTTTTCGATTTTTTGCTCCTCGGTTTCTCGATTTTTCGATGTTTCGATTTTTGATTTATCCGATATTTCAATTTTCCAATTTTTTAAATTTTCGACTTCTCGATTCATTGATTTTTCAGTTTTTCGATTTTTAAATTTTAGATTTTCGAATTTTTATTTTTTTCAATTTTGGATGTTTGGATTTCTCCATTTTTCAGTTTTAGGATATTTTAACTTTTCAATGTTTTAAATATTAGATTTTTCGATTTTTCAGTTCTTCTTAATATTTTTTTTATTTTTCAAATTTGACGTTTCTGAATTTCTAGTTTTCGGATTTCTCAATGAATCTATTTTTTTATATTGCCGTTTCTCCACTTCCTAAAGTTTCGATTTTTCAGTTCTTCAGTTCTTCAATTTTTCGATTATTCAGGATTTTGATTTTTCAATTTTTAGATTTTTTAAGTTTGCGATTTTTCGACTCTGCTTTTTTGACTTTTCTGTTTCTCAATTTTTTAATTTCCTAATTTTTGGATATTTCGTTCAATTTTGTGATTTTTCAGTTTTTCGATTTCTCAATTTTAACTTTTCAATTTTTAAATTATTAATTTTTTTCGATTTTTTGAGTTTTCAGTTCTTCTCAAAGTTTCGATTTTTCAGTTCTTCAATTCTTCGATTTTTCGACTTCGCTTTATTGGTTTTTAGATTTCTCAATTTTTGGATATTTCTTTCAGTTTTGATATTTTTCAATACTTCGATTCTTTGATTTTTTGACTTCTAGATTTTTCTATTTTTTATTTTTGGATTTTCAGTTTTTCGTTTTTTAGACTTTAGATTTTTCAATTTTCCGATTGTTTTATATTTCAATTTCTCAATTTTTCAACTTTTCCATATTTTAATTTTTAAATTTCTAGATTTTTCGGTTTCTCGAGTTTCCACTTCTATATTTTAATTCTTCAAATTTCCGAATTTTTAAATTTTTTGAGATCTCAATTTATTGAGATTCGGATGTTTCGATGTTTTGATTATTCAATCTCTCGCTTTATCGATTTTTCCATATTTAAGTTTTCGATTTTTCGATTTTGGCCTATTTCGGTTTCTCAATTTTTCGATTTTTCGACTTCTCGATTGTTCGACTCCTTGATTTTTTTGTCTTTTGATTTTTCGATTTCTCGAAATCGCAATTTTTGAATTTTACAGTGTTTCGATTTTTCGATTTGTTGGTTTTTCGATTTTTTGCTCCTCGGTTTCTCGATTTTCCGATTTTTTGATTTATCCGATATTCCAATTTTCCAACTTTTCGATGTTTTAATATTTCATTTTTTAAAATTCTAAGTTTTTCGATATCTCGAGTTTTCAATTCTTCTATATTTCAATTTTTCGATTTTTTTTATTTTAATTTTCGATTTTCCAGTTTTCCTTTTTTAAAATTTTTCGATTATTCAATTTTTTAATTTCTCAATTTATCGAATTCAGGTGTTCAGTGGTTTTGATTGTTCAATTTCTCAATTTTTCAATTTTTAACTTTCCTTTTCGGCTTCCGACTCCTCAATTTCTCGATCCTCCAATTTTTCGATTTCTCGAAGTCTCAGTTTTTGAATTTTTCGATGTTTAGATTTTTGGATTTCTCGGTTTTTTCGATTTTTTTCTTTTGAACTTTTCAATTTCTGGATTTTCCAATTTTTCAATGTCCCGATTTTTCAATTTTTCAAATTGAATTGGATTTCTCGATTCTTCAATTTTGCGATATTTTAATTTTTCAATGTTTTAAATTTTAGATTTTTCGATTTCTCGATTTTTGACTTTTCAGTTCTACAGTATTTAAATTTTTCAATTTTTCAAATTTTTGCGTTAAATTTTCAGTTTTCTGATTTCTCAATTAATCTATTTTTGATTTTCCCATTTCTCAAAGTGTCGATTTTCAGTTCTTCATTCTTCGATTTTCGACTTCGCTTTATTGGTTTTAAGATTTCTCAATTTTTGGATATTTCTTTCAGTTTTGATATTTTTCAATACTTCGATTCTTTGATTTTCCGACTTCTAGATTTTTCTTTTTTTATTTTGGATTTTCATTTTCGTTTTTTATACTTTAGATTTTCAATTTCCGATTGTTTTATATTTCAGTTTCTCAATTTTTCGACTTTTCCATATTTTTAATTTTTAAATTTCTAGATTTTTCGGTTTCTCGATTTCACTTCTATATTTTAATTTTCAATTTCCGAATTTTTAAATTTTGAGATCTCAATTTATTGAATTTTCGAGATGTTTCGATGTTTTGATTATTCAATCTCTCGCTTTATCAATTTTCCATATTTAATTTTCGATTTTTCGATTTTGCCTATTTCGTTTCTAATTTTTCGATTTTTCGACTTCTCGATTGTTCGACTCCTCGATTTTTGATTTTTCTATTCTCGATGTCTCAATTTTGAATTTTACAATGTTTCGATTTTCGATTTGTGTTTTTCGGTTTTTGCTCCTCGTTCTCGATTTTCGATGTTTCGATTTTGATTTATCCGAATTTCAGTTTTCCAATTTTTTAAATTTCGACTTCTCGGTTCGTTGATTTTCAGTTTTTCGATTTTCAAATTTTACATTTTCGAATTTTTATTTTTTGAATTTTTGATGTTTGGATTTCTCGATTTTCAGTTCTTAATATTTTTTTTATTTTTCAAATTTGGTGTTTCTATTTTCGGATTTCTCATTAATCTATTTTTTATATTCCCGTTTTCTCCACTTCCTAAAGTTTCGATTTTTCAGTTCTTCAATTTTCGATTATTCAGGTTTTTGATTTTTCAATTTTTAAATTTTTTAAGTTCGCGATTTTTCGACTCTGCTTTTTTGACTTTTCTGTTTCTCAATTTTTTAATTTCCTAATTTTTGGATATTCCTTCAATTTTGGTGATTTTCAGTTTTCGACTTCTCATTTTAACTTTTCAATTTTAAATTATTAATTTTTTTCGATTTTTGAGTTTCAGTTCTTCTCAAAGTTTCGATTTTTCAGTTCTTCAATTCTTCGATTTTTCGACTTCGCTTTATTGGTTTTTGATTTCTCAATTTTTGGATATTTCTTTCAGTTTTGATATTTTTCAATACTTCGATTCTTTGATTTTTCGACTTCTAGATTTTTCTATTTTTTATTTTTGGATTTTCAGTTTTTCGTTTTTTAGACTTTAGATTTTTCAATTTTCCATTGTTTTTATTTCAATTTCTCATTGTTCACTTTTCATATTTAATTTTTAAATTTCTATATTTTTTCGTTTCTCGAGTTTCCACTTCTATATTTAATTCTTCAAATTTCCGAATTTTTAAATTTTTTGATATCTCAATTTATTGAGATTCGAGTTTCGATGTTTTGATTATTCAATCTCTCGCTTATCAATTTTCCATATTTAAATTCGATTTTCGATTTTGGCCTATTCGTTTCTCAATTTTCGATTTTTCGACTTCTCGAATGTTCGACCTCGATTTTTTTCTTTGATTTTTCGATTTCTCGAGGTCTCAATTTTTGATTTTACAATGTTTTCGATTTTTGCTCCTCGTTTCTGATTTTTCGATGTTTCGATTTGATTTATCCCATATTTCAATTTCCTGTTTTTTAAATTTTCGACGTCCTCGATTCGTTGATTTTTCAGTTTTTCGATTTTAAATTTTAGAATTTTCGAATTTTTATTTTTTGAATTTTGATGTTTGGATTCTTCTCCATTTTTCAGTTTAGGATATTTTAACTTTTCAATGTTTAAATATTAGATTTTTCGATTTTTCAGTTCTTCTTAATTTATTTTTTTATTTTTCAAATTTGGCGTTTTCGCTAATTATTGTTCTAGTTTTCGGATTTCTCAATAAATCTATTTTTTTATATTCCCGTTTCTCCACTTCCTAAAGTTTCGATTTTTCAGTTCTCAGTCTCAATTTTTCGATTATTCAGGTTTTTGATTTTTCAACTTTTAGATTTTTTAAGTTGCGATTTTTCGACTCTGCTTTTTTGACTTTTCTGTTTCTCAATTTTTTAATTTCCTAATTTTTGGATATTTCGTTCAATTTTGTGATTTTTCAGTTTTTTCGATTTCTCAATTTTAACTTTTCAATTTTAAATTATTAATTTTTTTCGATTTTTTTATTTTTTTAATTTATTTCTGATGTCTAAATCGTATATATTTAAATGGTGGTAAATAATTTGTGATAAAATGCATTTTAGTTTCAAAGATAATATGTATTTAATGATTTGACTACTGTATAAAAAAAAAAAAATACGAAAAAGATGTTCATATTGAATTAATTTGGTGTTCATAGTTTGATGATAACTCATAGTTATTCTGGAGGCAATTAAATGACTTGTTACTTATTAATTAAAGTGGTGGTCGTTTAATTTCGTGCCTTTAAAGTGGACGAAGGGACGCATATTTGTTAGGCATGCAGTTTATGGATAATATACCGCGATAATATTAAATTTTTATTACCTTAACCTTTATTTGTTTTTGTGCAAATATACGTGCTACCACACACATGAAACAGGTATGCACTACATATACATAGATTACATATATGTAAAGTCTTCAACACGCACGATTTGCTTATTTTGTGACTGCTCCCCGTACAACGTACTGATTAATACGTCTGTTTACTACCTTATCGACATCACGTGCTCACAGACTTTTTTACCTCCTTTCGTAAGGTACCACCACTTCATAGTGAAGCGAGTGAGATGTAAAATGTATATTCATTCTTTTCTACAGGGAAAGTGATTGTCCGCATAGGTTGTCCAACTATAATATACTTAAACAATGGTAATAGTAATAATGAAAGACCAAGTTAAAGTAATTTTTATTAATGTCCTCAATGGTGGTCGTCGCCACTCAATAATAAATAAACCGGTAATACTATGCTCTTTGAAAATAAGTTGCCTTTCGTTGGCGTTGAATCTAATATCACAATCTTCGTGCAACAATAGTCTCAACATTACAAAAGAGGTTTGCGGAGTTCGGGGGCCAGGTTGGAGCCGATCTCCACACAGGTCCAGAGCCGCTCCTGCTGAACGTACGGAAGAACTTTGGCCACTTGCATCGATCCCTGCAACAAAAGGATAATCCATTAGGAGGTCCTCGGACCCCCGGAATCGTCGATAAACTCACCAGAAACTTTTTCTTTCTGCCCGGCTCTTGTCGAAAGTAAACAAGCGAGTCCTGTGGGATGCTGATATGGCTTTGGTCATTTCCCGGAGTGAGAGATTCGAATCGGCTGGGCTGACAATCAAGATCGAGACGGACGATACCCGTGGTGAAATCCACGCTAACTGAGAGCCACGTCCACGCTGCAATCGATACACCGGGTGAAAGAGAGAAAAATAAACGCGTTTAGTTAACTAACACGGAAAATAAACACCGGACCGAAGTTCGGATCGCGAAACTTGAAACGGGGCAAAGCCCGGAACACTAATTATAAAGACTGGTTGGTTGCGAAAATCTCGCGAGGCGTCAGCTGTGATCAAGCAATAATCGATGAGGAGAAATGTTTATTACGTTTCATTCCTTTGCTTGAGCCGCAGCGGAATTTAGCCTCCCTCCCTAATAATCGTTGAAGATTCTCCCGGAGTTCGTATCGGTCCTTGAGACAAACGTCGAGGGTGAATCAAGAGGGAACATTTGCATTTATATTGTTATATTGGCGACGCGGTCACCGTTAAATGAGTTTGCGGTTTACAAGATTTCCCTCGATTAGTAAACTCCGGGTGTTCGATTCGATTGTTGAACGCTTTAATGCAAAGACAACGAATAATTCATAGTGTACGGATGCAGGAAATCGAATGCTCGCTTCTTACAAAACAGAGGAAATTGCGAGAATAAAATATGGAAGCGTTTCCTTTTCAGTTATTTTTCCGTCTTATTTACAGCCGTCGGAAATGGATTAGAGCAAATAAACACGCCTTTGTGCGGATAATTCAGTTAATTAAAATCTGGCTCCGACAAATCGTCGCTAATGATCAGCTCTTGCCCGGGTCGCCTCACTCCGAATCAATTAAAAGTTTAATTGTTTTGAATATTCTGCGATTTTTCTCGAGTCGGTGTATAGTGGGTTGCGTTCGAAAATCACCGAAATCCGCTGCGTTTCTTTTATCTCGGTCTTAATGAAGCGTCCTCGCCGCTCCATCGCCCCACGCAGCAAATTGCGAAAATATTCAGATTTTTCCATCAAAGGCCGACCTCCGCATCCACATTTGCATGGAGCTTTTAAGACGCTTTTACGTTAATAGCGGCCCTATCCAAACACTAAACCACACTACATTAAATTCCGGGGGGCTTATAAAGCCCCGCGTCGAGGTATTAGCAGACTTACCGGCTAGAGGTGATTTGCGATGGTGTTTGGGCAATTCCCAATCCATTTGTCTGAGTTTCGGCGATGATTCCACCCTGTATTTAAGCATAAGTACACCCATTTTCGAGTTGGAATTTAACTGAAACCAAGGCGTCAGTCTTCCCGGCGAGTTAACCGAAATCAGCGTACCCAAGTTGTTTTTCTGCTGGCGGAAGAGGAAGACGACGGTGAATCCTTCGGGAGCGCTCATTGCCGACGTTACAACTGTGGAGTTCGGCAAAGGCACGTTCCCGTAAGGGAGGCGGAATTTGTAAGCGGGGAATTTCGAAATCGGCCCTTCGACGAGGGACACGCCCTGATCCTTTGCCGATACGTTCATCAGCTTCAGGATATCCACCTCGTCTGGAAACGGGATTATGCGGGAAAAATTACGTAAATTGGCGGAGAGAGCTATTTACCGTGGAGTTCGCTCGCGGGCGACTTTGGGTTAGGGTGGTGGGTGGGCTCGTGGCTGTCCAGTTCGTTCTCGCGGGGGTGCCAGGCGGCGGCGAGGGAGCAGCTCATCGCCAGCCATGCTGTCAGTACGAGCTTGGCCATATTTCACTGGAACGTTAATCAATTTCAGTGAGAGGAAAAGTCGTTCGATGAAGTCATTACAATATCGGTTTCATTGGCATTGTTCGGGGAAAGGAAGTTGGCGACCATTAGGAGTGTAGGTATATTAATACAACAATAATGAGTAAGTGGGGCTGAAACTAGTGCTGTGTGTGGCTTTTTACGTCTTTTATAAAGTCGTAAAGTGGCGGTTTAACGGCGGTTTTATTGCGCCAACCACATCTTCCGTGTTTATGCAAAAGTCATATTTTGTGATTTGTTGCGGTTATTGTGCAAAAGATGGCTTTGTGGGTTGAGTAGTAATAATTTATACTGTTTAAACAATACTAAACAAATTTATTTAAAGACTACTTTTCATGAAATTTAGTCATGGTTTTTTTGTTGAGTAATATTTCCAAAAATATACAATCCACCTTTCAATCAAACCTGATGAAATGATTCCCTGAAGTGGAGGCTGGGTGGGTGGGCGGGGTTACTTATATGTTATTTTGTAGAGTCAGAACTAATAGATCGTACTCTTAAAAAATGAAAAGAAAAAAGCTAATCGTTATGCTATATGCTATTAAGATTTATTTCTTATTTCAGAAGAACAAAAAAGAGAACGAAGAACGAAGAAGTTTTCTTTTATTAGAAAACAATATCCCCGCCCACTCACCCCCTCTTCAATTAAGTGACTAGACTACTCTTAATGTTGTACAATCGCTTTGTTCTGAATGTAATGACTTTATTTCTGTACTCCATAAGATCCACCTTTCATTCAAACCAGATTACATGACTCACTGAAATAGAGGCGGGGTGGGTGGGCGTTTTAAAGCTGTTGAAAAAAGAAAAAAAAAGTTTAAAGATATTTTTATTACTTTATTTCCTCTTTTGTATCCAGCATAATTAATCCTAATCAGCATGGTTTTGTTAAGTCCAACAAATACTGTGAAAAATTATAAAATTTGGTTTTTGGAATTTTACTTTTTCGTAATACACTCTGTAGAGTAAAAACACTAGAAAGTACTAGTCACACTCTACTTGAAAAAAAAGGGTTTCACAAAAAAAATGCTACATGAGAAGTGACAAGAAAGGTGACAATAAAAAAGACGAAAAGAAAAACGACACAAAAAAGATTCAAAAAAAGCGAAACAAGATATCATAAAAAAGAGACTAAAGAAAACTCGACTAAAAAAATACGTCAAAAAAGCCGACAATAAAACGACAAGAAAAAGAAATAAAAAATCTGACTAAAAAAAATTACAAAAAAGGCAGCAAAAAAGTTCAAAAAACAACGAAAAATAGACGACAAACACAACACAAAAAACAATAAAAAAGAAATGAAAGAAAATGCAATAAAAAAGAAGCAAAAAAACTCGCCTTTGAAAAGGCAACAAAAAAACAGAGAAAAACGGCAAGGAAAACTATTAAAAAACAAATAAGTGATCAAAAAAGAGACAGAAAAAACTTGATAAAAACCAAGGAAAAGGGGACATAAAAGAGGCGGAAAAATGGCGATAAAAATGACACGAAAAAAAGAAAAAGAAAAAAGAACAAGTGGAAAAAAATATGATAAAAAAGAGGCAAAAAACAAAAAAAGTACTATTAAGACATGAGAACCAAAACAAAACAGAAACAGAAAAAACGCAAAAAACTGTGATACCAAAATCCGCGAAAAGGCGATTAAAAAAGGATTAAAAAGCCGACTAAGAAAAGAAAAAAACCTTAAAAAAGGGACGGAAGGAAAGATAACAAAAAGACCAGAAAAAACGACAAAAAAAGGCGACAAAAATAAGGCGGTAAAAGAGATGCCAAACAATTTCTGAAAACAAAATTGACTAAATAAAACACCAAAAATTGGTACCCATAAGAAACGGCGAGAAAGGTGACAATAAAAAGGTAATAAAAAAACAACGATATAAAAAAGGACCAAAATAAACAAAACAAAAGCAGAAAAAGTGAAAGAAGATGTCACAAAGAAGAGGCTAAAAAAGCGCGATATAAAAAGAGCCAAAAAACAATGCGCGAAAAAAGTGATAAAACTAAAACTGAAGAAAATGCAATAAAAAAGAGGCAAACAAATCGACAAAGAAAAACCACGAAAAATTCCGTAAAAAGGAGAGATAAAAAAGGTAATGAAATGAAAAATAAGGGAAGAAAAAGATGAAAAAAAACACAAAAGATGGTGGAATAAAAAATATAAAAAAGGGCACACAAAAATATAAAAAATATTGATGAAAAGAAGGCAAAAAAACTTCATTAACAAAGAAGATAAAAAAGGGCGAAGACCGAAAAAAAAATCGGAAAAAACCGGTGATAAAAAAAAGACAAGAAGAACTCGATATACGAAAACGTAAAAACTTCGAAAAAGGAGAAATTAAAAAATGTAAAAAAGGAAACAAAAACCTATCAAAAAAGAGAAAAACACAAGGAAAAGAAAAAAATGGCAATGAAACCGTCATTAAATAAAACTATGAAAGCAAAAAGTCCAAAAAGTGACTAAATAAAACACGAAAAAATGTGACAAATTGACAAAAAAATACCATGAAGAAACGGGGACAAAAAACAAGAAAAAAAGACACAAAAACAGTATAAAAAATGTCAACAAAAAGGCGATTAAAAGATAAAGAACGACTAAGGAAAGAGAAAAAATAAAAAAAGGAACGAAAGAAAATATGATAAAAAGAAACCAAAAAAACTAGACAATAAACAACAACAAAAGACAATAAAACACCACGGCGACAAAAAATATAAAAAAGAATCAAAAAAGCAAAGCAAAAGCGAAAAAGAAGGCTAAAAAAAAACTCCAGGAAAAAAAAACGCGAAAAAAGCGGACTAAAAACAGACGAAAATTCCGACAAAAAAAACTGCCACAAAAAAAGGCTGAAAAAAAGTCCAAGAAACAACGAAAAATAGACGACAAACACAACACAAAAAACAATAAAAAAGAAATGAAAGAAAATGCAATAAAAAAAAAACAAAAAAAAACGTCTTTGAAAAGGCAACACAAAAAACAGAGAAAAATGGCAAGGAAAACTATTAAAAAACAAAAGAATAAGTGATCAAAAAAGAGACAGAGACAACTTGATAAAAACCAAGGAAAATAGGACATAAAAGAGGCGGAAAAAAGGCGCCAAAAAAGGCGATAAAAATGATACAAGGAAAGAAGAAAAATAAAAAAGAACAAGTGGAAGAAAATATAATAAAAAAGAGGCAAAAAAACTATAAAAAAGTACTATTAAGAAATGGGGACCAAAAAAATGCTAAAAAAGGGACGGAAGGAAAGATAACAAAAAGAAGCCAAAAAAAAACTAGACCATAAATAACAACAAAAGACCAGAAAAAACGACAAAAAAAGCGACAAAAATAAGGCGGTAAAAGAGATGACAAACAATTTCGGAAAACAAAATTGACTAAATAAAACACCAAAAATTGGTACATAAGAAACGGCGAGAAAGGTGACAATAAAAAAGGTAACAAAAAACAACGATATAAAAAAAGACCAAAATAAACAAAACAAAAGCAGAAAAAGCGAAAGAAGAGGTCACAAAGAAGAGGCTAAAAAAGCGCGATATAAAAAGAGCCAGAAAACAATGATAAAAAAAGTGATAAAACTAAAACTGAAGAAAAGGCAACCAAAATCGACAAAGAAAAGCCACAAGAAAAACTTCGTAAAAAGGGGAGACAAAAAAGGCAATGAAAAGAACAAAAAACGCCGAAGAAAATGGATAAAATGGGGGAAGAAAAAGACAAAAAATGGTGGAATAAAAAATATCATAAAAAAAGGGGCACAAAAATATAAAAAGTATTGATGAAAAGAAGACAAAAAAGCTTCATTAACAAAGGAGATAAAAAATGCACGAAGACCGAAAAAAAAATCCGAAAAAAACGGTGATAAAAAAAGACAAGAACTCGATATACGAAAACGTATAAAACTAAAAAAAAGAAATTAAAAAATGTAAAAAACCCATCAAAAAATAGAAAAACACAACGAAAAGAGAAAAAAATGTCAATGAAACCGTCATTAAATAAAACTATGAAAGTAAAACATCCAAAAAGTGACTAAATAAAACACGAAAAAATGAGACATAAAAAATTGACAAAAAAATACCATGAAGCAACGGGGACAAAAAACAAGAAAAGACACAAAAACAGTATAAAAAAATTCAACAAAAAAGGCGATTAAAAAGATAAAGAACGACTAAGAAAAGAGAAAAAAGATATAAAAAAAGGAACGAAAGAAAATATGATAAAAAAGAAACCAAAAAACTAAACAATAAACAACAACAAAAGACAATAAAACACCTCAAGAATAAGGTGATAAAAAACTGTCAAAAAAAAAAGGCTGGAAAAAGTTTTTTTTGGTCCAAGAAATTACGAAAAATAGACGACAAACAATACAAAAAAAAAACAATAAAAAAAGAAATTAAAGAAGATGCAATAAAAAAACTAAAAAACAAACAAACAAAAACCTATCAAAAAAGGGAAAAACACAAAGAAAAGAGAAAAAATGGCAATGATAACGTCATTCAAAAAGATGACAACAAAAAAGGCAGTAAAAAAAAGACAAGAAAAAGACGATGAAAGGAGACAAATAGACGAAAAAACCAATAACAAACAAGAAGCGAAACAACACAGGCAAAAAAAGTGCGAATAAATCAATACCAAAAGGTGACAAAAAAGAAGCAAAGAAACGGCAATAAAAAAACGGACGCATGAATAAGGCAATAAAAATAAACACAATAGAAGTTAAGAAAAAATGCAATGAACAAAGACAAAAAGTAACCAAAGAAAGACTCAAACGAAGGCAAAAAAAGATTTAAAAAGAAGCGAAAGAACAGGCGATACAGAACAGACAAAAAAACCTGATAAAAGAAGGTCATAAAAAATACCACACAAAAAATAAAAAGAACCAGAAGGAAAAGAGAAAAAAGTCATAAAAAGAAGGTGACAATAAAAAGGCGAAAATAAAATCTCGACGAAAAAACCAATACCAAAATACGCCAGAAAAAAAACATGCGACGAAACGAAGACAAAAATAAGGCGATAAAAAGACACTACGAAAGTTTAGAAAATATGAAAGTGAAAAAAAAGGCCAAAAAGTGAATAAAACACGAAAAAATGAGACATAAAAAAATTACAAAAAAATGGTCATAAAAATACGACAAAAAAGGGGCAAAAAATTGACAGGAAATAAAAAAGACTAGAAAATGCTGCAAAATACGCCATAAAATGTGCCAGTAAAAAGGGCACAAAAAATTAAAAACGCAGACAAAAAAAGAAAATAAGTTGTCTCGACAACACCTCCTTGACAAAAACGCGAGAAATAATAAAATAAATAAAACCCTCCTCGCTAAATTCAGTTTCCGGAAACATATCCGAAAATTACGGCCCGACGAGATCCATCTAACAACAAAATTAAATTTAATACACTCATTACGAGACCTAATTCTTCGAAAATTACTTCTGGAAGTTTCATCAATTTTGATGAAATGAGAGGGTGCGATATTAATTGGAATTTTGTGAGGGTAAAAGACCAAAGTTTCCGCTTCAGAAGTTTTTGTCCCGGAGTATTTTTATCAGTCGTCAAATATTCATAGAGGGGAATTTTTGCCAGAGCCCTTATGAATAAAAGTAAATATTAATAACAACTTCGCCCGCTAAAATATGCACAAAAGCGAAGTTGCGCAGCTTAAAGGACTCGGTAATTTCTTCGATATTTATGTTTGAACATCGCGAATTTTAATTTGCCGAGCTGGCGCTTTATATTTTGTTTAAAGGTGCTTCAACCGCTGCGTCAGCTGAAGACAAAGCAAACTGTCGTGTGTGTAAAAAAATCAGGAATGTGAAACAACGTCGTCTGGTAATTTTTTTCAGGTGTTTCATAATGTTAGTATTTGCTGCATAAACATTGGAAGGCGGCCAAATGCACAGTTTAGTCTAGCAGCACATTTATTACTTAAGCATGAAATTAATTTTCCCTTCTGGGACGCGTAGGTGGTGTGAATTCGTTCCATTATGAAGTTATTAGTCGATTTTTTACAAAAAAAGTGTGTAAAAATGACTCCCAAATACGACATTATACCAAAGTAATTTATATTTCGGCGCTTTAATTTAGTCCCGGGGCTATAAATCTCGTTCCCCATTTTCCGAAATCCGCAAAATACCACACATAATATAAATAACACCCCTGTCAAAGTTGAAAGATTAAATATTGCCAGACAATAGCCGAGGTGTTGAAAATGTTCAGTCCGATTAACACAATGCAAATAGAATATTTCCATAAGAATTAGCTTCGGTGTAATTCAGCTGCGAAATAATATCCACAGGAAACCGCAAAACCAATTTCGTGATTTCGTTCCGTCACACAAAATAAACCAATTTATAAACGTTTAACAAAAAAATAAGCCAATGACTCCGCAATACCAACAAACCATCGAGAAAACATTTTTGTAATTATACACACAATACCCTAATTAGTCCCGGACAATAAAATTTTATTACGTTGTTTGTTTGTACTAACGACATAATAGACAATTTGTGGCACATTGTCATCCCAAAACCACACACAGCGCGGACAATCAAAAATTTCAAAAATCGTGCCAGCGGGTGCCATCCACCACCACGACCGAAAAATCCCCAAACAAAGAACTAAAAATAGCTCGAAATTCTTCCGGCTACTTACGCGTTGTTGTTAGTGGAGGGTCGTGCAGCAAGTGTACATGACGACGTCACAAAATTCTCAAGATAACTGCTGCTGGAACCCCAACAACCAGATGGTCGGTGTGTGAATGCTAACTTGACCAATAGCACGCAAAACTGGCAGCCGCGCAGTCTCTATATTCGTCTATCGACCAAACGCTTCAAATACAGAAATAACTTCTGATAAACTCTGTCGCTGGAAGTAGATAACTCCGGGGAGCGAAGCCATCAAAACTCGGGGGCCGGGAGGTTGCAAGGTTTTTGTTTTTGAACAGAGGGCTTTTTTGACTCTATCCAGATCATAAAAGGGGATTGATGTCGTCTAGTCGTCACTAGATTTATTTTTTTTAGTTATTCAACTGACTCTGAGTTTTTTTTTTTGATAAATTGATCAATTCGTCGACTGAAAAGAACTCGATTAAACTTATCAAAGACCGTAGACGCAAATAAACTTATCGCTTCAACTATTTGTCAAAGGTTATTTTATGAAATGCGCCGGAGTTTTATAAAATCGGCCAACTGGAGCGTATAAATTTTATTATGAGGTATAAAAGCTCCATTTTTGTGCCGGGTCAGTATGGAATTAGACATAAATCAGTCGCGTCAGAACCGTCACGACGAAAGAGTAATGAGAAGTTTCTATTAGGAGGAGGTATTAAGGATTTTTTTTTGACTGCGGCCACTTTGGCCCTAATCGATGGGGACTGGGACTGGGAGAAGCGCTTCTGCAGCAGCCCCGTAGCTAGAAAACTTATTCAGGGAGGGCAAGTTTGTCGACAGAGGGGCTTCATGTAAATATTTATATTTTAATAATACACTCAGATAACTACTTTATTTTTTCTGAGTTTTTATATTTGAAAGAACATTAAAATAAGTGGAAACGTCGATTTTTTACGCTAAATTTTCGTAAAAACCTGTCGAAGTCCAAAAAATTAGTACGGTACTTGGTTAAAATGCTGGTTAAACAGAGAATGTAGATTCATAAACAGCTGTACTGCATCCAAAAATTTGTGTAGTGACCATATAGGTAACATCCAATTTGTTTGAGTTTATTTTTTTGCATGTTTAGTACATATTTTAAAAATCCGACTTCGAAACCAAATATTTCGAAAATTTTGGTACGGAACCATGAACTCGTCATGTTTTTTTAAACTCGTCGAGATGTGTATTTCAGAATTTTTTGTCAACTTTAACAAAAGCTCAATTTTTGGAAACCCATATAAAAATTTTGACTTTTCCCAAGAATTTTCGAAAATTACCAAAAGAATTCCTTTGTTCATCTCGATTTCTTCCAAAAATCGTTTTGGATTCAATTTTTTTGAAAATTCTTACATTTTTTGCAGAATCGACGGGAGAAATATGGCAATTTTTGAGAACCTGTGTCAAATTTTTGACTTTTTTTCAAGCACGTTCGAGATTACCAAAAGGGATTCCTTTATTGATTTCGATCTCCAGATGTTGTTTTTGGTTGTTTTTTCGAAAATGCGTACAATTTTTCCACAATCGCCAAAAGAAATGGTAATTTTTGAGAAATTTTGAAAATTCGAGCTCGAAACCGAGTATTTCGAAAATTTTGATCGGGAACCATGAACCTGTCATGTTTTTTTAAGCTCGTCCAAATCTATATTTCAGAATTTTTTGTCAACTTTTACGAATGTTCAATTTTTGAAAACCCATATAAAATTTTTGACTTTTCCCAAGCATTTTTAAAAATTATCAAAAGAGACTCCTTTGTTCATCTCGATTTCCAGAAATCGTTTTGGTTTCAATTTTTTTGAAAATTCTTACATTTTTTCCAGAATCGACGGGAGAAATATGGCAATTTTTGAGAACCTGTATCAAATTTTTGACTTTTTTTCAAGCACGTTCGAGATTACCAAAAGGGATTCCTTTATTGATTTCGATCTCCAGATGTTGTTTTTGGTTGTTTTTTCCGAAAATGCGTACAATTTTTCCACAATCGCCAAAAGAAATATGGTAATTTTTGAGAAATTTTGAAAATTCGAGCTCGAAACCGAGTATTTCGAAAATTTTGATCGGGAACCATGAACCTGTCATGTTTTTTTAAGCTCGTCCAAATCTATATTTCAGAATTTTTTGTCAACTTTTACGAAAGTTCAATTTTTGAAAACCCATATAAAATTTTTGACTTTTCCCAAGCATTTTTAAAAATTATCAAAAGAGACTCCTTTGTTCATCTCGATTTCCAGAAATCGTTTTGGTTTCAATTTTTTTGAAAATTCTTACATTTTTTCCAGAATCGACGGGAGAAATATGGCAATTTTTGAGAACCTGTGTCAAATTTTTGACTTTTTTTCAAGCACGTTCGAGATTACCAAAAGGGATTCCTTTATTGATTTCGATCTCCAGATGTTGTTTTTGGTTGTTTTTTCGAAAATGCGTACAATTTTTCCACAATCGCCAAAAGAAATATGGTAATTTTTGAGAAATTTTGAAAATTCGAGCTCGAAACCGAGTATTTCGAAAATTTTGATCGGGAACCATGAACCTGTCATGTTTTTTTAAGCTCGTCCAAATCTATATTTCAGAATTTTTTGTCAACTTTTACGAAAGTTCAATTTTTGAAAACCCATATAAAATTTTTGACTTTTCCCAAGCATTTTTAAAAATTATCAAAAGAGACTCCTTTGTTCATCTCGATTTCCAGAAATCGTTTTGGTTTCAATTTTTTTGAAAATTCTTACATTTTTTCCAGAATCGACGGGAGAAATATGGCAATTTTTGAGAACCTGTATCAAATTTTTGACTTTTTTTCAAGCACGTTCGAGATTACCAAAAGGGATTCCTTTATTGATTTCGATCTCCAGATGTTGTTTTTGGTTGTTTTTTCGAAAATGCGTACAATTTTTCCACAATCGCCAAAAGAAATATGGTAATTTTTGAGAAATTTTGAAAATTCGAGCTCGAAACCGAGTATTTCGAAAATTTTGATCGGGAACCATGAACCTGTCATGTTTTTTTAAGCTCGTCCAAATCTATATTTCAGAATTTTTTGTCAACTTTTACGAAAGTTCAATTTTTGAAAACCCATATAAAATTTTTGACTTTTCCCAAGCATTTTTAAAAATTATCAAAAGAGACTCCTTTGTTCATCTCGATTTCCAGAAATCGTTTTGGTTTCAATTTTTTTGAAAATTCTTACATTTTTTCCAGAATCGACGGGAGAAATATGGCAATTTTTGAGAACCTGTGTCAAATTTTTGACTTTTTTCAAGCACGTTCGAGATTACCAAAAGGGATTCCTTTATTGATTTCGATCTCCAGATGTTGTTTTTGGTTGTTTTTTCGAAAATGCGTACAATTTTTCCACAATCGCCAAAAGAAATATGGTAATTTTTGAGAAATTTTGAAAATTCGAGCTCGAAACCGAGTATTTCGAAAATTTTGATCGGGAACCATGAACCTGTCATGTTTTTTTAAGCTCGTCCAAATCTATATTTCAGAATTTTTTGTCAACTTTTACGAAAGTTCAATTTTTGAAAACCCATATAAAATTTTTGACTTTTCCCAAGCATTTTTAAAAATTATCAAAAGAGACTCCTTTGTTCATCTCGATTTCCAAAAATCCTTTTGGATTCAATTTTTTTGAAAATTCTTACAATTTTTCCAGAATCGATGGAAGAAATATGGCAATTTTTGAAAACCTGCATCAAATTTTTGACTTTTTTCAAGCACGTTCGAGATTACCAAAAGGGATTCCTTTATTGATTTCGATCTCCAGATGTTGTTTTTGGTTTTATTTGGTTGAAAAGTCGTAAAATTTTCAGCAATCGCCAAACGAAATGTAATTTTTGAACTTTGAAACCGAATGTTTCGAAAATCTTGATCTGGGACCATCTAGACCTTGTGTTTTTTGATTGAGCTCGTCGAGATCAACATTTCAGATTTTTTTGTGGATTTTTAGTCAACTTCAACAAAAGCTAAATTTTTGAAAATCTATAAAATGTTTATGACTTTTCCCAACCGTTTTCGAAAATTAGCAAAAGGGATCTCTTTATCGATTTCGATCTCCAAATGTTGTTTTTGGTTTTATTTTCTCGAAAATTTGTACAATTTTTCCAAAGCCGCCAAAAGAAATGTAATTTTTGAGAAATTTTGAAATGTCGACTTTGAAACCGAATTTTTCGAAAATCTTGGTCTGGGACCATCAAGACCTTATGTTTTTGGATTAAGCTCATCGAGATTTACATCTCGGAATTTTTTGTTGATTTTTTGTTAATTTCAACAAAAGCTCAATTTTTGAAAATCCATATACATTTTTTGACTTTTCCCAAGCATCTTCGAAAATTAGCAAAAGGGATCTCTTTATTGATTTCGATCTACAGATGTTATTTTTGGTTTTATTTTTTTGATATTTCGTCGAATTTTTCCACAATCGCATAAAGAAATAACTTTTTTTTTAAGTCACTTTTGAGATTTTTTAGAAATTTTAGGTAGAACCCAATATTTCGTAAATTTTGCTCCGGGAGCATGAACATGTTTTTCGATTAAGCTCATCGAGATCTATATTTCAGAATTTTTTGTCAACTCTAACAAAAGCTCAATTTTTGAAAACTAAATAAATTATGACTTTTCTTAGCATTTCCAAAAATTACAGAAAGTCATTCTTTTATTTATTTCAATCTTCAGATGTTGTTTTTGGTTTTATTTGATCGAAAATTTGTAAAATTTTTCTAGAATCGTCAAAAGAAATAGGAGTATAATTTTTGAGAAATTTTAAAAATTCGACTTGGAAACCGAATAGCAGCAAGACCTTATGTTTTTTGACTAAACTCGTCGAGATCTACATCTCAGAATTTTTTGTAGATTTTCAGCCAATTTCAACAAAAGTTCAATTTTTGAAAATCTATAAAAAAAATTTGACTTTTCCCACGCATTTTCGAAAACTAGCAGAAGGGATCTTTTTATTGATTTCGATCTCCAAATGTTTTTTTTTTGGTTTTATTTTTTCGAAAATTCGTACAATTTTTCCAGACCGCCAAAAGAAATGTAATTTTTCAGAAATTTTTGAAATGTCGACTTTGGAACCGAATTTTTGAAAAATCTTGGTCTGGGACCATCAAGACCTTATGTTTTTTGATTAAGCTCATCGAGATCTACATCTCAGAATTTTTTGTCTATTTTTTGTCCATTTCAATAAAAGCTCAATTTTTAGAAAATCCATATATATTTTTTGACTTTTCTCAAGTACCTACATAGTAGGCTATAGAATAAAATGTGACATGTCATTTTTTTACGGTCAACATCAACGGTAAGGTGATATTGCCAAATAATATACCCTGTACGAAAATAAAGGTGGGGCGGGTGGGGCCAGTTAATATGCTTCGGCAATCGGCATTATATTGAAATTTTATTACTAATTTGAAATTTATAATGTATAAGTCTTCCAGGGGGGGCAACCACAACTGCTAGGGGGGGCCGGCCCCCTCTTGCCCCCCCGTAGCTACGGGGCTGTTCTGCAGTCCTTTGCAAGTTCGGAGGAACTCGGTCCAATATAGTCGAGGAACTTTTGTTCCAGAATGGGCTGCGGAATGTTTATGGGGCAAGAAATTAAGTGTATGATGTCGGGAAAGCTCATGCTTTAGGGAAAAAACACAACAATACAAAAGTTGTTTTATTTATGACACAAATTGACTGTAGAGGAGTGAAGTTTGCGGTACTTGGGGGCGCGTGTCACAATTAACCAGGTCGTCACGAATTAGTCACAATTTCACTTTTCTGAAAAAAAACTTTAGAGTCTCGAACCAATTAAAACTGGTGAATACAATTTCGCCAAATTGAAATCGAAATAAGATTTTCGGCAACCCTTTTTTATAGCGCAGGGTCAACACGGTCCGATAATCGTCAATAAAATTCCTAGTACGGTTCTGTTTCAGGCTTGCGAGGGAAAAAACTTGTGAAGCTGGCAGATTTTAAGGGTATCTATGTCATGGCTTAATGGCCGGGCCGAGAAGGGTCGGTAATAAAGTTCCGTGACATTATACTGATGGAAACCGTGAAAGACGGCCGACAATACACAAGAGGCCCAACTGCTACGTTTTATAACCGAAATGCTTTTGTCAAGTCCCTAGGCAAGTGCTGCAAAAACAGAGTGTCTGACTTTTAATGCTTAATTAGGATTTAAAGCTCTACATCGGACATTAAGCCCCGACACAGAAAGCTTTAATGTTTCTTTGCGGCTTAAACCCTCTCGTTCCTGATGCTTTTATTTAGTTTATTATTTTTCCAGCTCTGCCCAAACTTCGCAAACTTATTACTCATTTCCAACTTTCGCCGGCTAATAAAAACGGGATAAATTTAAACTTGGATTATGCACTGGATGAAGTCGAAGAGCACGTCGCTGTGCTCCTCCACCACCCCGTTCACGACCTTCTGCAGCTCGGAGACCAGCTCGGCTTCCACGATCTTGATCTGCATCTCCAATCGATTGATCACGGTTTGGATCAGCGACGGCGTCACTTCCTTCAGGTTCTCCACGGTTTCCACGGCCTTGGACACGCATTCGTCGTCGTCGGCGTAGGCGCAACCTTTTGCCACTTCCTCATTTCGAAAGTAGCGTTCTGAAATTTCAGCATGATTGGCAGCGACTTGGTCACCAAAGTCTGGATTTTCGCAAACACGTTCGACGTCTTGAGCTTATTAACCCCTCGGTCTTGAGTCCTCGATATAGTCGTTCCAACCCCTCGGCACACCGACTCCCGTTTTTTTCCCTAGCGGCGAACGCCTCAGTGTAAACTTCCAAATTTTCGAGTGCGCTAAACCCGTGCTCTTCTATCAAATTAATCGCTTCATTTCTTATCTCGGAAGTTTTCTCTTCCAGTTCTTTTACGTGATTCTCCACTAAATCTAAGCCCGAACGCAGCGATAAGCGAATCATGTTTTCGAGAACTTCGATTTCGCTCTTGAAAATATCGACGAGTTTCGCCTCGCTCGAAGAAACCTAGAAAAAAAAAACTGAGTCGTAATTCCGGCGGCGCTCTGCAAATATTTCATTATGTATTCAATCGCACTTTTTGCAACATCTTCCCGGCATCATTAAATTAAACGCGCTCTTTGAAAGTCGTCCGATCGATTTTTTATGTGATAGTTGTTTTCTTTACGGTCTTTGATCGTCGGAATTTTTGTTGCTCGGATCACGGAAATGTTTGAAAGCGTCTTTGTTGAAAAATTTACATGAACGCGCGCTGGAGAGAAAGTGAATAAAGCGGAATTGCGAAGGAATGGAGTTATGGCGGCTATTAAGAAAATTTAGTCGCGTAAACAGCCACTATTCAAATTAATAATGCCGAGATTTAGTAGCGGACTTTTTCGCGGGAGCGGCAAAGCGTGAAGGTCATGGCGGCATCCGTAATCCAACGAATGCGCACCTTACAACGACCGACTTAAGTTAAGTCCACAAAGTAACTCAGTTGTTATTTAAAATTAATTAAACTTTTTTTACCTTCCACATCACCACACCCAACACAACACAACACCACATGTCAAATTTTCTCAATAAACTCCCTAGAATTATCGCAGTCGTGAAACAAAAGGTAATTGAAATCGAGAATGACCTTAACGCTTAATAACTTATCGCAAATTTTATTAACCCAAAAACAACAACAATAACATTTATTGGAAACCTTTTTCGTTACAAAAAGCTACTTGGTGTTACAAAATTAGTACGTTATAACGATTTAGTGTATTTGCTATATAGTGTCAGGAATTTATCTCTGCAAGATACAGATGTTTTAAGCTTTGAACACAGTAGGAAGATTCCTGAGAGTTTTCTGTGTAGAGAATAGACTTCTTCAGGGGCGGACAGAGTCTGTGCGTGACCATCGTGGGAACTAGGTTTTGAATTCTGGCAGTCATGTCTTGTCCGGAGAAGTTATAGGCCTCATGACTTCGGAAAACTTCGCCTAGAATCATCACTGCGTCTACGTGTGCGTCCTCCATCAACTGCAACAAATTACATAATTACAGTTATTATGTACTTCTCAGTTTATGCTTTTACCATTGTTTAAGTATAAGTTTAAGTATATTATAGATGAATTTGACGCCTATTTTTATTTGACTATATCTGAAGACTGACAGAAACTTACCAAGGGTTTTTAAACTGGTATAATTGTTTAGTTTTACAAGATTAAAGTAAAACAAGATTTTAAGTAAAATTTAGATTCGTGGTGTTACAAACATATTAACACAAAATGAAAATATATATTCAAAGTAAATAACAGAATGACATAAACTTTCGGCGTTGACATTACAAATAATTACAAGACAGAAAAAAACGCATGAAGAACTTAAGAGGCATGTTTGTAATATCGAGTTGTTAAAGGTTGCTTTGAAGACTGTTTGTTTCTATGAAAATCAATTGCTGTTATCGACGTTTTGGTAGATTTTGTTTCAAAAGTACGAGATAACTAATTGTTTCTTGAACTAGTTTCCGTAACTTCTAAAATTTAAAAAGGACACGCCGTTCTGCTGTAATAAAATCTAGAATAAGGTCAAAATCACACTAATATTACATCTGATTTTGTTAACCAAAAAAATCAACATTTTCCAATTTATAATGTTATTTAAATTTTAAAAAGTAGCATAGTCCTGATTTATAAATACGCTATTGAGATTTTTCGGCTTGTCGATTTCTCGATTTTTCAACTTTAAATCTCTCAATTTTTCAATATTTCAATTTTGGGTTTCTCCGATTCTTCCATTCTTCAAATTTTCTATTTATCGATTTTTTTATTTTTCGATTTCTCAATCTTTCGATGTTTCAATGATACGATTTCTCAATTTTTGTCCTCTTCAATTTTACGGTTTTTAAATATTTCGATTTTTCAATTTTTCAAATTTTCACGTTTCTAAATTTTCAGTTTGCCGATTTCTAAAGTATTTTTTTTATTTGCCCATTTCTGGACTTCCTAAAGTTTCGATTTTTCACACCTTCAATTCTTCAATTTTTCGATTTTTTAAGATTACGATTTTTCGATTTTGCTGTTTTAGATTTTCGATTTCTCAATTTTCCAATTTTTTAATTTCTCAATTTTTTGAATATTTCTTTCAGTTATGAGATTTTTCAATATTTCAATTTTTCGACTTTTCGATTTTTGAATTGATGGATTTTTTTTGATTTCTCGATTTTTTACTTTTGGATTTTCAATTTATTGTAACTTTAGATTTTTCAATTCTGCGACTGTTTAATTCTTTGATTTCTCAATTTTCAACTTTCGATGTTTTATATTTCATTTTTAAAATTCTAGTTTTCGATATCTCGAGTTTTCAATCTTCTATATTCAATTTTTCATTTTTCGATTTTTTAATTTTAATTTTAGATTTTCCAGTTTTTCTTTTTTAAAATTTTTCGATTATTCAATTTTTTAATTTCTCAATTTATCGAATTCAGATGTTTCGTGTTTTGATTGTTCAATTTCTCAATTTTTCAATTTTTAACTTTCCTTTTCGGCTTCCGACTCCTCAATTTCTCGATCCTCCAATTTTTCGATTTCTCGAAGTCTCAGTTTTTGAATTTTTCGATGTTTAGATTTTTGGATTTCTCGGTTTTTCGATTTTTTTCTTTTGAGCTTTTCAATTTCTGGATTTTCCAATTTTTCAATGTCCCGATTTTTCAATTTTTCAAATTGAATTGGATTTCTCGATTCTTCAATTTTGCGATATTTTAATTATTCGATGTTTTAAATTTTAGATTTTTCGATTTCTCGATTTTTGACTTTTCAGTTCTTCAGTATTTAAATTTTTCAATTTTTCGAATTTTTGCGTTAAATTTTCAGTTTTCTGATTTCTCAATTAATCTATTTTTGATTTTCCCACTTCTCAAAGTTTCGATTTTTCAGTTCTTCAATTCTTCGATTTTTCGACTTCGCTTTATTGGTTTTTAGATTTCTCAACTTTTGGATATTTCTTTCAGTTTTGATATTTTTCAATACTTCGATTCTTTGATTTTTCGACTTCTAGATTTTTCTATTTTTTATTTTTGGATTTTCAGTTTTTCGTTTTTTATACTTTAGATTTTTCAATTTTCCGATTGTTTTATATTTCAATTTCTCAATTTTTCAACTTTTCCATATTTTAATTTTTAAATTTCTAGATTTTTCGGTTTCTCGAGTTTCCACTTCTATATTTTAATTCTTCAAATTTCCGAATTTTTAAATTTTTTGAGATCTCAATTTATTGAGATTCGGATGTTTCGATGTTTTGATTATTCAATCTCTCACTTTATCAATTTTTCCATATTTAAGTTTTCGATTTTTCGATTTTGGCCTATTTCGGTTTCTCAATTTTTCGATTTTTCGACTTCTCGATTGTTCGACTCCTCGATTTTTTTGTGTTTTGATTTTTCGATTTCTCGATGTCTCAATTTTTGAATTTTACAATGTTTCGATTTTTCGATTTGTTGGTTTTTCGATTTTTTGCTCCTCGGTTTCTCGATTTTTCGATGTTTCGATTTTTGATTTATCCGATATTTCAATTTTCCAATTTTTTAAATTTTCTACTTCTCGATTCGTTGATTTTTCAGTTTTTCGATTTTTAAATTTTAGATTTTCGAATTTTTATTTTTTTGAATTTTTGATGTTTGGATTTCTCCATTTTTCAGTTTTAGGATATTTTAACTTTTCAATGTTATAAATATTAGATTTTTCGATTTTTCAGTTCTTCTTAATATTTTTTTATTTTTCAAATTTGGCGTTTCTGAATTTCTAGTTTTCGGATTTCTCAATTAATCTATTTTTTTATATTCCCATTTCTCCACTTCCTAAAGTTTCGATTTTTCAGTTCTTCAGTTCTTCAATTTTTCGATTATTCAGATTTTTGATTTTTCAATTTTTAGATTTTTTAAGTTTGCGATTTTTCGACTCTGCTTTTTTGACTTTTCTGTTTCTCAATTTTTTAATTTCCTAATTTTTGGATATTTCGTTCAATTTTGTGATTGTTCAGTTTTTCGATTTCTCAATTTTAACTTTTCAATTTTTAAATTATTAATTTTTTTAGATTTTTTGAGTTTTCAGTTCTTCTCAAAGTTTCGATTTTTCAGTTCTTCAATTCTTCGATTTTTCGACTTCGCTTTATTGGTTTTTAGATTTCTCAATTTTTGGATATTTCTTTCAGTTTTGATATTTTTCAATACTTCGATTCTTTGATTTTTCGACTTCTAAATTTTTCTATTTTTTAATTTTATATTTTCAGTTTTTCGTTTTTTATACTTTAGATTTTTCAATTTTCCGATTGTTTTATATTCCAATTTCTCAATTTTTCAACTTTTCCATATTTTAATTTTTAAATTTCTAGATTTTTCGGTTTCTCGAGTTTCCACTTCTATATTTTAATTCTTCAAATTTCCGAATTTTTAAATTTTTTGAGATCTCAATTTATTGAGATTCGGATGTTTCGATGTTTTGATTATTCAATCTCTCGCTTTATCAATTTTTCCATATTTAAGTTTTCGATTTTTCGATTTTGGACTATTTCGGTTTCTCAATTTTTCGATTTTTCGACTTCTCGATTGTTCGCCTCCTCGATTTTTTTGTCTTTTGATTTTTCGATTTCTCGATGTCTCAATTTTTGAATTTTACAATGTTTCGATTTTTCGATTTGTTGGTTTTTCGATTTTTTGCTCCTCGGATTCTCGATTTTTCGATGTTTCGATTTTTTATTTATCCGATATTTCAATTTTCCAATTTTTTAAATTTTCGACTTCTCGATTCGTTGATTTTTCAGTTTTTCGATTTTTAAATTTTAGATTTTCAAATTTTTATTTTTTGAATGTTTGATGTTTGGATTTCTCCATTTTTCAGTTTTAGGATATTTTAACTTTTCAATGTTTCATTTTCCATTCCATTCCATTTGTTCCATTTCTCCACTTCCTAAAGTTTCGATTTTTCAGTTCTTCAGTTCTTCAATTTTTCGATTATTCAGGTTTTTGATTTTTCAATTTTAAGATTTTTTAAGTTTGCGATTTTTCGACTCTGCTTTTTTGACTTTTCTGTTTCTCAATTTTTTAATTTCCTAATTTTTGGATATTTCGTTCAATTTTGTGATTTTTCAGTTTTTCGATTTCTCAATTTTAACTTTTCAATTTTTAAATTATTAATTTTTTTCGATTTTTTGAGTTTCAGTTCTTCTATATTTCAATTTTTCAATTTTCGGAATTTTTAAATTTTCGATTGTCCAATTTTTTTTTTCGATTTTCCAATTTTCGATCTTTCGGTTTTTGAATTTTAGATTTTCCAACTTTTGTTTTTTTGATTTTTTTATGTTTCGATTTCTCGATTTTACAACTTTCCCATATTTGAATTTTCCAATGTTTTAAATTTTCGATTTCGAGGATTTACTGTGTTACAGTAGAATAGTCATCAGTCATTACTCATCAAGAACGATTATTGCTGTGCGTTAAAATGCCTACATATTGATAAGCACGTACATACAAGACGCATTTAAGGCTGTTTTAAGTTTGCTACATTTAATTTTTGCTATTTTAAATTTATTTCTTGATGTCTAAATCGTATATATTTAAATGGTGGTAAACAATTTGTGATAAAATGCATTTTAGTTTCAAAGATAATATGTACTTAATGATTTGACTACTGTTAATAAAAAAAAATACGCAAGAAGATGTTCATATTGAATTAATTTGGTGTTCATAGTTTGATGATAACCCATAGTTATTCTGGAGGCAACTATAATATACTTAATCAATGCTTTTACCTTGCTTTCGAAGCCCGTAAGGAACCCGATTTCTCTGGACACCGTCAAGACCGTCTCCTTATCGGCGTCGCAAGCCGCTTTCAAAATCCGTACGTACTTATCCATGAACTCCTTCGAATACTCGCGACTAGCGCCGAAATCCAGAAGCATGATTTGTTTCTTTTTGGGGTTATATAAGAAGTTAGCCCAGTTGGGGTCGGTTTGCATATATTTAAACTCCAGAAGCTCTAAAAGGCAAAGTTCTATGATTTTTTCAGCGATGAAGCGACGGTCCTCTGCGGGCATATCGAAACACTGGTCTACGGGAATCCCGTCAAGCAATTCGGTCGTGAACACCTGTGTCGTGGATATATGATCTAAACAAAAAAGTGTACTTTTAACGTCGATTCGCGCCACTATTTTACCTATAACGTCAGGTACGTAGTAATCACTATAAGGCGCCAAAAGCTCCCGGAATTTCCTCGTACAGTCCGCCTCTCGCTTGTAGTCGACCTCCCACGCCAACTCCCTCTTCGCCACTTTCATCAAATTATCCAGGAACATCCCCTTCGGAAACACATCAAAGTACTTCATTATCCCCCCTAAATTATCAATATCACTCTCGATCCCTCTCGCCACCCCCGGGTATTGGATTTTTATCGCAACCTCTCTCCCGTCCTGGATTCGACCACAATGCACCTGACCTATGGACGCAGCGGCGAACGGTTTCTCCTCAAACTCGATAAAATGATCGCGCCAATTTTCGCCCAATTCCGTCCCCATGACTTGCTCCACCTGCCAATTCGGCATGAAATCCGCGGATTTGCGCACTCTCTCCAAGGCCTTGGCGAGGTTGGGGTTAATGATGTTGTCATCTTGGATACTCAGAAGTTGTCCCAGTTTTAGCGCGGCGCCTTAAAATAGAACCCACGGATTTAGAAAGCATGCACTAAAACGTTTGTTTGGTTAAATTTGAATTTGGCGCCACTCGCGCGTGTCAAAATTGACGTTCGCGTCACGTGGCGTGTGGGCGTGTTTAGTGACGTCAGCGTGACGCAACTGATGCAAAAGTAGTACCTCTGACTTTACACAATGTGTCTACAATTAAGTCCAAGTTCCTGGGGTTGAGGAAGAGCGTGGAGGCGTCGGCGGTGGCGGCTTCGCGCGACCCGAAAGCCCTCTTTGCGTACTCCGTGGCCGTGCCGAAGCCCAGTCCGGCCGCTAAGCCCCCAAAAGAAATCATGCGTCCGATGCGCGAGGACGGGACTTTGCGTTGTTTCGAGTGCTCGCTCAGCTAAAAAAAGAACGCTATTTGGGGTTTTTTTAACGTTTGAAGTACCTTCAGTTTTCCTTTAGCAGCTGTCACTTGACTCCCACTGCTTTGCGCTTCGTCAAGGCGTTCTTTTTCTTTGGCTGCGTCCGCCTTTTTCCGTCTTTCCTCACGCTCCACCTTTTTTAGTTTTTCCTGGTGTTCCATGTCTAATTTCCGCAGCAATTCCTGGTCACTTTGGGTTAATTTAATGCCGAATTGCCGCCCACTGGGTTCCCTTTCCTTCACAGGTCTCCCATCACTTAAATTTTGCTTATACCTCTCTACAGAGTAAACAATCAGTAACCAGATCTTGCACCGACCTTATATGGTGCACTACATAAACATTAGTCATCGCGTTAGAACTCACCTTTAGCAGATGCGTTTGCCGCATACTCTTTGACACCATGGCAGACTGTGGCAACGCGGTCTGCACTCTCGAACACAATGTTTGAGGCATTGTTCGAGTTGAAACAATCTTGAAGCAAAACGCGACAGTTCGAGTTCGCCCAAACGCGGCTCAGTTCTGTCGACTGTAATTTAATCCCTGTCTCAGCCACCAGCTGTAAACCGCGAATTATTCCCAAAATATCGCTTGTACGAGACATTACAGACTAGGAAATAAAAAGGCACAAAGCTAAATTTTAAACATTAGTGGACGGTGTTAAAAGCCATAAATCATCCAGCGTGCTCTACGTACCTATTCGAGTCCGAAAATTGCATTTAAGAACAAAATTTTGCAACACCCACGCAAAAGTGAGGTTAAAAAAAGACAGATGACAGCTGTCAACGCTAATAGGTTATAATAAATATTATTTTTTCGTTGTGTGGAAATACTACAACAACAGACACAGTCGGGTTAAAATGAGCGATGAGGCAAGCGCGTCAGCGGAAGCCGAACCCGAAGAAAACGAGCCCGAATTAGCGGAAGACAAACCCCAGAAGCCCCTCAACGTAAGACCCTTTCGAACCCTAAAGCTTGTTTTGATTCTGGGTTTGTAGATGTCCCCGGGTGCCGTGAAGCTGCGTAGTTGGCTGAATAAATCGCTTCGTATACAGATGTTCGACGGGCGGGTTCTCGTGGGTGTGTTTTTGTGCACCGATAGAGATGCTAATGTGATTTTGGGGTCGTGCACTGAATATTTGCCCGCTGAAGACACCGACGGCACGATCGAGGAGCCCCGAATGCTGGGACTGGTCATGGTTCCAGGCAAACACATACAGACTGTTTCAATCGATCAAAACCAATACAATTCTGAAGACTTGTGTACCCCATTAACCAAAGACATTAGTCCTGAAGACGTTACGTAGTTATTTTAAGTGTGTTAACTAGGGTTCAAAGTTAAATAAAAACAACGAATAGTGTCATTGGAGAATTTTTCACTTTACAAACAAGCGATTTCGTGATAAACCCGTCTCTTCTGAGACATTTTCAAGTCTTCGGGGGTTTTGTTGGGGATTCTGCAATGAAAAAAACCCTCAGAAAAAACATTTATTGCTACTATTTACAAAACTAGCTACTAAGTTATTGTTCTTGGCTTCGTTCGTCAAGCGGTTCATACCCGTGTTTTTCGATCCGCTCCTTGTACTGCAGGTAGCTCCTCCTCCTGTCGAAGTGTTTGACCCATTGCGCCGAGCACGACTTCTCGAACACTTTCCTCAATTCTTTGCACAGACCCCCGTTGTCGTTGTCTTTGATTCCGTTTTTTTCCAGGCACTCCCAGTACTGGTCGCGCGCGCCCCAGCACAAGTGGCGCTCTTCCTTCGTCGGAAAAGACATGACTGAATATAAAATAAATTAGAATTTGGCAAAAACTTGGATCGAATAAGATATATCCTGTTTAAAAATAACACAAAATATTTTATATTTTGCCGTCTAAAAATAAACGTGCGTTGACAGTTATAAGAGAAGTGGCGTTAATAAATCGGGCGGGCTATAAATACATAAATGCGCCCGAAGTTATGGGGGCTGCCGCAAGTCACGCGTCGGTTTCGAAATTCGCGCTGTCGCTCATGCGTACCAATCCACCAAGAGTTAGGTTATGTTTAGATCGAGTTTGATTTGGATTTGGGAAATCAGATGTGGGTGAGTAGGGGGGCGATCAATGGGGGCCGTAGCGCGACCTTTACCTGTCGTGTTAGTCTCGGAAGGGCGATTTTTCAAGCCGGGGTTTCTTTTCAGAAAGAAAAAAAATTGACAGCACTTCGGAGCGAATAACCTAAAAGTCCCTGTTGATTTTCCGTCAATATGTCCGCTTTAGCAAGTTTATTTTAAAGCAAAAATAAAAAATATTTTATATTATGCCATCATTTAGATTAATTTGTACAAAGGAGATTAAATGGGAAGATGAACAAGAACGGGAAACTCAATAAAACGAAAAAGTGCACTTCAACGAACTGCGAACCAAAAATTGATCTAAATGAAAAGAATACCATTTCGAAAAAGAAACATTCGAAAAAAGGGAACCTGAACGGGTTGGTTAATGGAATCGTGCAAGACTCTACCAAAGGTGCAGAGAAGAAGTCCATCGAGGATCGCATAATCACCAGTAACGATGAAGATACGTATACAAACAAGAAACTTAAACCACAAAAAGAAATCTCGAACGCGGAGGAGGGCACCAACAAAGACTCAAAGTCCAAACTTACCAAACTAGACTCAAACGACAACATTTCGAGCAATGAGAAAATGCCGCTGGAGCCCAGTCAAGAGCCGGACTTATCGTGTAATTTAAGCAATAATAGTACAACAAACGAGGACTCGATAGCGTCGTGTAGTAACAAAGCAACTAGTTCTAGCGAGGAGAAAATATCAGACTTGGCTGAAGACTTAGACAAGGTCAAACTCCAGCAACTCCAGCAACCCCAGCGCGAACTACCACCAATCAAATATGTTCAGTACGAATCGGAGCTGCAGATGCCCATGATCATGAAAATCATCCAAAAAGACCTGTCGGAGCCCTACTCCATCTACACCTACCGGTACTTCATCCACAACTGGCCGAAGCTGTGTTTCTTGGTGAGTCGCGATTTTCCCATTTCTAGAATAACACGGTTGGTTGTAGGCGATGTGCGGCGAGGAGTGCGTGGGGGCCATCGTCTGCAAGCTCGACATCCACCGGAAAGTGATAAAAAGAGGCTACATCGCGATGCTGGCGGTGGACCAGAACTACCGCAAATTGGGGATCGGGTCGACGTTGGTGCGACGCGCGATACAAGAGATGATAGTGGGTGACGCGGATGAGGTGGTTCTGGAAACTGAAGTGACGAATAAACCGGCTTTACAATTATATGAAGCCTTGGGTTTCGTACGGGATAAGCGTTTGTTTAGGTACTATTTAAATGGCGTAGATGCTCTGAGGTTGAAACTGTGGCTAAGATGAGAATTTTAATTTGGTTGTATTTGTTGCCATATGCTCAGGGTATGGTGTGAGTTTGTTAAAATTAGTTGAATATTCAGAATTTTATTCTTGTTGTTTGTTTGTTGTGTAATTTCCCTCATACTGACGCCAAATTCGTTTGAGGACTAGGATTCGTTCAGTCTTCCAAAGATGTAAAATCCAAAAATAAACACTTTATTTCATCCATTTCTTTTATTGTTGTGGAAACGTTATCATCACTGTTTTATCATCACCCAATTTTTTTTTTTGAAAGACGTTATTTTTATATGGTTAAGTGTAGATGCAGTGGATGTGTAACTGGATGTTCATTTAATCAGGGTGTCACAATATCTGAGCTTTTGTAACAATTTCTACTGACATAAGTTGAGAACTATGTAACTAGAATTACTGATGTGTGCTTACATGAATGTTTCTTTTTTAATATATAGACTATTATTTGTCAGTAATTGTAAAAATTCCTGTATATATAATTTTCTGTATCATACATAATGTGTTGTATTGATTGAATAATATACCAAAATTTATAAACAAGACTTTAATTACGCTGAATACAAAATTTCATCGCTTCTTGTTTTTCAAAGCTTGCGCTTTCCTCTTCACCGATTTTACCAAAACACTCAGCTCCGCGTCCTTTTTCTTAGAAACTACGTGTTCACTTGAGTCCTCGTCTTTCCGTCTTTTAATTTTCTCATTAATCAAAGTCTCAATCCCTTTAGTTTTCTTGTAGTGAGGACTCGTCGGGTCAATATTATACAGATGACTGGTATACAGAGCCGAAAATCGATCATCGTCGACATTAATCTGAAAATCGTCCGCTTTGTCACCCTCCACATCCTTCTTCTTCCGTTTCTTCTTCAAACAAACCTCCTCCTGCTTCTGTATCTTCTTCAAACTAAAGTGTGACTTATCGTCGTCTTCGTTCAAAAGTAGCAATTCCAACTCCGGATTAATTTCGTCAGACTCAACTCTCTCCTCCTTCTTTTTCTTCTTCTGTTTGAATTCCGGATTGTTGAATTCTTCAGCGAAGAACGGGTCATTCATATCCACGTCGGACGGAATATCGTCTGAATCTTCACCCCCTTTCCTTTGTTTCTTCTTCTCCTTTCTCTTCTCTTTCCTCTTGTCTAAGTATTTCTCGAACGGTGTCTTCGCCGTGTCTTCATCAATCTTCTTCCGCACTAATTTCTCCGTCTTACTCTTCAAATCAATCCCCCAACTCACTTCCATTTCGACCTCTCTGTTCTTCTTTTCGTCTTCTTTATTTTCAATGTCTTGCAGCAGTTGTTTGTATTTCTCGATCGGGTTGTCGTCGTCGTCGTCGCACTCCTCTGAACTACCGCTTTCTTCATCTTCACTCACAGCCACGTAATTATGAAGATCATTCTCTGAAATATCTTCAATCTTCCTGCGCTGATTTCTGCGTCAGCTCAATCCTACTCGGGTCGGTTTCATCCCAAGTCAAATCAACTTTCGCTTGTTGGAGCGCCGTCGTCGTGAAAAATCTCGGTTGGTACTTATTAAGTTCCGGGAGTTTGTCACACTGTTCTTTCGCTTCGTCATCAAAACACATATCGTCGGGGATAAACCTGAGGTCGAGTTTCGTCGCGCTGGATTCGTATTCCATTCCGTCGCACTCTGAGTAGACTTTATTAGCCGTGGTAGCGCTATCAAAGACAATCACAGCGTAATAATACTTGAGTCGGTTGAGTTGGTACTGCCGCAGTTTCTCCATGTGGTACTTCGCCCCTCTTCACCGTCCTCTTCGTTTAATTTATTTCAACCAATCAATCGGTCCTTTCATATCTTCCTCCACCATCCGCTTTTTGCCAAATTCCGACGGGTAAATGGTTACAGATTTTACAGCGCCACCTGGCGGCAGAAACGAGTTAAACAACACCATCAAGTCCATAGCGCGGATTCTATCCCAATCCATGTTACAAGCCGCCAATCTGAACGTCGCGTCTTCGGTTTTCTCTGCATCGTTGTCCAATTCGCCCCAATTGTGCTCGATATCGTCACCCTCTGCGACTTCTCGTCGTCGTCGTCGTCGTCGGACGAACTCTCCGTCAACAAACTCGACTCACCTCGGGCATAATCCACGCTCAAATTACGCAGTTTCTTTTTAATTTCGTCTGAAACCACTTTGTCGGTTTTATCTTTCACGCTGAGCTCGCTTTTATCGTCGGCTTTCTTCGTCCGACGAGCTATCAGACAGGTCGTAGTAGCGCTTCAAGTCTTCAGTGGAGGTGTGATTTACGGGCCTGCCGCGCTTATCCACCGTGTATTTAACTTTGAACTGTTTGTCTTTAAACATGGATTGAAGCGACTGTCGATTTTCACTTTGCGGGCGCCTTTGGGGATGCGGCGGAACTTGGGGTCGGTTTTCACGTGGGCGAAGCGCTGGTCCTCCATCGTGGGGGCCGTGTTTTCCAAAATTATCGTCGAAGTTTAACCTCACAATACGCACACGTGTTGTTGACAGACGGCGACTACTACCACAACACGCCGACTATATTTCCCTACGACGGAGATGTTTTCAGTCGAAAAAACCGTTTTAATAAAAATTGGCACAGCAGAACTGGCGGGTTTTACGCTTATAACGATTTGTTGCAGGTGAAAATATTTACGTCGGTGTGTAATTAGTATAATTTGTGTTTATTGTGGAAACAGGTTTGCCAACTTGGAAGCGAAAGTCACTGCTCTCGTTTCACAACTTGACATGTACCCCACGATAGAAAGAATATTTTAATTTTCCGAAAACAACAAAAAAACACTTTAATCGTTGTAACGTGACACATTTTTTGGCGTTAATTACAGGTACGAATTAATTTGGTGCGTAAGTAATAAATAGCTTGTCATTGGCGCACTTGTCAAAGTCAGGTTATGTCATTTCTCACATGAGTTTTTTTTTTCAGATTTTTGTCATTTATTTTAAATAATGTACCGATTTAACTACTTTTTTCTCCAACACGCGCTACGAAGCGCACGAAATGGGGTAAGTTCGTTTACATTTGCGTCTTCACCACTCATTGTTCAACTTTAGGTCAGACAGTACTCTAGGGAGCCCAGCCGACGGCAGACTTTCCTGTCTCGCTGTACGACAACTTTCGGGAAGAAATGGCCAAAAAAAAGGAAATGAAGGAGTCGCTGAAGAAATTTCGGGAAGAAGCGGAGAAACTGGAGCAGAGTGAGGCGCTAAAAGCGGCGCGCCAGAAATTCGAATCTGTGGAGAAAGAAGCCAGTAAAGGCAGCGAAGTGTTCAAGGAAAAAATTAGTACAATTAAGGAGAAAGTCCAGGGGGTGATAGACGAAGCGGGCAAGACTGAAATCGTGAAAAAAGCGGGCAAAATCTCGGAAGAACTGGGTAAAACGACGCACACCATCAGCGAGAAGGCGCAGGAAATCAGCAAAAGCGGGGCGTTTCAGAGTATATCGCAGGCGACGAAGGCTGTGAAGCAGGAAATCGACACGACTAGCATGCAAGGGCGGGTGTACGTGAGCCCCCCGAAATTGCGAAAACGCACGGAAATCAACGCGGTGCAGCAGCAGAAGTTCTACGAGCCTAACGTGGACGCGACGGGGGTGGAGCTGCACAAAGACTCGCGGTTTTACCAGTCGTGGCAAAACTTCAAAGACAATAATCCCTATGTCCATAAAGTAATCGATTGGAAGCTCAAATACGACGAAAGCGATAATCCCCTAATTCGAGCGTCGCGGCTCTTGACTGACAAAGTCTCCGATATTATGGGTGGGTTGTTCCAGAAGACGGAACTGTCGGAAACTCTACCGAAATCTGTAAAATAGACCCGTCTTTCGATTCTAAAAGGTTTTTGAAACAGTGCGAGACAGACATTATTCCGAACGTGCTGGAGGCGATGACGAGGGGCGACTTGGAGTTTTAAGAGACTGGTGTCACGAGGGGCCGTTTAATTTGTTCGCCGTGCCGATTAAAGAGGCGTACAAGAAGGGGTACAAAATCGAATCGAAGATTTTAGATGTGGATAACGTGGATTTGGTGATGGGGAAGGTGATGGATCAGGGACCCGTTTTGATCATTTCGTTCACGTCGCAGCAGATGATGTGTGTCAAGGATCCGACGGGACAAGTCGTAGAGGGCGATCCCGATAAAGTAATGAGGGTTGCCTATGTGTGGGTCTTGTGTCGGGATACAGGAGAACCAGACCCCAGAGCGGCGTGGAGGTTGTTAGATTTGTCGGCCAGTAGCAACGAGCAGTTGGTGTAGATTAGTATATTGTTATTTATTGCTTCAATGAAGGAGTCTTTCACTATTAATTCCTTTATTCAAGTAACAACAAATTTGAATTGTTTAAGATTCAAATGGCGCTGTACAGATTTGTTTTTCTGTTGTACAGGAAAGGTGTATAATTTATATAAATTTTTTTTCATAAAGTTAAGTCGTTCGCACTTATTCAGTACTTCCTTATTATGGGCGGGACGGGGGGGCATTCGTCTTCGTCGAGAGTGTGGTCATTAACGGGACGGAACGTGAAGCACACCTAACGTTATAAAAATTATAACAATTATAATTACAACTAAGGGTTAATTTGGGGGTTACTTTTCCGGTTTCGACCTCCAGCCAACTCAGCGTGTGTTTTCTCCAATGATCTTCAATTCCCCGTTTTTGTTGACCGTCTACCGGCTGCGCATAATCGTATTCGTCTTCTCGTACCTGTGAACGCGGCTTTATATTACACGACACAGCGTAGCCACTGTTTAAGTATATTATAGTTGGACAACCTATACGGACAATCACTTTCCCATGTAGAAAAGAATGAATATACATTTTACATCTCACTCGCTTCACTATGAAGTAAAAATAGTCTGTAAGCACGTGATGTCGATAAGGTAGTAAACAGACATATTTTTATACATTTTTTTTTTTAACAGTAGTCAAATCATTAAATACATATTATCTTTGAAACTAAAATGCATTTTATCACAAATTATTTACCACCATTTAAATATATACGATTTAGACATCAAGAAATAAATTTAAAATCGCAAAAATTAAATGTAGCAAACTTAAAACAGCCTTAAATGCGTCTTGTATGTACGTGCTTATCAATATGTAGGCATTTTAACGCACAGCAATAATCGTTCTTGATGAGTAATGCCTGATGACTATTCTACTGTAACACAGTAAATCCTCGAAATCGAAAATTTAAAACATTGGAAAATTCAAATATGGGAAAATTGTAAAATCGAGAAATCGAAACATAAAAAAATCAAAAAAACAAAAATTGGAAAATCTAAAATTTAAAAATCGAGAAATTGAACAGTCGGTTAATTCAAAAACCGAAACATCGAAAATTGGAAAATCGAAAAAAAAAATTGGACAATCGAAAATTTAAAAACTCCGAAAATTGAAAAATTGAAATATAGAAGAACTGAAAACTCAAAAAATCGAAAAACTGAAAAATCACAAAATTGAACGAAATATTCAAAAATTAGGAAATTAAAAAATTGAGAAACAGAAAAGTCAAAAAAGCAGAGTCGAAAAATCGCAAACTTAAAAAATCTAAAAATTGAAAAATCAAAAACCTGAATAATCGAAAAATTGAAGAACTGAAGGACTGAAAAATCGAAACTTTAGGAAGTGGAGAAACGGGAATATAAAAAAATAGATTAATTGAGAAATCCGAAAACTAGAAATTCAGAAACGCCAAATTTGAAAAATAAAAAAATATTAAGAAGAACTGAAAAATCGAAAAATCTAATATTTAAAACATTGAAAAGTTAAAATATCCTAAAACTGAAAAATGGAGAAATTCAAACATCAAAAATTCAAAAAAATAAAAATTCGAAAATCTAAAATTTAAAAATCGAAAAACTGAAAAATCAACGAATCGAGAAGTCGAAAATTTAAAAAATTGGAAAATTGAAATATCGGATAAATCAAAAGTCGAAACATCGAAAAATCGAAACATTGTAAAATTCAAAAATTGAGACATCGAGAAATCGAAAAATCAAAAGACAAAAAAATCGAGGAGTCGAACAATCGAGAAGTCGAAAAATCGAAAAATTGAGACCGAAATAGGCCAAAATCGAAAAATCGAAAACTTAAATATGGAAAAATTGATAAAGCGAGAGATTGAATAATCAAAACATCGAAACATCAGAATCTCAATAATTTGAGATCTCAAAAAATTTAAAAATTCGGAAATCTGAAGAATTAAAATATAGAAGTGGAAACTCGAGAAACCGAAGAATATAGAAATTTAAAAATTAAAATATGGAAAAGTTGAAAAATTGAGAAATTGAAAAATCTAAAGTATAAAAAACGAAAAACTGAAAATCCAAAAATAAAAAATAGAAAAATCTAGAAGTCGAAAAATCAAAGAATCGAAGTATTGAAAAATATCAAAACTGAAAGAAATATCCAAAAATTGAGAAATCTAAAAACCAATAAAGCGAAGTCGAAAAATCGAAGAATTGAAGAACTGAAAAATCGAAACTTTGAGAAGTGGGAAAATCAAAAATAGATTAATTGAGAAATCAGACAACTGAAAATTTAACGCAAAAATTTGAAAAATTGAAAAATTTAAATACCGAAGAACTGAAAAGTAAAAAATTGAGAAATCGAAAAAATCTAAAATTTAAAACATTGAATAATTAAAATATCGCAAAATTGAAGAATCTAGAAATCCAATTCAATTTGAAAAACTGAAAAATCGGGACGTTGAAAAATTGGAAAACCCAGAAATTGAAAAGCTCAAAAGAAAAAAAATCTAAACACCGAGAAATCCAAAAATCTAAACAACGAAAAATTCAAGAACTGAGAAAAATTGGAGGATCGAGAAATTGAGGAGTCGGAAGCCGAAAAGGAAAGTTAAAAATTGAAAAATTGAGAAATTGAACAATCAAAACCACGAAACATCTGAATTCGATAAATTGAGAAATTAAAAAATTGAATAATCGAAAATTAAAATTAAAAAAATCGAAAAATTGAAAAATTGAAATATAGAAGAATTGAAAACTCGAGATATCGAAAAACCTAGAATTTTAAAAAATGAAATATTAAAAGATCGAAAGGTTGAAAAATTGAGAAATCGAAGCATTAAACAGTCGCAGAATTGAAAAATCTAAAGTTTACAATAAACTGAAAATCCAAAAAGTAAAAAATCGATAAATCAAAAAAAATCCATCAATTCAAAAATCGAAAAGTCGAAAAATTGAAATATTGAAAAATCTCATAACTGAAAGAAATATTCAAAAAATTGAGAAATTACAAAATTGGAAAATTGAGAAATCGAAAATCTAAAACAGCAAAATCGAAAAATCGTAATCTTAAAAAATCGAAAAATTGAAGAATTGAAGGTGTGAAAAATCGAAACTTTAGGAAGTCCAGAAATGGGCAAATAAAAAAAAACTTTAGAAATCGACAAACTGAAAATTTAGAAACGTGAAACTTTGAGAAGTGGGAAAAAATTGAAAAATTTAAATACTGAAGAACTGAAAAATCAAAAATCGAGAAATCGAAAAATATAAAATTTAAAACATTGAAGAATTAAAATATCGCAAAATTGAAGAATCGAGAAATCCAATTCAATTTGAAAAATTGAAAAATCGGGACATTGAAAAATTGGAAAATCCAGAAATTGAAAAGCTCAAAAGAAAAAAATCGAAAAACCGAGAAATCCAAAAATCTAAACATCGAAAAATTCAAAAACTGAGACTTCGAGAAATCGAAAAATTGGAGGATCGAGAAATTGAGGAGTCGGAAGCCGAAAAGGAAAGTTAAAAATTGAAAAATTGAGAAATTGAACAATCAAAACCACGAAACATCTGAATTCGATAAATTGAGAAATTAAAAAATTGAATAATCGAAAAATTTTAAAAAAGAAAAACTGGAAAATCGAAAATTAAAATTAAAAAAATCGAAAAAATTGAAAAATTGAAATATAGAAGAATTGAAAACTCGAGATATCGAAAAACCTAGAATTTTAAAAAATGAAATATTAAAACATCGAAAAGTTGAAAAATTGAGAAATCGAAGCATTAAACAGTCGCAGAATTGAAAAATCTAAAGTTTACAATAAATTGAAAATCCAAAAAGTAAAAAATCGAGAAATCAAAAAAAATCCATCAATTCAAAAATCGAAAAGTCGAAAAATTGAAATATTGAAAAATCTCATAACTGAAAGAAATATTCAAAAAATTGAGAAATTCAATAATTGGAAAATTGAGAAATCGAAAATCTAAAACAGCAAAATCGAAAAATCGTAATCTTAAAAAATCGAAAAATTGAAGAATTGAAGGTGTGAAAAATCGAAACTTTAGGAAGTCCAGAAATGGGCAAATAAAAAAAATACTTTAGAAATCGACAAACTGAAAATTTAGAAACGTGAAAATTTGAAAAATTGAAAAATCGAAATATTTAAAAACCGTAAAATTGAAGAGGACAAAATTGAGAAATCGTATCATTGAAACATCGAAAGATTGAGAAATCGAAAAATAAAAAAATCGATAAATAGAAAATTTGAAGAATGGAAGAATCGGAGAAACCCAAAATTGAAATATTGAAAAATTGAGAGATTTAAAGTTGAAAAATCAACGAATCGAGAAGTCGAAAATTTAAAAAATTGGAAAATTGAAATATCGAATAAATCAATAATCGAAACATCGAAAAATCGAGAAAACCGAGGAGCAAAAAATCGAAAAACCAACAAATCGAAAAATGGAAACATTGTAAAATTCAAAAATTGAGACTTCGAGAAATCGAAAAATCAAAAGACAAAAAAATCAAGGAGTCAAACAATCGAGAAGTCGAAAAATCGAAAAATTGAGAAACCGAAATAGGCCAAAATCGAAAAATCGAAAACTTAAATATGGAAAAATGATGATAAAACGAGAGATTGAATAATCAAAACATCGAAAACATCCGAATCTCAATAAATTGAGATCTCAAAAAATTTAAAAATTCGGAAATTTGAAGAATTAAAATATAGAAGTGGAACTCGAGAAACGAAAAAATCTAGAAATTTAAAAATTAAAATATGGAAAAGTTGAAAAATTGAGAAATTGAAATATAAAACAATCGGAAAATTGAAAAATCTAAAGTATAAAAAACGAAAAACTGAAAATCCAAAAATAAAAAATAGAAAAATCTAGAAGTCGAAAAATCAAAGAATCGAAGTATTGAAAAATATCAAAACTGAAAGAAATATCCAAAAATTGAGAAATCTAAAAACCAATAAAGCGAAGTCGAAAAATCGAAGAATTGAAGAACTGAAAAATCGAAACTTTGAGAAGTGGGAAAATCCAAAATAGATTAATTGAGAAATCGGAAAAACTGAAAATTTAACGCAAAAATTTGAAAAATTGAAAAATTTAAATACTGAAGAACTGAAAAGTCAAAAATCGAGAAATCGAAAAATCTAAAATTTAAAACATTGAATAATTAAAATATCGCAAAATTGAAGAATCGAGAAATCCAATTCAATTTGAAAAATTGAAAATCGGGACATTGAAAAATTGGAAAATCCAGAAATTGAAAAGCTCAAAAGAAAAAAATCGAAAAACCGAGAAATCGAAAAATTGGAGGATCGAGAAATTGAGGCGTCGGAAGCCGAAAAGGAAAGTTAAAAATTGAAAAATTGAACAATCAAAACCACGAAACATCTGAATTCGATAAATTGAGAAATTAAAAAATTGAATAATCGAAAAATTTTAAAAAAGAAAAACTGGAAAATCGAAAATTAAAATTAAAAAAATCGAAAAATTGAAAAATTGAAATATAGAAGAATTGAAAACTCGAGATATCGAAAAACCTAGAATTTAAAAAAATGAAATATTAAAACATTGAGAAATCGCAGAATTGAAAAATCCAAAGTTTACAATAAATTGAAAATCCAAAAAGTAAAAAATCGAGAAATCAAAAAAAAAACATCAATTCAAAAATCGAAAAGTCGAAAAATTTAAATATTGAAAAATCTCATAACTGAAAGAAATATTCAAAAAATTGAGAAATTAAAAAATTGGAAAATTGAGAAATCGAAAATCTAAAACAGCAAAATCGAAAAATCGTAATCAAAAATTGAAAAATTGAAGGTGTGAAAAATCGAAACAATCGAAAAAAAAATACTTTAGAAATCGGCAAACTGAAAATTTAGAAACGTGAAAATTTGAAAATCGAAATATTTAAAAACCGTAAAATTGAAGAGGACAAAAATTGAGAAATCGTATCATTGAAACATCGAAAGATTGAGAAATCGAAAAATGAAAACATCGAGAAATAGAAAATTTGAAGAATGGAAGAATCGGAGAAACCCAAAATTGAAATATTGAAAAATTGAGAGATTTAAAGTTGAAAAATCGAGAAATCGACAAGCCGAAAAATCTCAATAGCGTATTTATAAATCAGGACTATGCTACTTTTTAAAATTTAAATAACATTATAAATTGGAAAATGTTGATTTTTTTCCAAAAATCTTGATGTCTAAGGTGAAAACTCGACACGGATGCACATTTATTTATTTATTTATTTTATCTTGTTTTCGAAATATAATAAACATTTCAAACAATGTCTGTAACTTATTTTAATGTAAATTATATTCATGTGGTTACAAAATCAGATGTAATATTAGTGTGATTTTGACCTTATTCTAGATTTTATTACAACAGAACGGCGTGTCCTTTTTAAATTTTAGAAGTTACGGAAACTAGTTCAAGAAACAATTAGTTATCTCGTACTTTTGAAACAAAATCTACCAAAACGTCGGATAACAGCAATTGATTTTCATAGAAACAAACAGTCATCAAAGCAACCTTTAACAACTCGATATTACAAACATGCCTCTTAAGTTCTTCATGCGTTTTTTTCTGTCTTGTAATTATTTGTAATGTCAACGCTGAAAGTTTATGTCATTCTGTTATTTACTTTGAATATATATTTTCATTTTGTGTTAATATTTTTGTAACACCACGAATCTAAATTTTACTTTAATCTTGTAAAACTAAACAATTATACCAGTTTAAAAAACCCTTGGTAAGTTTCTGTCAGTCTTCAGATATAGTCAAATAAAAATAGGCGTCAAATTCATTTAAATACAATTCTTTCGTATCACGTTACAACGCGTTGCTTCATATTTTTTATGTCAAGTATATTTTCATATTTTGTACATATATGTTTATACACATTACTGTTTACGGAACAATGTTAATTATGGATTTATGGATAACTCCTCGTATAAGAGCAGAGTGAAGGGTGTTTGCCTTTGCTAATGTTTGATGGCGCCATCTGATGTAGAGTAAAGTAAATCTTAATACGCTCACTATTTAGACGAAGTAAAATTTGTATTAGGTTGTCCAACTATAATATACTTAAACAATCACGTAGCTGCATACCTTAAAATCGTCCCGCGCATGCGCACCACGCGACTCCTTCCTCTGCTCCATAGACCGAATCATGTGCAGCGAATTTATAAAAAGATTTTGTAACTCAAGAGCTTCCACGAGATCTGAGTTCCAAATTAGCGAGTCGTCGCACACCGACACGTTTTTCAACTCTTTGTAGAGATCGAAAACCTTGACGCACCCTTCAGCTAGTAGTTCCTGGTTACGAAACACTCCCGCATACTTTTGCATGGTTTTTTGTAACTCCAGGCGCAGGTCTCCCACGGTCCGGGTACCCCTTTGCTGGCGCAGTTTCTCGAAATTGTCCATGGCGGGCACACCCATCCACTAAAACAGCGAATTTAAAAATCTGGGTGAGTACTCGTGGGTGTACCTCTTCGGCCTGCGGATATCGTCTCCTGGTTTGTTTAAATCGGCGATGGTATCAGCAACAGCTCGGCCGAAAATGACGGTTTCGAGGAGTGAGTTAGCTCCGAGTCGGTTGGCGCCGTGGACTGAGACGCATGCGCACTCGCCGCAACAGTAGAGACCGCAGACGACTTGCTCGGATTGGTCAGGCTACAATCGAGATACTTGGGGGCGACTGTTACAACAATAGAGTGATTACCAGCTGCGTAACGACCTGTCCTTTGTAGTTGCTCGGGATACCCCCCATGTTGTAGTGTACAGTGGGTATTATAGGGATTGGTTCTTTAGTGACGTCCCGGCCCGTAAACCCAGCTACGGTATTACTAATCCCGGCAGTTGCTTCCTGATGTGTTCCTTCGGCAAGTGCATCAACTCCAAGTGCACGTGGTCTTTCTCGGACCCACACCTCTTCCTTCTAGAATCTCCATAGTGGCGCTCCTGGATACCACGTCCCTGGACGCCAAGTCTTTCGCTGACGGGGCGTACTTCTCCATGAAGCGCTCCCCTTTACTATTCGTGATGACGCCTCCTTCACCACGCGCTCCCTCCGTCACCAGAACACCAACCCCATATATACCTGTCGGGTGGAACTGCACGAACTCCATATCCTGTAAGGGTATCCCGGCTCTTGTCGCTAACGCTGTGCCATCGCCGGTTGAGGAGTGCGCCGCTGTGCACGAAAAGTACGACCTTTCGGCCCCTCCCGTCGCTAGGACCGTGTTCCTGGCGAAAAACCTATGGAAGGTTCCTTCCCCCAGTTCCCACACGATCGCCCCGCAGCACCTCTCCTCGGTCATAATCAAATCCAGCGCGTAGTACTCGACGAAGAAGCGGCAGTCGTAGCGGACCGCCTGACCATAAAGGGCGTGCAGCATGTACTGACCGGTGCTGTCGGCGGCGGCGCAGGTTCTATGCGCCTGGCCCCTTTACCGCAGTCCAAAGACTGCCCCCCGAAAGCCCGCTGGTAAATCTTCCCGTCTTTAAACCGAGAGAACGGCATGCCGCAGTTCTCCAACTCGAAAATAGCCTTAGGGGCTTCACGGGTCATGTAGTGTATAGCGTCTTGGTCACCCAGCCAGTCGGAACCTTTCACGGTATCGAAGAAGTGCCAGTACCAGTTGTCGGGCTCGTAGTTGCCTAAGGCTGCGTTGATCCCGCCTTGGGCGGACACGGTGTGGGATCTGGTGGGGAAGATTTTGCTGACCACGGCGACGTTGAAGCCCTTGGAAACCAAGCCGTAGGCGGCGCGTAAGCCGGCGCCTCCGGCGCCGATTATTAGACAGTCGTAGAAGTGGTCGGTGACCCTAATATCACTTTTTTTCTCCTTTTTGTCTTTGTTTTTCTGGAAAAGTGTGTGGGTTGGTTTGGCTTCACAAAGCTGCGGCTTACCGAAGAATACATCAAACGGGGCTGCAAATTTCGTACGCATCTTGCTACGCTCGGCAAGATTTTTGAAAGTCGTAACATTTTTTAAGTTAAAACTGTCAACATGAAGTGTTTGTTTTGGCAATTAAATTTAATAATGGGTGTGGTCGCTTAGAAATTGGTTTACATGTGAGGTGTAGACATTTAAAAAGCATGCTATGTGTGTGTGTCGAGTGAGTTTTTCGTAATATAATTTCGCTGTGACGTCATCAAGAAGGACTAGAGTGCCTTGATATAAACAGTGTCCGGAAAATTTACTAAGATGTTGTTTGGGTGTCATTATTACTATTATTATTTTCAGTTTTGCCGGTGATGTTGTTTTTGGAATTTTGATGACGCTACCAAGAAAAACTAAGCTAGTAAAAAATTGTGGAAGGTTATTTTGACAGAACTTCTCCCGCCCTTGAAGTACAGTCCGATAAATTCCTCAAAGTTTGTTTAATAGACGTCTCAATTTCTCAGTATATGTTTAACTTCGACTGTTTATGTTTATGCTTCAACTGCTGTTGAAGGAAAATGAAATTTGGTTGATTTTGTGTTCTCAGCGCAGAGCAAAGGACAAAGCAAAATGGAGTGAGCCATTCCTGATTTATTATATATATTTATAATCAATAAAATAAATTGACTCAGTCATTAATTTTGAGACATCCTGTATAAACAAAAAAAGTACAATGAAACATATCCAACATTTTCGAGTGAGTTTTTACTTTACACAATTTTGTGATGACGTCATCAACATTTTTGCAAGGACACGTATATGAACTTGGATTGGTGCAGTGTAGTACTTGCTAAGATAAGACTGATTGTAGCAAATTACATACCCCCTAAGGAAATAGAGGGCGTGTGGGCGGAGCCAGTATTTGTTAAAATAAGACTGATTTTGGTAAATGACTGAACAATATTAAGAGTAATCATTGAAATGAAGAGGAGGTGGGTGGGCGGGGCTATTGCTTGCTTGTAAAAGATTCTGAAGGAAAAAGTTAAACTTAACCCCGCCCACCCACCCGTGTTCTCATTTTTTCTTCTGAAATAAAAAATAAATCTTATATCACATACTATAATAAAATGTTAGAATGAGAACAGTGTGTGTGGGCGGGGCTAGTACCTGCTAAAGTAAGATTGATTTTGGTAAATGACATGCCCTCTAAGAAAATAAAGGATGGTCGGGAGGCGCTAGTAGTTCCTAAGATTAGACTGGTTGTGATAAACGACATACCTTCTAAGAAAATAGAGGGCGGGTGGGCGGGGCTAGAATTAGTTATGATAAGATTGACTTGGGTAAATGACATCCTCTAAGAAAAAAAAAAGGGTGGGTGGGTGGGGCTAAAACTTGACTGAACAATATTAAGAGCAGTCACTGGAATGAACATGGAGTGGGTAGGCGGGGCTTCTGCTTGTTCATAAAACTAGAAAAAAAGCTACATTTGGCCCCGCCTACCTCCTTTCTCCATTTGACTAACTTATTTACCTCCCCTGATCTAAATAGTAACGAAAATCGATATTTCCTTATACAAATTTTTCATTTTAAACATGTTTTAAGTTTCATGTTGTGATCAAAAATCTACACGTATTAAAACGCAAAGGCAAAATGTCAGCCCGCCCACCCGCCCTCTCTCTATTGTGATGATTTTTTTCTATTCGCCGTGAACTAAGCTTAACGGCAAAATACTTATTTCTTTACAAGATTCTCAATTGTGATAATTATTTTATTCTTAGAAACTTAAAATACGTTTAGAATGGTAATTTTTTATAAGGAAATATGGATTTTGCAATTAAGCTCCGCCCCTAGGTTTGCTAACGAATGAAAGCTTCATTACTATTTAGATCAGGGCAGGTACGGGCGGAGCTTAATCTTAGGCCTTAATTTTTTCATAATATACATAGTATTCTTTGAATAAGGTGATACTCAAAAACATGTTTTCAATTTCCCGTAGAGAAATAAGGTTTTTGCAGTTAAGCTCTGCCCCTTTGGCTCACGACGAATAAAAAAAATCATCACAATTGAGATAGGGTGGGTGGGCGGGGCTTATATTGTTTTTTTTTTCTTAATATACGTAGTCGTCTTTTCAGAACAAGAAACTTAAAACATGTTTAAAACGGCAATTTGTATAGGGAAATATCGATTTTGCAAATAAGTTCCGCCCTTCGGTCTGACAACAAATGAAAAATTCATCCCGATTGAGACCGAGACGGATGGGTGGGGCTTCTCTTCTAGTTTTCTTTTTTAATTAATACATTTAGTTTTCTTTGTATGTATAACACGATTACTTAACAACATACATATTTCACACGCTAATTTCTCGTAGAAAAATAAGGATTTTACAGCGAGACTTACAATGAATAAAAAAAATCATCCGAATTGAGATAGGGTGGGTGGGCGGGGCGTATATTTTGGTTTTTTTCTTACTATACATAGCCATCTTTTCACAACAAGAACAAGGTTAAAATGGTATGTTTTTGCAAGGAAATAGGGATTTTGCAATTATGGGGCGGGGCCTAATTCCAGAAACGATATTTTCCTATACAAATTTACCATTTTGAACTTGTTTTAAGTTTCATGTTGTGAAAAGAAGTCTACACATGTTCAAACAAAATGACAAAATGTCTGCCCACCCACCCACCCAGTCTCAATTGTGACGATTTTTTTTATTCGCCGTGAACCAAGGGGGCGGAGCTTAACTGGAAAATACTTATTTCTTTCAAGAAATTAAAAACATGCCTTTGAGTATTGTGTTGTTCAACGAATACTGTGCATATAAAGTAAAAAAAGACAAAATATAAACCCCGCCCACCCACCCCGTCTCAATTGTGATAACTTTTTTATTGTTAGAAACTTAAAGCTTCTTTACTATTTAGATCAGGGCAGGCTTTAATTTTTTCTTAATATATGTACATATATTTAGTATTCTTTGAATAGTCCGATACTCAAAAACATGTCTTTCATGGTAGTTTTTTGTAGAGAAATAATACGGATTTTGCAATTAAATTCCGCTCCTGTGGCTATCGACGATAAAAAAAAAAATCATCAGAATTGAGATAGGGTGGGTGGGCGGGGTTATATATTTTTCCTTTTTCCTTAATATACGTAGTCGTCTTTTCAGAACAAGAAACTTAAAACATGTTTAAATTGGTAATTTGTATAGGGAAATATCGATTTTGCAAATAAGCTCCGCCCCTCGGTCTGACAACAAATGAAAAATTCATCCCGATTGAGACCGAGACGGATGGGTGGGGCTTTTCTTCTAGTTTTCTTTTTTAATTAATACATTTAGTATTCTTTGTATAACACGACTACTTAAGAACATGTTTCACACGCTAATTTCTTGTAGAAAAATAAAAATTTTACAACGAGGCTTACGACGAATAAAAAAAATCATCCGAATTGAGATAGGGTGGGTGGGCGGGGCATATATTTTGGCTTTTTTCTTACTATACATAGCCATCTTTTCATAACAAGAACAAGGTTAAAATGGTATATGTTTTTGCAAAGAAATAGGGATTTTACAATTATGGGGCGGAGCCTAATTGCAAAATCGATAATTCCCTATACAAATTTACCATTTTAAACATGTTTTAAGTTTCATGTTGTGAAAAGAAGTCCACACGTAATCAAACAAAATGACAAAATGTCAGCCCACCCACCCACCCAGTCTCAATTGTGCCGATTTTTTTTATTCGGCGTGAACCAAGAGGGCGGAGCTTAACTAGAAAATACTTATTTCTTTCAAGAAATTAAAAACATGTCTTTGAGTATCGTGTTGTTCAAAGAATACTGTGCATATTAAAATAAAAGACAATATAAACCCCGCCCGCCCACCCAATCATCAGAATTGAGATAGGGTGGGTGGGCGGGGTTTATATTTTACTTTGTATAGAAACGTTCATCAACAAAATATTTACAAAAAAAAAGTGGCAAAGATTTTTAAAAACAAAAGCTCTGGTGTGAAATAAAGTTGTGAAGATAAAATATTACGTGAGGTTAGAAACATTAGAGCGTGAAAGTTTACGTTCAATTTAAATTATAAAACAAAGAAAATTACTGAAGTTAAAATGGTGAGATAGAGAAATATTGATGAGGGGAAAATTCCAAAGCTAACAAATTTACGTGAGATCAATATTTGCCACACTTTATCAACGATTCAAACAAAGAATTTATGTTACATTATGCCATGATACAAGTGATTGGTTACTTAAAACAATTTGTTTTGTGCATCCAGAAACGTTATTCGTAACTTTGTTAAACAAAAGACTGAACCCTGACTATTAGTGGATTTCATGAAATCTTCTAGTGAGCGTTTATCTAAATAAATCTAATAGATGTTAAATTTGTTAGCACCACTTAACGATTAAAATCCTAACCTGAACTGTGAATTTTCAAACAGACGGCAGACAGACAGACAGACACACAGAAAACGAAGTAGCAATAACAAAAACGCCGAGAAACGACAGAAACATTTATTGCAATAAACAATATCTTCAAACAATCCAAATCAACAATAATACTGTCATGCTTCATCCGCATTCTTAAACCCCCTCAACGGGATTTTATCACCTTTGTACATATCAACGAAAAGCAACATGGCGTGCTTCAGGTTGTAATGGCACTCTTCTAGAAACCTGAAACATCTCAATAACCCCTAGATTTTCTTCAGTAACAAAAAATAATCACATTTTGGCCCAGTCTTTGGTAAGATTTGTGATAATCGCGAAGGTGTCGACCATCTGACTCCGCTGAAACGGACTTCGCGCTTCTTGGAAAATACTCGGTTTTTTGAACGCGCTGATCTGTTGCGACGTCAGAGCATTGAAAACGTGCATTTGTTCGTTGGCGATGCGATAAGTATAGTCGCGACACTCCAGAACGAAGTATCGATTGAAGCCCAACATTCGTTCGGTGTTGGGGATCTCCCGGAAGACTCCGGTCACAACCAAAGTAATACATTTGTGCTGAAATTGACCCACTTTATAATTTTGTTGTTACTAACCAACGTATTATTATTTACCGTGTGGTATAAAACGTCCACCGTGAAAGAATACGGGTCGTGCTCCGACCGCGGTAAAATATTAAACAGTCTCATAATTTCGGTACTACCTATATACAAATTTCTTGTACTATCGTGAGGCGGGAGTAGCAAATTCCGGGAATAAATTTTGTACGCGAACACCCTAAAATCACGATTTTAATCTTACGCCGTTACGATTTTTCGTGGGTACTGGGAGCTAGGGGAAGACAGCTGTTTATGGAAGAAATCGGCAGTCAACGAAAATAAGGCATCTTTTTGGTAGAACGTCTCCAGTTTGATGAAATTTTTAGAATCGTACGTCGGGAAATATCGCTCTAGAAAGTGGTTTACGACTTCGTACGCCGACACGTCGCACAAGAAATTCCTCCTAAACGACGGAACCCCGTTCTGTCTAAGCAAAAAACCGTCCTGTAAAAATCTACATTAAAAATAACAACAATGAATGTCTCCCGTATTACAAGTTTTTCGATTTTGGGGCAATACTTAATCACTTGTTGGACGTAGTTGTATTCGTCGTACAAATCACACAGAGGGTTCCCTTCCAGCCACAGTTCAGTCAAATTAAAATGCTGCAAATACTCCAATTCGGCTAGATCTCTGAGCTGCAAAAACCGCATTAACTGGCTTCCACCACAAACCCACACCCACCAAGTTTTGCCTCAAATCCAAAGACGTGATGCTCCCAGAGCGCATAATTTGGAACGCGTCCAAAGTCTCGATTTCGTTATTACTCAACTTGATGCCCCCAGGTTTCAAATTTTTCGCCACGTTTAAAACAAAAGCTAGTAATTTGGGCTGCGACAAGAAAAAAAATTCGCTCAAGTCTGCGTCGTCGTGAAACTTATCTAGACACAGATTTTTGTTTTTGAAGCGTTTTTGCAGCACGCTCAACAGGTTTTCCGTCAAGTCGACTTTCACCATATTGGTGCTGGAATATTTGAGGACGATTGTCAGTTTGAACTGAAAACGATAATAAAGTGGCTGTTTTGTGATTCTGGGGGCTTACAGGCTGGGTTTCGTCGGACGGGTTGGGTATGGTGAGGTTGTCACTGCAGAATTTTTCGACAGGGTCTGCGCACATCCGAGCGAAGAAAAAAGCCCCTTCAGCGTCTTCAGTGTAACACAGCGGAATAAACTCTAGCGGTTTCAGGTAATCAAAGAGTATTTTTAGCACGTCGTTGCGCTTCAAGCCGTGAACGTTACTGATCTAAAATGCGTTTTAAGCACAAAGTGTGATAAAAGAAAATGCTTACTATGAACTTGTGCCAGTAGGCTGGAATATCTAGAGCGAGCTTGTTCGTGGGGACCAGCCCCAAGTGCGCTTCGTCGATTGTGATGGAGTTGGGGGACTGAGCAGTAGTTCGTAGGGCCATAACTCAAACTTAGGTGTGACTGTGGACATTGAAATGCCTGCTATAGAGTCAAAGTGTGATAAAGATAAAGATCAAAACGTTACTAAGTCATGAAAAAAAAATCAAAAGTGCGTGTTTTACCGGTAAATGTTTACATCGGTGGTGCTGTTTTGGGAATTTTATTAACCACTACTCACTAGTTACTAAAATAATTCTTATCACTCGCACTTGCATTATGAATAATCATAACTGATAACAGGAGACACGTGCGATGCGCATTTTGTTTGACATCTGTTTCAAATTTTGGCGCTGCCAACACGACTAGCGGGGCATTGCCAACCACCCAAATATAAAACGCGCAAAATAAACTAAATTTAACTCCGACTAGACTAACCAAAATTTCGTTTACTAATTACAAAAACAACGTTATTATTCGTCAATTATTAAAAAAATCGTATTAATTTTATCACTGTGATAACGATTCACGTAGACGTAGGCAACCAGTTATACACCTGTCAAGACCAAACTTGCGCCAAGTCCACCGCGCAACAGTTTGTTTATCTTTATCAGCGCTGTAATAAGTTTTTCGTTCTCAATTTAACAAAAACCGTTTCACCCAGTTTTAGAAGCCCTAATTGTGCTAATTTTATAATCACCCTGCAAACTTGTTTTTTGTGAAGTGTCATAACCTCAAAATGGCTTCAATTTTCACGACGAGCGACTCCCAAGCTGTAACCAACCTGGACATCCGGAAAATCCGCCAAAATCCGCTAGCCGTGATGATTAACGACTACACGCTCCAAAGCGGCGTGGTTTACAAGAACAAGGAAGTCCTAGAAAACCCCACTTACTGGCACAAGTTTATCGTAAGTCGTACGACGCACGTTCAAATTTGGCAGTCACAGTTTCGTTTCGATTCTAGGTGAATAACGCCGAAGACTTTAGCAAGGAGTTGATCTTGAAGACCATCCTCGACCACGTCCAACCCCTGGATTTGATTCCAATCTACTTTGTCAAGGATGGGAATGTCGCGTCGTTTCTGGCGCGGAATTGTGGGGCCGCGATTGAAAAAATCGGCCGAGATAACCTGATTATCGATAATCCTTATGTTAAGAACCAGCCTGTAGCCGCACATTCGTCAGTTTTATCATTATATTTTAATTTTCAATTTTAGTTCAAGCTCAATATTATTTTGCGCTTTTCGACCACGAACGACGTGAAAATTGACGTTTCCAAGAACATTTCGAAGGTTTTGCGCAGGAGGACTAACACCGCTACGGCGACGGTGAATTTGGAGAATTTTTACCAAGATCCAGACTTGACTGAGTTCTGTGTGCTGTCTCAACCAAAGTTGATGTCCTATGTTTTGCATTTGTCAAGGCTGTCTAAACCAAAGTCGCTTATTTTGAGTAATAACGAAATCAGGAGTTTGGTTCCCATGGAGGCTTTGTGGGGGGTGAACGTGACTAGTTTGGACCTAAGAAACAATTTGGTTGGTTGTTTGTAATTAAAATTGTCAAATCATGATTTTCGTTTTTAGATTATGAGTTTGACTGAACTTGAGCCGTTGACTCAGCTAAAAATAACTGAGTTGTGGTTGGAAGGGAACCCTCTGTGTGACAATTACGACGAACATACTTACATCCAAAGAATTAAGGAATATTGTCCTAAAATTGAGAGACTTGTCAGTAAAAAATTAGTTAGATTTCTTTTGTAAATGTGTATTTTAGGATGGAATTTTACTAAAACAGAACGGGTTTCCATCATTTAGAAGAAACTTCCTGTGTGATAGTTCTGGTCACGATTTAGTTGACCAGTTTTTGGAGTACTATTTTACTTCTTATGATTCCAATAATCGAGCGATGTTGACGTCTTTGTACCACCCCAACGCCCTCTTTTCGTTGACGGCGGAATATCAATCGATGCAGTTATCTTCCGCGACTGCGCAGTATGCTTTAATTTTGTATTTTTCCAAGATTACTTGACGTTTGTTTCAGACTTAAGCGCTACAAAACTCACTCCAGAAACTTATTATCTTTAGCAGACTTATCTCGGAGCGAATTAAATTTACAACAAGGAAATAAAGCCATTATAGACCTGTTAAACTTGTTACCCACTTCCGAGCACGACCCGTATTCATTCACGGTGGACCTCACCCATTTTTCAGTAAAACTTACTACTAGTAAGTAGTAAAATTTTACCATGTGGGTTTTAGGACGTCTGCGCCATAATCGTGGTCACTGGCGTCTTCAAGGAGCTGCCGGAGACCATCCTCGACGTGGAGCGCGTCATGGGCTTCAACCGCTGCTTCGTCCTTGAGTGCATCAACGGCGAGTACTGCATCATCAACGAGCAGCTGCACGTCTTCAACGCGTTGACCTCCCAACAAGTCAAAGCTTTCAAGCACGAGCGGCCAATCCGGCCGCAGATGCTGCCCCCGGCTCAAACCTCCAAGCAGAAGAACCAGATGATCACCGCTATGAAGCTCATCACCAACTTGACGACGGAGTGGGCGAAAAAGTACGGCGCGATTTTTATCGTTACGCATGATTGTTATTTTGTTCATAGGTGTTTAGAGGAGTGCCACTACGACCTGAAAAACGCGATAGCCCTCTTCGTGGATCTTTTACAAGGTGGATAAAATTCCAGCTGATGGGTTTCAGAGTTAATTTCATTTAGTGTTTATTTTAGTGTGTATTTTTTATTGAAATAAAATTATAAGTTGGAGGTGGTGTTTCTGTAATGATGATACATGCGGTATCTGGGGTTTTATCAGGCTTTGGTCTGATGGGATGAAGGTCTGACGTGCGTCGTTCTCGAAATTGGCGTATTTCTTTGGGTCTTGGTTTATCAGATTGCGGAGGTGGGTTTTTCTGCGGAAAAATAAAAGAGGGTGGGGCAAGAATGCGGCGTCTTTTAGGTGATTACTAGTTGTACGATCGTGGTAGGTATCGTGGTATTTTTAACGAAGTTGGAGGTGGGAGCGAGAGATGGCGCATCGATCCACAACGCACCCGATTTATAATGACAGTGTGTTTATTAATTGTGACGATTTGCCGCTCATTGTTGATCGTGGAACTTGTCGAGTGGAGGAAGCTCATTGGTTGCGACGGAACGTCAATCCAGCGGTTTCGTTATAATCGACATTTCAACAAGGCGGCAATGAATACGTTACAGCTCGACGCGATGGATTTAATTAAGATAAGTTTGGATTTATTTTCGCATTACGGCGACGTCGTATTTTCTAAATTAAAATTAGCAAACGTATTTCCATATTTATATTTATACGCCCGAGCTCTATATATAATCAAATATAGATTTACGAACATTATGGCGGTTCGGGAAGCTGCTCCTTAAGAGTTTAATAAGAAAGTTCTACTCCCTAAAGAAACGATATTATATTCAAGGTTTCAAACAATTGCTCGAAGTTTGAGCACTTCTGGAACTTTCTTTCTGATTTCCAAAGTAAAAGCATTATATTTTTAGTGCTGATATTTTATTTATAAATTACATTTCTTAAAATAAACTTCGTAATTTATTGAATTTGTGGTGCCACGACTATTAACGTGATTAATAATTCAAACCATTCCCATTAGTTACGAGCTAGAAACTTGTCTGGTTTTTCCGAACTAAGAAATTTCGATCATGTTTACTTCTAAACCGCGTCTTAATTAGGAAGTTTTGTGTAAAATTATAAAACTTCCACCACTAATATGAACCTTAATGGATGCTTTTATTCCAAGTTGCTCGTAAACACGGTTCCAGCTTTAATTAATTCTAATGAAAGTTAATTTCCCACTGAGCAATAATATAGTGCAATATGCAAATTACACTACCTGCTATGCGGTACGGCGATATACGCGGATATTCTAAGTAAAATATGTCTTTGCAGAACTCTCGCGAGATCATAACTCACAGATATATTTTTATTTTTGGAACACACACTGTTTAAAATCTCGCTTCATATTTTACGCTAGTGGCTGTAAACAGTGAAGGTTACTACTTACTCACAAGAGATTTCAGACTGTATTTTTACCGTTATAATAATAAAATCTCGACATTATTTATTCCGGAAACTTCGAAAAAGAAAATAATAATAATCTCGAATAATTGCAACAAATACGTATAAGAAGTGCTCGAGGAGTCTCATTTAATTTGCATTAAACTCAGCTCAAGTACCGATAAAGGATACGGCGACGATAATTTATTTTATTTTCTTTTAAATGAAAGTGTCGCGTCTAACGTTTTATATCGCACGAAATTGCGATGGAACTAATGACATAATGGCTTTCACGATGCCCCGCTGCCGTTTTATTTAGCGATATCGAAGAGTTCGATTTTGTCGGTTGGCAACACGCACCCAAATCGAAAGCCACTTAGTTACTTTAACTTGGTAGTAGTGGCAGCTGATTGCGCAATGTTAGTTGGAAAAATTGCGTCCTTTGGAGTGTGAAACCCTGCCCTAAAAATTCCCAGTCCAAACAGGAAACCGCATTTTACGAATGCAGGCCGAAGTAGCGAGACCGTCCCATAATTAACCCTCTCCTGTTGAATATAAAGCAGATATAACTATTTATTTTGTAATTGGCATGCACCGCTACGCTCCACTGCTCTAATTGTTTACTCAAGAATCATCAATGCTGCGGAGTTTCGTTCCCGGCTCGGTTTCGTGCGACAAATTTATTGATAAAGTTGAGAGATGGCGGCTAAAAAAGCCTCTTTTTATCTTGGGATTTTTCAGACGCGCTCGTATGTAAATTCAATTAAAGGGTGAATTTTTCGAATACTCTTTGGAGATGATGCACTCGGACATGCTTCGGTGGAGAGGTCGCATTTTGATTCGAATTTCATTAAAATATTCTAGTTGGGTAAAAATATATCGCTGCGGGCTCGTTAATGTCGAACTCGGTGGGTTTAGGTGAATAAGAACTAATGAGAATGTTAATTGATTTTGCTGCGAGGCGGGAGTTTAAGGCTCTAGTTGTGCTACTTAGACGGTTCGTCTTATCGTCCTGACGAATTTCAATTCCTAGTTGAGTGTTGCGAAAGCGAAGTGGAATTAGTCTGAAGTGCAATAGTGCAATTCCGGATTCCAACAACAAAATTGCTCAAAACCGAAAACTGATGACTCACTTGCAAAGCTCAGCATTCCACCGTTCCGTGTCCACGTCCTAAGAAGAAGTAAAATCGGCCTGGATGTGTCGGGCGTTAAGGGCGAAGGGCCCGACGCGTGCGGTCCGCTCATAATCAGGGTCGAGTTGGCCCAAACCGAGTTCCAACTCGCAGTTCCGCGCAGTCTGCTCCGGGCGTCTGTTGTGAGAGGAGTCGCCACAAGCTCCGGTTCGCAGTCGCGCGTGCTAGTGCTCGCCGCTCTGTGCTATCACCGGAAGAACCCATGCTCCGGGACACCTAAGGTAGGCCTGGGCGATCCGGAAGCGGCAAAATTTCCCAATTTGTTTCAAACGGAAACGGGCTGGTAAAAACCGGAATTTGACGCCGAGTCAAAAATATGGGGTCCGGTTTAGAACTTGATTATTGGAATTTTGACTTATTATTATCTTGTTTCTAAAGAAGTTTTCATAATGTAGTTGTTCGCTTATTTTGTGTCCACAATAGTGGTCGTCTCGCTCGCTCTTTCCGCAAACGTTTGCTACCCGAAATTAAAAATTACCACGCGGAATTACCGATCCGGGGCGTCGATGGCGTTTTGACGATTCGGCGGGCGCGGAATTCGCGCACATTTTTTCATTAGTTGTGAGCGGACGTTTTAATTAGTTGCCGCAAAAATCCGGGCGGCCGAAAAAATCCGGCGTGACCGCAATTCCGGTTTACGAGGGCACATGTTCCGCAAGATTGCGCGATTTTTTTTTAATAATACAAAATATATTTTGGCCGAGTCGGGCCATCGATTTTGTGTAACTCTTGTGATTACGGCGGTTTGCATGCGGAATGGGATGTGTTTTAATAAAAAACAATTTATTGGGGGCGGCTGGAGAGCCACAGGTGCACGCGGGGAGGGCGGGATGCGGATTAAAAGGTTCGTGGATTCTTGCGAGGTTGTGGCTTCCCCGGAAAAGTGGGTTAAATTTTATCGAAGTTTATTTATGATTGGCGTCGTTTGCGTTTCTTTTTCGGAATTGTGTCAAACAGATTTAATTAACTGCATGAACACGTACTCGGAGCATCCCGATCCCCTCGCGCACTTGGAATTTTGCATCCTTCCAGGAACCATCACGGTAATTGGGCGCCCGTTTCCATCCCGAGCTTTATAAATAGCACCTTATTACTTTATTTGTTGTGAGTTTTGCTCCTCGCATTCGATCTTCTCCATTGAAATACATCGAGCGTCGGTCCACAAAAGGACGCTCGCTTTCCTGACGGAACCGGTGAATTCAGATTTACGATAAAACCAGATTTGTTCTTTTCTAATTCCCGAAACGCGGCATTTGATGGTCATGTGACAATAGCAAAAAGAATTTTTTATAGCGAGTCCTTTGACGTTTTGACGGCGAGCCGCTTTTTGATCACAATCAATTTTTCTGGTCGAGATATCTGGAAAAGGAGCGGCTTGTTTTTGTTTGAGGTCGACGGCGTCTCCAAACAGGAACGGCTTATAATTAAAGCGCTAAGCCCTTCGGCGGCCCTTCGAAAAATGTAAAGGAGAGCGCGATCTCGAGAAATGGAAACGTGCATTTCCGAACGAGTTTGACGGGGGCTGGAATAATGACAATGGGATCTGTGCCAAGCTGCCTTTGAAAAAGAGGAGCAGATTAAGATTGGGTTAGCAAATCATTGGGAGAGGTTGCAAATTCAGTGTACTGCTCTGAGCCGGCTCTGTGCTGCTCAAGCAGCCCTAACAGGATTTATTCGGCGAAATCACGATTTCGTAATGTTGAATAAGATTTCGGATAAACGAGGAGTCTATTCGGGATGCTCGGTCGGGGATAATATTGCGTGCGGCGATACGTAGCAGGGATTACAGGTAACGACGCACTATTGGTTGCATAAACGCAGCTAAAAGTTGCAATTAATAGTAATCGGATCACGTATCCACAATAGGTTGCATCATTATTAAACAGTAGGGTGCACATCTGTCGCCAAAACGTGACATAACAGATCATTTATTCGTGCATCCCTTCCAGAATTGTAATGACGTCATCGCGAAAAATTACCAAATAAATGTGCTTTAAGCGATTATTCGAAAGCTCGTAACGAATAAGTGTGTTAGTCGTAATGTGGCAACGAGATCGATCTAAAAGTTGTGTAATTGTCTATGACTTGATGTGTTGAGTAAAAGTTTCCAAGTTATGTAAGCTACAACTCCACCGACAGAGTTTAAATTTAGACCGCCGAGTGAACGTTATGATGCTCTAGCCAGCACTAACAATGTTTCAAAATTGATGTTTCTATTTCAAAGCACTTCTATAAAATGGAGTTCGTCTTTTGAGGCCCAACTTCTAAACAAGCCGGCACCCGAGAAATATAAGTCGACGTTGGAATAGAGCGAGGGCTTAACAATTCGGCCGGTCGCACTTGCGGCCTTTTCGCCTCCCATTATTCCCATTTAAAAAAGTTCGCCGTGCGTAATTTCGCCCACTTTGAAAATTCACAAAGAAGATCGTGTTTACAGGATAAACTCGCGGGTTCGAGTTGTTTTGTTTTCTACCGGCTCCGTCATAGAATCGAATTTTGAATTCGTCTTTGTGTCACGCACTGCCGAGCTCAGACCCTGCTCTTGACGATTTTGTTCCGCAAATAAAAACGGGTTTTATATCCTTAAGGATTCTACTGTAGTCATGAGAAAATAAAATCTCTAGCATGATACTCTAAGCCAGTTAGTTGCCTAGACTCGCGTTTTCCTTCCTTAACGTTTTTTTTTTAATAACGTCGACGCATTTCCGCTAAAATGACATGTGTTCGCTCTCATGAAGACCGCAATCTATCGCCATTCAGACCCAATTTACCTCATAATTTTGCCATTGATATAGGTTCGAAAAATAAAAAGGCCGCTCATTCATATCAAACGTATCCGCATAATCCACACGGAATAGGGATATCGATTTGCCGTCATCCGACACAGAACGCAGATAGTTTCACTAAATGCCACAATAAACGACGTTAAAACATGTAAATAAATAGGAAATATGTGCGCCGCTATCGCGGGGGCGCTGCCGACCGGGGGGAGGTTTTTCGCCTACGTACCCTTAAAGCTACGATTTATTTGAGACAAACGTAGTTTAGAGCTTGCTTAGGCAGGTCAGCTCAAGCCAGGTCAAATCAGGTCAGGTCATGAAGGTTAAGTTAGATCACTTAGGTCAGGTCAGGTCAGGTCCTGAAGGTTAGGTTAGCTTAGGTCAAGTCAAGCTAAGTCAGGCCAGGCCAGCTCAAGTTGGAGTACGTTAAGTCAGGTCAAATTACATCAGGTTTGACAAAGCAATATCGGAAGGTGTTAAAATTCTTGCATCCTCGGGTTTAATTGCAAATCTCGACTTCGCCTCGGTCTTATTTAGAATAAATTATTAATGAATAAATATTTCCAATAAATCATTTACATATTTTTGACGTTTGTGGGTTTTTTTCGATAACGTTTTTACACCAAATTTTACAATACATATTTTTTAAATACATTTTGTGTGGCTGTTTTTTCAAAAACGCAAAAGTGATTAGAGTCCTCATGAAATGATTAAACTTGATCGCAATAGGTGTTAATATTTTTGCACTTTCGGTCTTATTGCTACTCTCGGCTTCGCCTCGGTCTTACTTTTAACTCTCGGCTCCGCCTCGGGTTTATTTTCAAACAACAGCAACATATCGATTTTGATTCGTCTACATATGTATAAATATACATAAATCTAAATGCTAAATTTCGTTATTTTATAGTAATAGATTTTAGTGCTTTATTGATTGTAATCATGTTATTATTTTGTCAAGCCATGAATATTTGATATCTTTAATTTTAAGTTATTAGGGAATCCTGTGTCAGGATTTGAATTATTTAGTTATGTATAAAAATAATTATTATTAATGTTAAATGCTATATTTCAATTAGCGATTTTGGAAAAACTATTAGAATTTTTTTAAACTTGGATTGAACCACTTGACGAACTAAATAAAATTTTCATCTCAGAGCAAATAAAATTAGCCAATGAAATTCAAAATTGGAGCTGGGTGGAGTTAGTTTTACCTTTTTGTCTGCATTCGACTGGTTATTAATAGAAAATACACTTTTTCTCCAATAAAATGAATGATTACAAAGAAAACTGGGTGACACTTGACAAAATAGAATTCAATCTTCATCTAGTAAAAAAAACAATGAAATTCAAAAGCGGAGGTGGGTGGGGTTAGTTTTACCTTCTTGTCTATATTCCAATGTGTATTATCAATGTAAATGCCACTTTTTCTCCAATGAAATGAGTGATTACAACGGATACCGGCTGGGTGGGCGGGGCCACTTTTAATTGTTATAAGCATAGATTCGGTCACTCGACAAACTTTTAAGTTTTTTTAATTAGATTCCACCACTTGCCAAAATAGAATTCAACTTTCATCTCCCAATAAATAAAATCAGGTAATGAAATGCAGACGTAGGTGGGTGGGATTAATTTGACCATTTAGTCTATTTTACTATTGTTTGTCAATATAAAATCCACTTTTCGTCTCATAGCCAATAAAATTTTATTTCTGTTGGAAAAGGAGCTGGGTGGGTGGGCGGGGCTAATTATGTTCTTCTCTGGAGTGGGATTGGAAACTAGTAATAGAATCTAGGATGTGGAAAAAAGAAAAAATTGGTCTAAAGAGTTTAGACAGTACTTCTCTCGCTGTCGGAAACGTGACGACTGCATGCCTATTATGTTTTTTTTTTCGCAGTGGATTTCAAAGAATTCGGTTTTGTAGTTCCTGAGTAAATCAATAAAATAAATTTACGCATTCATTAATTTTTTTGAGTCACCCTGTATATGCAAATCCAAAAAATATGAATGGAGTGATAAATTACAAGTACAGACTTATCATATTTTTACAGTTTAGATAGGAGTTATTCGGCAAACTTTCGAGCTGACGTCATCAATTTTTTGGAGGGGATAAGCAGATATATTTTGACTAAACATTTATTATGCTCTTTATAACCTTAAAACATCTGCAAGATTTCAAAGCATTCGGTTTTGTAGTTCCTGAGTAAATCAGTAAAATAAATTTACGCTTTCATTATTTTTTTTTAATCACCCTGTATATGCAAATCCAAAAATATGAATGGAGTGATAGATCACAAGTACAGGCTGATCATATTTTGTACATTTTAGATATGATTTATTCGGCAAACTTTCGAGCTGACGTCATCAAGTTTTTGGAGGGGATAAGCAAATATATTTTGACTAAACATTTATTATGCTCTTTATGACCTTAAAACATCTGCAAGATTTCAGAGCATTCGGATTAAATCAATAAAATATATTTACGCATTCATTAATTTTTTTGAGTCACCCTGTATATGCAAATCCAAAAAATATGAATGGAGTGATAATTACAAGTACAGACTCATCATATTTTTACAGTTTAGATATGATTTATTCCACAAACTTTTGAGCTGACGTCATCAAGTTTTTGGAGGGGATAAGCAAATATTTTTTTACTAAAGATTTATGATGCTCTCTATAGCCTTAAAACATCTGGAACATTTCAAAGCATTCTGGTTAGCAGATTAAAAATTAAATTTCAAAATGTTGTTTTATAATTTTGATTTTTTTTCCAAAAATCTGGACGTTTCGAGTGAAAAGTCGATTCGGAGTTGTAAACTACATGTGTAGGACTATGTTATTTTATACAATTGAAAACCCATTTACTATGTACAATTTTGAAGTGACGTCATCGCATTAGTGGTGGGGATGATTAGACAAATTTTGGTTAGCGTTTTACCATCTACATGATATTCTTAATATAAGTACAAAATTTCACAACAATCGGTCGAGTACTTTCGGAGATTATCTGTCTAATAAAAATCCGGGACGGCAGACGGACAGACGGACAGACGGACAGACGGACAGACAGACGGAAATGGGAGACCTATTTCTTCGTCTTCTAGGGGTCATGAAAGATCGAGAAAACGTAAAAGTAGAGAGTCGGCCGACGGACTCGATTACAATACTTCCTTTGCTTACGCTCGGGAAGTAAAAAAGGAGCTATTTGTAACTTTTTTTTGATATACTATTTGTTATAAAATTTATTTCTTCTCTTTGTCTACTACATTCCACTCTGTACCACTGTAAATGTCACTTTTTGTCCAATAAAAAAGCGGGTGGGTGGGTGGGGCTAATGATGTTCTTCTGTCGAGTGGGATTGCAAAATAATAATAGAATCTAGGATGTGAAAAAAGTAAAAAAAAAAACCTGTAAAAATAGCCAGATTTTAATTGTCGATTTTGGAAAAACGGTAGGAATTTCCGAAGAAACAAAGCTGAAAATGACTTCTAGATTTCGAAATCTGCAAGAAAACCTATTCAACTAATTTTCGAGAATGGTTGAAAAATGGTCGAAAAAGTCAAAAGTGCCAAAGTCAATCTTATAAATACTAGCCCCGCCTACGTCCCACCCCCTCGTTTCTTAGAGGGTATGTCTTTTACCAAAATCAGTCTTATCTTAGCAAGTACTAGCCCCACCGCAGCCCTCTTCTAATTCTAACAACTAATTTTATTTCTGTTGAGTTCATTAAATTCAGATCGGATAAAAATCAATCACTGGAAACTAATAATAGAATCTAGGATGTAAAAAAGTAAAAAAAAAAAACTGTAAAAATTGCTATATTTCAAATTTCAAATAGCGATTTTGGAAAAACGATAGGAATTTTTGACGAAACAAAGCCGAAAATGATTTCTGGATATCGAAATCTACAAGAAAATGTCTTCAACCAATTTTCGAAAATAGTTGAAAAACTATCGAAAATTTTAAAAGTGCTAAAATCATTCTTATCTTATCAAATATTAGCCCCGCCCACCCACCCTCTATTTTCTTGGGGGTATGTCATTTGCGGAAATCAGTCTTATCTTAGGGACTACTAGCCCCGCCCACCTTCCCCTCTCTTCATTCTAATAACTAATTTTATTTCTGTTGAGTATAAGATCATTGATTTCAAGCAGATTGGATAAAATTAATAACTGAAAAGGAGGCAGGGTGGGTGGGCGGGGCTAATGATGTTCTTCTGTCGAGTGGGACTGCAAACTAATAATAGAATCTAGGATGTGAAAAAAGTAAAAAAAAAAAATGTCAAAATTGCTAAATTTCAATTGGCGATTTTGGAAAAACGGTAGGAATTTCTGAGAAACAAAGCCGAAAATGACTTCTAGATATCGAAATCTACAAGAAAAGTTATTCAACTAATTTTCAAGAATGGTTGAAAAATGGTCGAAAATGTCAAAAGTGCCAAAGTCAGTCTTATCTTAGCAAATACTAGCCCCGCCCACCCACCCTCTATTTTCTTGGGGAGTATGTCATCTGCCAAAATCAGTCTTATCTTAGAAAGTGCTAGCCCCGCCCACCTCCTCTTCTCATTTTAACAACTAATTTTATTTCCTTTGAGTATAAGGTCATTCATTTTATTCAGATAGGATACAATTAATCACTGGAAAGGAGGCAGTGTGGGTGGGTGGGGCTAATTATGTTCTTGTGTCGAGTGGGAGTGGAAACTAATAATAGAATCCAGGATGTGAAAAAGTAAAAAAAAAAAATGTAAAAATGGCTAGATTTCAATTGGCGATTTTGGAAAAACGGTAGAAATTTCCGGAGAAACAAAGCCGAAAATGACTTCTGGATATCCAAATCTAGAAGAAAAGGTCTCCAACTGATTTTCGAGACTGGTTGAAAACTAATCGAAAATGTCAAAAGTGACAAAGTCAGTCTTATTTTATCAAAAAATAGCCCCGCCCACCCACCCTCTATTTTTTTGGGGAGTATGTCATCTGCCAAAATCAGTCTTATCTCAGCAAGTAGTAGCCCCGCCCACTCGTCCCCTTTCTTCTAATTCTAATAACTAATTTTATTTCTGTTGAGAATAAGATCATTAATTTCATTGAGATCAAATTCAATCTATCACTGAAAAGGCGGCAGGGTGGGTGGGCGGGGCTAATTATGTTCTTCTGTCGAGTAAGAGTGGAAACTAGTAATAGAATCCAGGATGTGAAAAAAGTAAAAAAAGACCTGTAAAAATTGCTAGATTTCAATTGGGGATTTTGGAAAAACGGTAGAAATTTCCGAAGAAACAAAGCCGAAAATGACTTCTGGATATCTAAATCTACAAGAAAAGGTCGTCAACTAATTTTCGAGAATGGTTGAAAAATAATCGAAAATGTCAAAAGTGCCAAAATCAGTCTTATCTTATCAAATACTAGCCCCGCCCACCCACCCTCTATTTTCTTGGGGAGTATGTCATCTGCCAAAATCAGTCTTATCTTAGCAAATACTAGCCCCGCCCACCCACCCTCTATTTTCTTGGGGGGTATGTCATTTGCCAAAATCAGTCTTATGTTAGCAAGTACTAGCCCCGCCCACCCCCTCTCTTCTAATTCTAATAACTAATTTTATTTCTGTTGAGAATAAGGTCATTAATTTCATTGAGATCAAATTCAATCTATCACTGAAAAGGCGGCAGGGTGGGTGGGCGGGACTAATTATGTTTTTCTCTCGAGTGGAAGTGGAAACTAGAATCTAGGACGTGAAAAAACTAACAAAAAAGCGCTAATCGTAACTTTCTTTGTTATACTCTTTGCTATAAAATGTATTTCTTATTTTACCTCTTCGTCTACATTCCATTCTGTACCACTGTAAATGCCACTTTTTGTCCAATAAAAAACCGGTGGGTGGGCGGGGCTAATTATGTTCTTCTGTCGAGTGGGAGTGGAAAGTGCCAAAATCAGTCTTGTCTTAGCAAATATTAGCCCCACCCACCAACTCACCCTCGCGTTTCTTAGAGGGTATGTTATTTACCAAACTCAGTCTTATCTTATCAAATACCTGCCCCGCCCACCCACCCTCTATTTTCTTGGGGGGTATGTCATCTGCCAAAATCAGTCTTATCTTAGAAAGTACTAGCCCCGCCTACCTCCTCTTCTCATTTTAGCAACTAATTTTATTTCTGTTGAGTATAAGATTATTCATTGTATTCAGATAGGATAAAATCAATCACTGAAAAGGAGGCAGGGTGGGTGGGCGGGGCTAATTATATTCTTTTGTCAAGTAGGAGTGGAAACTAATAATAGAATCCAGGATGTGAAAAAAAGAAAAAAAATAGCTAACCGCAAATTTTTTTGTAAAATACTATTTGTTCTAAAATTTATTTCTTCTTTTACCTCTTCGTCTACATTCCACTCTGTACCACTGTAAATGCTACTTTTTGTCCAATAAAAAACCGGGTGGGTGGGCGGGGCTAATTATGTTCTTCTGTCGAGTGACAGTGGAAAGTGCGTAAATCAGTCTTATCTTATCAAATACTAGCCCCGCCCACCCGCCCTCTCGTTTCTTAGAGGGTATGTCATTTACCAAACTCAGTCTTATCTTATCAAATACCTGCCCCGCCCACCCACCCTCTATTTTCTTGGTAGGTATGTCATCTGCCAAAATCAGTCTTATCTTAGAAAGTACTAGCTCCGCCTACCTCCTCTTCTCATTTTAACAACTAATTTTATTTCTGTTGAGCATAAGATCACTCATTTCATTCAGATAGGATAAAATCAATCACTGAAAAGGAGGCAGGGTGGGTGGGCGGGGCTAATTATATTCCTCTGTCGAGGAGGAGTGGAAACTAATATTAGAATCTAGGATATGAAAAAAGAAAAAAAATAGTTAATCGTAAATTTTTTTGTGAAATACTACTTGTTCTAAAATTTATTTCTTGTTTTACCTCTTCGTCTACATTCCACTCTGTACCACTGTAAATGCGACTTTTTGTCCGATAAAAAACCGGGTGGGTGGGCGGGGCTAATTATGTTCTTCTGTCGAGTGACAGTGGAAAGTGCCTAAATCAGTCTTATCTTATCAAATACTAGCCCCGCCCACCCGCCCTCTCGTTTCTTAGAGGGTATGTCATTTACCAAAACTAAGTCTTATCTTATCAAATACCTGCCCCGCCCACCCACCCTCTATTTTCTTGGGGGGTATGTCATCTGCCAAAATCAGTCTTATCTTAGAAACTACTAGCTCCGCCTACCTCCTCTTCTCATTTTAACAACTAATTTTATTTCTGTTGAGTATAAGATCACTCATTTTATTCAGATAGGATAAAATCAATCACTGAAAAGGAGGCAGGGTGGGTGGGCGGGGCTAATTATATTCTTTTGTCGAGTAGGAGTGGAAACTAATAATAGAATATAGGATGTGAAAAAAAAGAAAAAAAAAAGCTAATCGTAACTTTTTTTTGTGAAATACTATTTGTTCTAAAATTTATTTCTTGTTTTACCTCTTCGTCTACATTCCACTCTGTACCACTGTAAATGCCACTTTTTGTCCAATAAAAAACCGGGTGGGTGGGCGGGACTAATTATGTTCTTCTGTCGAGTGACAGTGGAAAGTGCCTAAATCAATCTTATCTTATCAAATACTAGCCCCGCCCACCCACCCTCTCGTTTCTTACAGGGTATGTCATTTACCAAAATTAGTCTTATTTTAGCAAGTACTAGCCCCCCACCCTCCCTCTCTTTTCTTGGGGGTATGTCATTTCTTGAAATCAGTCTCATCTTAGCAAGTACTAGCCCTCCCTTAATTTTATTTCTGTTGAGTTCATTAAATTCAGATCGGATAAAATCAATTACTGAAAAGGAGGCAAGGTGGGTGGGCGGGGCTAATTATATTCTTCTGTCGAGGAGGAGTGGAAACTAATAATAGAATCTAGGATGTGAAAAAAAGAAAAAAATAGCTAATCGTAACTTTTTTTTTGTTATACTATTTGTTATAAAATTTATTTCTTATTTTCTTTGTCTACATTCCACTTTGTACCACTGTAAATGCCACTTTTTGTCCAATAAAAGACCGGGTGGGTGGGCGGGGCTAATTATGTTCTTGTGTCGAGTGGGAGTGGAAAGTGCCTAAATCAGTCTTATCTTATCAAATACTAAAATAAAATAAAATTTTGAACTAAATATTTTTTTAATATATTCTCTGCGTATTTTTTGTCAAAAATATATATGTTTATTTTTAAAACCTAGACGCATTTGTGATAGTTGAAATGTTATACACTTCAAAAAACTAGTATATTAAATACAAGCGAAAGGAGAAGATTTTAAAGATCAAAGTTTACAAACAAAGACACTTAAAGAAATGAAAATAGTACAATTTTTGTTGTGGGGCGAGCGAGACGTGGCGTTTGTGAGCTTACAAAGAGTTTTGAAGTCGAGATCGATACAACCTCGCGCTCAAATCTTACATCAAATGTCTGTTAATTTTAATTGTAACGAACAAAGGGCGCGATAATCTGTCCTGAAGTGCTTTAAATGATGCATTCGACGCACATGGTGTATACGTATTTTGTTTGTGGATGAGGAGACAGTTAATGCACGAATTAAGAGAATCTAAGTAGATAGCGGTGATAGCGTATCTGCTGGTTAAACCACGTCGGGGAATTTCAGTCTGTATAACGAGCGAGACGTTTTGTATGCAAAGAAGGTGGGCTCGCGGAGCGAGACACCCTTATGTAAATCTATATTATTGAATTTTTTGATATGGAAATCCGGATTTTTACTTTTCGACAATTCGAAATTAAAATAAATCGTAGGAAATAATAAAAAAGTGACTTTGCGATGGATAAATTCTGATTTGAAAATATAATGGGAAAAGTCTTTTCACCCTACTGCAATAAAACAACGAATTAATTAAAAGTATTCAAGTTCAAAGCGTTAGGTTACAAGTTATTTTTGAGTGATTAAAAGATTACGGATTACGACGAAAAATAAAATCCTAGCGTTGCAGTATTTTCCAGAGTGAACGAGTTAAATCGAAATCCACAAATTACTAAAAACATACAGCCAACGAATATGTGCCAAAACGCGAAACAAGAAACAAAAATTGCATTTTCCGGCTGCAGCCTTATTAAAAATGAATCCCGGCTCGTAAAGCGTTGTCCATTTGAGTCGATGCACCACGAAAGGGAAACTTTTCTAATTAGATTGGCGCATAGTTTCCCCAGCGGAATTTCGAATGCACTAAAAGTGGAGTTTGGGGTCGATTTGGATTCTTCTTAAGTTGAGTTTATATGGGCGCTTTTTAGATCCCTTCCTGTCGGTTGTTTCCTTTTATTTTGACATTCCGAACGTCACGGCGAGTAATAGGAAGAGATCCGAAAAAGGAAATGTAATCATCTGTACTCACATGATTTTTACACAATCAGCTTTTCGCACTATGCAATAAGAGAAGGCTGCCACCGTGAATATCGATGAGCTTTCGGCGGTTTCGCAGTTTCCGTGATTTCGTGTACTCCAACAGACGTACCATAGGTGGACGTGCGCCCGGAAATTTATCGCCTATTACGCGCGACTAATAACCATCAGTATCGTTGCCATCTTGGGGATTTACGAGCGACGATATTTATGCAGACGTTCCGTTCATAATTGAAATGTTTGAATTATTGCAGTTGATTGAGTCAGATGTGTCCCGAAGATATGCGCCTTTTATGGGGGACGCTCCATCAGATAGGCAACATTTTTCATAAATATTCCGGAAGCGAATGTATTCAAGATGGTTCGGCTGCGATAAGCAAAATACGATTTTATGACGAGTTTTGTGGCATCGATCGACCGTTTAATTACGACGCACTATATACGAATACGTTCGGTTTCGGGTTCACCTTGCTTGCGGTTCTCTTTTGCTATTTTTGATCTGACGCCCTGCTAATATCTTCCGTAAACGCGAATGCGACTTGACGTTCTGAACATCTGGCGATCTTCTTATGAGCTTTCACTCCGGTACTCGAGTAATTGCAGAGGCTGCAGTTTCACTAATATTAAATAATATAAAGGCAAATGCGTCATTAAAGTTGGAAGAGGGCATTAACTTTTTAGGATGAATGACGGGAAAGTTTTATTTGTTTTTCGTTATGGCTTTCTGGAGAACTGATTCGACGTATGGAGACGTGGACGACGGGAGGGATTAAATTTTCTGAGAACTTGGGTATTGCTTTATAAGTTCGGATGAGTTCCGACCAGCGACTCTTTTTTAAACGCGGAATGAAAGTTTTAGCAGTGCAGAGGCTGTGGATGACAAAGAAACGAAACAAAAAATAAAAAATTCGATAAAGTACCATCAAAAAACTAAAATTTAAAAAATCAGAAAACTGAAAAATTGAAGAATTAAAAAGTCGAGATGTTGAAAAATCGGGAAATCGAAAATTTTAAAATCGAAACATCGAAAAATAGGAAAATCGAGGAATTGAAAAATTCAGAAATCCAAAAATCTAAAGTTTAAAAAATCGAAAAATTAAAATATCGAAGAATGAAGAACTAAAAATTGAAAAATCTAGAAATCAAAATAGTTCAAATTCGAAAAATTAAGAATTGAAGGAAAGAAAAATTTTAAATTTATATTTATATTGATTGATCTAAACTGAAAAGTCAAAAACTGAAAAACCGAAAAATCTAAAACCTAATAGTCGAAAAATCGAAAAACCGAGAAAAAATTCAAAATTTAAAAATCGAAAAATTGAAAAATCGAACCATCAAAATAGGGAAACATGGAAAAACTTTAATTGAGAAATCGAAAAATTAAACACTCAAAATAAATATTGAAAAATCCAAAAACTTAAATATAAAAAAACTTGATAAATCTATAAAGGGAAAAATTAAAATAGGTATCTAAGAAATATTGAAGAATCGAAAAATGAAAAATCCCAAAACTGAAACATCAAAATATTGCAAAATTGAAAAATTGAGAAACGGGGAAATTGAAGAACTCCAAAATTGAAGTTTCTAAAAATTGGAAAATTGAAAAGTCCAAAAACCGAGAAATCAAAAAACTGAAAAATCGAAAAACTAAAAACTGGAGAAAAAGGGGAAATTGAAGAAACGGCAATTCAAAATACAAGAGATAAATCGAGACATTGAAAAACTGAAGTCGAAAAATTTGAAAACAGAAAAATTTAGAAATCAAAAATTTTAAAATTGAAAAATAGAACAACCGAAAAGTTTTATTCGAAACTCCAAAAAATCGAACGATAGAGAAATCCAAAAAATGGAAAAATCTAAAATTTAATAATCCAAAAAATTGAAAAATCGAATAACTGTAAAATTTAGAAATCGAAAAATCTAAAATTTTAAAAATCGGAAAACTAAAATATGAAAAATTCAATTATTAAAAAACTGAAAAATCGAGAAATTGAAATTAAGAACTGAATCGAAAAATTGAAGAATCAAAATATGTATTGAAAAATCCAAAATCTGAAATTTCAAAAACTGATAATCGAAATTTGAAAAATCGGAGAGAAACATAGATGAAGCGGAAAATTGATAAATTCCAAAATTAAAACACCCAAATATTGAATTATCGAAAAATTTAAAAACTTAAAAAATTGTCGAAAAATTAGGAAATCGAAAAATTGAAGATATTGAAAAATCTAAAATTTAAAAATTTGAAAAATTCAAGAATCGAAAAATTAGAAGATTGAGAAATCGAACAATCTAAAATTTAAAAAAACGAGCAATTAAAATATGGAGAGTTGGAAAATTGATAAATCGAGAAATCCAATCATCAAAAATTTGAATTTAATTTCAAAAATTTACAACTGAAAAAATTGAAAAATTGAGAAATCGAAAAATTAAAAAATCCAAAAAATATTGAGAAATCGAAAAATGAAAAATCCCAAAACCGAACACGAAAATATCGAAGAATCGGAAAATTGGAAAAATTGAAATATCGAAAAACCGATAAATCAAAAAATTGAGAAATCGAAATAGCTCAAAATTGAAATTAATTAAAAACTGAAGAAAAATTGAAAAATCGAAAAAGGAGAAATTGAACAAACGACAATTGAAAATATGAACAAAGAGAGAAATCGGGACATTGAAAAACTGAAGTCAAAAAATTTGAAAACAGAAAAATTTAAAAATCCAAAATATTAAAATCGAAAAATAGAACAACCAAAAAGAAAGTTTTATCCGAAACGCCAAAAAATCGAACGATAGAGAGATCTAAAAAATGGAAAAATCTAAAGTTTAATGATCCAAAAAATTTAAAAATCGAATAATTGTAAAATTTAGAAATCGAAAAATCTAAAATTTTAAAAATCATAAAACTAAAATGCGAAAAATTGAATTATTAAAAAACAGAATAATCGAGAAGTGGAAAGAGTCCAAAATTGAAAAATTAAAAATTGAATAAAAGAAACATTTTACATTTAAAAAAATCAATGAATCGAAAAATTGAAGAATCAAAATATTGAAAAATCCAAAATCTGAAATTTCAAAAATTGATAAATGGAAATTTGAAGAATCGGAGAAACTGATGAATCGGAAAATTGAGAAACTTAAAAAATTGTCGAAAAATTAAGAAATCCAAAAATTGAAGAAATTGAAAAATGTAAAATTTGAAAAATGGAAAAATTAAAATATCGAAAAATTCAAGAATCGAAAATTTAAAAAACCGAGCAATTAAAATATGGAAAAATTGGAAAATTGATAAATCGAGAAATCGAACCTGAAATCGAAATTGAATTTAATTAAAAAAATTCAGAACTGAAAAATTGAAAAATTGAGAAATCGAAAAATTAAAAACCCAAAAATGAAACATGAAAACATTGGAGAATCGCAGAAAAATTTTAGATTTAAAAAAAAGGATGAATCGAAAAATTAACAATCAAAATATTGAAAAATCCGAAATCTGAAATTTCAAAAAATTGATAAATCGAAAATGGAAAAATCGGAAAATTAAAATATTGAAAAATGAAAAATTGAGAAATCGAACCATTAAAATAGGGAAACATTGAAAAACTTTTATTGAGAAATCGAAAAATTGAAGACTCAAAATATGTATTGAAAAATCCAAAACTGAAACATGAAAATATTGCAGAATCGAAAAATTGAGAAAATTGAAGAATTCCAAAATTGAAATTTTCAAAAATTGGAAAATTAAAAAGTCAAAAAACCGAGAAACCAAAAAATTGTAAAATCGAAATAGCCCAAAATCGAAACATTACAAACTGAAGAAAAAGGGGAAATTGAAGAAACGACAATTCAAAATATGAATAAGAGAAAAATCGAGACATTGAAAAACTGAAGTCGAAAAATTTGAAAACAGAAAAATTTAGAAATCAAAAATTTTAAAATCGAAAAATAGAACAACCGAAAAGTTTTATTCGAAACGCCAACAAATCGAACGATAGAGAGATCCAAAAAATGGAAAAAATCAAAAATTTAATAATCCAAAAAATTGAAAAATTGAAAAATAGAATAATTGTAAAATTTAGAAATCGAAAAATCTAAACTTTTAAAATACGGAAAACTAAAATGCGAAAAATTGAATTTTTGAAAAACTGAAAAATCGAGCATTGGAAAAAGTCCAAAATTGAATAAAAAATAATTTTAGATTTAAAAAAAATCGATGAATCGAAAAATTGAATAATCAAAATATTGAAAAATCCAAAATCTGAAATTTCAAAAAATTGATAAATCGAAAATTGAAAAATCGAAGAAACATTGATGAATCGGAAAATTGATAAAGTCCAAAATTAAAACACCCAAATATTGAATTATCGAAAAATTGAAAAATTTTAAAAATTGTCGAAAAATTAGGAAATCGGAAAATTGAAGAAATTGAAAAATCTAAAATTTAACAAATTGTAAAATTCAAGAATCGAAAAATTAGAAGATCGAGAAATCGAACAATCTAAAATTTAAAAAAACGAGGAATTAAAATATGAAAAGTTGGAAAATTGATAAATCGAGGAATCCAATCATCAAAAAATTGAATTTAGTTTCAAAAATTTACAATTGAAAAAATTGAAAAATTGAGAAATCGAAAAATTAAAAAATACAAAAAATGTTGAGAAATTGAAAAATGAAAAATCCCAAAACTGAACACGAAAATATCGAGGAATCGGAAAATTGGAAAATTGAAATGTGGAAAAACAGAGAAATCAAAAAATTGAGAAATCGAAATAGCTCAAAATCGAAATTAATGAAAAATTGAAGAAAAATGGAAAAATCGAAAAAGGAGAAATTGAACAAGCGACAATTCAAAATATGAACAAAAGAGAAATCGAGACACTGAAAAATTGAAGTAAAATATTTGAAAACAGAAAAATGTAAAAATCAAAAATTTTAAAATCGAAAAATACAACAACCGAAAAGTTTTTTATTTAATTTAATAATATAAAAAATTGAAAAATTGAAAAATCGAAACAAAAAAATTAAAAAATTGAAAAGTCAAAAGATTTAAAAAATAAAAAATTGAAAAATGACATCAAAAAATCAAAAATTGACTTTTTTCCGAAAATCTTAATGTGTAAGAAAAATTCAACACGGATTCATAGACCACTTAACGATTTACCATGCTTTCGCAAGATTTCAGTGCAATTGATTTTGCAATTCCAACATTAAATCGGAAAATGTTCCACAATTGTGATTTTATTTAAAAAAAACTGGCTGCTAGACGGAATTTTTTAATACGAGTAATATTTATTTTGTAGTTTTTCTGTAATTAAGTGAAAACTAAAAACGCGCAATGAAAGTTTTAGCGGTGCAGAGCCTGCAGATGACAAAGAAACGAAACACCTCGATCAACTCTCGCTACACCAAAAACAAGTGGCGCATGCGCAAAACAGTGAACCAGACGGGGTCAACTGAGGTCAAAGTGAGCTAGAACCCCCACAGTTAGCAGACACGGGTTTTTTCTCGTTTCTTCGAAGTAATTTTGTTGCCGATCGCGCTCTAAAATTTCCTCCGGCCCATCGAGTTCTCTCCATTCTTGGCGGCTTACGAATAATCTGCGCTAAGCCGAGCCTAAAGTGTCCGCAAATTTAGCAGTGAATTATTTAACATTTGTCAAAACTTTGTAAGCAAGACAGTGATTTACGACGGCCCCGAAGAAAACAACTCGCTAATTGAATTCATCCCTAACGTTCGTTAAAAATTAACAGAAAAAATGCAAAACTTCAGCAACAGTTTGGAACTTGAGCAATTATCAGTCGCAGATGAGAAAGCCCACGGAAGCGCGACGCCGCCTCGGGTGAGTTTCCGAGTCCACATGTCTGTGTCTGTCTTGACGGGTGATGACCTTTCGAAATTTCCATCGTCGACTGATTTACGGCCGGGATAAACATAAACAAGTCGCGGCTTCGTCCGAAATCCAAATTCGATTGTGTTTTGACAAATTCTTTCGGCGCGAAAGCGATCCGGTTTAATCGGATTAATTTGTTATACGGAGGGGCGGCGATTCGCCAACCCCTGCACATATCAAGCGCGGACACAATTCAATAAATTCTCTTTATTAGTATTGCTTATAGGTTTTCCGAAAGTAATATCGTAACTTTGGCAATGCAGGTCCCGGATATTTACCGAGAATTCGCTGCGGCGGCCATTTAAACAATAACTTCTGTTGCTTGCAATAAAAGTTTTAAACTTGTTTTCCAACTTTGTTTAATATGGCATTATCTCTTTTGTATTATTTTCGCCGGTCAGGGCTTTATTGTGCGAACGCGCTAGATTTCGACGACGATGCAGGTACGAAGCTTTCGGTCAATTTTTTAAGCACCTGGTGCGCGAAGAGCAGCCGCTCCATGAATTACTCCCGAAAAAGTTTAAAACCCACAGTAATTAAGTCAGATGTGAATTTCCAGCCTCTTAGCAATTAGCAGCGGCAGTGTGTTCACTATAGCGAAAAAGACAATGATAATTTCGCGTTATACTTACTCCGGCTTGTTTTCCCTTTTTTTATTTAACCGACGCTTGTGACCCACATTCGAGTGGAGTCTGCTGCAAACATGAAAGTAATCTCATGTGATTAATAGAAACTGTAGTGGATTTGAAGGGAGCTCCTGTCTGAGTTATATTTTTAATTTTACTCGGAAAATGGAGATTCGTGAAGACGGCGTTAGATGTTATGATCGCTTTTTATTACTAGTTAAACGTGATTTGCTCGGTAATGGGCCGCACTGCTAACAAAGGACAAAGGGCGCCGCGATTTTGATACCTACGAGGTTCTTTATTTTTTACTGCAATCCCTATTTGGTCCAAATTAAGTAAGGCGAAACTTTATTAAAAAAATTGGTCGAATTCTTTGGAAAAATTAAAAGATTTGATTTTGCGAATTTTATACTGAACCGAAAATCATCTATGGTATTCGTAATTTAAGACAAGTAGCGATAACACTTATCAACCTGTAGACGTGAGAGTGAAACAGTAACTAATGTTTATACATCGGAAGAATGTCACGTAGAAATTAGTTTGATTTGAATGAGTTCATCCCCTCAAAAATTATAATTCTTAATAAATAAAGACGTTTGTATTTTCATATTTTCGGGAAAATGGGGTGACTCGTTCTTAATTTGATCAATAAAAAATATGAATCCACAAGTAAAATCTCATCATATTTTGCACATTTTGGGTAGAATTTATTCGGCAAAATTTTGAGATAACGTCATCAATTTTGAAAATGGGGTGACTCGTTCTTAATTTGATCAATAAAAAATATGAATCCACAAGTAAAATCTCATCATATTTTGCACATTTTGGGTAGAATTTATTCGGCAAAATTTTGAGATAACGTCATCAATTTTTTGGGGGGAATAAACAGATTTATTTTAATTAACAATTTACCATGCTTACAATGGCTTTAAAAAGTCTACAAGATTTCAGTTTTGCAATTATTTATTTATTCAATAAAATAAATTGACTGATTTATTAATTTTTTTGTCACCCTGTATAAGCAAATTTAAAAATATGAATCTAATGATAAATTACATGACTGATCATATTTTCCAAATTCAAAATTAAATTGCAAAATGTTGTTTTATAATTTTGATTTTTTGCCAAAAATCTGGACGTTTTCATAAACTACATGTGAAGGACTATGTTATTTTATACAATTTAAAACCCATTTACTATGTACTATTTTGAAGTGACGTCATCACCTTAGTGGTGGGGATGATTAGACAAATTTTGGTTAGGGTTTTAAAATCTACCTGATATTCCTAATACAAGTACATAATTTGACAACAATCGCCCCAGTACTTTCGGAGATTATCTGTCTGATAAAAATTCAGGACGGCAAACAGACAGACAGACAGACAGAAACGGGAGACCTATTTCTTCGTACTCTTTTTCCTCTTTCTGTCCTTTATCTCCTCTCTGCCTTTCGTTCTCTTAGTTGCCTTCCTTTTCTTTTGCGTTTCTTTAGTTGTGTCCTTCTGTGTGACTTTCTCCTTCTGATTTTCTTTTCTGTTTTTTGTTTTTCTATTGTCGCATTTTCTTTTTGCTGTTTTTTTCTTTAGATGCCTTTCTTCCATTCTGCTGTCTTTTTCTCTCCGTTTTCTCCTTTAATGGACTTTCTTTTCTTCCACTGTCGCCATTTTATTTCTGTGTATCTTTTATTTTCTCCCTAGTTTTTGTTCTTTTTGCTATCTTTTTTCATTTCGTCTAGTTTTTTTCCCATCTTTTAGCTCTTCTCTGCTTTTCGTTCTCTGAGTTGTCTTCCTTTCCCTCTGCGTTTTTATGTCTTTTTTTTTATTTGTTTTGTCTGCTTTCTCACCTTATGTTTTTCTTTGTTTGCTTTTCTTTTTTTGGGTAAGTGTTTTGTTTTTCTTTCTGTTTTGTCAGTCTGTTGTCTTCCTTTTCTTTTCTGTCTTTTCATTATGTCTTTCTTTCCTACTTCTGTCCTTTTGTCAGGTTTTTATTATTCTGTCTCTTTTTCGTTCTTTTAGTGGCTTTTCTTTCCCATCTGTCTTTTAGCTCTTCTCTGCTTTTCGTTCTCTGAGTTGTCTTCCTTTCCCTCTGCGTTTTTATATCTTTTTTTTATTTGTTTTGTCTGCTTTCTCACCTTATGTTTTTCTTTGTTTGCTTTTCTTTTTTTGGGTAAGTGTTTTGTTTTTCTTTCTGTCTTGTCAGTCTGTTGTCTTCCTTTTCCTTTCTGTCTTTTCATTATGTCTTTCTTTCCTTCTTCTGTTCTTTTGTCAGGTTTTTATTATTCTGTCTCTTTTTCGTTTTTTTAGTGACTTTTCTTTCCCATCTGTCTTTTAGCTCTTCTCTGCTTTTCGTTCTCTGAGTTGTCTTCCTTTGCCTCTGCGTTTTTGTATATCTTTCTTTTTTTACCTGTTTTGTCTGCTTTCTCTCCTTATGTTTTTCTTTGTTTGCTTTTCTCTCTTGTGTAAGTGTTTTGTTTTTCTTCCTTTCTGTCTTGTCAGTCTGTTGTCTTCATTTTCTTTTCTGTCTTTTCATTATGTCTTTTTTTCCTACTTCTGTCCTTTTGTCAGGTTTTTATTATTCTGTCTCTTTTTCGTTCCTTTAGTGACTTTTCTTTCCCATCTGTCTTTTAGCTCTTCTCTGCTTTTCGTTCTCTGAGTTGTTTTCCTTTGCCTCTGCGTTTTTGTATATTTTTCTTTTTTTACTAACTTGTATTGTCTGCTTTCTCTCCTTATTTTTTTCTTTGTTTGCTTTTCTCTCTTTGTGTAACTGTTTTGTTTTTCTTTCTTTCTGTCTTGTCAGTCTGTTTTCTTCCTTTTCTTTTCTGTCTTTTCATGATGTCTTTTTTTCCTACTTCTGTCCTTTTGTCAGGTTTTTATTATTCTGTCTCTTTATCGTTCCTTTAGTGATTTTTCTTTCCCATCTGTCTTTTAGCTCTTCTCTGCTTTTCGTTCTCTGAGTTGTCTTCCTTTGCCTCTGCGTTTTTGTATATTTTTCTTTTTTTACTTGTTTTGTCTGCTTTCTCTCCTCATGTTTTTCTTTGTTTGCTTTTCTCTCTTTGGGTAAGTGTTTTGTTTTTCTTTCTGTCTTGTCAGTCTGTTGTCTTCCTTTTCTTTTCTGTCTTTTTATTATGCCTTTCTTTCCTTCTTTTGTCCTTTTGTCAGGTTTTTATTATTCTGTCTCTTTTTCCTTCCTTTAGTGACTTTTCTTTCCCATCTGTCTTTTAGCTCTTTTCTGCTTTTCGTTTTCTGAGTTGTCTTCCTTTGCCTCTGCGTTTTTGTATATTTTTCTTTTTTTACTTGTTTTGTCTGCTTTCTCTCCTCATGTTTTTCTTTGTTTGCTTTTCTCTCTTTGGGTAAGTGTTTTGTTTTTCTTTCTGTCTTGTCAGTCTGTTGTCTTCCTTTTCTTTTCTGTCTTTTTATTATGCCTTTCTTTCCTTCTTTTGTCCTTTTGTCAGGTTTTTATTATTCTGTCTCTTTTTCCTTCCTTTAGTGACTTTTCTTTCCCATCTGTCTTTTAGCTCTTTTCTGCTTTTCGTTTTCTGAGTTGTCTTCCTTTGCCTCTGCGTTTTTGTATATTTTTCTTTTTTTACTTGTTTTGTCTGCTTTCTCTCCTTATGTTTTTCTTTGTTTGCTTTTCTCTCTTTGTGTAACTGTTTTGTTTTTCGTTCTTTCTGTCTTGTCATTCTGTCGTTTTCCTTTTCTTTTCTGTCTTTTCATTATGTCTTTTTTTCCTACTTCTGTCCTTTTGTCAGGTTTTTATTGTTCTGTCTCTTTTTTGTTCTTTTAGTGACTTTTCTTTCCCATCCGTCTTTTAGCTCTTCTCTGCTTTTCGTTCTCTGAGTTGTCTTCCTTTGCCTCTGCGTTTTTGTATATCTTTTTTTTTACTTGTTTTGTCTGCTTTCTCTCCTTATATTTTTTTTGTTTGCTTTTCTCTCTTTGTGTAAGTGTTTTGTTTTTCTTTTCTGTCTTTTCATTACGTCTCTCTTTCCTTATTCTGTCCTTTTGTCAGGTTTTTATTATTCTCCTTTTCGTTCCCTTAGTGGCTTTTCTTTCCTTCCACTGTTGTCATTTTTCTTTTAGTCTGTCTTTTGTCTTTTTCGTTTTCTTTTGTCATTTTTCCTGCTATCTAGTTTTTTGGCTTTGATTTTCCCTCTGCTTGTCGTTCTTTTAGTTGCCTTTCTTTCCCTTTGTTGTTTTTCCCTGTTTGAAGCTTTTCTTTCTTCTGTGTTCTATTCTTCGATCCATCTTTCGCTCCTTGTATGTCTTTCATTTTTCTTCCTGCTTTTTGTTTCCTTCTGTTGTCTTGCTTATCATTTGTGTAACTTTTCATTTTGCCTGTCTTTTGCCTTTCCTTTCGTTTTCGTTGCTTTTACTGTCATCCTTTCCTTTTTTGTTCTTCTGATGTCGTTCTTGCCTTCTTTTTCTTTCTATTGTATTCCTTTTCTTTTGTCTGCTTTTTTTATTTAATCTGGCTTTGGTTATTCGTTCGATCTGTTTTCGTTGCTTGCTTTGTCGTTCCTTTCTTTTGCTAGTTTTTCTCTTGATCCTTTTCTTTTCTTCTGCTGTCTTTTTGTCTGATATTAATTTTCCTCTTTCTTTTTTGTTCTTTCAGTTGCCTTTCTGTGCTTCCGCTGTTATCATGTCATTCTGTCTGTCGTTTGTGCTTGTCTGTTTTTTCGATTTTTTTTGTATTCCGTGCTTTCAAGCAAGTTTTAGCCCCACCCACCCACCCTTTTTTTCTTCGAGGATATGTCATCTACCAAAATCAATCTTATCTTAACAAGTAGTAGCCCGCCCACCCGCCCTCTATTTTCTTAGAGGGTATGTCGTTTGCCACAATCAGTCTTGTCTTAGCAAGTACTAGCCCCGCCCACCCACCCGTTTTCTCATTATTCTTCTTCAGAAATAAGAAATAAATGTTAGAGAAAATAACTAGTATAACAAAAAAAATTATTCAAGCTTTTTGAACAGCTTACGCTCTATTAGTTCCATTGCACACTTTACAAAAGAACATATAATTTACCCCGCCCACCCACCCCGTCTCCAATTCAGTGATTCATTTGATCAAGTCCGAATGGAAGGTGGATCTTAATTGAAGAGAGATCAAATCGTTAGAATGAGAATACCGTGTGTGGGTGGGTCGAGTACTTGCTAAGATAAGATTGATTTTAGTAAATGGCATACCATCCCAAAAAATAAAGAGCGGGTGGGAGGGGCTAGTATTTGCTAAGATAAGACTGAGTGTGGCAAACCACATACCCTCTAAAAAAATAGAGGGCGGGTGGGCGGCTAGTACTTTTTAAGATAAGATTGATTTTGGTAAATGACATCCTCTAAGAAAAATGGGTGGGTGGGCGGGGCTAAAATTTGCTAAGGTAGTACTGAACAATATTAAGAGTAGTCACTGAAACGAAGAAGGGGTAGGTAGGCAGGCTAGTACTTGTTAAGATAAGATTGATTTTAGTAAATGACATATATTCTAAGAAAAAAAAGGGTGAGTGGGCGGGGCTAAAACTTGCTAAGATAGGGCTGAGCAATATTAAGAGTAATCACTGGAATGAAAAGGGGTGGGTGGGTGGGGCTATTGCTTGTTTATAAAAGATTCCATAGGAAAAAGTTAAACTTAGCCCCGCCCACCCACCCGTTTTTTTAATTTTTCTTCTTCAGTAAGAAGAAATAAATGTTATAGAAATTATAACAAAAAAAATTATTCACGCTTTTTTTAACAGCTTACGTTCTATTAGTTCCATTTCACACTTTACAAAAGAACATATACTTTACCACGCCCACCCACCTTGTTTCCATTTCATCGCTAGAATGAGAATACCATGTGTGGGGGGGGCTAGAACCTGCTAAGATAAGATTCATTTTAATAAATGGCATACCCTCTAAGAAAATAAAGAGTGGGTGGGAGGGGATAGTATTTGCTAAGATAAGACTGATTTTGGCAGATGACATACCCTTTAAGAAAATAAAGGGTGGGTGGGCGGGGCTAGTATTTGATAAGATAAGAGTGATTTTGGCAGATGACATACCCTTTAAGAAAATAGAGGGTGGGTGGGCGGGGCTAGTATTTGGTAAGATAGGACTGAACAATATTAAGAGTAGTCACTGGAACGAAGAAGGGGTGGATAGGCGTGGCTACTGCTTGCCCATAAAACTAGAAAAAAACCAAATTTAGACCCGACCACCTCCTTTCTCCATTTCACCGACTTATTTATTTAGTGTAAAATGGAAATTGAAAAATAACAGTATTGTATTCCCAAACTTTTCTGGGAAAATGGAGTGAGCCGTTCCTGATTTAATCAATAAAATAAACTGACTCATTAATTTTTTTGAGCCACTTGTATAAGTAAATCTAAAAGATATGAATGCAGTGACAAATAAAAAATCAACATATATTGCACACTTTGGGTAGAATGTATTAGGCAAAATTTTGAAATGACGTCATCAATTTTGCACAAAAAACCCTCGAATTTTCCAATTTTCAAGTCTCAGACAAATTCCGCTACATTTCCATGTTTTCCGCTGCGTCTGGCAACGTTGAATTGAGCCACAACCGGAGCATGCGCAAAGCACTGAACCAGACGGGGTCAACTGAGGTCAAAGTGCGGCAGGACCCCCATCATATAACAACCAATAACCTAACTAATCAAGATCTTGAAGGACAGTTTCACTCGAATCCAGACCGAGCCAGATTTAAATGATTACAAAAAAATCTCTGCTTTGTTTTCGCTTACTTCTGTTCTGGATTATATGACCACATGCGGCGTTTGTAAAATTTGATCATGATTTATTTTTACTTTGTTCTCTTTTGATCTTGTCGCCGCGATTTCCCTTGAACTCTTTGTTTGAAACCGTCATCACAAAACTGTGCTTTCATTTGCAGAATCCAGTGTCGTATTTGTCCCATTTTCATCTTCCAGCATTTTATAGAAAAAACCTTCGCAGAAATTCAGTAAACAATATTTCAGTTTGGTGTTTTTGGCGCTTTGTGCATCCGGTTTGATTTTACAACTAAATGGAAGTTTGTTTGGAAAATAGTCGAATGCGTTAGTTGTTTCAACTTCACTGGAAAACAATGCCTCCAAAATTTTGTAACGTTATTTTTACTTACGGAAGCTTGTCGCCTCTGTAAAACAATAACGACGTCGACGCAACCTCGTCCCTCCATCATTAAAATCCCAGCTGTTAATTAGTTTGATTTGAAGATGTGCCCTTTGTTCTCGTGCTCCTCGGGGGTTCTAAATCTTGGGGAAACAATCAAATACAACGCAGATATCCCGGATGCAAAGTAGTAAAACATTCCGTCGCATTCTGAGGCTTTCTGTTTATCTCTGGAGTGCAAATGCACAATAGGGGACAAGGTGCAACCTTTATTTAATTTCTTGGTGTAAAATATGGCATTCTTATTTGGAGATGGAGCCACGATGACTATAGAATTTGCGGCCGCATACCACAGTCATAACTAGCACTCCCCACGGACATGAATAGTAGAAGCATTGCTAACGTTGGAATAACTAAGAGCTCCCGAGGGAGGACCATTCCCTTTAACTACGAGCGATTTTAATACATTAGCGCCAACATCAAACAAAAATTATGGCTAACGAGTGATTTCCTCAATCAACGGAACATTAAGCCGTTTAGACGGACATTTTAGACAGGAAGCATCGTCGAAGTCAATACAACTACTTTTGCATTATTAATGGCAGCTCACTACGTAGACATGTTTATCCTGTTGATCGAACGGGTCCCTTGAGCTGCTGGTAAACACATAAACAGTTCCCCTGTCATGTTCGGGAGTATTAATTTAAGAACAGGGCGGCAGTCGGGATGTTTTTCCGACGTTTATCGACAAATTTTTTCACTATCAATAGTTAATGATCCCGCTTTAATTAGCTCCTCATTAAATTTAACAAGTAGCTTTTAATTAATGCCTGTGTTGTACAAAACGTAACGAAAGACTAGTGCAGATTCATTAGCATACCACGAAACCCACACGGAACGCAAGCTAACAAATATGACATTATTCGACGAAGATATGCGAACTCGACTAATATCTGGCAAGTTCTGGAGTAATTCCGAATTAGGTTGTTTTTTTGAGGAGTTGAAGCCACAATTGTAGCGGCTTGAGGCTTCGTTTCAATCTGATTTAGGCTATTACAGTCGCCACCGGAGGTCTCAAGTTAAAAGTATGGCGTTCGCGTACTTAACAGTCTAGGTATGAAATATGGCTTGGAATGACTGCGCATTACAGCGTCGGATGTTTCGAATATCCGAAGTCTATGAAGAAAAACAATGACTCGGAGGAACTCGGTAATAAATTAGAATTTTGCATATTTCATTGTTATTTCATATCTCCGCTCATAACAATTTTTTGCATCCCCCCTCCTCCATTAAATATTTGGCGAAATTCTCGCGTATCCCTTTTTTGCGCCCGTTTAATTTATTTCTCGCCTAGCGAACACCGAATGTAACACCTGGAGGAGCGCCTCTTCACCTTTCGCTCCTTACTTTCGTCCTGGGGAAAAAGCCGTCGTTTTTACCACAAAGATAAAGGAAATTTGTTTGATTTAATTTGCACATATGGAAAGTTAATTGAGTTAAAAAAGCATTTACCCGTCATAAAATTTGCCTTTCGACATCAGGCTCCGCTTCAGCTCCTCCAAATTGGTCTCGGAAAATACGGCGGAGACGAAAATACTGCAGTAATCAGCGTTTTACGGCCCTATTGATTTTCACCTCTAAGTAACTTCCTTTGAGCCTTCGTACAATTAGGATGGAACAGTTGTTGGGTTTTAAAGTAAATAATTAATTTTGTTTGAGGATATCGAGGGCGAAGTTGACCCTGCCAAAATAAGCAACCCCAATTTACGATTTTGTTAAGTTGCCACTGGCAAGGAACTGCGGGTTAATGTTTAGAGGACGTGGGTCTGCTCAAGACGCTGATGATTTTTAATGGGGGATATTACGTGATTTTGTGTGGGAGGAATGGGATGCGTATGCTGGAAAAGTGCAGTAAAGCGGGGGCGGCGAAAGACGGAACAGCTGCGGATGGTAGTAATTGGCCTATTTTAATCCATTAGTTGTATTAGAACCTGAGATCGCTGTCTGTTTAGAGACTAAAACGAAATTAGTAACTGACAAATTGGAGGTCGAATTTCGGTCCAAACATTCGAGATTTTTCTTAGATCGTATCGGTTTTAAAATTGAACAATGGGTCGAAAGTTATTTCAATAGAAATTCCCTCGCTTCTGAAGTACAGTCCAACAATTTGTTGGAATAATGATTCTCTGAAAAATCATAAAATTTTCTTCTTAAAAATGAGAATTGGGACCCCCGGGAAGGTTTCATATTCTTAAAAAATACACCTGGGGCCCCCGAGAAGGTTTTACATTTTTAAAATAGACAGTTGGGACCCCTGAGAAGGTTTCATATTCTAAAAAAAGACATTTGACGTCCCCGAGAAGGTTTCACATTTTTAAAATAGAGATTTGGGACCCCCGAGAAGGTTTTACTTTAAAAAAAGACATTTGACGCCCCCGAGAAGGTTTGGCATTATTAAAAAAGTCAGTTGGGACCTCTGAGAAGGTTTCACGTTTTTAAAAGAGACATTTGAGGCCCCCGAGAAGGTTTTACATTTTTCAAATAGACAGGTGGGACCACTGACAAGGTTTCACATTAAAAAATAGACGTTTGGGGCCCCCGAGAAGGTTTTACATTTTTAAAAAAGACAATTGGGGCCCCTGAGAAGGTTTCACATTCTTAAAAAAGACGTTTGGGGCCCCCGAGAAGATTTTACACTTTTAAAAAAGACATTTGGGACCCCTGAGAAGGTTTCACATTCTAAAAAAAGGCATTTGACGTCCCCGAGAAGGTTTCACATTTTTAAAAAAGAGATTTGGGACCCCCGAGAAAGTTTTACATTAAAAAAAAAATATTTGACGCCCCCGAGAAGGTTTGACATTATTGAAAAAGTCAGTTGGGACCTCTGAGAACGTTTCACGTTCTTAAAAAAGACATTTGAGGCCGCCGAGAAGGTTTTACATTTTTAAAATAGACAGTTGGGACCCTTGAGAAGGTTTCACTTAAAAAAAAAGACATTTGGGATTCCCGAGAAGGTTTTACATTAAAGAAAAAGTCATTTGGGGCTCCCGAGAAGGTTTTACATTTTTAAAAAAGACAGTTGGGACTCCCAATCCCAAAACTGAAATCTCGAAGAATTGAAAAATTGAGACATTCCGAAACTGAAGACGAAAACCTGGGAAATCGAAAAATTGGAAAATTGAAAAATGAAATATGAAAAGATCGAGAAGTCGAAAAAGTGAAAAATCAAAATAGCCCAAAACCGAAAGATCAAAATTTTGAAAAATTGCTAAATCTAAAATTTAAAAGTCTTTAATTTAAAGTTGAGAAATCAAAAAATCCAAAATTTAAAACATCGAGAAACTGAAAAACAGGAAAATTGACGAACCGAAAGACTGAAAAATCTAGAATCTGAAAAATTCCGAAAGTAAAAGGATGAAAAATTGGAACATGGAAAAATTACAAACTGAAACATCCAGAAGTGAAATATCAAAAAATCGAGAAATCTAGGAGTCGAAAGATTGAAAAGTTGAAAATTGAAAAATTTTAAATTAAAAAAAAGATAAGTTTGAAAAATCAAAAAATTGAACAATCGAAAATTTGATAAATCTAAGAAAAATTGAACAATTAGGAAAATGAAAAAACGAAAAATTGGAATACTGAAAAATTGAAAAATTAAAAATCCAGAAAAAGAAACACTCTAATTTAAAGAATTGGAAAACTGAACAAACGAAAAATAAAAAAATTGTAAAAGTGAGAAATTGAAAAATAAGTCAAGAACTTGAAGAATTGAGATGAAAAATTGAAAAATTTAGAAACTAAAAATTCGAAATTAAAAAATGGCAAAACTGAAAAATAGCAAATCGAAACAGTGGAGAGACGAAAAATTGAAAAAATGAAACTTGAATAAATAAAAAATTAAATAAATAAAGTCGATACCTTGAAAAATTGAAAAAATTAAAATCGAGAAAAATATTACATCTGATTTTGTTAACCACATGAATATAATTTTTCAGTTATGAGATTTTTCAATATTTCAATTTTTCGACTTTTCGATTTTTGAATTGATGGATTTTTTTTTTATTTCTCGATTTTTTTACTTTTTGGATTTTCAATTTATTGTAAACTTTAGATTTTTCAATTCTGCGACTGTTTAATGCTTCGATGTCTCAATTTTTCAACTTTTCGATGTTTTAATATTTCATTTTTTAAAATTCTAGGTTTTTCGATATCTCGAGTTTTCAATTCTCCCATATTTCAATTTTTCAATTTTTCGATTTTTTAAATTTTAATTTTCGATTTTCCAGTTTTTCTTTCTTAAAATTTTTCGATTATTCAATTTTTTAATTTCTCAATTTATCGAATTCAGATGTTTCGTGGTTTTGATTGTTCAATTTCTCAATTTTTCAATTTTTAACTTTCCTTTTCGGCTTCCGACTCCTCAATTTCTCGATCCTCCAATTTTTCGATTTCTCGAAGTCTCAGTTTTTGAATTTTTCGATGTTTAGATTTTTGGATTTCTCGGTTTTTTCGATTTTTTTCTTTTGAGCTTTTCAATTTCTGGATTTTCCAATTTTTCAATGTCCCGATTTTTCAATTTTTCAAATTGAATTGGATTTCTCGATTCTTCAATTTTGCGATATTTTAATTATTCAATGTTTTAAATTTTATATTTTTCGATTTCTAGATTTTTGACTTTTCAGTTCTTCAGTATTTAAATTTTTCAATTTTTCAAATTTTTGCGTTAAATTTTCAGTTTTCTGATTTCTCAATTAATCTATTTTTGATTTTCCCACTTCTCAAAGTTTCGATTTTTCAGTTCTTCAATTCTTCGATTTTTCGACTTCGCTTTATTGGTTTTTAGATTTCTCAATTTTTGGATATTTCTTTCAGTTTTGATATTTTTCAATACTTCGATTCTTTGATTTTCCGACTTCTAGATTTTTCTATTTTTATTTTTGGATTTTCAGTTTTTCGTTTTTTATACTTTAGATTTTTCAATTTCTCAATTTTTCAACTTTTCCATATTTTAATTTTTAAATTTCTATATTCTTGGGTTTCTCGAGTTTCCACTTCTATATTTTAATTCTTCAAATTTCCGAATTTTTAAATTTTTTGAGATCTCAATTTATTGAGATTCGGATGTTTCGATGTTTTGATTATTCAATCTCTCGTTTTATCAATTTTTCCATATTTAAGTTTTCGATTTTTCGATTTTGGCCTATTTCGGTTTCTCAATTTTTCGATTTTTCGATTTCTCGATTGTTTGACTCCTCGATTTTTTTGTCTTTTGATTTTTCGATTTCTCGATGTCTCAATTTTTGAATTTTACAATGTTTCGATTTTTCGATTTGTTGGTTTCTCGATTTTTTGCTCCTCGGTTTCTCGATTTTTCGATGTTTCGATTTTTGATTTATCCGATATTTCAATTTTCCAATTTTTTAAATTTTCGACTTCTCGATTCGTTGATTTTTCAGTTTTTTCGATTTTTAAATTTTAGATTTTCGAATTTTTATTTTTTTGAATTTTTGATGTTTGGATTTATCCATTTTTCAGTTTTAGGATATTTTAACTTTTCAGTGTTTTAAATATTAGATTTTTCGATTTTTCAGTTCTTCTTAATATTTTTTTATTTTTCAAATTTGGCGTTTCTGAATTTCTAGTTTTCGGATTTCTCAATTAATCTATTTTTTATATTCCCGTTTCTCCACTTCCTAAAGTTTCGTTTTTTCAGTTCTTCAGTTCTTCAATTTTTCGATTATTCAGGTTTTTGATTTTTTAAGTTTGCGATTTTTCGACTCTGCTTTTTTGACTTTTCTGTTTCTCAATTTTTTAATTTCCTAATTTTTGGATCTTTCGTTCAATTTTGTGATTTTTCAGTTTTTCGATTTCTCAATTTTAACTTATCAATTTTTAAATTATTAATTTTTTTCGATTTTTTGAGTTTTCAGTTCTTCTATATTTCAGTTTTTCAATTTTCGGAATTTTTAAATTTTCGATTGTCCAATTTTTTTTTCGATTTTCCAATTTTCGATGTTTCGGTTTTTGAATTAACCGACTGTTCAATTTCTCGATTTTTAAATTTTAGATTTTCCAATTTTTGTTTTTTTGATTTTTTTATGTTTCGATTTCTCGATTTTACAATTTTCCCATATTTGAATTTTCCAATGTTTTAAATTTTCGATTTCGAGGATTTACTGTGTTACAGTAGAATAGTCATCAGTCATTACTCATCAAGAACGATTATTGCTGTGCGTTAAAATGCCTACATATTGATAAGCACGTACATACAAGACGCATTTAAGACTGTTTTAAGTTTGTTACATTTAATTTTTGCTATTTTAAATTTATTTCTTGATGTCTAAATCGTATATATTTAAATGGTGGTAAATAATTTGTGATAAAATGCATTTTAGTTTCAAAGATAATATGTATTTAATGATTTGACTACTGTTAATAAAAAAAAATACGTAAGAAGATGTTCACATTGAATTAATTTGGTGTTCATAGTTTGATGATAACCCATAGTTATTCTAGAGGCAAATTAAATGACTTGTTACTTATTAATTAAAGTGGTGGTTTTTTTTGTGACTGCTCCCCGTACAACGTACTGATTAATACGTTCGTTTACTACCTTATCGACATCACGAGCTTACAAACTATTTTTACCCCCTTTCGTAAGGTACCGCCACTTCATAGTGAAGCGAGTGAGATGTAAAATGTATATTCATCACTTTTCTACATGGGAAAGTGATTGTCCGTATAGGTTGTCCAACTATAATATACTTAAACAATGCCTATAATAATAATGAGCGCGCTTACACTTATATAAAGCGCTCCGGTAACCCGAACCGGAACTGTCCTCCAGTCCATCCCATACATTATTAATCCAACTACCCCTTCGACGTACGTACTCACTCCTGCATTTGAATTCAATACCGCCCCATGTATTAAATTATTCAGATGAGCACATCTCCAAAGTGGCGCCTGGCACTTTTCTTCGGCTGACATGCACAAAGAATATAAAAGCCGTGTATGAAGGGCGTCATATCACCAAAGGAGACACCGCCTGCATCCAGCATGCTCTGTTTGTCGCCCGAATTTCCTCCACAGATGCTTTTTCCATCAAAATTCCACCCGACAATTAGATCGGCCAATCAGGACGGGACCGAGCGATGATTTATTATTACAATTGTGTTTACGGTTATGGTGATGAATGGAAGCTAAATGGAGTGTTGTCATAGACTGGAACTTCGAACTCCGTTGCCAACAAAGTTCGAAGCGTGCTTGCTTGAATGCCGCTGCAACAGACCTATTTTTAGGACGCACAATTGAGGAGATGACGGCGTGGACAATTTCCGTATTTGCGAACATCGCTGGAAAAAAATTGATGTATTGTTGCTAGGCAAGCACATTCTAGTTATATTTGATTCGAAGATTCGTGAAATATAAAATCCACTCGAAATGTTGTAGAGATGTGTAAGTTCTAAAACACTGACACTTGTCTCCACACTCCTAAACTAATCTTAAAGAAAAATATGAAGTACTTCAGCGCTTTGGCGATGACGTTTCCAGCACGACGAAGTTTTAGTTTTCAACAACTTGCTCTGATCTAAAGCAAGTTTCGCTAACCTTAATACTGGTACATTTTTCAACAATATTGTAGTTCGCTCGACAATATAGTAAAGTTGTAAATTGGATCAAGTGTATACATCAAACACAAATTTAAGTTACCTCGAACACTGACTAGAACGTTTAATTTAGACGGGATTTTCCCCGAAATGCAACTCCAACCACTCTATAAATAATTCCGTCATTTTTACAAATATATTCAGATCACTCGTTAAGATAGGAAACGGGAAAATGTAAGCTAGCACCCCAATGCTCCACTTATTCATATTTGATGAAGACAACATGTGACTTCCTACTTGACGTAGCACCGCACACCGACATAAATTAAACATAACCTTAAACCTTTCATGTCAAACAGACGTGTTCGAGACCAGAGAAAGCCTAATGCACACGTTACAAAAATTTATTTTCGAGGTTAGAGTCGACAATTTGGCTTTGGAAAAATAAAGAGCGAACACTAAGCCAAGGCCTTCGCTTAAACCTATAATGTTTCACGAATTGACGACTCTGGTGCGGAGGAGAGTCAGCCCGTAAAGTTCCCGGAAAATCCCGTTTCAACAAAAACTTGTGGATTTTCATTTTTAAAATATGTGGATGTGTGGTCGAGGTAGTTCGTATTTGCGGCTAATTTCTTCGCAACATAGTGTTGCTAAATTACGAGTTATACGAGCTGTAATGCGATTATATTTTACGTCGTGGCTGCTGCAACAATATAAACTAGATGTTCTGAAGGAACATCTTCACCTTTGATTGAGCTCATAGTGGAGCGCTTTCGCCTACAATTTCGGCCCGAATTTATGTATAAAGTTATAAAACAAGAAGTAAAAAGTTTAAAAGACGGTAATAACACTGCGTCGGTTAGAAAGACGCGTAAGAACTCATGCACGAATAAAAATGTGAATGAATAAATTGTTTCGTAGGGGAGGGTGGAGCCTGATGCTATCTGCAACAGCTCTAAAGATAATAAGAAATATTTTTGATTTCTCGATTCATCGAGTTCATCGGACGAACGGCCACTTCTATCATTTCTCGACGTTTCATGATCCCTAGAATACGAAAATAGTAGTCTCCCGTTTCCGTCTGTCTGCGTGTGTGTCTGTCTATCTGTCTAGTTATATACGGGCGCCTCCACCATTTTTGACGAAATTTTAAAATGTGGTAAGATAAGATAATATAAGATAATGGTTTTTACTTTACAGTAATTATCACAAAACGAAAATCGTAAAATAAAATTTTATAATTTTTTTAAAAAGTTAGATTTGTCAGTTATAGCCTTCGACCAATTTTTTATTGACCAAATTAAGAACTCCTTTTTTAGATTTGCTTATACAGGGTGACTTAAAAAAGTTAATGAGTCACTCAATTTATTTGAAATCTTGCAGACGTTTTAAAGTTATTGTAAGCATGGGAAGTTGTTAATCAAAATATATTTGTTTATTCCCCCCAAAAAATTGATGACGTCATGTCAAAATTTTGCCGAATAATTCTACCCAAAATGTGCAAAATATGATGAGTCTGTACTGGTGATTTATTTTGAATATATCGTTAATATTTTTTAAATTCGCTTATATAGGGTGTCTCGGAAAAATTAATGACTGAATTGTTAAAAAACAAATATCCAATCAGATTTAGAAATTTAACTCGTTACTAGGTAAATACGCAATTTAACACAGCCTTTTAAATTTAACAAGTTTCTATAAGTTTAATAGGAGAAAAATCAATCTTATCTTAGCAAGTGCTAGCCCCGCCCACCCACCCTCTATTTTCTCAGAGACTTACCTTAGCAAGTACTACCCTCTGAGAAAATAAATGGTGGGTGGCCGGGGCTAGTACTTTCTAACGTAAGTGTTATTTTGGGAAATGATATATCCTCTGAGAAAGTAGGGGGCGGGTGGGCGGGCCTAGTATTTGGTAAGATAAAACTGAATTTGGCAAATGACATATCGTCTGAGAAAATAGTGGGCGGGTGGGTGGGGCTAGTACTTGGTAAGATAAGAGTGATTTTGGCAGATGACATATCCTCTGGGAAAATAGGGGGCGGGTGGGCGGGCCTAGTATTTGTTAAGATAAAACCGATTTTGCCCCTATTAAGCTTGTAAAAACTTGTGGAATTTAAAGGTATTAATGTGATTCTCGGTTTTTTGATGTTTCAGTTTGTAATTTTTCCATGTTTCGATTTTTCACTTTTTCGATTTCCCTGTTTTTCATCATTTCGGTTCTTTAATTTTCCCTTTTTTCAGTTTCTCGATCTTTTAAATTTTGGATTTTTGGATTTCTCAACTTTAAATTAGACTTTTAAATTTTATAATTTGCAATTTTTCAATATTCTGATTTCTCAACTTTCGTTATCTCAATTCTACAATTTTTTAAATTTAGATTTTAATTATTACTTTTTTAATTTCAAATTTTTCAGTTTTTACTTTTCGATCTTTCGGTTTTAGGCTATTTTGATTTTTTAATTTTTCGACTTCTCGATCTTCTGATGTTTCATTTTTCGATTTCCCAATTTTTCGTCTTTTTTATTTCTGGAATTTTTCAATTTTTCGATTTTTTAACATCAGTATCCCAATATTGAGATCTCAAACGAAAAATTGGGTTATTGAATATTAGGATATTGATAACAAAAAATCGAAAAACTGAAGAAATGAAAAATCAAAAAAGCAAAAAATTGTGAAAGTGAGTTTGAAAAATCAAGAAACATCAAACAACTGGGAAATCTAAAATTTGAAAGTTCGAAAAAGAAATCGAAACATCAAAAAAACGAAAAATTGATGAATCGAAGAAAAATTGAAAATCGAAATAGTGAAAAATCCCAAAGCTGAAACATCGGTAAATTGAGAAATCGAAAATTGAAAAACTGAAAAATTGAAAAATTAAAAATTTTAAAAATTGAAGAATTGAAAAACTGCAAAATCGAGAAGTTCAGAAATCGAAAAGTCATTCATTAATTTTTTTGAACCACCTGTTTAAGCTAAACTAAAAAATATGAATGCAATGATAAATCGCAAGTAAAAACTCATCATATTATGAACATTTTAGATTGGATTTGCGAGTATTCATTGAAAAATTTTTCGTTTTCTCATTTTTTAATTGTTCAATTTTTCAATTTCTCAACTTTTCGATTTTTTGTTTTTCCGTTCTTAGTTCTTAATTTTTAATTTTTCGATTTTTCAAATTTTTGTCTCCTCAATTCTTACAGATATTTATTTTTTATTTTTTTTTTTATTTTTCATTTCTTCAATTTTTCAAGTTGATAATTTATAATTTTTGGATTTTTAATTTTTCAATTTTTTGATGTCAGAATTTTTTGCTTTTTCATTTTTTAATTTTTTCCATGTACGGTTTCATACGTTTTCGTTTTTGCAACGTTTATTTTTTCAATTCTTCAATTTCTCGACTTTCAAATTTTTCATGATTCGTTTTTTTAGAAGTTTCTCCATTTTTAATTTTTCGATTCTTCAATTTTTCGTCAATTCTTTAAGTAGGTGCTTGATTTTTTTTCAATTTCTCAATTTTGCATTTTTTTTATTTTTGATTTTCCGTTTCTTCAGTTTTTCAAGTTCTTAATTTATAATTTTTCGTTAATTAGTGTGATTTTGACCTTATTCTAGATTTTATTACAGCAGAACGGCGTGTCCTTTTTAAATTTTAGAAGTTACGGAAACTAGTTCAAGAAACAATTAGTTATCTCGTATTTTTGAAACAAAATCTACCAAAACGTCGGATAACAGCAATTGATTTTCATAGAAACAAACAGTCTTCAAAGCAACCTTTAACAACTCGATATTACAAACATGCCTCTTAAGTTCTTCATGCGTTTTTTTCTGTCTTGTAATTATTTGTAATGTCAACGCCGAAAGTTTGTCATTCTGTTATTTACTTTGAATATATATTTTCATTTTGTGTTAATATTTTTGTAACACCACGAATCTAAATTTTACTTAAAATCTTGTTTTACTTTAATCTGGTAAAACTAAACAATTATACCAGTTTAAAAACCCTTGGTAAGTTTCTGTCAGTCTTCAGATATAGTCAAATAACAATATGCGTCAAATTCATTTAAATACAATTCTTTCGTATCACGTTACAACGCGTTGCTTCATATTTTTTATGTCAAGTATATTTTCATATTTTGTACATATATGTTTATACATATTACTGTTTAGGGAACAATGTTAATTATGGATTTATGGATAACTCCTCGTATAAGAGCAGAGTGAAGGGTGTTTGCCTTTGCTAATGTTTGATGGCGCCATCTGATGTAGAGTAAAATAAATCTAATACGTTGGCTCACTGCAGTGAAAATGCGCGTTGACGAAAAATTTGTCCCACGCCCCCTGGATTCCTTGTCCTAAAGCTCACTATTTAGGCGAAGTAAAATTTGTATTAGGTTGTCCAACTATAATATACTTAAACAATGTTATAGGTATTGATTGCGAAGTACGGTGTGAGGCGGCGCTCATCTCTCGTACCTGTCCGGAGCAATCATTCTAAAATAAAGCTAATTACACGGGCTTATTCCATAAATATGCAAATAGCCGCGTAATTTGAAAAGTTCTCTAATGAAAATTGGAATCAATTTGGTAAGTTGCCGCCAAGCCGGGGGTTTTTCGGGCGTCGATTAGCCCGAATTTTGACCCCGATATATCACCCGATAAGAAGCGAATTGAATTTAGGGAATAATTTGTGCGTTATTGGAACCGTCATTGATTTAAAACTTTCTTTAAGCCCGAAAATGTGTCAATTTATTACGAGAGCTTCAAATTTAATGCTTTATGGCAAATCGCCGGCGATTTTTTCCAGACGCTGTCATACAAATCACGAGCCGATATTAATATATGGGGGAAAGGGATTATTTTAAATTCTGGCGCACGTTGCTCTTGTCAGCTTTGTCGGTGTAGATTTCCACTATTAAAACCGTACTTGGACGGGTTCAAGTCGGCAGAATGAAATTTTGCAAAATGGAAATCCGGGCACGCGATGCATGAAACCGACGAGTTGACTTTTCGAAATAAATTTCGTTTGGCGCGGAGTATATTCGCGGCTCCATTAATATTCCGGGATTTCCTACACAGGCCTGACAGTCATCCCGGAAAAAAATTGCGGGATAAATATTTGCGGGAAGTAAATGAGGCTACATATTATGGCGAATTGCGGCGAAGCGAGTTAGATATTAACAATATGTTTTAATTTAAGCGATTGGAGCAACGAGGTGTAGTTACCTCTAGCGCCGTTTTTGTTAATGGTATTAGCCGATAAGATTGGGTCCTCCGCCTACTTTGTAACGACGTTTTCCGCCGGATCCCGTCCCATTTTGTCGCTTTTGTGTCATTGTGTAAAACAGCACAAAAGACTGATACAAGAAATTGATTAAGTACAAAAGACAATGCAATTAAGTCGCTCACACAGAACTATCCGTCCTCCAAATATAAATTGAAGTCTGATCCGCCTTTGTGTTTTTCGCCGGCCGCATTAACCCCCCCATTAAAGGATAATTAAAAGGATACTCGAAAGTAGCGTTCGGCTTCGGCAAAATAAATAATCACCTCATATCCTGCGCCGTTTGAGCCCTTATTTGTTTTACGACTTTTATGAGTGCACGGCTTTGATAGTCAACGCCAAAGTTTATCGGCGACATTATCCGGGAACTCGCTCCGAAAAACATCGATATCGCGCTTAATCGCGCCGCTTATAAAAACCGGACTCGGCGCTCGAGCTGCATTCGGTTTATTAAATTTACACAAAACTGGACTTTATCATTAATCAGCTGATGATTTCGGGTTGTTAAATGGAGTGGACGGACGGCGAGATGATGAAGCATTCAAAAGTTAAAGGATGAGTTAAAGGGTCACACATCCACGAAAATAATCCGGGTCGACCGGAATTTTGCGTAATTAATGGAAGAATCTGGCAGCGACGCGTTAATTGTCGAATTTCGAAATAATACGACATCTTGCGCCCGACGATTTTTTTTTCCATAAGCGAGTAAGACAAGCTTGCTCTGGCAAATGTTGCTTTGATCTTTTCAGACGAACATTCCGGGGAGATAAATTCAAAGGCCGACCTGTTATTGTCATTAGATTTATTTCGTTCTTTGTCTCTGCTGGGCTTCCGGTTGATTTATTTTTTTTAAATGCCGTGTCGCGGCGAATTTCGAATTTTATTAAATTAATCGAATTGCGTTGGGATATTTTGGGGGTTTATTGGCGAAACCGAACCGCATAAATGGGAGTAATTTACCCTTGGGGAAAGCGGGACTAAATTTGGCCGTGTCTTTTATTCGATAAAAATACAACAGAGCCGAATTACTAAAAGCCTCAAACACACGAATACTTTAAAAACGCAACATCGACTGCACTAAACTAGTGCAACAACAAAATTCTTCGAATTTGCATATAATTTGACTTTTGAAAATGTCGTCTAAAAATTCAATGTGAAATTCGGATTTTTTGAAACTTTTAAAAATGAAGATATTTCATTCGGCGATTCTGGAAAAACGGTTGGAGTTATCGAAGAAATGTAATTAGTTAAATTTTGATAATTGTCGAAATGGGTCGAAATTTGCATGAGGGGGGGGGTATACATAGTGGAAAAATTAATTTTTGAGAAAGTCGACTAAAAATTGTCAAAAAAATCAAATACCAACTTCAACTAATTTTCGAAAAATGGTCGAAAATTTCAAATTGCCAAAATCAGTCTTATCTTATCAAATACTAGCCCCCCTACCACCTTTTCTTATTTTAACAACTAATTTTATTTCTGTTGAGTATAAGATCATTCATTTTATTCAGATAGGATAAAATAAATCACTGGAAATGAGGCAGGGTGGGTGGGCGGGGCTAATTATGTTCTTCTGTTGAGTAGGAGTGGAAACTAATAGTAGAATCCAGGATGTGAAAAAAGTAAAAAAAAAACTTTAAAAACTGCTAGATTTCAATTAGCGATTTTGGAAAAACGGTAGGAATTTTAAAAGAAATAAAGCCGAAAATAATTTATGGATATCGAAATCTACAAGAAAAGGTCTTCGACTAATTTTCGAAAATACCTGAAAAACGATCGAAAATCTCGAAACTGCCAAAATCAGTCTTACCTTATCAAATACTAGCCCCGCCCACCCACCCTCTATTTGCTTGGGGGTATGTCATTTGCCAAAAACAGTCTTATCTTAGCAAGTACTTCCCCGCCCACCTCCCTTTTCTTATTTTAACAACTAATTTTATTTCTGTTGAGTATAAGATCATTCATTTTATTCAGATAGGATAAAATCAATCACTGAAAATGAGGCAGGGTGGGTGGGCGGGGCTAATTATGTTCTTCTTGAGTGGGAGTGGAAACTAATAATATAATCTAGGATGTGAAAAAATAAAAAAAAAAAACTGTTAAAATTGCTAAATTTCAATTAGCGATTTTGGAAAAACGGTAGGAATTTCCGAAGAAACAAAGCCGAAAACGACTTCTAGATATGGAAACCTACAAGAAAAGGTCTTCTACTAATTTTCGAGAATGGTTGGAAAATGGTCGAAAATGTCAAAAGTGCCATAATCAGTCTTATCTTATCAAATGTTAGCCCCGTCCGCCCACTCGCTATTTTCTTAAAGGACATGTCATTTGCTAAAATCAGTCTTATCTTAGCAAGTTCTAACCCCACCCACCCCCTCCAGATCTGATAAAAACATCACTGAAAAGGAAGGAGGGTGGGTGGGCGGGGATAATTATGTTCTTGTGTCGAACGGGAATGGAAACTGTTAATAATAGGATTTAGGATGTGAAAAAAAACTAAAAAAAGGCGCTAATCATAACATTTTTTTATATTTGCTATAAAATTTATTTCTTATTTTACCTTTTTGTGTACATTACACTCTGTATCAATGTAAATGCCACTTTTTGTCCAATCAAATGACTGATTAGAACAAAAGCCGGGTGGGTGGGCGGGGCCGCTTTGAATTTTATTAAGTGTAGATTGGACCACTTGAACTAAAATAAAATTTTCATAATGTATGGTAATATTTTGATTTTCTTTTTTTAATATACATAGTATTATTTTGCAGTTAAGCTCCGCCCCCTTGGTTCACGGCGAATAAAAAAAAATCATCACAATTGAGATAGGCTGGGTGGGCGGGCTTACGTTTAGCCTTTTTCTTTTATAAAATGTGTAGACTTCTTTTCACAACATGCAACTTAAAACATGTTTAAAACGGCAAATTTGTATAAGGAACTTTCAATTTTGCAATTAGGCTCCGCCTTATAATTTCAAAATCCATATTTCCTTGCAAAAATTTACCATTTTAACCACATTTTAAGTTTATTCTTGTAAAAAGATGACCGTGTATATTAGGAAAAAAAAAGGCAAAATATAAGCCCCGCCCATCCGCCCTATCTCAATTGTGATGATGTTTTTTATTCGTTGTGAGCCAAGGGGAGGAGCTTAATTGCAAAATCCTTAGTTCTCTACAGGAAATAAAAAAGATGTTTCTAAGTATCGTGTTGTTCAAAGAATGATATGTATATTAAAAAAATAAAAGGAAATAAAATAAGCCAATGAATTTCATAAACGGAGCTGGGTGGAGTTAGTTTTACCTTTTTCTCTAGATTCCACTAGTTGTCAATGGAAAATACACTTTTTGTCCAATAAAATTAGTGATCAGAAAGAAAACCGGGTGGGTGGGCGGGGCCACTTTGGATTTTTTCAAGCGTAAATTTGACCACTTGAAATAAAATTCAATGTTCATCTAATCAAAATAAACAATGAAATTCAAAAGCGAAGGTGGGTGGGGTTAGTTTTACCTTTTTAGCTACTTTTTGTCCAATAAAATGAGTGATTACAACAAAAACCGGGTAGGTGGGCGGGGCCAATTTGAATTTTTATAAGCACAAATTCGGCCATCCGACAGCAGTCGAAGTTTGTTTAATTAGATTGGACAAGATATAAATTCAGAATATCTAAACTTAGAGCCAACACGATAAAATAAAAATTCAAAATTTTGGGGAAAAATTAATTTGAATCAGAAAATAAAAATCGGGAGATCATAGTAATTTGATAATAAATTAAAACCAAACAAAACAAGAAAAACGTCAGGTCAGGTTTGAAAAAGTCGTCTAAAAATTCTCAAAAATATCAGGTATATCGATCCCGACTTCAACTAATTTTCGGAAATAGTTGAAAAATGGTCGAAAATGTCAAAAGTGCCAAAATCAGTCTTATCTTATCAAAAACTAGCCCCGCCCACCCACCCTCTATTTTCTTAAAGTGTATGTCATCTGCCAAAATCAGTCTTATCTTAGTAAGTCTAGGATGTGAAAAAAGTAAAAAAAAGCCTTAATCGTAACTTCTTTTGTTATGCTATTTTGCACAAAATTATTTCTTATTTTACCCTTTTGTTTACATTCCACTCTGTATCAATGTAAATGTCCCTTTTTGTTCAATAAAATCAGTGACTAGAACGAAAACCGGGAGGGTGGGTGGGGCCTCTTGGATTTTTTTTAGGTGTACATTGAACCATTTGACGAACTTAAATGTAATTTTCATCTCCGAGGAAATAAAATTAGCCAATGAAATTCAAAAACGGAAATGGGTGGAGTTAGTTTATATTTTTGTTTAGATTTGACTAGTTATCAATAGAAGATACACTTTATGTCCAATTAAATGAGTGATCAGAAAGAAAACTGGGTAGGTGGGCGGGGCCACTTTGAATTTTTTAAGCATAGATGCGGCAACTCGACAAGCTTTGAAGGTTTTGTAATTAGATTCGACCACTTGCCAAAATAGAATTCAACTTTCATCTCCCAATAAATAAAATAAACCAATGAAATGCAGACGCAGGTGGGTGGGATTAATTTTACCTTTTAGTCTATTTTATTGTTGTTTGTCAATAGAAAATCCACTTTTAGTTTCACAGCCAATAAAATGAATGACTAATTTGATTGGTTCTTAATTAAAGACGAATCTCATTTCGGCAAATATGACATTCTAGAACAGGTAACCGTGAAATTTTTCTTTTTGATTTTGAATTTTATTGAATTTACAGGAAATTTTAAGACTTGAATAATATAATTAAAATGATTAGAATTTCATCGAAAACTTCCAGATTTAAGCAATACGACTTTCAAAATAGAAATAAACACCTAATAAAAGATATAAATTCAGAATATCTAAACTTAGAGCCAACACGATAAAATAAAAATTCAAAATTTTGGGAAAAAATGAATTTGAATCAGAAAATAAAAATCGGGAGATCATAGTAATTTGATAATGAATTAAAGCCAAACAAAACAAGAAAAACGTCAGGTCAGGTTTGAAAAAGTCGTCTAAAAATTCTCAAAAATATCAGGTATATCGATCCCGACTTCAACTAATTTTCGGAAATAGTTGAAAAATGGTCGAAAATGTCAAAAGTGCCAAAATCAGTCTTATCTTATCAAATACTAGCCCCGCCCACCCACCCTCTATTTTCTTTAAAGGGTATGTCATCTGCCAAAATCAGTCTTATCTTAGTAAGACTAAGATGTGAAAAAAGTAAAAAAAGCGTTAATCGTAACTTCTTTTGTTATGCTATTTTGTACAAAATTATTTCTTATTTTACCCTTTTGTTTACATTCCACTCTGTATCAATGTAAATGTCCCTTTTTGTTCAATAAAATCAGTGACTAGAACGAAAACCGGGTGGGTGGGTGGGGCCACTTGGATTTTTTTAGGCGTAAATGGAACCATTTGACGAACTTAAATGTAATTTTCATCTCCGAGGAAATAAAATTAGCCAATGAAATTCAAAAACGGAACTGGGTGGAGTTAGTTTTATGTTTTTTTTTAGATTTGACTAGTTATCAATAGAAGATACACTTTATGTCCAATTAAATGAGTGATCAGCAAGAAAACCGGGTAGGTGGGGCCACTTTGAATTTTTAAAGCGTAGATGCGGCCACTCGACAACCTTTGAAGTTTTTTTAATTAGATTCGACCACTTGCCAAAATAGAATTCAACTTTCATCTCCCAATAAATAAAATAAGCCAATGAAATGCAGACGGAGGTGGGTGGGATTAATTTTACTTTTTAGTCTATTTTAGTATTGTTTGTCAATAGAAAATCCACTTTTAGTTTCACAGCCAATAAAATGAGTGACTAATTTGATTGGTTCTTAATTAAAAACGAATTTCATTTCGGCAAATATGACATTCTAGAACAGTTAACCGTGGAATTTTTTTTTATTTGTGCATTTTATGGAATTTACAGGAAATTTTAAAATTGTAAGAACTTGAAAAATATATTTAAAATGATTTACCAAAAACGTCCAGATTTAAGCAAAAAGACTTTCAAAATAGAAGTAAACACCTAATAAAAGTTATAAATTCAGAATATTTAAACTTAGAGCCCACACGATAAAATAAAAATTCAAAATTTTGGGAAAAAATGTCAAGTCAGGTTTGAAAAAGTCGACTAAATATTCTCAAAAAAATCAGGTATATACATCCCGACTTCAACAAATTTTCGGAAATAGTTGAAAAATGGTCGAAAATGTTAAAAGTGCCAAAATCAGTTTTTCTTATCAAATACTAGCCCCGCCCACCCACCCTCTATTTTCTTAAAGGGTATGTGATTTGCCAAAATCAGTCTTATCTTTGCAAGTACTAGCCCCACCCACCTCCTCTTCTCATTCTAACAACAAATTTTATTTTTGTTGAGGATAACATTTCATTCGGATCGGATGAAATCAATCACTGAAAAGAAGGCAGGGTGGCTGGGCGGGGCCACGTTGATTTTTTTTAAGCGTAGATTGAACCACTTGACGAACTAAAATAAACATTTTCAGTTGAGACGAAATAAAATTAGCCAATGAAATTCAAAAACGGAGCAGGGTGGAGTTAGTTTTAGCTTTGTGTCTAGATTTGACTAGTTATCAATAGAAAATACACTTTCTGTCCAATAAAATGTGACCAGAAAGAAAATCAGGTGGGTAGGCGGGGCCACTTTAAATTTTTTTAAGCATAGACTCGGCCACTCGACAACTTTTGAAGTTTTTTTAGTTAGATTCGACCACTTGTCAAAATAGATTTCAAATTTCACCTCCCAATAAACAAAATAAGCCAATGAAATGCAGATGCAGGTGGGTGGGATTAACTTTACCTTTTAGTCGATTTTACTATTGTTTCTTAATATAAAATCCACTTTTCCTCTAACAGCCAATAAAATGAGTGCCTAATTTCATTGGCTCTTAATTAAAGACGAATCTCATCCCGGCAAACATGACATTGTAGAATAGGTAACCGTGAAATTTTTCTTTTTGATTTGTGCATTTTATGGAATTTACCAAAAATCCTAATATTTAAAGAACTTGAAAATATAATAAAAGAAATAAGTGCACAATAAAGTTATAAATCTAGAATATCTAAACTTAATAAAGTAGAAAGTCAAAATTTTGGAAAAAAATTATTTTGAACAAGAAAATTAAAATCCTGAGATCAGATTACTTTTGGTAAAAAATAAGAACCGAATAAAACAAGGAAAATGTCAGGTCAGGTCAGGTTTGAAAAAGTTGTCTAAAAATTCTTAAATGATCAGGTATATATAGATAGACTTCAACTAATTTTTGGAAATAGTTGAAACATGGGCGAAAATTTTAGCTCCGCCCCTGCCCTTCTCATTCTAACAGCTAATTTTATTTCAGTTGAGGATAAGATCATTCATTTCATTCAGATAGGATAAAATCAGTCACTGAAAAGGAGGTAGGGTGGGTGGGCGGGGCTAATTATTTTCTTCTGTTGAATGAGGGTGGAAACTATTAATAATGGAATCTAGGATGTGAAACATGTAAAAAAGAGCGCCAATCGTAACTTTTTTTGTTGTAGTATTTGGTATAAAATGTATTTCTTGTTTTACCTTTTTGTCCACATTCCACTCTGTATCAATGTAAATGCCACATTTTGTCCAAGAAAATGAGGGATTAGAACAAAAATCGGGTGAGTGGTCGGGGCCACTTTGAATTTTTTTAAGTGTAGGATGACCGCTTGACGAACTAAAATAAAACTTTCATCTGGGAGGAGATAAGATTAGCCAATGAAAGCCAAAAGCGGAGCTGGGTGGAGTTAGTTTTACCGTTGTGTCTAGATTCGACAAGTTATCGATAGAAAATACACTTTTTGTCCAATAAAATGAGTGATCAGAAAGAAGATCGGGTGGGAGGGCGGGGCCACTTTAAAAAGTTTTTAAGCATAGATTCGGCCACTCGAGAACTTTTGAAGTTTTTTTAATTAGATTCGACCACTTGTCAAAATAGATTTCAACTTTCACCTCTCAATAAATAAAATAAGCCGATGAAATGCAGACGCAGGTGGGTGGGATTAATTTTAGCTTTTAGTCGATTTTACTATTGTTTCTCAATATAAAATCCACTTTTCGTCTCCCAGCCAATAAAATGAGCGACTAATTTCATCTCGGCAAACATGACATTGTAGAATAGGGAACCGTCAAATTTGTGCATTTTATGGAATTTACCGAAAATCCTAATATTTAAAGAACTTGAAAAATATAGTTAACGAAATAAATGCATAATAAAGTTATAAATCCACAATATCTAAACTTAATAAAATAGAAATTCAAAATTTTGGCAAAAAATGATTTTGAACAAGAAAATTAAAATCCTGAGATCAGATTACTTTTGGTAAAAAATAAGAACCATATAAAACAAGGAAAATGTCAGGCCAGATTAGGTTTGAAAAAGTCGTCTAAAAATTCTTAAATGATGAGATATATAAATATACTTCAACTAATTTTGGGAAATAGGTGAAAAATGGGCGAAAATGTTAAGTGCCAAAATCAGACTTATCTTATCAAATACTAGCCCCGCCCACCCACCCTCTATTTTCTTAAAGGGTATGGCGTCTGCCAAAATCAGTCTTATCTTAGCAAGTACTAGCCCCACCCACCTCCTATTCTCATTCTTCTAATGACTAACTTTATTTCTGTTGAGTATAACATTTCATTCGGATCGGATAAAATCAATCACTGAAAAGGAGACAGGGTGGGTGGGCGGGGCTAATTATGTTCTTATGTCGAGTGGGAGTGGAAACTAATAATAGAATCTAGAATGTGAAAAAAAGTGAAAAAAAACGCCAATCGAAACTATTTTCGTTATATCATTTGCTATAAAATCTATTTCTTGTTTTACCTTTTTGTCTACATTCCACTCTGTACTAACGTAAATGCCACTTTTTGTCCAAGAAATTGAGGGATTAGAACGAAAATCGGGTGAGTGGGCGGGGTCACTTTGAATTTTTTTAAGCGTAGATTGAACCACTTGACGAACTAAAATAAAATTTTCACCTGGGAGGAAATAAAATTAGCCAATGAAATTCAAAAACGGAGCTGGGTGGAGTTAGTTTTACTTTTGTGTCTAGAGTCGACTAGTTATCGATAGAAAATGTACTTTTTGTTCAATAAAATGTGTGACTAGAAAGAAAACCGGGTGGGTGGGCGGGGCTACTTTAAATTTTTTTAAGCATAGATTCGGCCACTCGACAACTTTCGAAGTTTTTTTAATTAGATTCGACCACTTCTCAAAACAGATTTCAACTTTCACCTCCCAGTAAATAAAATAAGCCGATGAAATCCAGATGCAGTTGGGTGGGATTAATTTTACCTTTTAGTCGAATTTACTATTGTTTCTCAATATAAAATCCACTTTTCGTCCCACAGCCAATAAAATGAGCGACTAATTTCATTGGCTCTTAATTAAAGACGAATCTTATCCCGGCAAACAAATTTACCGAAAATTCTAATATTTTAAGAACTTGAAAAATATCATTAAAGAAACAAGTGCATAATAAAAGTTATAAATTCAGAATATCTAAACTTAGGGCCAACATAATAAAATAGAAATTCCAAATTTTGGCAAAAAATGATTTTGAACAAGAAAATTAAAATCCTGAGATCAAATGACTTTTGGTAAAAAATAAGAACCAAATAAAACAAGGAGAGTGTCAGGTCAGGTCAGGTTTGAAAAAGTCGTCTAAAAATTCTTAATTTTCGGAAATTGTTGAAAAATGGGTGAAAATGTCAAAAGTGGCAAAATCAGTCTTATCTTATCAAATACTACACCCGCCCACCCACCCTCTATTTTCTTAAAGGGCATGTGATTTGCCAAAATCAGTCTTATCTTTGCAAGTACTAGCCCCACCCACCTCCTCTTCTCATTCTAACAATTAATTTTATTTCTGTGGAGTATAACATTTCATTCGGATCGAATATAATCAATCACTGAAAAGGAGGCAGGGTGGGTGGGCGGGGCTAATTATGGTCTTCTGTCCAGTGAGTGGGAGTGCAAACTTATAATAGAATCTAGGATGGGAAAAAAGTAAAAAAAAATGCGTTAATCGTAACTGCTTTTGTTATGCTATTTGGTATACAATTATTTCTTATTTTAACCTTTTATCTACATTCTACTCTGTATCAATGTAAATGTCACTTTTTGTCCAATAAAATGCGTGAAAAAACCGGGTGGGTGGGCGGGGCCACTTTAATTTTTTTTAAGCTTAGATTGAACCACTTGACGAAATAAAATAAAATTTTCATCTGAGAGGAAATAGAATTAGCCAATGAAATTCAAAAACGGAGCTGGGTGGAGTTAGTTTTAGCTTTGTGTCTAGATTCGACTAGTTATCGATAGAAAATACACTTTTTGTCCGATAAAATGAGTGATCAGAAAGAAAACAGGGTGGGAGGGCGGGGCCACTTTAAATTTTTTTAAGCACAGATTCGGCCACGTAACAACTTTTGAAGTTTTTTTAATTAGATTCGACCACTTGTCACAATAGATTTCAACTTTCATCCCCCAATAAACAAAATAAGCCAATGAAATGCAGATGCAGGTGGGTGGGATTAATTCTACTTTTTAGTCGATTTTACTATTGTTTCTCAATATGAATTCCACTTTTCGTCTCACAGCCAATAAAATGAGCGCCTAATTTCATTGGCTCTTAATTAAAGACGAATCTCATCCCGGCAAACATGACATTGTAGAACAGGTAACCGTGAAATTTTTCTTTTTGATTTGTGTATTTTATGGAATTTACCGAAAATCCTAATATTTAAAGAACTTGAAAAATATAATTAAAGAAATAAGTGAACAATAAAGTTTTAAATCCAAATATCTAAACTTAATAAAATAGAAATTCAAAATTTTGGCAAAAAATGGTTTTGAACAAGAAAATCCTGAGATCAAATTACTTTTGGTAAAAAATAAGAACCAAATAAAACAAGGAAAATGTCAAGTCAGGTCAGGTTTGAAAAAGTCTAAAAATTCTTAAATGATCAGGTATATACATAGATAGACTTCAACTAATTTTTGGAATAGTTGAAAAATGGGCGAAAATGTTAAGTGCCAAAATCTGTCTTATCTTATCAAATACTAGCCCGCCCACCCACCCTCTATTTTCTTGGGGATATGTCATCTGCCAAAATCAGTCTTATCTGTGCAAGTACTAGCTCCACCCCCGCCCGTCTCATTCTAACAACTAATTTTATTTCTGCTGAGAATGAGGTCATTCATTTCATTCAGATAGGATAAAATCAATCACTAAAAAATTTCTCTCAGAGGAAATAAAATTAGCCAATGAAATTCAAAAACGGAGCTGGGTGGAGTTAGTTTTATCCACTTTTTCTCCAATAAAATGAGTGATCAGAATGAAAATCGGGTGCATTTTATGAAATTTACAGAAAATTTAAATATTTTAAGAACTTGAAAAATATAATTAAAGTGATTAAAGTTTCACCGAAAACGTCCAGATTTAAGCAATAGGACTTTCAAAAGAGAAATAAATACTTAATAAAAGTTATAAATACAGGATATTTAAACACGATAAAATAAAAATTCAATTTTTTTTTTCAAATTTTAGGAGAAAATGATTTTGAACAAGAAAATTAAAATCTTGAGACAAGATCAGTTGTGATCAAAAATAAGAACCAAATAAAACAGGAAATATGTTAGGTCAAGTCAGGTTTTGAAAAAGTCGTCTCAAAAATTTTTAAAAAATTCAGGGTTATAGATCTCGCTGATTCTAAAAATATATCGTATTTATACTGTATCGAATTTATACTGTCCTTTTATTGAAGTCAAGTTTCGGTTCAGCAGACCCATCCCCTCTGAGTGCAACTGCACTCACAAAGGGCTTCGGAAGTTCGGGTCTCTTCTGGACCGCCTCAGACTTCTCCGCCGATTGAATGTTAATCGAGACATCGTGATATAATCGCAAACTAAATGTTCAAGTTTGTCGTTGGGTGTTTTCAATGCCGGCCGAACTCCACAAACTTGATAACTCTAATTACAGCTCTATTAACACAAGTTCCGACTTTCTGTCTTACTCTATTCAACTCCATTACTATTTAAATATTGTGCCACGTAACTTAAACCCTCAGCTGGAAAACCTTCAAGGTCTTTCGTTTTGTGGTTCGTGAAATAATAAAAGGGTGTGATCAACCAACCCGCTGTTCTTGCTGGTTAGAAAACTTGAATTTTATTCCTGTACAGAAATTGAAATTCTTTTACCTCTTATTTTCGGTTTTATGTCAATCGACTTGTTTGTAAAACTGCTTTCTCTCTTTGAAGTCGATTTCTCGATGCGTTCTTATTTACAAACAGGATTTGTGTAGAAATGTGTCGAACTAAGTCGCCTTCAATCTCAGAACAGAGGTCTTCTAATCCACTTTTTCTAATCTCAATCGTCCGATTCCGCTAATTCTTCAAGCTCGCTTTGGCCATCGAAAAATTTGAGTAAAAATCCGCAGCCGCGGTCGATTTTTTTTATGTACTTGTAAAAAAAACACTCCCGTGTTCGTCGTTTAATTATCGGCAAGACCGAAGCCCACAAACGTGAGTAATTTCCCCCGAAGTGCGTTAATGGCGTGCCTAAAAAATAATGTAATCCGTGTCGAGGCTGCCGCCGTAAAATTTTTAAATTTCCTGCTAAGCCCCAGTAGTTGTCCTTCATCCTTCATCCTTTCCGCGAGTGCCCGAGCCGTTGTCACGGCCCGTATTTCTTTGAAGGTTTTATCTGTATGTTTTATTAAATTTCAAGTCCGAAAATGTCAACAATATCAAGATAACATGCATCGTCGCAGAATACATACCTACGTCTTTTATCGTGCCCGAGGAAAACATAAAATTATTATTCAAAAAAATACAGATAAAAAAGTAATAAAGCATGAAATGCTCTGTTTCGTCGTTTTCGTACCGAATTAAAAAACAAAAAGGACCAATCAGATTTGCGGCGGATTATTTCGAGCTCCGCATATACTCGGCGAACCAATCATTTCGTGCGCAACGGCTAGATTAAAAATGAAAATGCGAAGAGAAAAACAGAAACGACCGGTGATAAAAACCTTCATCAATTATGGTGCCGGCCAGGGTTGGACTTGAGATTTGCGCGACCCGCAGCGGTTTACGAGCGGCATAAAAGTGCAACCGATTTTTTCTACTTACATCTTAATCACAATGTAAACTCATCGTGATTATTAGAGAGCGGATTTCTAAGGTTTAATGCTTTTTGTGAAAAATGTAAGCACTTTTTTATATCTGTAACTATGATACAATTTGGAGTCATTTGACACATTTTTTTTCATGCTTATTTGCTTTTTTTTCAATTTTATGCATATTAAAACTTATATGCTTATTTAAGGTTTTTTCGACGAATATGAGTTTTAATGCATATTTTGTTCAGATGCCGGTCTTGTCGGGATGAAAAATACTTGTTATTTAGGCGTGTCGTATCGTATGCATTTTACCTGGACTTGACCATTGAAGTACACTTACTCAAGACCCTTTTTGTGAATAGGTTCCGGTCGTTTGGGTAATAAAATTTTATTATAGGATTGGAAAAATACTCCTTAGATTTTATGACTTTAAATCCTTATTTCCGTTGATAGTGAATTAAAGGTTTAAACCAGATGTTCTTTTTCGGCATTTTGCGGCAAGACCGTTGAAGATTTTCTAGAAAAAAGGATTATTGTACCCAACTACCTACCTTAAAATTTTTCTAATGGAAACTTTTAAGTAAATGAACCGTTTATTTCACAACCATCAGTCTATCGCATCTGTCGTAGTACAGTGTTATACGTGGTTCTCCCTTGTTACATGTTGAGTTCTTTTTGATAATATTACTAATATTTTAAAAGAATGCCGAAAGTAAAATCGACGCCGGATTAGTGGATAAGGGATTTTCCAGAATTAAAATTAAAAAACAACAAAATATTCCGCAGAGCTTGTGTGAAAACCGTAAGGCCACTAATTTTTTTTAATCTATTTTCCTTTGATAATCCTGTTGTACGTTGTTTTAGATTCAAAGTGATAAAAAATATAACGTGACGCAACATGTCAGAACGACTCTTCATGTAGAAAGGAAGAAAATGTTTGAAGTTTCTAAAATTAAACAGCAGTTCATACATGAATCTGTTGCATCTACTTCCACAAAAGATGAGCAGTTTCAGTTTAATTTCGATTTATGTAAAATGATGATCCAGTCCAATATACCTTTAAAAAAATTGGAGAAAGGCCCTCTTCAAGAATTCCTTGAAAAACACAGCAATCGACATATTCCGGTTGAAAGTACTCTCCGAAAAAATTATGTAGGCCCAGTGTTTCAGCAAGTTTACAACGAAATTAAACATCGCATTGGAGATAATTATTTATGGTTCGCTGTCGATGAAACAACCGATAGTTTTGGAAGATACGTGGCACATTTAATTGTTGGAATCTTAAATGAAAATTTCCCTAGTCGAGGGTATGTAGTAGGTTTGAAAATGTTTGATAAAACAAATGACAATACGATTACCAGATTTGTAAATGAGAGTCTTACGTCACTATTTTTGCCAAATAAAATTTTATGAATGATCTCGGATGCAGCTCGTTATATGTTGAAAGCAGGGAGTAATCTAAAAATATTGTACCCCAATTTAGTTCACTTTACTTGCGTTGTCCACGGTTTAAACAGAGTGGCTGAAGGAATACGTTTGCAGTTTCCTACTGTTAATAAATTAGTGGCAAATGGTAAAAAGATTTTTGTTAAAGCCCCAGTAAGAGTGCAACATTTTAAGGAAAAATTTCCAAACATACTATTGCCCCCAAAGCCGATTATAACGAGGTGGGGAACATGGTTACAGGCCAAATTTTATTATGACAAATATATCAAAGAATTTGAGGAAGTAGTTACGAAGTTTAGCGAAGATTCTTCTCAATCGACTAAAGATTGCATAAATATTTTGGAAAACAAAGATTTGCGACAAGATCTAGCTTTTCTAAGAAGCAATTATCAATTCGTATGTGAGGTAATAGAAAAGTTAGAAAAACCCAACATGTTGTTGGTAGATGCCATAAACTTAGTGAAAGAATTTAAACAACAAGCAAACGCAGTAAGGGGTGGTATTGGTACTAGAGTATCTCAAAAACTTGACGAAGTGTTAAATAAAAATGCAGGTTTCGGTGTTCTTTCCGACGTTGCTCGTGTTTTACAAGGCCAGAAGGTGGAAAATTTGGAGTTAGATTCAACATTAGTTGCAAAATTCAAATTTGCGCCAACAACGAGTGTGGATGTTGAACGCACATTCTCCAATTTTAAACACATTTTAAATGATCGGCGAAAAAATTTTACAGTGGACAACTTGGAACACATTACAATCATAAATTGTTTTAAAGAAAACTGAAATACGTGTGTAAAATATAAAGTCTAGGATTATTGTAATAATATTTTATCCAAAGTTCTAAGAAGTGTTCTTTGATTTGTAATATGATTATGTTTTTAATGCTTTTTTGCTTAAAATAAAACTTTTTTAATGAAAGTGTTATGCTTATTTAATGGTTTTTTGCTTAAAATAAAGCTTTTTTATTGAAAATGTTGTGCTTATTTAAGCGCTTATTCTTAATTTTTTTGTGCTTATAAATCCGCTCTCTATTCATATATATATATATATTTATTATATATTAAGTCATTATATTTAGGTATATGTAAAATGGCCAAGTCCGTTAATAAAGTCTATATATATATAAAAACCATTGGAGTTATCGAAGAAATGAAAACGGATATGACTTCTGCGGCCCGAAATCTAGAAGAAAATGTTTTAAGTGAAATTTCGAAAATTTTGTTGAAAATTGGTGGGAAATTGCATATTTTTGAATATTTCGAAGGACGATTCTAGGAAAACCATTGGAGTTATCGAAGAAATGAAAACGGATATGACTTCTGCGGCCTGAAATCTACAAGAAAATGTATTAAGTGAAAATTGTTAGGAAATTGGGGTTATTTTGGATATTCTTGAATATTTTAAAGGACGATTCTGGGAAAACCATTGGAGTTATAGAAGAAATGAAAACGGGTATGACTGATCTTCGCTGACCGTCATAGAGTTCGGACGCTTGTCGGAACATCAAAGGGTTTACCTACTTCCGGCTAGCCGTTTGTGTTTAGCCCCGATGTCGGACGAGGAGGATGCTAGTAGCGATCCTCAAAAGTATACAAATTGCAAACTGTGCAAAAGTTATGTAGGCAAAAGTGTAAGCAGAGTAAAGTGTAGTTTGTGCAACATTGTGATTCATACAAAGTGTTTTGAGTCTCTATCAAAGATTGTCGCAATTGACAAAGAAAACGGGCATTGCATAACATGTGAATCCAGCCTTGACGCTTCAAAAAAGTCTCCAACAACGTTAGTACGAGAAAATGTATTTTTTCAAAAGCAAGTGTCCTTATTGGAAAAACTAGTAAATGAGCTAGAAACAGTCAACAAATTGCAAAAGGAAAAACTTGAAACTCAAACATCTGCACGGATACAACAACCTTCATACGCTGATTGCCTAAAAACTGTGAGTAAGAAATCAGTCGATGTTTTCATTAAGCATCAAGGTCCTGAAAAAGTAAAATTTGACAAAGTGTTAGAAAAAATTCGCAAAGATGTAAACCCTGTTGAATTGAATGTTCAAATTAACTCCACAAAAATATTAAACAGAGGTGTAGTTGTTAAATGTGCGAATGATTCTTCTTGCGATAAGCTCATAACCAAGTTAAAATCCTCACTTGGTTCTGACTATAGTGTCGAAAAATCCCAAAAGTGGAACCCTCGTCTTTATGTTAGAGGTGCTGGCAAGAATGTTTCTACTATGGAAGACAAAGATCTAATTGACAACATCTTAATATTAAATGGTTTTGACATCGAAATGTATGCGAATCAAATCAAAGTTGTAAAAAGATTTGATTATAAGTATAATTGTAATTTCATTATTGAAGTAACTAGTGCCTTACGCAGAGAAATACTAAGTAATTGTAATGGTAGAATATATGTTGATTGGAGCTTGTGTTCATGTTCAGACCATCTGATTGTTAGACGTTGTTTTAAATGCTCCAAATTTGGTCATCTCAGCTCCAAATGTATAAGTAATACGCAAATATGTCACACGTGCTCTGACAATCACTTTTCCAAAGATTGCAATTCTGACCACCTCAAATGCATAAATTGTATTGAATACGCGGAGGGTAATAAGTCATCAAATATCGATATCAACCACTATGCTGGAGATGAGCAGAAGTGCATTGTTTATAGGAATAGGCTAAAAGACTTACGCGACCGAATTGATTATGGTTCATAGTTTAGATCTTATTAACGATATGGGTTCAACAAAAAAAATAAATTTAAATTGTTTTAAAATTGCACATCTAAATGTAAGATCGCTTTTTACGGGGTTTGTTGAATTTACAAGCTTAATCACTTTCAATAATTTTGATTTGGTAGCTGTTACTGAGACTTGGTTGTCTGAGGATATCCCTTCTGCTGTGGTTGGTATTGATGTTTACAAATTATATAGAGCTGATCGGTCTAGAGCGGGCGGCGGTGTTGGCATCTATGTGAAGAATTGTTTGAATAGCGATGCAGTCCTTCATGACTACTGTGGTGTTGCTGGTATCGAATTTTTGTGTATCAGACTTCAACTAAATAAACATTCGCTGCTCATTTGTGTATTCTATAAATATGCTTCTTCTTTAAACGATGCCACCGAATTCTTTGACAACTTTTTATCTTTTATTACTCCACAGTACGATCATATATTAATAACTGGCGACCTGAATGAAGATTTTCATTTCAATAATAAGCTAAATGATTGTTTTGTTGCCTATGGTTTTCAACAAATCATCTCTGAAAGTACCAGAGTTACGCGAAATTCTGAGACGTTGATCGATCCTATTTTTATCAATAATAATGCATTATTTCGTAGAAGTGGAGTTATAAATGTTGATGTAATATCTGATCATCGTCTAGCCTTTTGCATATTAGACATAAATATTCCTAAAATGACTCCTAAATATACTACATACAGAGACTTTAAAAACTTCTTGCATGATAAATTTATGTTAGACTTAAATAAAAAATCTTTGGATAACATTTATTACATCCTCAATATTGAAGATAAAATCAGGTACCTTAACACAACTGTGTTAGAATTATTTGACTATCACGCTCCGTTCAAAACCTCGTTCATTTCAAAGCCCTATGCACCTTGGCTCACCCCTTCTATTAAAGAATTGATGAAACAAAGAAATCGAGCATTAAGTTTATATAAGCAAACTAAATCTGCTAAGCACTGGCTATTTTATAAGCAGCTAAGAAATTCTACGGTTGCTGCACTGAAACGGGAAAAAAAAGTGTACTTAGATTATGAAAGTAATACTTCAAATAAAAAAAGACTATGGATTGCACTAAAAAAGTTAAATATTCAAAAAAAAGTTAAAGGATGTGATCTATCTACATTCAGTGCTGATGAAATAAATGAATATTTTTTGTCAGTATTCACTCCTCCCCAAAACTGTGTTGAAGCTGTTAATAATATAAAAGGTATCAAATATAAACCAAATATGTAGTAACTTTAAATTTTCATTGGCGACTGAGGAGGAAGTGTTTCAAATCATAAATAGCTTGAAATCTAATGCTATGGGTATTGATGGGATCTCTGCTTACATGATTAAATTATGTTGTCCTAATATAGTTCAGCCAATTACTCACATTATTAATTGCTGTCTGGAGACTGGATACTTTCCAGAATTATGGAAAGTGGCTTTAATTCATCCTATTCCCAAAATCGACGAGGTAAACTCTCCAGAAGACCTACGACCAATAAGTATTCTTCCAACATTATCTAAAGTCTTAGAAAAATGTATCTATAATCAAATCTTTAATTTTATAGTAAAAGAAGAGATATTATCTGAAGATCAATCTGATTTTCGCAAGGGATATAGCACAACGACAGCTCTAGCTTCTGTTATCGATGATTGCCTGATTGAACTTGACAAAAACCACGCAAGTATTGTAACTCTTTTGGATTATTCAAAAGCTTTTGATACTTTGGACCACCAACTCCTCTGTACAAAACTAGAATATTATGGGTTCGATCAAATTTCTGTTTCTTTTTTTAAATCATATTTACAAAATCGACATCAACAAGTTGTAACCGAGTCTGGTAAATCTAAAATTGGCTTAATAACATCAGGCGTACCGCAAGGCTCGGTCTTAGGCCCAATTCTTTTTACCATATATACTTCCCAATTGTTGCAGATACCTTCAGTATCTAAAAAGAGAGCTTTTGCAGATGACACCCAAATGCAGCATCATTTCCTACCTAACGAAGTTGATATAGCATCTAACCATATAAATAATGACTTACAAAATATAGCAAATGTTTCATCTGATATTAACCTCTAACTGAATATAAATAAATGCAAAGTTATTTGCTTCGCTCCCCGAAAATTTAAAAATGTTTTTTGACAATATTAATGTTAAATTTGATAACATAAAACTACCAGTTTTACATACTGTAAGAAATTTGGGATTGGTGATTGATGACGATTTTCGTTTTAAGACCCATATTTCTAACATTATTAAAAAATCTTATGTAGCATTGAAACTTCTTTATTCAAATTACCTTTTACTTAATTTTAAATTGAGGAAGAAATTATGTGAGTCTCTTGTCTTGTCATATATAAATTATTGCCTAGTAATATATTACCCATGTCTTGACAGTATTGATAAATACCGTCTTTAAAAAATCCAAAATAATTGTTGTCGTTTCATTTTTGGTTTGAGGAAATTTGATCATGTGTCTCAGAAAATCTGTGAGCTTGGTTGGATGAAAATTGACACATTGTTTCAGTATCACCTAACTATCTTTGCTTTCAAGTTATTTTCCTCTAACTCTCCGCCGTACTTGCGTTGTAAATTTCATACAAGAAAAAGTATGTTAAACTCAAGTCTTCCATTAAGGAATCTTAAAGAACTGTCAATGCCAAAGCATTATACATCTATCTTTCAGAGATCTTTCACGTACAATATTATCAAAGTTTACAATAAATTTTTATTAGAGTTTAATTCAAGTTCTTCCATCAATTGTTTTAGGAAAAAAAATAAAAAATGCTTGATTAATACTTAGGTTTAAGTTTATTATTGTGGTTCTCTTGCTTGTTGTTAACTTTTTGTTATTATTATTATTATTTGTATAAATTTAGTTTCTAATTATGGATTATTTAATTTAATTTAATTTAATTTAGATTTAATTAGTTTAAATTGTTTAATTTGATCATTACCTAGCTGACTCCTGTCTAGATATTTAATCCGTTTTTCTGTACAAACTGTTTGGTTAGTTTTATTTTCTTGTAAATCTAAGGTTAAGTGGAATAGCCTATGGCTAGACTTCGCCTATTATTATTTAATAAAGTCCTATTATTATTATTATTATTACTGTTGCGGCCCGAAATCTACAAGAAAATATATTAAGTGAAATTTCGAAAATTTTGTTTAAAATTGGTGGGAAATTTTGCATATTTTTGAATATTTCAAAGGACGATTCTGGGAAAACCATTGGAGTTATCGAAGAAATGAAAACGGATATGACTTCTGCAGCCCAAAATCTACAAGAAAATGTATTAAGTGAAATTTCGAAAATTTTGTTGAAAATTGGCGGGAAATTGGGGTTATTTTGCATGTTTTTGAATATTTCAAAAGACGATTCTGGGGAAACCATTGGAGTTATCAAAGAAATGAAAACGGCTATGACTTCTGGGGCCCGAAATCTACAAGAAATCATATCCGTTTTCAGTTTGTTGAAAATTGGTAGGAAATTGGGGTTATTTTGCATATTTTTGAATATTTCAAAGAACGATTCTGGGAAAACCATTGGAGTTATCGAAGAAATGAAAACGGCTATGACTTCTGCAGCCCGAAATCTACAAGAAAATGTATTAATGAAATTTCGAAAATTATGTTGAAAATTGGAGGGAAGTTGGGGTTATTCTGGATATTTTTGAATATTTCAAAGGACGATTTAGGGCTTATTTAAGCGCTTATTCTTAATTTGTTTGTGCTTATAAATCCGCTCTCTAGTGATTATGATTGCTACTGATTAGAATTGGCATCGGAATAAGTGAAGTATGCAGGGGTTGGAATAACATTCCTCAAATTCGAGCTCCGAAAACAGCCCTTGTAATTCTAGTCAGGATAAATGTTTAAGTATAATTAACACACATCAGTATGCAGGTGATCCAGGTAGTTGCATTCTGAGGCGTCTGTTGCCATTATAAACAAGCCACAGTGCAGGCGGAAAAAAATCCACGTAGACAGTATGCAAATGCGAGATTTTCTCAATGGAACTATCTTCAAAGTGAAACGTTCTTCTATCCTGCAATTACATTAAAAGAGAGGCAAATACAAAAGCGGTAATATTCTGTGTCATAAAGTTTATGCGAAAATGTAAGCTTGTTCCATATTAATTTACCCAAATTGCTACATGCACGTTTCTGTTCTTGGTAACTGATGCGACAGTATTTTGTGCTCTTTGAAATGAGATTACCGAGTTATAAAAGAGCTAAAAATACTGGATGTGGCAAGATTACCAAAGGTGCTATAACTACATTATTACACATGATAAAAGCCGCGAGGTAATGACGCTTTTATGTAAACGGCTGAAATTTAACAGGGATTGCACAGGTGTTGGGTATCGTTGCACCGCGCCAAATTATTTTCTGATAGCAGTAACAAAGTTAAAACACAAATGCTCAACTGTTCGTTGATTTCAAGATCAAGAATTAACGAGGAAGATTGATCGAAAACGGCCGCAACGAGACCGCGAACTGGTGTATTTAATTTTGCAATATGCTGACTAATCCCCAAGAACCTTTTCGAGCTTTCGGTGGCGGATCGAGCATTTACGAGCGAGTAATAATAACTGTGAACGACATAAAACCAAACCGGATTTCCGGTTTGTCCCAGATCCGAGATTCGACAGTGATAAGGAAGCTTCCGAGACTAATTTAATTTTCCATAGAGCAGGGAGCAAGGAGCAATTAAATTCAAAGATTTATACGAAATAAGTGTCTAATATATGCAATATATCCTCGGTAAACCTTCTTTGGAGTGTTTACACAAATTATGCGAAGCAGAATTTATGTATAAAGTCAATTATGAATATGCAGCATTCTCTAAATTATTCGTGTTTACCTTAAGCTGAACATATTTTACAGTAAGTTAATTATGAAAGAACTGAACTCCGCGTATCGCTTTCACGAAAACAGTTTATGCTAAAGACGCGTTTATCTTCTTTATTAATTTGGCGTAAATCTGGGGAACGGTTCGACAGAGGCGCGTTCGGTAAACCTTTGTAAATGTCTGGAAACGCTTTAATTTTTTCTAAAAATAAACAAAAACTCGAAGGAGATGGAAAAAATTGCGAAAATAGAAGCTTGTTATTTTGAAAAATAGCCTGGAGATTTCGACCTCTGGAAGGAATTTTCGGCCTGATTTCTTCAAAGATTCAAACAATTTTTTCAGAATTTATTGTAGTTTTATTCTCCTTAGATTATAAATGTAAAGACATTTCGCTAAACCCCTCCAAATAACTGAGAAAAAGGATATGTAAATTTCCAAAAATTTCCCAAAAATGCTTTCTACGAAATCTCCTGAATAAATCGGGAAAATGAGATTTTAGGCATATATATTTTCAAAAATTTTCCAAAAAAATTGTGAATCCTTATTTTTTACAACAGAAAATGATGCTATCTCTTGGAAAAGTCAGCGTAGATTACGAATTCGCAATCGTCTTTATAAACACCTTCAAATGATCTTGAAACAGTAGAAAGTAATTTCCAAAAATATCCAAAAAATTGGTGAACCTAACTCTATTCGAAAGGAAAATGATGACGTCTTGTGGAAACTTCACCATAGGCAACTAATCTGAAATACTTTTGCAATGTCTGTTCGAATGTCTGAGAAAAACCAGAGTTAAATTTCCGAAAATTTCCCAAAAACACACTGAAAGTGTCTCTGCTGGAACAGAAAAAGCGCTAAATCGTCTTCAAATAACCGCTACAATTGAGGTTTTAATTTCCAAAAAAATAATTCAACCTAGATTACGAATGTAATCCGATCTGCAATTTCGTCAAAAACCAAAAATTTTTTTCTAAAATTTTCCAAAACTTGACGAAAACATGTGTACTTAAGCCGAAAATGATGACATATTACTGAAAAACTCACCCTAAATTACGAATATGAAGTCCTTACGATACTTCTTCCATTAACTGAAAAAAATGATATTTGTGTTTCCAAAAATTTCTCAAAAAATAAAACCGTGAAAGTGAAGAAACAAATCTTAATTTTATTAAATAAAAATAAAGTTGACCATAAATACGCTATATTTTTGGAATTAGCACGTCAAAATCTATCACTTTGAATTTTTTGGGAAATTTTAGACGACTTTTTTAAAAATGAAATTTTTCACTATATGTAAATTTACAAATTTCGACCCATTTTTGACGATTTTCGAAATTTAGCTAAATATATTTTCTTGCTGATTTCGAGTCGCTGAAGTCACCGGCATCAAATCCAGATTGATTTTGCCAATGACATAGTCTCTAAGAAAAGAGAGGGTGGGTGGGTGGGCGGGGCTAGTAGCTACCAAGATAAGACTGATTTTGGCAAATGAGATACCTTCTAAGAAAAGAGAGGGTGGGTGGGTGGGGCTAGTAGCTGCTAAGATAAGACTGATTTTGGCAGATGAAATACCTTCTGACAAAAAGAGAGGGTGGGTGGGCGGGCTAGTAGCTGCTAAGATAAGATTGAATATGGCAAATGAGATACGCTGTAAGAAAAGAGAGGGCGAGTGGGCGGGTTTAGGGCCTACTAAGATAAAACTGATTTTGGCAAATGACATATCCTCTAAGAAAAGAAAGGGTGGGTGGACGAGGCTAGTAGCTGCTAAGATAAGACTGATTTTGGCAAATAAGATTCCTCTAAGAAAATAGAGGGCTTTATTTTCTTAGAGAATATATCATATGCCAAAATCAGTTTTATCTTTGCAAGTACTAGCCCCGCCCTGCCGCCCACCCGCCCTTTTTTTTCTTAGAAAGTCATTTGACAACGTCAGTCTTATCTTAGCAAGTACTAACCCCGCCCACCCGCCCGTTATTTTCTTATAGAATAGATCCTTTGCCAAAATTAGTCTTGTCGTGACAAACAAAAATCAGAATGTAAACATTTGTCCACAAATTACAAATCTGTAATTGTTTGTGTGACATTTCTTTAAATAACCGAAAAAATGAGATTTTAATTCCCAACAATTTCTCCAAAAAATCATGAAGTTTCCTGTATTTAAGCGGGAAAAGATTCTTTATAAAAAAAAATAAAAAAAAATGAGGATTAGATTTCCAAAATTTTTCAAAAAAAAGAGAGAAAGTGGTAGTAAATAAGGTTTTATTTTCCAAAAATATTTAGTGAAAAATTACTATAGCACCATTTGCCATACCTATTAAACAACCAAAAAATGAAAACTAAATTTCCAAAAATTTCAAAAAAATTATGAAAGTCAGTCCGTTCAAGCGAAAAATTTAGCCTAGATTACTGTTTCTGCAATTATCTGTAATCCCAATTGTGACATCTCTTAAATAACAGAAGAGAATAAAATTAAATTTTCAAAAATTTTCCAAAAAATGGTAAAATTAGGCGTATTTAAGCAAAAACTGATGGTATAATGCTGAAATTTCACCCTAAATTCAGAATATGAAGTTCTTTTACGACACCGTTTTAAGTCTTTAATTAACTGAAAGAGTTCGATTTTAATTTTCAAAAATTTTCAAAAAAAAATGTGAATGTGCTATTTCAGCGGGAAAACATTTTTCCACGGATTACGAATCTGAAGTGGTTTATGCGACACTTCTTTAAATAACCGAAAAAATGAGATTTCGATTTGCAAAATTTTTTCAAAAAATGATGAAGTCGGCCCTATTTAGTTGGGAAATGATAATATTTTATAGAAAATTGATGCTAGATTTAGATTACAAATTTGCAGTACTATTGGCTTCTTCAAATTGAAGATTAGATTTCCAAAATTTTTCAAAAAAAGCGGTGAAAGTGGCTCTGTTCGAACAAAAAAAAGTGGTAGTGGAAAAAGATTGTTCCGCAAATTATAAATCCGAAATCATATTTGGAATGTCGTTTCAAATAACCGACAAAAATAAGAATTTTCATTTCCAAAAAATTTCCAAAAAAAAAAAATATATAAAAGTGGCTGTATTCAACTGAAAAATTAACTAGGCTACCTTTTAGAATTTGTTCTAGATTACGAATCATCAATAACCGAAAAAATGAAAGTGAGTTTATTGATTTAAATGTTCAAAAATTTTCCAAAAAAATGGGGAAATCGGGTGTTTTCAAGGTGAAAATGATGAATATTTTTGAAAATTCACCCTAGTTTACGAATATGAAGTCCTTCTTTCGACGCCACTTTAATTAGCTGAAAAAGATGCGATTAAAATTTCCAAAATTTTTTCAAAAAAAAAACAGGCGAAAGTGGTTCTGCTCGAGTGGAAAAAAAAGAAAGTGTCTTTACAATATCTCTTTAAATAACCCAAAAAATATTATTTTAATTTCCAAAAAAATGACAACTAAATTTCCAAAAATTTGAAAAAAATTATGAAAGTCAGTCCGTTCAAGCGAAAAATTTAGCCTAGATTACTGTTTCTGCAATTATCTGTAATCCCAATTGTGACATCTCTTAAACAACAGAAGAGAATAAAATTAAATTTTCAAAAATTTTCCAAAAAAATGGTAAAATTATGGGTATTTAAGCAAAAACTGATGGTGTATTGCTGAAATTTCACCCTAAATTCAGAATATGAAGTTCTTTTAGGACACTTAAAGACTTAAAGTCTTTAATTAACTGAAAGAGTTCGATTTTAATTTTGAAATAATTTTCAAAAAAATGTGAATGTGCTATTTCAGTGGGAAAATATCAGTCCGTAGACATTTTTCCACGGATTACGAATCTGAAGTGTTTTATGCGACACTTCTTTAAATGAGATTTTAAGTTCCAAAAATTTTCCAAAAAATGATTATTTAGCCGGGAAATGATAGTATTTTATAGAAAATTAATCCTAGATTAAGATTACAAATCTGCAGTACTATTGGCTTCTTCAAATAATCAATAAAATTGAAGATTAGATTTCCAAAATTTTTCAAAAAAAGCAGTGAAAGTGGCTCTGTTCGAGTAGAAAAAAGTGGTAGCGGAAAAAGATTTTTCCGCAAATTACCATATTTACAATGTCATTTAAAATTACCGACAAAAATAAGACTTTAATTTCCCAAAAATTTCCAAAAAAAAAAAATATATATATATAAAAGTGGCTGTATTCATGTGCAAAATTAACTACTTTGCCTTAAGGAATTTATTCTAGATTACGAATCTACAGCGATCTTTGATACCTATTAAATACCGAAAAAAATGAAAGCGAGTTTACTGACTTAAATTTTTCAAAAATTTTCCAAAAAATGGGAAATCGGGAGTTTACAAGGTAAAAATGATGAATATTTTTGAAAATTCACCCCAATTTACGAATATGAAGTCCTTTCGATGGCGTTTTAATTAACTGAAAAAGATGTGATTAAAATTTCCAAAATTAAAAAAAAAAACAAAATAGGCGAAAGTGGTTCCACTCGAGTGAAAAAAAAAGAAAGTGTTTTACAATATTTCTTCAAATAACCCAAAAAATATAATTTTAATTTCCAAAAAATCAAAATTTCTTTTTCTTAATCTGTATATGTATAGTTTTCTTTCAACAACACAATATTTGGGATCTCCGAAATTGTGTCTTAATAATTTAAAATAGACTTCGTGGCCCTCGAAATCGTGTCATAATCATTTTAAAATTGACACAAGTGACACTGGAGACACCGAGATTCTTTAATAATCTTACAACTGAATTTTGCAATTAATCTCCGCCCCTCGCTCTGACAACAAATGGAAAATTCGTCACAAGTGCGACGGGCGGGTGGGTGGGGCTTAATTAATTAAGGGTTATATGTATATAGTTTTCCTTCAACAACCTTCATTTAGAATAGACACTTGTGACCCTCGAGATTTCTTCACAATCGTCTTACAAAAGACACTCGGAACCCTCGAGATTCTTTAAAATCTTTTGAATGAATGAAACAAATGTAAATTTCGCAATTAAGCTCCGCCCTTCGAACTGACAACAAATGGAAAATTCGTCACAATTGAGAAGGCCGGGTGGGCGGGGCCTAATTAATCAAAATTTCTCTTTCTTAATAAGTTTTTTTTCAACAACACAATCCTTAAAGTATTGGAGTCCCCGAAATTGTGTCTTAATAATTTAGAATAGACTTCGTGGCCCTCGAGATTATGTCATAATCAATTTAAAATTGACACACGTGGCCTTGAGATTGTGTCAATCATTTAAAATACACACTTGTGGCCTCGGAAATTGTGTCAATCATTAAAAATTAGCACGTATGAAAGTGACTATATTCAAGTGGAAAACTTAAATAACCGAAAAAATAAAAATTAAATTTCCAAAAATGTTTCAAAAAAATGCTTAAACTAGGTGTATTCGAGCCGGAAAAGGAACTATATTTCTGAAAATTTACTTTTCAATTATTGTAACTTAAGAAAAATCAGTTTGAATTTTTGAACATTTATCCAAAAAAAAGGTGAAAATGACTTTTTAAAAATTTCATGCCAAACAGATGACTGAGTGGAGAATTTTCCGTAGATTAAAAATTTATATTCGGCTTTAGTAAAAACCTTCGAATAACCGTGAAAAAGCAGGTCGTAATTTCCAAGATTTTCCAGGAAAATCAAAGTTTCTTTATTCGAGCGAAAAACGATGCTATTTTATATCTAATTCTACGGAGATCACGAATCTGAGGAACTTTTTGTTCTTCGTTCGCTTTTTAAATTTTAAGATTCGTACTTTTGCATTCATTTACATTTTCATCAAAGTCGCTGGAAACACGGTTGCATTTCCTCTTTGATTGCGCCATTTCAATTAAAACGAGTTTAGTCGAGTGCAAAGATACCAAAAACGTCCACCGCAAACGTAATAACAGTATGCAGACAATAGACACCAGATTATTATCTACAACTTAGCTCTGTCAGCACACCTCCTCCACGCCGCCCCTGCAGCCGCCTCCCGTCGCAATATTCGCGAATATTCGCCCTCCTTGCTGCTGATTTATTGAAAGTTCAAGTGTTCGCAGCTGATATTTGATACCCCATCTCGAGGCAACCCTTCGCTTAATATCGCCTAGCGGAACACAATATTTTCGTGGATGATTAAAAAATGTATTATCACGTAAACACTGAGTGCCGCTATATGGGCTTAGTTGGGCTTAAAGCAAGTTTTCTCGAAACCATAAAACTTTATGGTCGTGCTGAAGACGTTATCGTCTAATCGCTGGGGTGTACTGGCGGCGGGGAACGAAACTGAACATAATGTTTTGCGGCAAACATCATGCAGGAATTTGGAAATTTTTATTTCCGGGCGAATTTACAACGGAGGGGAACGGAATTATGAACTGAGTTATTTTGATAGTGCAGGGGATGCACTTACGGAGTTCGAGGCGGCTGCGAACTCCGAGCTGTGCCGTTTATCGAGCCGGCTCTCTGTTTTTTTAATTCGAAATTAAAATTGTTTCGTTTAAAATTGGAAAAGTGCTTTCGAAGTAATTAAGAACAGTCAAGTTTCAAGAATAAAAAGATATTAATTTGTGCAGAGTTTTAGCCGAAGTTCTTGGATAAGTTTGCTCTTAAAATAATTACATCGACTCCACGTTCGAGTAAATAAATAAAAGAGAAGCTTTTATTATGCAGGATGAAAAGTGGAGTTAATGCTGGTGGATAATGATCATTCGAGGCATAAACATCAGGTGAAAGGGCATCAGGAACGCTGCAGGTTAAAAATGTAATTTCCAATTCTAAAAGGAAATGTAGACTTATTTGGAATTAAGAAAGTTCGTGCTAGTTTAGCTCAGCAGGGTTGCTATTTTCACGTAATGAATTCAGTGCAGCTTTTAACGACAGTTAGCTTGAGTTCGCGGAAATCAGAAATGTAAAAAAATGTCTATATATCGTGTTACGAAAGTAAACAACGACTTTACTCATTGATAAAAAATCTGCCACGTTGTGGGCAAACAACCAATTTGATTTTGTTGTTTACCGCTTGTATACGCTTTAGAAAAACACCCTCCCCAAGCAACAATAAAAGCGCAAAATTCCCCAAATATTAAAATCCGGCACTTCAAAGCGAAATTTCGAAAACAAACAAATTAATATTTTCGGCAAACAGCGGAATCTTGCAGCGAAAATAAGCGCGAAACGATTGTCAATTCGGAGCAAAGAGTTAAAAGTGCCGCCTCCGGTCGTCCGTAATTGATTATATGCAAACCGCCACTTTTGACTTTCAATTTGTTTCTTGAGGCTTTTTGTCGCGTCCGGGTTTCCTCTCCCAAAATTGATAACGCCGTTTCAGGCTTAAACTGATAATGGGGTTTCTTTTTTCGTTCGGGCCGGCGCGAATAAACTGGCTGAGAAATGTCAATTTGTGGCGGACTGCCCCATTAGATTTGTAAGTTTTATTTTATTCCGTCAGACGCGTGGCCTAGAGGAGATCACGGGGAATTTGCGGCGGCGAAAGGGGATTTCTCAAGTTGGCGGCGGCGAATGAATGTAGGTCGCCCTAATTTCGGGCACTCGCGCTAAATATCGAAGCCTCCGCGAGTTCGTCCTTTGATGGACCCTGAAATTTGCGCCCTCAAACAAACAAACAAAATCGGATAAAGTTACGATCGAGGGACCATTATTTTTCCGTTAGCTCGAAAATCAAAGGTCTCCTTTTGTCCTTTTTATATCACTTGCGGCGGAAAGAGGAAATTTGTTGCGAAGGGTCTCCTGCTAACCGGAAAACTCGATCCCGGTCGAGTCCTGTGTGGCGATCTCCACCCTCCCGGGGGATATTTATGGTGGGAAAGACCACTTCATGGTATCGGTATTAATATTCTGACGCATGATTTACTTCCGGGTGCCGTTTTTCTAATATTGGCTGTGGGAGACGCGATGATATTAAACCGTAAATCACGCCGAGGGAACATTAGCCGAGAACTTTACCAATTTGCAGAATTAACACGTGGCCTTCGGGCTTTTTTCGCGCTCTGTAATTCGGCCAAGTGCCGAAAACGATCGCCACGCGGCAGGGCCGGACTCGCCCGGGAGGCACAGCCCACAGACGGACGGACTGTTAAATGTGTGCCAAAATTCGGAACAGGGGTGAATTAGTTCGTTTTCTGAACTTTTTTTTCAGTTTTGTCGGTTATTTATAGAGATGTTGTAAAGACAATTTCTGAATCGTAACTTTTTTTTGAAAAATTTTTAGAAATTTAGTTTTCGGTTTTTTAAGATGTTTTTTTTTAATGGGGGCTACAGAATCATAACCTAGAACGAGTTTAATAAGGTCTAATTTTCCACTTGAATACAGTTACTTTTAAGTTTTTTCAAAATTTGTCGGAAATAAAATCCTATTATTTTTGGTTATTTAAAGAGATATTGTAAAGACAATTTTTGATTCGAAATTTGCGGAAAAATATTTTCCACTACCGATTTTTTTTTCGTTCAAACAAGCCATTTTCACCATTTTTTTGGGAAATTTTTCGAAATTTTGTTTTTATTTTAATTTTTTAATTCCATAAGGTAACGTAATATTTCACTTGGATACAAACACATTTCGATTTTTTTTGGAAATTTTTTGTAAATTAAAATCCTACTTTTGTTCGTTATTTTAACAGATACTGTAATGGCGATTTCGGATTAATACTTTGCGAAGAAATCTTTGTCCACTACCACTACCATTTTTCCCGCTTTTTTTTGAAAAATGTTGGAATCTAATCCTCCTTTTTATCCTCGTTATTTGGAGAACCATGGCAAAGAAGACTGCAGATTTGTAATCTAGGGTCAATTTTCTGTGAGACAGTATCATTTCCCTTCTAAAAAGTAGAGAAAATTACAATAATGTTTTGGAAAATTTTTGGAAATTAAAATCTCACTCTTCTCGGTTTTTTAAATAAAATTCACATAAAAGAATTCAGATTCGTAATCAATTCTGAGAAATGTCCACGCACTGATATTTTTTCCGCTCGAATAGCCACTTTCCCTATTTTTTTGAAAATTTTTTGGGAACTTAAATAGCATCATTTTCAGTTATTTAAAGATTTAGGGAAAAAAGGACTTCATATTCGTAATTTAGAGTAAATTTTCAGTAATATACGTGATTATCAGCTTGAATACATCTAGTTTAAAAATTTTTTGGAAAATTTTGGAAAATTTGTGATGTTCCAAAAAAATGCTAAAAGTCGGCGTATTCACAATGAAAATGATGGTATATTACTGAAAATTCACCTTACGTTATGGATATGAAATTCTTCTTTAGTTAACTAAAAGGGTTCAATTAAAATTTTCAAAAATTGATCAAAAAAAAATGGTGAAAATACTATTCGGGTGGAAAAAATATAGGTGTGATGACATTTCTCCAAAGATTAGGTATCAGCACTTTTTTATGTTACACTTTAAATCATCGAGAAAAATGAAATTTTAATTTACAAAAATTTTCTTTGCGATACCTCTTCAAATAACCAATAAAAATGAGTATTTGATTTCCAAAATTTTTAAAAAATACGGTGAAAGTATTATTATTTTAATAGAAAATGATAAAAATTCAATAACGTTTCCAAAAAAAGCAAAACCAATGAGAGACACACGAGATTTTTTTGTAAACTATTTGAAACAGTTTTGGGGGACTTTGGTGTTTTATTTTTGGAAAATTCTGACCTGACTTGTTTTTCAGTTAATTTTAGAACCCTGTTTTTCTTTTGAAAAATTTAAAACAATCTTGACGTTCTAGGTATTTCTGTTTGAAAGTGCTTTGGACCCTCTAATATCTTTTGTTATAATGATTTAATTAAATTTCTTAAAGGATACCTCATTTGCTAAAATTAGTCTTATTGTAGCAGGTACTAGTAACACCCACCCACCCTCTCTTTTCTTAGAAGATATCTCATGTGCCAAAATCAATCTTCTCTTAGCAGATACTTGCCCCGCCCACCCACCCTCTTTTTTCTTAGAAGGTATCTCATTTGCCAAAATCACTCTTATCTTAGCAGGTGTTAGCCCCGCCCACCCACCCTCTCTTTTCTTAGAAGGTATCTCATTTGACAAAATCACTCTTATCTTAGCAGGTGTTAGCCCCGCCCACCCACCCTCTCTTGTCTTAGAAGGTATCTCATTTGCCAAAATCACTCTTATCTTAGCAGGTGTTCGAGCAGAAAAAAGTGGTAGTGGAAAAAGATTTCTCAAAAAATTACGACACAGAAATCGTCTTTACAATATTTTTTCAATTAACCGACAAATACAAGATTTTAATTTCCAAAACTTTTCAAAAAAAAAACGAAAATCGAATCCCGCCTTTTATTCGTTATTTGAAGAGGGATGGCAAAGAAGCCTGCAGATTTGTAATCTAGGATCAATTTTCTGTAAGACGGTATCATTTCCCGCCAAATAAGTCGAGAAAATTTCATTAATTTTTTTGGGATTTTTCGAAATGAAAATCTCACTTTTCTCGATTTTTTTAGAGGTGTCACATAAAAGAATTCAGATTCGTAATTTAGGGTGAATTTTAAGTAATATACGTAATTATCAGCTTGAATACATCTAGTTTCACCATTTTTTGGAAAATTTTTGAAATTTTGTCCCTTAAATAACAGAAAATAATGAAAATTTAATTTTCTAATTTTTCCGAAAAATTCATCTTACGTCACGAATATGAAGTTCTTCTTTAGTTAACTACAAGAGTTCAACTAAAATTTCCAAAAATTAAAACACGTCACGAATATGAAGTTCTTCTTTAGTTAACTACAAGAGTTCAACTAAAATTTCCAAAAATTAAAACAAAAAAGGTGAAAATACTGTTCGAGGGGAAAAATATAGATGTGATGACATTTCTCCATTGATTACGTATCAGAACTTTTTTTATGCGACACTTTAAATCACCGAGAAAAATGAAATTTTAATTTCCAAAAATTTTCAAAAAAAGGATGAAGTTTCCTCTATTTTAGCAACAAATCTTATATAAAACTGGTCCTAGATAACAAACCTTCAGTTTTCTTTGCGATACCTCTTCAAATAACCAATAAAAATGAGGTTCGATTTCCAAAATTTTTCAAAAATACAGTGAAAGTAGTAGCACTGTTCGAGTACAAAAAGTTGTAGTGGAAAAAAAATTCTCAGAAAATTACTACACCGAAATCGTCTTTACAATATATTTTCAAATAACCGACAAATATAAGATTTTAATTTCCAAAAATTTTCAAAAAAAAAAACAAAATATCTAATTCTCCTTTTTATTCGTTGTTTGAAGGGGCATGGTAAAGAAAATGCAGATTTGTAATCTAGGATCAATTTTCTGTAAGACAGTATCATTTCCCGCCTAAATAAGTCGAGAAAATTTCATTAATATTTTCGGAAATTTTTGGAAATTAAAATCTCACTCTTCTCGGTTTTTTAAAGAAAATTCACATAAAAGAATTTAGATTCGTAATCAATTCTGAGAAATGTCAACGCACTGATATTTTTTCCGCTTTCCCTATTTTTTTGAAATTTTTTTGGAATCTTAAATAGCATCATTTTCAGTTATTTAAAGATGTAAGGAAAAAAGGACTTCATATTCGTAATTTAGGATAAATTTTCAGTAATATACGTGATTATCAGCTTGAATACATCTAGTTTAACATTTTTTTGGAAAATTTTGGAAAATTTGTGATGTCCCTTAAATATGCAGAAAGCAATGAAAATTTAATTTTCAAAATTTTTCCAAAACAATTCTAAAAGTCGGCGTATTCACAATGAAAATGATGGTACATTACTGAAAATTCACCTTACGTTACGGATATGAAATTCTTCTTTAGTTAACTAAAGGGGTTCAATTAAATTTTCAAAAATTGTTCAAAAAAAAAAAATGGTGAAAATACTATTCGGGTGGAAAAAATATAGGTGTGATGACATTTCTCTATAGATTAGGTATCAGAACTTTTTTATGTTACACTTTAAATCATCGAGAAAAATGAAATTTTAATTTTCAAAAATTTTCGAAAAAAGGATGAAGTTTCCTCTATTTTAGCAAGAAATCTTATATGGAACTGGTCCTAGATAACAAACGTTCAGTTTTCTTTGCGATACCTCTTCAAATAACCAATACAAATGAGGTTCGATTTCCAAAATTTTTCAAAAATACACTGAAAGTAGTAGCACTGTTCGAGCAGAAAAAAGTTGTAGTGGAAAAAGATTTCTCAGAGAATTACCACTCCGAAATCGTCTTTACAATATTTTTTCAATTAGCGACAAATACAGGATTTTAATTTCCAAAAATTTTCAAAAAAAAAAATAACGAAAATCGAATCTCCCTTTTTATTCGTTATTTGAAGAGGAATGGCAAAGAAGCCTGCAGATTTGTAATCTAGGATCAATTTTCTGTAAGACAGTATCATTTCCCGCCTAAATAAATCGAGAAGATTTCATTAAATTTTTGGGAAATTTTTCGAAATGAAAATCTCACTTTTCTCGGTTTTTTTTTAAAGAAGTGTCACATAAAAGAATTCAGATTCATAATCTGTGGAGAAATGACAACGCAGCGAAATTTTTTTCGCTCGAATAGTCACTTTTTTTGAAAATTTAAATAGCAACATTCTCAGTTATTTAAAGATGTAGCGTAAAAAAGGACTTCATATTCGTAATTTAGGGGGAATTTTCGGTAATATACGTGATTATCAGCTTGAATACATCTAGTTTCACCATTTTTTGGAAAATTTTTGAAATTTTGTAATGTCCCTTAAATAACAGAAAATAATAAAAATTTAATTTTCATAATTTTTACAAAAAATTCACCTTACGTCACGAATATGAACTTCTTCTTCAGTTAACTAACAGAGTTCAACCAAAATATCCAAAAAATTTTCAAAAAAAAAAAAAAAATGGTGAAAATACTGTTCGAGGGGAAAAATATAGGTGTGATGACATTTCTCTATAGATTACGTATCAGAAAATTATTTAGGGTTAAAAAAGACAACAAAGGCTGCACAGATGTTTCAAACTTTTTCAAAAACAAAACACCAGATATCCTCAATGCAGAGGCCTCAAAGATTCTTTTAAATTAAAAACAGATACCAAAGACCCCAGAGGTTTCCTCCAATTTCTGCAAAACTAAAACACAAGAGGCCCCCAAATTTTTTTCTCATTAGAAGACACCAGGAGCCCCCATAGGATTATTTAAAACTCTTCAAAAATTAAAGTATAAAACACCCAGAAGATTATTTCACGTTAAAAAAATTCAATTGTAAAAGTGCCCGAATATTCTTCCACATTAGTGAAAAAAACACCACGGATTCCAAAAGATTTTTCCAAAGTTTTTCAGAAACATAACACTAGATATCCTCACTAATTTTTGGAATCCTTGGAACCCTTTGAACCTTTATAGTGCTTGGAATCCTTAGAATCCATAGAAACTTTGAAGCTTTGGAGACTCTGGGAACCTCGGAATCTTTGCAACACTTGCAATCGTGGCATTCTTGGAATCTTTGAAAATTTTTTAACCCTTGGAAACCCCGGATCTTTCGGAATCCATACGATCTTAATAGAATTTTCTCTCTTTGGAAAGTTTGGAATGTTCGGAATCCTTGGAACCCTTAGAATATATGAAAACTTTAGCACCATTGGAACTTTTGGAACCGTTCGAACCTTTGGAACCCTTTGAACCTTTGTAGTGCTTGGAATCCTTAGAATCCATAGAAAACCTCGGAATCCTTGCAATACTTGCAATAATTGAAATTCTTGAAATTTTTGGAATCCTTGGACTTTCGACACTTTCACTTTCAAAAACGAAACAAGGGTGCCAAACTTTTTTCAAATTTTTTCAAAAACACAACAGTAAAAGGCCATAAAACGCTTTCACTGTCTTGATTTGATCCTGTAAATTTTATTTTTTGTTCAGGTAATGACATAACTGATATGTTTCAAGTGAGTTTTTCCAAATTTGATTTTTTGTTTGATTTTGAACTGACGTCAGTAAACTCTTGGTGCGGACGATCAAACCAATTTTGTTTGGCGTTAATTAATAACAACAAGAATTTTTTAGTTTCAATTAGTTAATATTTCCAGTTCGTGAACAAAAAAAAAAACAATTTTTGTGACCACTCCAAATTTCAGAATTTCGTCTAATTTTCGTTTCTGTTGTTACATTGTTATTTTTTATCTTCCTGGACTCATGTATTCTCGTAAATTAAACTGAATAAAACTTGTTAACTAACTACAACAAAAAGACTTTTTCTGCAAAACTTTAGTTACACATTTAACCCTCTGAGCATTACACACAGAAAAAGTAAAAATTTGCTCAAAAAAAATTAACACTGGATGCTAAAACCAGAATAAACATTTTCTCTCCCCTACACATGTAATTTTATTCTCACAGTTAGATAAATCGCACTATTTTGCAGTCAAAACCATATCCGTACACATAATAGAACATTACACATTACAACAACGGGAATTTTCATTTACCACCGTTCCATGTATTACCCAGCTACACCGGTCATTAAAATCTGCACTCTCGCTGCACTAACCTCTCATATTTCAAGAACTTTATAAACACTTCCGAAAAAACCGGGACACGTATGCACATGCAAAATAGCCGAGCTTGTTGAGTTACATAAACAAGTTACCCTCGTTATCCCGCATCCAAAACGACGACCTCTCTAATACCTGCATAACAAGGCACCAAGAGGGTCTATCGCCCTCACCCACGAACCGTCGACGGCGCAAAAATCAAGCCCCAAAACAACCCAAGAATTTTGAGCCACTTCGGCGGCTTTCTTGACGACGAGTCAAGGTTAATTGGAGGAATTTGCGCGCAAATTTCTGGGTGTCCATAGATACAGATACCTCGGAGTACGCAGTAATCAATGCCTGTTGTGCATCGAATTTCGAACGCCATTAACGCGCCGTCGAGGGAATTACGTTAGATGATAAATATGTGCGACAGTTCCCCTTGCCATTATTCGGGCCGCATTTCTATTGAAATGAGCAAATCAATCGATCATAACGGGGCAACCGGCGAACAGATGTTCCGTAAACATGCTCGTGTTGGCTGAATGTCATCGAATGGAATTATGTGGAGAGAGACTTTCGGAACTTGTTGAAGCTTTGTGGGATTGGGGATGTTAATGGGTCAAGAGGGCACTTGGCAGCCGAGGATTCAGGCAAGAAATGGCCGGGCTCAAGCTACAACAAAATGGACGCCTGGAAGCGGTGGCAAATTAAATTTTGCGTCATCTAGAAATAGAATTTTTGTCTCTTCAAATGACTGAGAAAAACGATATAAAACGATTAAATTCCAAATATTTTCTAAAAATTAATCACATTAGGACTCTCAAAACCCTCTACGATATCTCTTCAAAAGAAAAAAAAAAAAAATGGGAACGTAATTTCAAAAAAATTTCCCAAAAATCGAGCAGAAAATGATGTTAGCTTGCGGAAAATTCACCCTATGTAACGAATCTGAAATAGTTTTGCAATATGCGTTCGAATACCTGAGAAAAATGAGATTTACATTTTCAAAAATTTTCCAAAAACTGACGAAAACAGGTGATTCAGGCTTAAAAAATGACATATTACTGAAAAACTCACCCTATGTTACAAAAATGAAACCTTTTTTAGTGTCTGAAAAGGATGCGTTTTATTTTTCCAAAAAATTTTCAAAAAAAATTAATGAAATTTTCTCGACTTATTTAGGCGGGAAATAATACTGTCTGGCAAAAAATTGATCCTAGATTACAAATCTGCAAGCTTCTTTGCCATGCCTCTTCAAATAACGAATAAAAAGGAGGATTAGATTTTTTGTTTTTTTTTTTTGAAAATTTTTGAAAATTAAAAATGTTAAAATATTTGTCGGTAATTTGAAAAAATATTGTAACCACGAATTTCGGAGTAGTATTTTTTCTGCTCGACAGAGCTATTCTTACCCTATTTTTGAAATATTTTGGAAATCAAATACTTATTTTTATTGGTTATTTGTCGCCAAAATAGAGGAAACTTCATCCTTTTTTGGAAAATTTTTGGAAATTAAAATTTCATTTTTCTCGGTGATTTAAAGTGTCGCATAAAAAAAGTTCTGATACGTAATCTATGGAGAAATGTCATCACATCTATACTTTTCCCCTCGAACAGTATTTTCACCATTTTTTTTTTTTAATATTAGGAAATTTTAGTTGAACTCTTCTACTTAACTACAGAAGAACTTCATATTCGTAACGTAAGGTGATTTTTTTGAAAAATTTTGAAAATTAAATTTTTATTATTTTCTGTTATTTAAGGGACATCACAAAATTTCAAAAATTTTCCAAAAAATGGTGAAACTAGATGTATTCAAGCTGATAATCACGTATATTACTGAAAATTCGCCCTAAATCACGAATATGAAGTCCTTTTTACGCTACATCTTTAAATAACTGAGAATGTTGCTATTTAAATTTAAAAAAAAATTTCAAAAAAGTGACTATTCGAGCAGAAAATACATCAGTCCGTTGACATTTCTCCACAGATTACGAATCTGAATTATGTAAATTGTTTTAAAAAACCGAGAAGAGTGAAATTTTAATTTCCAAAAATTTCCCAGAAAATTAAAGTAATTTTCTCGACTTTTTAGGCTTTTTTACAGAAAATTGATCCTAGATTACAAATTTGCAGGCTTCTTTGCCATCCCTCTTCAAATAACGAATAAAAATGGGGATTCGATTTTCGTTTTTTTTTTTTGAAAATTTTTGGAAATTAAAATCCTGTATTTGTCGGTTAATTGAAAAAATATTGTAAAGACGATTTGGGAGTAGTAATTTTTTGAGAAATCTTTTTCCACAACCACTTTTTTCTGCTCGAACAGACCGTATTTTCGAAAAATTTTGGACATTAAATACTCATACTCATTTTTATTGGTTATTTGAAGAGGTATCGCAAAGAAAACTGAAAGTTTGTTATCTAGGATCAGTTTTATATAAGATTTGTCGCTAAAGTAGAGGAAACTTCATCCTTTTATGGAAAATTTTTGGAAATTAAAATTTCATTTTTCTCGATGATTTAAAGTGTAACATAAAAAAAGTTCTGATACCTAATCTATGGAGAAATGTGATCACACCTATATTTTTTCCACCCGAATAGTATTTTCACCATTTTTTTTTTTGAACAATTTTTGAAAATTTTAATTGAACCATTTTAGTTAACTAAAGAAGAATTTCATATCCATAACGTAAGGTGAATTTTCAGTAATATACCATCATTTTCATTGTGAATACGCCGACTTTTATCATTTTTTTGGAACATCACAAATTTTCCAAAATTTTCCAAAAAATTTTTAAACTAGATGTATTCAAGCTGATAATATCACGTATATTACTGAAAATTTTCCAAAAAATGGTGAAACTAGATGTATTCAAGCTGATAATCACGTATATTACTGAAAATTCGCCCTAAATCACGAATATGAAGTCCTTTTTACGCTACATCTTTAAATAACTGAGAATGTTGCTATTTAAATTTAAAAAAAAATTTCAAAAAAGTGACTATTCGAGCAGAAAATACATCAGTCCGTTGACATTTCTCCACAGATTACGAATCTGAATTATGTAAATTGTTTTAAAAAACCGAGAAGAGTGAAATTTTAATTTCCAAAAATTTCCCAGAAAATTAAAGTAATTTTCTCGACTTTTTAGGCTTTTTTACAGAAAATTGATCCTAGATTACAAATTTGCAGGCTTCTTTGCCATCCCTCTTCAAATAACGAATAAAAATGGGGATTCGATTTTCGTTTTTTTTTTTGAAAATTTTTGGAAATTAAAATCCTGTATTTGTCGGTTAATTGAAAAAATATTGTAAAGACGATTTGGGAGTAGTAATTTTTTGAGAAATCTTTTTCCACAACCACTTTTTTCTGCTCGAACAGACCGTATTTTCGAAAAATTTTGGACATTAAATACTCATACTCATTTTTATTGGTTATTTGAAGAGGTATCGCAAAGAAAACTGAAAGTTTGTTATCTAGGATCAGTTTTATATAAGATTTGTCGCTAAAGTAGAGGAAACTTCATCCTTTTATGGAAAATTTTTGGAAATTAAAATTTCATTTTTCTCGATGATTTAAAGTGTAACATAAAAAAAGTTCTGATACCTAATCTATGGAGAAATGTGATCACACCTATATTTTTTCCACCCGAATAGTATTTTCACCATTTTTTTTTTGAACAATTTTTGAAAATTTTAATTGAACCCTTTTAGTTAACTAAAGAAGAATTTCATATCCATAACGTAAGGTGAATTTTCAGTAATGTACCATCATTTTCATTGTGAATACGCCGACTTTTAGCATTTTTTTGGAAAAACTTTGAAAATTAAATTTTCATCGCTTTCTGCATATTTAAGGGACATCACAAATTTTCCAAAATTTTCCAAAAAAATTTAAACTAGATGTATTCAAGCTGATAATCACGTATATTACTGAAAATTGACCCTAAATTACGAATATGAAGTTCTTTTTTCCCTACATCTTTAAATAACTGAAAAGGATGCTATTTAATTTTCCAAAATATTTTCAAAAAAATGGGGAAAGTGGCTATTCGAGCGGAAAAAATATCATTGCGTTGGCATTTCTCAGAATTGATTACGAATCTGAATTTTTTTATGTGAATTGTCTTCAAAAAACCGAGAAGAGTGAGATTTTAATTTCCAAAAATTTTCCCAAAAAATTAATGTAATTTTCTCGACTTTTTAGAAGAGAAATTTTACTGTCTTACAGAAAATTGACCCTAGATTCCAAATCTGCAGTCTTCTTTGCCATGGTTTTTCAAATAACGAATAAAAAGGAGGATTAGAGTTCCAAAATTTTTCAAAAAAAGCAGGAAAAATGGTTCTATTCGAGCAGAAGAAAGTGGTAGTGGACAAAGATTTCTTCGCAAAGTATTAATCCGAAATCGCCATTAGAGTATCTGTTAAAATAATCAACAAAAGTAGGATTTTAATTCCCAAAAAATTTCCAACAAAAATCGAAATGTGTTTGTACTCAAGTGAAAAATTACGTTACCTTATGGAATTCCTTATAGATTACGAAGCTGTAGCTTGTGATACCTCTTGAACAACAAAAAATAAATTAAAATAAAAACAATAATTGCGCATATGAAGGGCTTCTTACGCCACATCTTTAAATAACTGAAAATGTTGCTATTTAAAATTCCAAAAAAAAAAATTAAAAAAATTGGGGAAAGTGACTATTCTTTAAAAAAAAAACGAGAAAAGACGTTTTACATAAAACCAAAAAAATTGATTTCCGAAACTTTTCCAAAAAATAAAAAAAAAGTGACTGGACAGAAAAAAAGTGGTAGCGAATAAGATTTTATTTTCCAACAAATTTCCGAAAAGAGTATAAAAGTAGCTGTATTTTAGTGAAAAATTACCGTAGCACCCTTTGCGATACCAAAAAAATTCGTGATTTAGTATGTTTTTGTAAGAGTTTGAAAGAATCTTAGGACCTCCTAGTGTTTTTTTTTTTTTGTTTAATATGTGAAGGAATCTCAAGAGTCTCTTGTGTTTTATTTTAAAAAAAACCTCGAAAATCCTGGTGTTTTGTTTTTGAAAAAATTTGAAAAAATTATGATTTCTAGTATTTTCTTTTTGAAAAGGTGTGGATGAATTGGCAGGGTCCTTTGTGTTTTAGTTCTGAGAGAATTTGAAAGAATCTCATGAAGTCCCTGTTGAAAAAATTTCTGGGACCTCTTCTGTCTTTAAGAATTTGAAAAGATCGTGAGGATTCCTGGTAGTTTGAAAGAAATTTTCGACTTTTAGTATGTTTTTTTTAAGAGTAAATAACAACTCCGAAAAATCGAAAAATTAAAAAAAAAGAAAAAATAAATCGCAAAAACAGAAACATCTTTACGAGGGGCGAAAAATCGGAAAATACAGAAGTCGAGAAAAGCAAAAAAAAAAAATTGAAAAATCGAAAAAACTGAAGAATGGAACTGAAAATGTCAGAAAACGAAAAGTAAAAAAGAAGAAAAGTCTAAAAATTGAAGAACGGAAAAATTGAAAATTTGAAAAATCGAGAAATCGACAATTCAATAAATCAAATATTCGAAGAAACGAAAATCCGAGAAATCGGAAAACCGAAAATTCGAAAATCTAAAAATGGAAAATCGAAAAACTGAAAAATCAAAAAATCCAAAAATTCGAAATGGAAAAATCGAAAATTCTAAAATCGAAAAGTTGAAAAATGGAAAAATTGATAAATCGAGAAATCGAAATTAGAACACTTCGAATACTCAAAATTCGAAAAATGGAAAAATCGAAAAATCGAAGAAATGAGAAATTGAGAAATCGAATCATCGAAAAATTGCAAAATTGAAACAGAGAAATCGAAAAGGAAACAAAATAAGTTGAAAATTAAAATATCGAAACATTTAAACTTCAATGAATCAAATATTTGAAAAAAAGGAAAATCCAAAAATCAAAAATCTAAACTCGAAAAATCGATAATCCTAAATGGAAAATTCGAATAATGGAAAAATGAAAAATCAAGAAATCGAGACATCGAAAAATTGAAAGATTGTAACATTTATTAGAAATCGAAAAGAAATCAAAATAAAATGAACATTCAAATATGGAAAAACTGAGGTTTCGATGAATTAAACATCCGAAAATCGAGATTTTGAAAAATCTTAAAATTCAAAAATCGAAGTATAGAAAAGCGAAAAATCGAAAGTCTAAAAATGGAAAAATTGAAAAACCGAGAAACCGAAATTAAAAAAAATCTAAAATTCGAAAATCGAGAAATCGAAACATGGAAAAATTGGAAAATTGAAACATCGAGAAATCGAGTAGGATATAAAGTAAATTGAAATTCAAATATTGATAAATGGAAGCTTTGTTGAATTAAATATTCGAAAAAATGAAAATCTAAAAATCGAAAAATCAAAAATTCGAAAGTCGAAAAAGCCGAGATTCGAAAAAACGGATTATCGAAAGCCGAAAAATCGAATATTCTAAAATTGAAAAATAGAAAAGTCTAGAAATGGAAAGTTGAAAAATCCAGAAATTGAATATCGAAAATTTGAAAATTCGAAATATCTAAAAATCGAAAAATGGAAAAACCGAATAATCGAGAAATCGAAACATGGAAAAATTGAAAAACTGAAAAATCGAGGAATTGAAAAGAAAACAAAATAAATTGGAAATTCAAATATATGGAAAAATCTAAACTTCGATGAATCCAATGTTTGAAAAAACGAAAATCCAAAAATTGAAAAAGTTTAAAAAAAGATTTATAACCCTTAGTTGTATTTTTTTAAACGTGAAATAATCTTCTGGGTGTTTTATGTTTTAATTTTTAAAGAGGTTGAAAGAATCCTATGAAGTCCCTGGTGAAAGAATTTCTAGGACCTTTTCTGTCTGCTTTAAAGAATTTGAAAAGATCGTGAGGATGCCTGCTAGTTTGAAAGAAACTTTGCGACCTTTAGTATGTTTTTTTAAAGAGTTTGAAAGAATCTTAGGACTCCCTAGTGTTTTTTTTTTTGTTTAATATGTGAAGGAATCTTAAGAGTCTCTTGTGTTTTATTTTTGAAAGAATTAGAAAAGATCGTGATTTCTAGTGTTTTGTTTTTGAAAAAGTTTCGACGAATTGGCGGAGTCCTCTGTATTTTAATTTTGAAAAAGTCTGAAAGAATCTCACTGGTGAAAGAATTTAGGACCTTCTTCTTTATAGAATTTGAAAAGATCGTGTGGATTTCTGGTAAACTTTCAGTGCCTTTAGGTTGTTCTTTATAAAGACTTTGAAAGAATCTTAGTTTTTCTAAAGAACTGAAAATACTTTGGTTGCGATCCCTAGTGTTTTGTTTTTGCAAATGTTTGAAAGAATCTTAGGACTCCCTAGGGTTTTTTTTTGTTTAATATGTGAAGGGATCTTAAGAGTCTCTTTTGTTTTATTTTTGAAAGAATTTGAAAAAAATCTCGGGAAATTCTGGGGTTTTGTGTTTGAAAGAATATGAAAAGATCGTGATTTCTGGTGTTTTGTTTTTGAAAAAGTGTGGATGAATTGGCAGAGTCCTTTGTGTTTTAATTTTGAGAGAGTTTGAAAGAATCTTATGAAGTCCCTGGTAACAGAATGTCTAGGACCTTCTTCTTTAAAGAATTTGAAAAAATCATGAGGATTCCTGGGAATTTGAAAGAACCTTTGTGTCCTCTGCTATGTTTTTTTTAAAGAGTTTAAAAGAATCTTATTATTGGATTTAAAGACCTTAAACAACTTTGTGTTTAAGTTCTTTATAAAATTTTGGTTTAATATGAATCTTCAGTGTCTTGTGTTTTATTTTTGAAAGAAATTGAAAAAAATTGGGGAAGGGACTTAGGGTCTTTTTTAACTATGTGAAAAAATATGGAAATCTCGTGTGTTTCATTTTTGAATTCATTTAAATATTGTCAAAAGTGTACCTCAGACAATTTTTTTTCTATAGAAAACTATGCTTGATTGTTTCTCCTTCAATATTACAAAACACACTTATTAAACATTGTAATTTTTATGAAGTCTGGGAGGTAGTATTTTTGCCTTCCTCGTTGTAGCAACAGCCTTAAAGAATTGTTGCTTGTACAGAATTGTTTGTAAAAAACGTTTGGTTGAAAGTTGCACCGTAATGAGTTTAAATTGTACTTCTCTACATAAAATTGATTACACAATACCAAGAACACCACAACATAAATTTGTAAATAAGGAATGTCGACTTTAAAGACAGATGCACTACTTCCTTGCGCCAGAATTCCAACTACCTCGGAAATAATGAACGTAAGTCGTAGTAAATTGATCCGTCGTTTTATCACTCAATTCAAGTGATTAAAAATGCAAACCTCCCGAGAGCATTCAACGCCGCCACAACTATAGCACTCGCTAAAAGCAACTACTTCCACAATTTTCCCACGCCGGTTAAATACGAATTTAATTTCAACCATACGAGCGATATAAATAAATAACAACCCCTACCCACGAAATTCCACTCGAGATAATTACCGCCGAACAATTAAGCTTCGACTTCCCGCAGCCCACAATCCTTACCTCACTAATATCCAAACAAGTCCAAAGTTTGTGTTTTTTTTCATCGGCGGCGTTTTTCCCAAACGTTCCTTTAACTAATTCATAATCCCTCTTCCTCAAAGCGATAATCGATAAACCGGAATCAGACAAAGCGCCCCTAATAAGGTTAGCGTAAATAATTCGGGCATTGTGTTTAAAATAATAATTGTGACGTCCGACGTTTCGACAATGGCCACCTGAAAAAATCTGACACAAGTTGGGTCACATTCATGGACGGTACGTTCCGGATGGTATTGTGTTTGCTCAGACGCAGCACTGCGTAAAAACTATTTAAGCGCGCTTAGTTGGTAACGTTAGTGCCATCCTCGATTACGTCCGTTCAAAGTGTGCACTGATGCGCGAACGAGGGGTGGAAAGCACCCCGATATTTGTTGTTTATTGTTTGCTACTTATTTCTCATTTCGGGTTAGATTTAACGTGTTGGGGGATGAGCTTCAAAGGGGATGACGTAATTTTAGACGTTAAGTACCTGGATCGGGTTAGATATCCGGTGGGAGGGTGGGAGGAATGTCGACGTGGGGGGGAAATTAGCTGCGTTATTGTTTTACCGGCTATAGGCAACAGGCGATAAAATACAAGAACAAAGATGCGATTGGTACAGCGAAGCGGCGACAGGATGGGGCGCAACTGCACGGAAATTCGGTAGAATTTCCCTGGCGCTTGAAGTAAAGCTCTCTTTTTTGAAAAATGATAAAATTTGATTTTGCGATTTTTGTTTTTTACCTCTATAAACTAAATAACAACTTCGAAAAATCGAAAAATGAAAAAAAATTGAAAAATTGGAATACTGAAAGTTAGAAAATCGCAAAAATAGAACAATCTTTAGGAAGGACAAAATATCGGAAAATTGAGAACTCGAGCAAAATAAAAAAAATTAAAAATCGAAAAACTGAAGAATGGAACTGAAAATGTTAGAAATGGAAAAGTAAAAAAATGAAAAGTCTAAAAACTGAAGAAAGGAAAAATTGAAAGTCCAAAAAAATTGACGAATGAAAAAAATTGGAAAATCGAATATTTAAAAAATCAGAAACCGAAAAATCGAAAATATGAAAAACCGAGAAATCGAAAATTCAATAAATCAAATATCCGAAGAAACGAAAATCCGACAAATCGGAAAACCGACAATTCGAAAAATCAAAAATTTGAAAATCGAGACTTCCAAAAATCGAAAAATCCAAAAATTCGAAGTCGAAAAATCGAAAAGTTGAAAAATGGAAAAACTGATAAATCGAGAAATCGAAATTAAAACACTGCAAATACTGAAAATTCAAAAAATGGAAAAAAACGAAAAATCAAAATGAGAAATTGAGAAATCGAATCACCGAAAAATTGAAAAATACAGAAACCGAAAAGGAAACAAAATAAAATGAAAATTAAAATATCGAAACATCTAAACTTCGATAAACCAAATATTCGAAAAAACCAAAATCCAAAAATCGAAATATAGAAAAACCAAAAATCGAAAGTCGAAAAATCAAAAATTCCAAAATCGAATAATCGAAAAGTTGAAAAATGGAAAAATTGAAAAACCGAGAAACCGAAATTAAAAAAATTCGAATATATAAAATCTGAAAGTTGGCAAAATTAAAAAATCATGGAAATGGAAAAATTGGAAAATTGAAACATCGAGAAATCGAATAGGATATAAAGTAAGTTGAAAATTCAAATCTTGATAAATCGAAGCTTCGATGAATTAAATATTCGAAAAAATGAAAATCCAAAAATCGAAAAATCAAAAATTCGAAAATCGAAATGTCGAAAAAATCGAAAAGGCCGAGATTTGAAATATAGAAAAAACGGAATATCGAAAGCCGAAAAATCGAATATTTTAAAAATGAACAACAGAAAAGTCGAGAAATGGAATAATTGAAAAATCCAGAAATCGAATATCGAAAATTTGAAAATTCGAAATATGTAAAAATCGAAAAATGGAAAAACCGAGAAATCGAGAAATCGAAACAGGAAAAAATTGAAAAACTCAAAAATCGAGAAATCGAAAAGGAAACAAAATAAATTGAAAATTCAAATATCGAAAAATCTAAACTTCGATGAATCCAATGTTCGAAGAAACGAAAATCAAAAAATTGAAATGTAGAAAAAACCAAAAATTGAAAGTCAAAATCGGAAATTCCAAAATAAAAAAAATCGAACATCGAAATTTGAAAATTGGAAAAATGAAAAAATCACAAATTCAAAAATTCCAAAACTGAAATGACTAAAAATTGGGTAATAGAAGTATCGAAAAATTGGAAAATCGAAAAATTGATAAACAGAAAAATCGAAACGGAGAAATCAAAACAAAAAAGTTGAAAAAATGAATCATCGAAAAATCAACACATAAAAAGATCGATAAATCAAGAAATCGAAAAAATGAAAATCAAAAAATCGAGAATTAAAAACCGAAAAGTCAAAAATTCGAAAATCGAGATTTCGAAAAATATAAAAATCCAAAATCAAAATACAGAAAAAACAAAAATTAAAAGTCGAAAAATTGAAAATTTTAAAATCGAAACATTGAAGTCGAAAACTGGAAAATTGAAAAATCGAGAAATCGAAATTAAAAAAATTCAAATATCGAAAATCTGAAAATTGGAAAAATGAAAAAAATCGAGAATTCGAAATTTTGAAAAATCGAAACATCGAAAAATTAAACAATTGAAACGTATCGACAAACTGAAAAGGAAACAAAATCAATTTAAAGTTCAATATTAAAAAATCGAAGCTTCCTTGCGTTAAATATTAGAAAATGAAAATCTAAAAATTTGAAAGTCGAAAAATCAAAAATTCTCGAGTTTTCGAAAAAATCGAAAAAGTCAAGATTCGAAATGTAGAAAAAAAGAAATGTCGAAAGCCGAAAGATCGAATATTCTAAAATTGAAAATTCGAAATTTCGAAAATTGAAAATTTGGAAAATCGAGAAATTTGAATAAGTCAAATAAGTTCAAATAAATATCCGAAGGAACGAAAATCCTAGAAATTGGAAAATCGAGTTTTCGAAAATCTAAAAATGGAAAATCGAAAAACTGAAAAATGAAAAATTATTCGAAAATCAAGATTTCGAAAAATCTAAAAATTGAAAATATAGAAAATGGAAATATAAAAAGTCGAAAAATGGAAAAATTGATAAATCGAGATCGAAATTAAAAAAAATCGAATACCGAAAATTTGAAAATTCGAAAAATAAAAAATCGAAAAATCGAAAAAATGGAAAATCAAGAAATCGGATCATTGAAAAATTGGAACATCGAAAAATCGAAAAGGAAACAAAAAAATTGAAAATTCAAATATCGAAAAATCTAGACTTCGATGAATGAAATTTATTCTAAAAAACGAAAATCAAAAAATCGAAATGTAGAGAAAACGAAAAATCGAAAGTCAAAAAATCAAAAATTCCAAAATTGATAAGTCGAAAAATGGAAAAATTGAAAAATCTAAAAATGGAAAAACTGAAAAATCGAGAAATCGAAAACAAAAAAATTCGAAACAGGGAAAAATTGAAAAACTGAAAAATCGAGAAATCGAAAAGGAAACAAAATAAATTGAAAATTCAAATATCGAAAAATCTAAACTTCGATGATCGAAAAGCTGAAAATTGAAAAAAATAAAGAATTGAAAATTCTAAATTTCAAAAAATCGAAAAACTGAGAAATCGAGACATCAAGAAACCGAAAAGGAAACAAAATCAATTGAAAATTCAAATATTGGAAAGTTGCAGGTTCGAAAAAATGAAAATCTAAAAATCGAAAGTCCAAAAATCGAAAATCGAAAAACCGTTAAAGGATCGAAAAATTGAAAAATCCGGGAACAGAAAAATGATCAAAATTGAAGTGTTGAAAAGTTGAGAAATCGAAATGAATATCGAAAATTTTAAAATTGAAAAATTGAAAAATGGATAAATCGAAAAGAAACAAAATAAACTGAAAATTCAAATATCAAAAAATCTAAAATTGAAAAACCGAAAATTCGAAAAATCAGATTTCGAAAAATTTTAAAATCCACATATCGAAGTATGGAAAAAAACGAAAAATCGAAAGTCAAATAATCGAAAATTCTAAAATCGAAAAGTCAAAAAATGGTAAAAATTGCAAAATCGAGATATCGAACTTAAAAAAATTCGGAAAAAGAAAATCTGAAAATTGGAAAAATGAAAAAATCAAAAATCCGAAATTTCGAAAAATCGAAAAACCGAGAAATCGAAACATCGAGACATTGAAAAATTGAAAAATGGCGAAATCCGAAAGGAAACAAAATAAATTGAAAATTCAAATATCGAAAACTCAACACTTCGATGAATCAAATAATTCGAAAAAACGAAAATCGAAAAATTGAAAATTGAAAAACTGAAAAATCAAAAATTCGAAAATTCAGATTTCGAAAAATCTAAAAATTCATAAATCGCAATAATAAAAAAAATAAAAAATCGGAAGTCGAAAAATCGAAAATTCTAAAATCAAGAAGTCTAAAAATGGAAAAAGGTAAGATTCGAAATATAGAAAAAACGAAATATTGAAAGCCGAAACATCGAATATTCTAAAATTGAAAAAATCGGAAAGGTGAGAAATTGGAAAATTGAAAAATCGAAATTAAAAAAATTGGAAAATCGAAAATTTAAATTCGAAAAGTGGAAAAACCGAAAAATCGAAAAACAGGGAAATCGAGAAATCCAGACATCGAACCTTTGAAAAGTTGGGAAACAAAATACATAAATCGAAAAATCTAAACTTCGGTGAATTGAGAAAACATCGAAAATCTAAAGTCAAACGATCGAAAAATTGAAAAATACAGAAATGGAAAAATTCCAAAAATTGTTGAAAAGGTGAGAAATCGAGAAATCGAAAAACTTTAAACATTGAAACATCAAAAAATTTAAATATCGAAAATTCGAAGAGTCGAGAAATCGAAAAACTGAAAAATCGAGCAATCGAAGTAAACAAAATAGCCCAAAATCAATAAAATTAAAATATGAAAAACTTGAATTAAAAAATAACGTCATCCTATTGTTGATGGGGATGATTAGCTAAATTTTAGTAGGCGTTTTAACATCTACACGGTAACCGTACTACACATACAAAATTTAACAAAACGATGAGTCCAGTAGTTTCGGAGATTCTCGGTCCAATAAAAATACGAACAGATGGCGGACAGACAGACAGACAGACGGAAACGAGAAAATATAAAAGCAGTCAGTCGTCTGATGGACTCGTTTACAATATTTTCTTACGGATTATTCACGGATTATCTCATTGTTACATCAAAGCTACCCACGTTTTCACAATGTAAAATAACGTTTTCAAATTCGTTGCTCCCGGAAAATTCGTTCTCTGGAACAAAAACCTGTATTTGATGCCCCGAACAATATTTTTTCTTTATTTAAAAACTGTCCGGAGGTTGTGCGACCAACATTTCAATTATTTCAATAATTGGAAATCCGAATTTGAGGCGACTCCCACAATTTCCTCCCCTTGCTTTGAGCGCCCCGACCCGAGCGGGATTTAATATATCCCATCGAATAATAAAAAACACTTTGAATGGATAAAAGAAGAAAAATAAAACAAAGCCGATGTTGTCTCAGGTGCCCTCTTCCAAACACAACGAGAATGCTGGAAATCCAACTACCATTACATATGAATTATGTTTTGGTCACATTATCCTGGTCTGAGGACTTGTCCTACTTTTATTGTGCTTTCGGTTGCGTCCGACTCGTACGAGTAAACCGTTTTTCTAACATCCTACATGAAAAATGCATCTCCGATGTTTTATGAGGGCCAGTTTTGAGACTCGAGTCGGGTGCACTTTGCATTGAGACTTGATGGAGGTAATTTTAGATGCTCTTTTCTCGAACTTGCATTAAACACAAAACCCGGATACATAATACCGCCGTAATGAAGTTTGCACCCTTTCAAAGTGTTCGCGAACTCCGCCAGCACATTATGATTCTTTCATTAAAATGTACCTAGAACAGTTAACACTTTGTATGCCGAAAGTTGGAAGCGGAAGATCACGGTAATGATAAATCGATGGATATAATTGTACTTTTCAAATATTTACCGAGTTATGTACACGAGCTAGCCTATAATTAGGCGACACAAAAACTCGTCTGAGTTTTAATGACTGTCGACCTTTTGACGAGAGGATTGTTAGTTGGGACACAAATAGGCGCAGCCGGCTGGAAAAAACTCGCGTACAGCAAAAAATACGCGATAAATATTTATAATTGGCGCGGCGAAGCGGCTACGTCATGCGACGAGCGCGCGCTCGCGACTGACCTTGAACCGAACCATAATTAAACGGGTTAGTTGTTTTACGATCGAGTTAAAAATAGACGGTTGTACACCGATTTCGGCAATAAAGCTTTTCGCTTGTAATTCTTTAATGTAAACCTTAAAGCGGTCGCGTTTATGCCTTAAACAGGTTCAAGTTTTCAATTCGTTTGTCTACCGCTTTCTTAACCAGTCAGGAAAAACCAAAAAATCAAAAATTCGAAAATCAAGATTTCCAAAAATCTAAAAATCCAAAAACTGAACTATAGAAAAAGGAAACATCGAAAGTCGAAAAATCCAAAATTCTAAAATCGAAAAATTGACAAGTTGAAAAATGGAAAAAATGATAATCCAGAAATAATAATAATAATAAATTTATTACCCAACAGAAATTTTTCCATCGAAAAAAATCGATGTATCAAATATTCGAAAATTTGAAAATTCGAAAAATGAAAACATCGAAAATTCGAAAAATGGAAAAATCAAAAACGAGAAATCGAGAAATCAAAACGGATACAAAATAAATTGAAAATTCAAATATTCGAAAAAACGAAAACCTAAAAATCGAAAATTGAGTAACCCAAAAATCAAAAATTTGAAAATCCAGATTTGGAAAAATTTAAATTCCGTAAATCGAAATATGGAAAAAACGAAAAATCGAAAGTCGAATAATCGAAAATTCTAAAATCGAAAATCTAAATATGGAAAAGCTGAGAAATCGAGAAATTGAAATAAAAAAAATTTGGATATAGAAAATCTGAAAATTGGAGAAACCGTGAAATCGAAAAGGAATCAAATAGAAAATTCAAATATCGAAAAATCTAATCTTCGATGTATCAATTATTCGCAAAACGAAAACCTAAAAATCGAAAATTGAAAAACCGAAAAACCAAAAATTATAAAATTGAAAAATTGACAAGTTGAAAAATGGAAAAATTGATAATCCAGAAATAATAACATTAATAAATTTATTACCCAACAGAAATTTTTCCATCGAAAAAAAATCGAATTAAAAAAATTCGAATACCGAAAATTTGAAAATTCGAAAAATGAAAACATCGAAAATTCGAAAAATGGAAAAATTAAAACGAGAAATCGAGAAATCAAAAAGGAAAAAAAATGAATTGAAAATTCAAATATCGAAAAGTCTAAACTTCGATGTATCAAATATTCGAAAAAACGAAAACTTAAAAATCGATACTTGAGTAACCCAAAAATCAAAAATTTGAAAATCCAGATTTCGAAAAATTTAAATTCCATAAATCGAAACATGGAAAAAACGAAAAATCGAAGATCGAATAATCGAAAATTCTAAAATCGAAAATCTAAACATGGAAAAGCTGAGAAATCGAGAAATTGAAATTAAAAAAATTTGGATATAGAAAATCTGAAAATTGGAAAAACCGAGAAATCGAAAAGGAAACAAATGGAAAATTCAAATATCGAAAAGTCTAAACTTCGATGTATCAATTATTCGCAAAAAACGAAAACCTAAAAATCGAAAACTGAAAAACCGAAAAACCAAAAATTCTAAAATCGAAAAATTGACAAGTTGAAAAATGGAAAAATTGATAATCCAGAAATAAAATAATAATAAATTTATTACCCAACAGAAATTTTTCCATCGAAAAAAAATCGAATTAAAAAGATTCGAATCGAAAATTTGAAAATTCGAAAAATGAAAACATTTAAAATTCGAAAAATGGAAAAATCAAAAACGAGAAATCGAGACATCAAAACGGAAACAAAATAAATTGAAAATTCAAATATCGAAAATCTAAACTTCGATGTATCAAATATTCGAAAAAACGAAACCTAAAAATCGATACTTGAGTAACCCAAAAATCAAAAATTTGAAAATCCAGATTTCGAAAAATTTAAATTCCATAAATCGAAACATGGAAAAAACGAAAAATTGAAAGTCGAATAATCGAAAATTCTAAAATCGAAAATTCTAAATCGAAAATCTAAACATGGAAAAGCAGAGAAATCGAGAAATTGAAATTAAAAAAATTTGGATATAGAAAATCTGAAAATTGGAAAACCGAGAAATCGAAAAGGAAACAAATGGAAAATTCAAATGTCGAAAAATCTAATCTTCGATGTATCAATTATTCGCAAAAACGAAAACCTAAAAATCGAAAATGAAAAACCGAAAAACCAAAAATTCTAAAATCGAAAAATTGACAAGTTGAAAAATAGAAAAATTGATAAACCAGAAATAATAATAATAATAATAATAAATTTTATTACCCAACAGAAATTTTTCCATCGAAAAAAAATCGAATTTAAAAAAATTCGAATACCGAAAATTTGAAAATTCGAAAAATGGAAAAATCAAAAACGAGAAATCGAGAAATCAAAATGGAAACAAAATAATTGAAAATTCAAATATCGAAAAGTCTAAACTTCGATGTATCAAATATTCGAAAAAACGAAAACCCAAAAATCAAAAATTTGAAAATCCAGATTTCGAAAAATTTAAATTCCATAAATCGAAATATGGAAAAAACGAAAAATCGAAAGTCGAATAATCGAAAATTCTAAAATCGAAAATCTAAACATGGAAAAGCTGAGAAATCGAGAAATTGAAATTAAAAAAATTTGGATATAGAAAATCTGAAAATTGGAAAAACCGAGAAATCGAAAAGGAAACAAATGGAAAGTTCAAATATCGAAAAATCTAATCTTCTATATATCAATTATTCGCAAAAAACGAAAACCTAAAAATCGAAAATTGAAAAACCGAAAAAATCAAAAATTCTAAAATCGAAAAATTGACAAGTTGAAAAATGGAAAAATTGATAATCCAGAAATAATAATAATAAAATTTATTACCCAACAGAAATTTTTCCATCGAAAAAAATCGAATTAAAAAATTCGAATACCGAAAATTTGAAAATTCGAAAAATGAAAACATCGAAAATTCGAAAAATGGAAAAATCAAAAACGAGAAATTGAGAAATCAAAAGGAAACAAAATAAATTGAAAATTCAAATATCAAAAAGTCTAAACTTCGATGTATCAAATATTCGAAAAACGAAAACTTATAAACAGAAAATTGAGTAACCCAAAAATCAAAAATTTGAAAATCCAGATTTCGAAAAATTTAAATTCCACAAATCGAAACATGGAAAAAACGAAAAATCGAAAGTCGAATAATCGAAAATTCTAAAATCGAAAATCTAAACATGGAAAAGCTGAGAAATCGAGAAATTGAAATTAAAAAAATTTGGATATAGAAAATCTTAAAATTGGAAAAACCGAGAAATCGAAATGGAAACAGATGGAAAATTCAAATATCGAAAAATCTAGTCTTCGATGTATCAATTATTCGCAAAAACGAAAACCTAAAAATCGAAAACTGAAAAAACCGAAAAACCAAAAATTCTAAAATCGAAAAATTGACAAGTTGAAAAATGGAAAAATTGATAATCCAGAAATAATAATAATAACAAATTTATTACCCAACAGAAATTTTTCCATCGAAAAAAAATCGAATTAAAAAGATTCCAATACTGAAAATTTGAAAATTCGCAAAATGGAAAAATCAAAAACGAGAAATCGAGAAATCAAAAAGGAAAAAAAATGAATTGAAAATTCAAATATCGAAAAGTCTAAACTTCGATGTATCAAATATTTGAAAAAACGAAAACCTAAAATCGATACTTGAGTAACCAAAAATCAAAATTTGAAAATCCAGATTTCGAAAAATTTAAATTCCATAAATCGGAACATGGAAAAAACGAAAAATCGGAAGTCGAATAATCGAAAATTCTAAAATCGAAAATCTAAACATGGAAAAGCTGAGAAATCGAGAAATTGAAATGAAAAAAATTTGGATATAGAAAATCTGAAAATTGGAAAAACCGAGATCGAAAAGGAAACAAATGGAAAATTCAAATATCGAAAAATCTAATCTTCGATGTATCAATTAATCGCAAAAACGAAAACCCAAAAATTCGGAAATTGAACATCTGAAAATTGGAAAAATGAAAAAAACGAAAATTCGAAATTTCAAAAAACTTTAAACATCGAAAAATCGAAAAGAAAACCGAATAAATTGAAATATTGAAAAATTGAAGTTTCGATGAATATTGATATAAATATATATAAATATTCGAAAAAAGCGGAAATCTAAAAAGTGAAAATCGAAAAATCGAAAATTCGAAACTGGAGATTTTTAAAAAATCGGAATATGGAAAAAGCGAAATCTTGAAAGCCGAAAAATGGAATATTCTAAAATTAAAAAAATCCAGAAATCGAAATTAAAAAAATTCGAATATCGAAAACTTGTGAATTAGAAAAGTGGAAAAATCGAAAAATCGAGAAATCCAGAATTCGAAACATCGGAAAATTGAAATATTGAGAGATCAAAATGAATCGAAAATTAAATACCGAAAAATCCATGAATTGAGAAATTGAAATTAAAAAAATTCAAATAATGATAAATCGAAAATTCGAAATTTCGGAAATTGAAAACTTGAAAATTTGCAAAGCCGAAATAAAACGAGAAATCGAAATTTCGAAACATCGAAACATCGAAAACTTGAAACATCAGAACACCTACAGATCGAAAAATTGAAAAACACAGAAATTTCAAAAAAAATTCCAAAATTAAATTGGTGAAAAGGTAAGAAATCTAGAAATCGAAAAACTTTAAACATTGAAAAACCGAGAAGTCGAGGAATGGAAAAATCGGAAAATCGAAAAATTGAAATATCGAAAATTCGAAAAGTCGAGAAGTCGAAAAACTGAAAAATCGAGCAATCGAAGAAAACGAAATGCCCAAAATCAATAAAATTAAAATTTGAAAAACTTGAAGTTAAAAAAAAATGAAAAATGATATAATGGAATCATTGAAATCTGGATAAATCGAGAAATGAGGACCCGGGGTGGGTTAGTTAGCATTATGCTTGCCCGCTACACCTTGGGTCGTGGGTTCGATTCCCGCCATGGCTCTGGGTGTAACGTGTATGTCCCGTTCCCCTGTAATTGGGCCTCGGTGCCTGTTGGGGGACGTAATTGAATAAAATAAAAATAAAATAAAAATAAATCGAAAAATAATGCTACGTCATGCGATGAGCGCGCGCTCGCGACTGACCTTGAACCGATCCGTCACTGGTCTAAAGTTTGATGCTTCATAATTAAACGGGTTAGTTGTTTTACGATCGAGTTAAAAATAGAGGGTTGTACACCGATTTCGGCAATAAAGCTTTTCGCTTGTAATTCTTTAATGTAAACCTTAAAGCGGTCGCGTTTATGCCTTAAACAGGTTCAAGTTTTCAATTTGTTTGTCTACCGCTTTCTTAACCAGTCAGGAAAACAAAATAATTTTATAAGCAAACAGAGGATAATTTTCGTAACATTAAATTTTATAGGAAGGGCTTGGAAGACGGAGAGAAAACAGCTAAAGTTGCTCTGTTTCCAAAAAACGAGCTTCTACTGAGCAAAGCCGGCGCACTCCCATAGATAGCAAACATTTATGCGGCTCGTAATGAGCCCTCATTGTGCTCTAACATCGCAGTCGTTATCGACTGCAGCCTCCCCGATCCCCTGTGTATTTATCTGGGTTTTTGCTCGGTGCCCGAAAAAATTAACTACTTTCCGTAAAATTGAATTTTCGTGATAAAAAGCATCTGTAAACAACCGCGGCCAGCCCGAAAAACAATCCATTGAATAATATATTTCGTCGAGTTCCACAAAATAAAAAAGTAAAACCTCCATCGTGTTGTTTGTCCGTTTAATTCTGTCCTGTTGTGTTAATTGAATTTGACATTTCTCTCTTCCCGCACAGATTGCAGCTACATGGCATTACCATATTTATGGGTGCCGTTGGCGGCCGGGGATTTTATTATATCGTTGACAGCGCAATGAAAGAGTGGAGTTTCTTGAACCCCCCTCGAGAATAATGTGTTGCCTAATTTCACTATTGGTTGCGTGCGGAGCTGTTTTTTGGCGCTCCATTGTTTTGGTTCTTTAATGAATTGTTATTGCTACGTTGAATATTTAATTGTACGTGAAGTTAATTAATTCCGATAACATTCTCCTCTCGAATAAATTTAATTAGACCGAAAATGCAAAGTTAATAAATAGACTCGCCCAATTAATTTCTACATAAGTTAATAAGTTCGCCAAAAAACGCGAAACGCTGCAGCGCCGACGAATAAATTAGGACCCAGGGCGGAGCCCGAGGGATCCAAGCTTTTTGCAATAAACCAAAAAGTGTTTTAATTCACGACTAAACGAGATTTACCTGAATAAATACCTAAATAAGAGCCGGGATGCGGCCTTGCAGAATCGTCTTAAACCGTTTCCGTCTGTCTGTCTGTCTGCCGTCTGACCGAATTTTATTAGATAGATAATCGTCGAAACTACTAGATCGATCGTCAAACTTAATGTGCATTTGGATTACCGTTTACGTGGTAAAACCCTAACTAAAATTTGCCTCAACATCCCCACCAACAATAAAATGACGTCATCTCTAAAATTTACTATAATAATTGTGATTTACGAATCCGCGTTGAGTTTTTACTCTGGACATCCAGATTTTTAGAAAAAATGGAAATTTTACAACAATTTCCAATTTAACATTAAAACTGCAAAAGTGAATGCTCTGAAACAACATGAAGCCCCACCACAACCTCCCCCCCCCTCCCAAGAATTGATATCACCTTATAATTTTGTAAAATAAATGTTTACTTAAATGTTAAAAAGTAACATCAGTCTGTGTTGAATTTTTATCCTATACATCGAGATTTTTGGAAAAAAAATTGAAAGTGTACTTTTTTCCCAATTTTTCGATTCCTCAATTTCCAGATTTTTCAAATTTTCGATTTTTAGATTCTTTTATATTTTGATTTCACTATTTTCCGATATTTTAGTTCTAAGCATTTTAAATTTTTCGATTTTCAAATTTTTTGATTCTTCAATTTTTCAAGTTTTAAATTTTTTGATTTTTTACTATTTCAGTTTTTGGCGGATCTAAGTTTTCGATTTTTCGATTTCTCGGTTTTTCGAATTCTCGACTTTTCGCCTTTTAGATTTTTCGATATTTTGATTTTCCCATTTTTCGATTTCTAAATTTTTCGATTTTCCGAATTTCAGGTCTTCAGTTTTTCGATTTTTCTTGTTTTTGATTTTTCGACTTGGATTTCTCAATTTTTTAATTATTCCATGATTCAAATTTTCGATTTGTCACTTGATCAATCTTTTGATATTTGAGCTATTTTATCAGTTTTTCGATTTCTCGATTTATCCAGATTTTGATGTTTCCAGTTTCCGGTTTTCCGTTTTTTTTTTTAAATTCAAGTTTTCCGTTTTTTAAATTTCACATTTTTCAATTTTTCTATTTAGTGATTTTTTAATTAAGTATTTTGTATTTCAATTTTTGGATTTTTCGAATTTTCCATTTCTCGACTTCTCGGTTTTTCAATGTTTAAAGTATTTCGATTTCTCGATTTCTCAAATTGATTTCACATCTTTTCAACACTTCAACTTTGGGAATTTTTCCATTTTTGGGTTTTTAATTTCGATCTGTTAAGTTTAGATTTAAGATGTTTTGGTGTTTCAATTTCAGGATGTTTTGTTTCCTCGTTTTCTTCCAACCTTCGATTTATCAAATATTCAATTTTCAAAATTTCGAATTTTCGATTTTTCGATACTCCAATTGCTTTAATTTCGATTTCTCAATTTTTTCCAGTTTTTGACTTATCGATTTTAGAATTTTCAATTTTTTGTCTTTCGATAATTCATTTTGCTATTTATTTCAATTCTTGACTTTTTCATTTTTCGAATCTCGATTTTCGAATTTTTGAATTTTCGATATCTGAGATTAGGATTTTTCGATTTTACGGTTCTTTAATTTTCTGATATTTTAATTTATCGATTTTTTGAAATTCAAATTTTTCGATTTGCCGATTTCTCAATTTTTCATTTTTTAAATTTTATATTTTTCATTTTCTATTTTCAGTTTTATTAATTTTTCGATTTCTCGATTTATCCAGATTTCGATGTTTCCATTTTTCGGTTTTTCAGGTTTTCGATGTTTCCATTTTTTTTAGAAGTTTTTAATTTTTCGAAATTTAATTTTTCGATGTTGGGCTATTTCGTTTTCTTTTTCGACTTCTCGACTTCTTGATTTTTCGATATTTTCATGTTTCGAATAATCAATATTTCAATTTTTCAATTTTCTGTTTTCTAAATTTTGCATTTTTTCGATTTTTCAATTTTTCAATTTTGTTTTTTAATTTTTTAATACATCAATTTTTCAATTTTGGGAAATTTTCCATTTCTGGACTTTTCAATTTTTCGATCTTTTAACTTTAGATTTTCGGTTTGTCGACTTCTCGATCTTTTGGTGTTTCGATTTCTGGATGTTACAATTTTTCAATTTTCCGATGTTTTGTTTGCTTGTTTTTTTTTCGACCTTTCGATTTATCAAATATTCAATTTTGAAAATTTCGAATTTTCGATTTTTTGATACTCGAATTGCTTTAATTTCGATTTCTCATTTTTTTCGAGTTTTTGACTTATCGATTTTAGAATGTTCAATTTTTTGGCTCTCGATAATTCATTTTTTCCATGTATTTCGATTTTTGACTTTTTCATTTTTCGAATCTAGATTTTCGAATTTTTGATGTTTCGATTTTTCAAATTCTCGATTTATCGCGTGATCAATTTTTCGATATTTCAGCGTTAGAATTTTTCGATTTTTCCGTTCTTTAATTTTCTGATTTCTTAAAATTCAAATTTTTGGATTTCTCGATTTCTCCTTTTTTAATTTTTCAATTTTTCATTTTTTAAATTTTACATTTCTCATTTTTTATTTTCAATTTTATCAATTTCTCCATTTCTCGATTTATCCAGATTTGGATGTTTTCATTTTTCAATTTTTCAATTTTGTTTTTTAAATTTTGCACTTTTTCGATTTTTCGATTTTTCAAATTTTCCATTTCACATCTTTTCAACACTTTCATTTTGGGAAATTTTCTATTTCTGGACTTTTCAAGTTTTCGATCTTTTACCTTTATATTTTCGGTTTTTCGATTTATCGATCTTTTGGTGTTTCGATTTCTGGATGTTACAATTTTTCAATTTTCCGATGTTTTGTTTTCTTGTTTTTTTTTTTCGACCTTTCGATTTATCAAATATTCAATTTTCAAAATTTCGAATTTTCGATTTTTTCCAGTTTTTGACTTTTCGATTTTAGAATGTTCAATTTTTTGGCTTTTGATAATCAATTTTTTTCATGTATTTCGATTTTTGACTTTTTGATCTTTCGAATCTAGATTTTCGAATTTTTGATTTTTCGATTTTTCAAATTTTCGATTTATCGCTTGATCAATTTTTCGATATTTAAGTATTAGAATTTTTCGATTTTTCCGTTCTTTAATTTTCTGATATTTTAATTTTTCGATTTTTTAAAATTAAAATTTTTGGATTTCTCGATTTCACCTTTTTTGATTTTTCAATTTTTCATTTTTTAAATTTTACATTTTTCATTTTTTGTTTTCAATTTTGTCAATTTCTCCATTTCTCGATTTATCCAGATTTCGATGTTTCCATTTTTCAATTTTCCAATTTTGTTGTTTAAATTTTGCATTTTTTCGATTTTGTTTTTTAATTTTTTAATATTTCAATTTTTCGATTTTTCGAATTGTCCATTTCTCGACTTCTCGGTTTTTCAATGTTAAAAGTATTTCGATTTCTCGATTTTTCAAATTTTCCATTTCACATCTTTTCAACACTACAATTTTGGGAAATTTTCTGTTTCTGGATTTTTCAACTTTTCGATCTTTTACCTTTATATTTTCGGTTTTTCGAATTCTCGATCTTTTGGTGTTTCGATTTCTGGATGTTTCATTTTCTCAATTTTCCCATGATTTGTTTCCTCGGTTTTTTCGACCTTTAGATTTATCAAATATTCAATTTTCAAAATTTCGAATTTTCGATTTTTTGATACTCGAATTGCTTTGATTCCGATTTCTCAATTTTTTCCAGTTTTTGACTTATCGATTTTAGAATGTTCAATTTTTTGGCTTTCCGATAACTCATTTTTTCCATGTATTTCGATTTTTGACTATTTCATATTTCGAATCTAGATTTACGAATTTTTGATTTTTTGATTCTTCAAATTTTCGATTTATCGCTCGATCAATTTTTCGATTTGTCCGTTTTTTAATTTTCTGATATTTTAAAAATTCTATTTTTTGGATTTCTCGATTTCTCCTTTTTTGATTTTTCAATTTTTCATTTTTTAAATTTTACTTTTTTCATTTTGTTTTCAATTTTATCAATTTCTCCATTTCTCGATTTATCCAGATTTAGATGTTTTTATTTTTCAATTTTTCAATTTTGTTTTTTAAATTTTGGATTTTTTCGATTTTTCAATTTTTCAGTTTTGTTTTTAAATTTTTTAATATTTCAATTATTCGATTTTTCGAATTGTCCATTTCTCGACTTCTCGGTTTTTCAATGTTAAAAGTATTTCGATTTCTCGATTTTTCAAATTTTCCATTTCACATCTTTTCAACACTACAATTTTGGGAAATTTTCTGTTTCTTGATTTTTCAAGTTTTCGATCTTTTACCTTTATATTTTCGGTTTTTCGATTTCTCGATCTTTTGGTGTTTCGATTTCTGGATGTTACAATTTTTCAATTTTCCGATGTTTTGTTTCCTTGTTTTTTTTTCGACCTTTCGATTTATCAAATATTCAATTTTCAAAATTTCGAATTTTCGATTTTTTGATACTCGAATTGCTTTAATTTCGATTTCTCAATTTTTTCCAGTTTTTGACTTATCGATTTTAGAATGTTCAATTTTTTGGCTTCCGATAACTCATTTTTTCCATGTATTTCGATTTTTGACTATTTCATATTTCGAATCTAGATTTACGAATTTTTGATTTTTTGATTTTTCAAATTTTCGATTTATCGCTTGATCAATTTTTCGATTTGTCCGTTCTTTAATTTTCTGTTATTTAAATTTTTAGATTTTTTAAAATTCAGATTTTTGGATTTCTCGATTTTTCCTTTTTTGATTTTACAATTTTTCATTTTTTAAGTTTTACATTTTTCATTTTTTGTTTTCAATTTTATCAATTTCTCCATTTCTCGATTTATCCAGATTTCGATGTTTCCATTTTTCAATTTTTCAATTTTGTTGTTTAAATTTTGCATTTTTTTCGATTTTCAATTTTTCGATTTTGGTTTTTAATTTTTTAATATTTCAATTATTCGATTTTTCGAATTCTCCATTTGTCGACTTCTCCGTTTTTCAATGTTTAAAGTATTTCGATTTCTCGATTTTTCAAATTTTCCATTTCACATCTTTTCAACATTTCAATTTTGGGAAATTTTCTATTTCTTGATTTTTCAACTTTTCGATCTTTTGCCTTTATATTTTCGGTTTTTCGATTTCTCGATCTTTTGGTGAGGATCATGGTGTTTTGAGGATCTGAGAGTATGGTGTTCTGAAGATATGAGGATTTGGTGCTCTGAGGATTTGAAGATTATGGTGTTCTGAAGATTTGACGATTTGAGGATTCTAGTGCTTTGAGGATTATGCTGTTTTGAGGATTTGGGGATTATTTTGAGGATTTGAGGATAATGGTATTCTGAGGATTTGGGGATTATGGTGTCCTGAGGAGTTGAGGATTCTGGTGTTCTGAGAATTTCAGGATTATGGTGTTCTGAGGATTTGAGGATTCTGGTGTTCTGTGGATTTGAGGATCATGGTATTTTGAGGATTTGAGGAGTATGGTGTTCGGAATATATGAGGATTATGGTGCTCTGAGGATTTGAAGGTTATGGTGTTCTGAAGATTTGAGGATCCTGGTGTTCTGAGGATTTGAGGATCATGGTGTTTCGAAGGTATGAGTATTATGGTGTTTTGAGGATTTGAAGATTATGGTGTTTTGAAAATACGAGGATTATAGTGTTGTGGGGATTTGGGGATTATGGTGTTTTCAAAATATGAGGATTATGGTGTTTTGGGGATTTGAGGATTATGGTGTTCTCAAAGATAAGAGGATTATGGTGTTTTGAGGATTTGAGGATGATGGTGTTCTAAGGATTTGAGGATCATGGTATTTTGAGGATGTGAGGATTATGGTGTTTTGAGGTTTTGAGGATTATGGTGTTCTGAGGATTTGAGGATAATGGTGTTTTGAGGATTTGAGGATTATGGTGTTCTCAAAGATATGAGGATTATGGTGTTTTGAGGATTTGAGAATGATGGTGTTCTAAGGATTTGAGGATCATGGTATTTTGAGGATGTAAGGATTATGGTGTTCTGAAGATATGAGGATTATGATGTTTTGAGGATTTGAGGTTTATGATGTTCTGAGGATTTGAAAGGTTCTTTGTTGTGGTATAAATGAGATTAAATTTTCATATACAGAGTGTTTATAAAAAAGTCTTAATTACTATAGTTTTCAAATATAGATATTACAGTTTTTTCAAATAGAGCACACTATATTTGATTGCTACATTTTATTTTATTTTATTTTTATTCTCTTTTTTTGCCGATATTTTGTATATTCAAAGTTGATATTTCCTGGGATTTTTTATTTTTTTAAGGGACACATCGCCACATTAGAAGAATGAGGACAAAAATTAGAGTAAGATACAATAATAATGAATCCATTAAAAAAAGTAAACTGAAAAATCGATATTTGGAAATTGTAAAGTTTTAAATTTTTTTATAAACACTCTGTAAATTAAAAAAAGAAGCCTATTGCGATTTTTCTTGTGAATCATTATTTTGCCAAAAAAATTCAAAAAAATGGGAATAACGTGGCAACGTTGCATCAGAATTACGAAATAAACTGTGGTTGTAAAGGCAAGAAAAGTTCAAACAAAACATGCAGAGACATATAGGGTGTTTCATTTAAAAAACCGAAGTTGTGTGTTACACCTTAAAAATAGAACACTTTGTCCTATCTCTAATAATAATTAGATATATATCGAGGACCGTGCGCTTAGTGACTCACTCTATAAAATAAAAGTTGAATAATATATGACGTCACAACAGAGGCAAGGGGATCACGTGACAAAAACCACAAAATCTACGTGACGTAATTTATGAATCACCTCTAGTCTGACTTGAAGTGAGCTGACCTGACTTAGCCTGACTTGAAACTGACTTGACTTGATTTGGCTTAACCTGAACTGATTTAGCCTAGCCTGATTTGAACTGACTCGAAATCACCTGATTTGAATTGATTTAACCTGATTTGAAGTTGACGTGACTTGATTTGGTCTGACCTAATTTGAATTACTCTGACCCGACTTGACCTGATCTGACCTGATTTGATTTGACCTGACCTGACTTAACCTGGCCTAGCCTGGCAAGACTTTCTCAGAGCAATATAAGTACAATATTTACCTAAAAATTTTCGATTTCATTGTATATTTTTCTATGAACGGTCAAAATTTTCATAATTTTATGAGAACAGACTAGTTTTAGTGTGACGAATTGCCTTTTTTGTGAAACTCGAAGCTTATCTGAAACAGGAAACGTCGTTCGGGTGAATTAATTTTTCCCAATAAATTCCGTCGTATCCCCGAACGCGAAACACTGCAACGCGAAGAAATAAATTAGAGCGGAAGGTGAAGGTTCCCGGGGGAGAAATTCCGTTTTTTTCGCCACATACAGGGGACAATACTTGAAAAATTATTTTAATTCCGCGCGCGGGCAGAATTTCTGTAATGCGTAATAAAAATAAGCGAGCATTCAAAAATCCAATCTCGGGAACAGTTAGAGTGGCCGAATTCCGGTGAAAAAGGAGCAAGGGAAGGCGAACAAGCGGCGTTGTCCTGTTAGTTGATCCTCTCGGTAACGTTAAGCGTCTGCTCTAATGTACTTCGTTAACGTCAGTGGCTCGCCGGTACTTAAAAAGGCCCGCTCCGAGTGGTCTGAGAGGGGTTAATTTACATTAGCCTCCACGGAGACCCTGCGGAGATACGTTTGTGCTCTTAGGTTTTCCTCTCTTGTATTCTCGATTCCGCCGATATCGCCGGTGAGAGGAGGACAAATACAATTTGCGCATTACGAATTCATGCATCTATGCTGCAGATACACAATTGGATTGATGTAGTGTGGATGGGACTTTCGCGGAATGCGGAATTGAGACGAATCGCCGGGAGGGAAAAAATATTGCAATTGAAAGTGAGGGCTTCGGTCGGGTGGAGTTTTCGCTTAATTTTCGGTCACATCTACGAAAATAAGCTCGAGCAAAATTTGCGCTAAATTTCAGTGCGCCGTAACAAAATTTTATCAACAAAAACATAATAAAGCGAAATTAAAACTACACTCTGGAAATTACAATCCCGCACAAAAAAGAGACCGTTTTTAATGCTTAGTTGTTTCTAAAATAATGTTTCGGTTTAATAAATAATTCATGAAAGCGAGCTCCAAATAATTTGATTTATGACAATAATAGCTATTGTTTACTAATGAATAATTTATTGTTACAGCCGATTCCATCATACGACAATAATTGACTATGAAAATTTCAAAACAACGTAATCCTTAAATATACTAACCTAATCGACTCCCGTCCAAATTTAGTTGACTCTGGAAATTGCACATAATGAAAAGGACGCGAATGTATTCGGAATCGCGGTAATAACGACCACTTTTGTTTGTTCTTGGCAAAAACAAACACGTTGGAAATGTTTTTATTTTTTCGTATCATTAATTAAGGCCGGCTTTCATTAGAAAAAATTAATGTGATGTTAAATTTGATAATTAACTTTGGACGTAATACCCAGTTTTCGACGAACTCGCCAACCCCATTTTTGTTTATAAGTCAATTCCGTGGAAATTAAATCAAAAAACCATAACAGAGGAATTCCAGCGGTATGGATTATTAGCAAATTAATTAATTTTTTCTTTGATGTTTCAGTCAACTCGTTCATTTCGGAACCGGTTGGAACGTTGTTTACCGCAAACTGGCGAAATTTCCAAAAAATCGCGTTTAAAAGAACCCTATTAAAAAAAGTTGTCGAAAGCTGTTTCGACAGAACTTCCCTCACACAATGAAATTTTTGCAAGGACACGTACATGAACTTAGATTGGGTGGGCGGAGCTAGAATTTGTTAAAAATAAGATTGATCTTGCTAAATGAACAATAGTAAGAGTAATCACTGGAATGAAAAGGGGGTGGATGGGCGGGGCTATTGCTTGCTTATAAAAGATTCGTTAGGAAAAAGTTAAACTTAGCCCCGCCCACCCACCCGTTCTCTCATTTTTCTTTAGAAACAAGAAATAAATGTTATAGCAAATAGTATAACAAAAAAAACAAACGATCAACGCTTTTTAACAACTTACTTTGTATTAGTTCCCATTCCCACTCTACAAAAGAACATGTAATTCAAAACGCCCACCCACCCCGCCTCCGTATCACTGATTAATTTGATCTAGTCCGTGTGTGGGCGGGGCTAGTACCTGCTAAGATAATATTGATTTTGGTAAATAATATATCTTCTAACAAAATAAAGAGTGGCTGGGCGGAGCTAGTACTTGCCAAGATAAGACTGACTGTGGCAGACTACATACTCTGTAAGAAAATAGAGGGCGGGTGGGCGGGGCTAAAACTTGCTAAGACTGGACTAAACAATATTAAGAGTAGTCGAGTCATGAGAGGAGGTGAGTGGGCGGGGTTGTTTTTTTTATAAAAGATTCTGTAGGAAAAAATTAAACTTGGTCCCGTTCACCCACCCCTTCTCTCTTTTGTTCTTCTGAGATAAGAAATAAATCTTATAGCACATAGTAAACGATTAGCTACTTTTTTTCATTTTTTAACAGTCTTCGTTCTAATATTTCCCATTCTCACTCCACAAAATAACATAAAAAATAATGAAAATAATTTTTTTATAGAAAATTTTACTCAAAGTTGGTTGAATTTGGTAAATCATAACCTTCTAAGACAATAAAGAGTGGGGGACAGGCTAGTACTTGCCAAGATAAGACTGATTGTGGCAAACGACTTACCCTCTAAGAAAATAGAGGGCGGGTGGGCGGGGCTAGAGCTTGCTAAGATAGGACTGAACAAAAGTTATACTTAGCCCCGCCCTCCCAACCGTTCTCTCATTATTCTTCTTTAGAAATAAGAAATAAATGTTATAGAAAATAAGTGATACCACTTCACAGAAAAAATTATTCACGCTTTTTTTAACAGCTTACGTTTTATTAGTTCCATTTCACACTTTACAAAACAACATATAATATACCCCCCCCACCCACCCCGCCTCCATTTCAGTTATTCATTTGATCAAGTTTGAATGAGAGGTGGATCTCAAGCGAAGAGAGATAAATTCGTTACAATGAAAATACCGTGTGTGGGAGGGGATAGTACCTTGTAAGATAAGATTGATTTTAGTAAATGGTATGCCCTCTAAGAAAATAAAGAGTGGCTGGGTGGAGCTGGTACTTGCTAAGATAAGACTGACTGTGGCAGACGACATACCCTCTAAGAAAATAGAGGGCGGGTGGGCGGGCTAATACTTGTTAAGATAAGATTGATTTTGGTAAATGAGATATCCTCCAAGAAAAAAACGGGTGGGTGGGCGGGGATAAAATTTGCTTATATAGGACTGAACAATATTAAGAGTAGTCACTGGGACGAAGAAGGGGGGTAGGCGTGGCTACTGGTAGTACATAAAACTAGAAGAAAGCTAATACTTGTTAAGATAAGATTGATTTTGCTAAATGACTGAACAATATTAAGAGTAACAGAAAAAATTAAATTTGGTCGTGCCCACCCACCCCTTCTCTCTTTTGTTCTTCTGAAATAAGAAATAAATCTTATAGGACAAAGTATAACGATTAGTTTTTTTTTTCATTTTTTACCAGTCCTCGTTCTATTAGTTCCCATTTTCACTCTACAAAATAACATAAAAAATAATGAAAATTTTTTTTATTGAAAATTTTACTCAAAATTCGTTGATTTTGGTAAATCATATATCTTTTATGACAATAAAGAGTGGGCGGGAGGGGCTAGTACTTGCCAAGATAAGACTTATTGTGGCAAACGACATACCCTCTAAGAAAATAGAGGGCGGGTGGGGGGGGGCTAGAGCTTGCTAAGATAGGACTGAACAAAAGTTATACTTAGCCCCGCCCTAGATAAGGTTGATTTTGGAATATGACATATATTCTAAGAAAAAAAAAAGGGTGGGTGGGGGGGGGCTAAAATTTGTTTAGACAGTTCTGAACAATATTACGAGTAGTCACTGAAACGAAGAAGGGGTGGGTATGCGGACTAGTACTTGTTAAGATAAGATTGATTTTGGTAAATGAGATATCCTTTAAGAAAAAAAAAAAACGGGTGGGTGGGTGGGGCTAAAACTTGCTAAGGTAGAACTGACAATATTAATAGTAGTCACTGGAACAAAGAAGGGGTGGGTAGAAGTAGCTATTGCTTGTTCATAAAACTAGAAAAAAGCTGATACTTGTTATGATAAGATTGATTTTGCTAAATGACTGAGTAATATTAAGAGTAGCCACTGGGATGAAAACAGGGTCGGTGGGCGGGGCTATTGCTTGCTTAGAAAAGATTCTGTTGGAAAAATTAAACTTAGCCCCGCCCACCCACCCCTTCTCTCTTTTGTTCTTCTGAAATAAGAAATAAATCTTATAACACATAGTATAGTGAACCAAGAGTTATAAGGTTATATGGCCATCATAAAATCATCCCATTGTGTCGAAGTTAAGTTGTTTACAATTGAAAAGGTTTTAGGGTCGTAAATAACGTGTCCACTGCAGCTCGACCGGCTCGTGTGGTTTCGTTCAGGGGCGGCTTTCACTAAATATGAAAATCCACCACTCCACTATTTCTTTACTACCTGCAGCCGCTGAGGGTTCCGAAATAATCACTCGCTTTGAAAGTCGGCCCTGTTAAATATGAGCAAGAAATGTTTAGAAGATGATTTATTGCCAACCGGTAAGCTTAGTGCGAACCACACAAAGGGGGTATTTATTTGCGGTCAACTACTTTTATGATGGCCATATAACCTTATAGGTCTTGGTTCACTATATAACGATTAGTTAATTTTTTTCATATTTTAACAGTCTTCGTTATATTAGTTCCCATTCTCACTCTACAAAATAACATAAAAAATTATGAAAATAATTTTTTTTATTGAAAATTTCACTGAAAATTCGTAATTTCGTTATCTCATATATCTTCTAAGAAATTAAAGAGTGGGTGGGACAGGCTAGCACTTGTTAAGATAAGATTGATTTTGGTAAAAAACTTGCTGAGATAGGACTGAACAATATTAAGAGTAGTGGAACGAAGAAGAGTGGGGTGTGGCTACTGCTTGTTCATAAAACTAGAAAAAGTAATACTTGTTAACATAAGATTGATTTTGGTAAATGACATACTTTCTAAGAAGTGGGTGGCAAGGGCTAGTACTTGCTGAGGTAAAACTGATTGTGGCAAACGACATACCCTCTAAAAAAATAGAGGGCGGGTGGGCGGAGCTAGTATTTGTAAAAATAAGTTTGATTTTGCTAAATGACTGAACATATTAAGAGTAATCACTGGAATGAAAAGGGGGTGGGTGGGGTGGGGCTATTGCTTGCTTATTAAAGATTCTGTAGGAAAAATTTAACTTTGCCCCGCCCACCCACCGTTCTCTCATTTTTGTTCTTTAGAAATAAGAAATAAATGGTATAGCAAATAATTAGCATACCAAAAAAATACGATAAACGCTTTTTTAACACCTCCATAGTTTCCATTCCCACTTTACAAAAAAATATAATTCACCCCACCCACCCACCCCGCCTCAATTGCAGTGGTTCATTTGATCTAGTTCGATTACTAGTACTAGTACTTGTTAAGATAAAATTGATTTTGATAAGTGACATATCCTCTACGGAAAAAAAGGGTGGGTGGGCGGGGCTAAAATTTGCAAAGATAGTGCTGAAAAATATTAAGAGTAATCACTGAAACGAAGAAGGGGAGAGTAGGCAGGCTAGTACTTGTTAAGATAAGATTGATCTTGGTAAATGACATATATTCTAATCAAAACAAGGTGGGTGGACGGGGCCAAAATTTGCTAAGGTAGTAGTGAATAATATTAAGAGTAGTCACTGAAACGAAGAAGGGGTAGGTAGGCAGGCTACTACTTGTTAAGACATGATTGATTTTAATAAATGACATATCTTCTAAGAAAAAAACGAGTGGGTGGGCGGGGTTAAAATTTGCTAAGATAGTACTAAACAATATTAAGAGTGGTTATTGAAACGAAAAAGGGGTGGGTAGCCAGTATTTGTTAAGATAAGGTTGATTTTGGTATATGACATATATTCTACGAAAAAAAAGGGTGGGTGGGGGGGGCTAAAATTTGTTTAGACAGTTCTGAACAATATTACGAGTAGTCACTGAAACGAAGAAGGGGTGGGTATGCGGACTAGTACTTGTTAAGATAAGATTGATTTTGGTAAATGACGCATATTCTAAGAAAAAAAAGGGCGGGTGGGCGGGGCCAAAATTTGCTAAGGTAGTAGTGAATAATATTAACAGTAGTCACTGAAACGAAGAAGGGGTTGGTAGGCAGGCTAGTACTTGTTAAGACAAGATTGATTTTAGTAAATGACATATCCTCTAAGAAAAAAAACGGGTGGGTGGGCGGGGCTAAAATTTGCTAAGATAGTACTGAACATTATTAAGAGTGGTCACTGAATCGAAGAAGGGGTGGGTAGGCAGGCTAGTACTTGTTAAGATAAGATTGATTTTAGTGAATGACATTCTCCAAGACAAAAAAGGGTGGGCGGGCGGGGCTAAAATTTGCTAAGATAGTACTAAACAATATTACGAGTGGTTATTGAAACGAAAAAGGGGTGGGTAGCCAGTACTTGTTAAGATAAGGTTGATTTTGGTACATGACATATATTCTAAGAAAAAAAAAGGGTGGGTGGGGGGGGGGGGGGCTAAAATTTTGTAAGATAGTACTGAACAAAATTAAGAGTAGTTACTGAAACGAAGAAGGGATGGGAAGGCCGGCTAGGACTTGTTAAGATAAGATTGATTTTGCTAAATAAGTGAACAATATTAAGAGTAACCACTGAAATGATTTATTCCAGTGAATACTCTTAACATTGTTCAGTCCTGAGTTAGCAAGTTTTAGTCCCGCCCACCTACCCTTTTTTTCTTACACGATATGTCATTTACGAAAATCAATCTTATCTTAACAAATATTAGCCCGCCCTCCCACCCTCTATTTTCTTAGAGGGTATGTGGTTTGCCACAATCAGTCTTATCTTAGCAAGTACTAGCCCCACCCACCCACCCGTTCTCTCATTTTTCTTTTTCAGAAATAAGAAATAAATGTTATAGTAAATACGTAGTATAACAAAAAAAGATTAACGCTTGTTTAACAGCCTACGTTCTATTAGTTTCCATTCCCGGTTTATTTAGTGTAAAATGGAAATTGAAAAAAAGTAAAAAATTATATTTTGCATTAATTTTTGGAGGGAAAAAACAGATATATTTTTATTAACAATTTACCATACTTCCAATAACTTTAAAACATCTGCAAGATTTGTGTGTTCAGTTTAGCAGATTCAAAATTAAATTGCAAAATGTCGTATTTTAAAAAATCAATATTTCAGTTATTTATGGAAATTTTGAAACTTTAGAAATCGTACTAGGCCTATTTTTGACTTTATTTGTTGGGACTGAGATATAGTAAAAATAAAAGCTAGCAACTTCTATGACAAAAAAAAAATCGAAGATATACGCGTATCTGGTATGATTTCTGGAGTTTTATAAGCTGAAAACGGTGTTGAAAACCGTGTTCTGAAATTTCCTTTAATAATTGAGATATTGATTTTTAAAAATACATTATGCAAAAATTTTACTAAAATTAAAAGAAAAATATGATCATAAACAAAATTACGTTATATAAAGAAAGTTATGGACAATATATATTTAAAATTTCAAAATCATAGGTCTGTTAATAACGGAGATATTACATTCTGAAAATAGACTTCACTCTTATCTTAGCAAGTTTTATTTTATACAATTTCAAACCCATTTACTATGTGCAAGTTTGAAGTGACATCATTACATTATTGGTGGGGATGATTGGACAAAATTTGGTTAGCGTTTTACCATCTACATGATATTCACAATATAAATACAAAATTATGGACATACGGAAACGGGAGACCTATTTCTTCGTACTTTAGGGGTCATGAAAGGTCGAGAAAACGCAAAAGTAGAGAGTCGGCCGACGGTCTCGATTACAATACTTCCATCGCTTACGCTCGGAAATTAAAAACTTGTTTTGAATACAATGCATTCGGCCCATTTTCCAAATAAACAACGCATTCAGTTTAAAAATCAAGCCCGAACGTCAAAAACATCAAACTGAGTAATGGTTTATGGAATTTTTCGCCCATTTTTTTATACAAAATGTGGAAAATCGTGCAAATGAAAGCAGCTTTTGTGCGATGACGACTCCAACAAAGACTTCAAGAGGAATCCAGCGCCAAGATCAAAAGCGAGCAAAATAAAAATAAATTCATCGTCAAATGTTACAAGTGCCGCAAATATGGACACAGAATGCAGAACAAAAGTAAGCGGAAATCAAAGAGAAATTTCTCGTAATGATTTAACCCTGTAATGCATTTGTCAGAACTCGCTGATTCAAGAAACTAGGATTTGCGAGACTTTGATCGTGAAATTTGTCTGTGTGGCGAGACGACGCGTGTTCTCAAAAATCCTCGAGGAAAAAACGAACTCCTGGAAATAATCCGGGCAGATGTATGGTACTGGTGTGTGCGGAATCGTCGAGCAAATCGGGGTATTTTACATTTTTACCAGATGGACGGAAGTTTATTTTATGGAACATAAATCCGAAGGACTTTAAAACCACGGTTGCGGACAAATGCAAGAATCTTTATTAGCATTACTTTTTATATATCAATATTTTTTCACCACTATTTATACTGAATTAAAACGACCTTTATTTCAGGGTGGCGTGGGGTCGACTGCAGCTGTCTAAGACGAGTAAGTAATTATTATCTTTTTTATTTTTATTTCTGTCCCCGTAATTTACACCAGCCGCAGCGTATTTGGAGCCGGCGCTTAAAAATTAAAATAATTCGGTGTCGAATTTACAGCTGCGCTAAACGCGGTAATTTCTATTTCGGTTCGCGACCACAACAGTAATTAAAATTCCGTCAGCATAAATTTTTAACGAAATATTTCCACTGTTTCCCACATGATAGGTAATAATTATCGGTCTGAGGCCGGAATATTAATGAGGAAATTCAACTCTTCCCCCTTTTCATTCCGTTGCATATTTCATCGGCCGCGCTGTGTGATTGATTTTCGTTAAAAATTACAGGTGTTTGGGCTCTTCGTATCCCACTAACCGACTTCCCGGAAGCGGGCCAACGTCGCCCGGAAACGAATCCGGCGAATAAAAAGCGCGATTTTTCAATAAATTTCAATTTCGCCTTGTCGTACATTGGTCAGTCGAAAGAATCACACAACTTCAGCTCGCGATTCCAGGGGAATCAATCAAACTAAACGAATTAAAAGTAAATTGGTGTTTTAAATATCCATTATCTCGGAGATCGCAGCTGCTCTCGAAAAGAGACACAACATCGAGGAATTACTCTCAGGAGATATCTCGGTCCCGTGGTTTATTAAAGTTTGAAACTAAAACAATTTATATCCGGGCTGTGGGCACATTCGTATTTTAGCAAATCGAAACGATTTTCGCCCCTCATATACGCAGAATGTGAAAGGAGTTTTTTGCAAGTTTTAATCACCTATTAACTCCGGCGGAGGAACAATGCTAAAACTCCGATAAACCGAACGAATTCGGATTCATTCTGATTCATTTATTATGTTTGTGTGAAAGTATCGACTTACGCGCATCGCATGACTGCCGCCAATAAAGAGCGTTATTACGGGTTTTCTGTAATTTTATTTTTACGGACAAACGCCGTTAATTATTAACGAGCGAAGTTGTGCTCGTCATTAGCCGCCTCCATCGATTATTCACGACTTAAGAATTATGGAATGCTAATTTGCGTTAAGTAATCTACAGGTATAAGTGTTTGTCATCGTCGGATTACGTATTCATGAGTCCGGTAAAACCCGGACGGAAATGGCGGAGGCGCCGGGTTATCTCGTCGAACTTTTCAACCAACAGAACTGATTGTTCTAGTAGTGGTGTTCCGAAACGACTAAGTTTGCCTCGTATAATAAGTATCAAATATCAGTTCGGTGGTGTGTTTTGCCCCGACGACAAAAGTTAATTATCTCCCCGAAGAAAGCTCGTTCCGCCAAGCAAAAAATAATTAGCAGGACCGTCCGGATCAATCCGTTCCGGCAGCTTTGGTCCCCGGCACGTGTTCGTCGGCTTGCAAAAGAGCGAGCATAAAACAAACAAATCTCAAATCAGTTTGCGTAAAATTGGCTGCAATAAAAATGCCACGCCGAAGCATTCCTTTGCCAGTTAGATTACGTTTCGCGTTTAAAAAGCAATCCGGAATTTCGGGATCGAGGCGAAATCATCAACACCTCCTTTAACATCCCCGCCTCTAAGCAACACGTTCCGTTTTATTATTATTTTTCCCTTTTGGGGCGTTTTTAATAAGATTCTTCGGAGACAGTCTCGAGCACCGCCGAGGCCGTAAAAGGGGCAGCTGCAGACAAGGGAAAGTTCATCTATTAGGAGGAGCTTTGGGCCGTTTGCGAAAACGCTCATATTTTCCGCGCCATGAATCGATTACGCCTCGAACAATAAGTCGGTGAGCAGGTCAGAAGTTGGCGATTAGGGATCGATGCTTACTTAGGGCAGCGGAAGTTTCCGGATTAATTAAACCAAACAAAAGGAACTATATTCGGTCGGGCAAAAACTCGCTCCGCTGTCTCTGCATTTCGAACGACGCCAATTTAATCCTTTTATCCGGATCGTCGATAAAACCCCCATTAAGAAAAATGAAGCGTGAAATAAAATTGAATATTATCTTTCGGAGCAGTTTAAGATGACAAACTGTAACTGACAAGTCGGGATGCATTAGACATGCGAGCTCGAAGCGGCAATAAAACTTTCAAAACAATCGCGTCCTCTTAAGCTTGATAAACTCCTTTAACCGTATAAATCCGCGGGAATAAAAATGTTGCAGCCGAATTCGGTTAGATAAACCTGTAATATATAGACAACCAACAATGCAGGCGGGGAGAGATAAGCACAGACTTAACAGCGACTGAGCCGGTTATAGAATCTCCCCACCTATACCCGGTTTTAATATTAGTTTGCTTGAATGAAACGTAAAGAACACGCCACAATAAAACTAAGCTGTCATCAAATCGGAAGCATTTATGGCTCTTTCATAAGACAAAATGGACCATAAATCTCGTACGAAAAAATACCGCATCAAACAAGGTTCAGAGATATCCCCGGTAACGTATTGGGGTGATTTGCCCGCTCTCACGCTTGTCAGTTAAATGTCTAGATTTTTGGAACGCTAATCCGACCATGTTGATTTTAAATTAAAGTTCCGTCATTTGTGCCCGCCAACGCACGCTGATAATGCTAATGCCAATATTAAGCCGCATAAATCGATTCTACACAAACATTAAATGCACTCCACTACTAAAGCCACGCTCTAACGGCGGAATGCGACAACTTAATCACCCTAACGACGTTTCAATAACAACTCTTGTCCTAAAGCTATAGAAACGGTAAAATCCATCAAACAAGCCATTAATTTGCACAAATTCGTATTCAAAAAAAACACGGGCAACCATAATTATAGGGTCACAGTAGGTCATGGAAAAGTGCCGCCTCTCACTTTTGGACTTTACTAAATGCCCAAGGACCACACGCATCTGTATAACTGGTTGTCATAGTTTATTAAAAAGTAAAACTAATTCATTAAAGTAAAGTTTCTTGTTGTCGAAATAAGTCTACACATATTAAGAAGAAAAGGCAAAATGGAGCCCCGCCCACCCACCCTATCTCAATTGTAACGATTCGTTTTATTCGTCGTGAGCCATGGGGGCGGAGCTTAGCTGCAAGTGTTGTTTAAACAATTAATTCTATTAAGAAAAAAGGCAAAGTATAAGCCCCACCCACCCACCCTATTTCAATTGTGATGATTTTTTCAATCGTCGAGATCCATATTTTTTATAAAAAATTTACTAGTTTAAACGCGACTTCAATTTCTAAGAATGAAAAATCATTACACGTGAGAGGGGGTGGGTAGGTGGGGTTTATATTTTGCCTTGTTTTCTTAATATACATAATATTCTTTGAACAAGTGATACTCAAAAACATGTTTTTAATTATTGCAAAGAAATAAGATTTTGTAGTTAAACTCCGCCCTCTTGGTTCACGGCGAATAAAATAATCATCACAATTGAGATAGGGCGGGTGGGCGGGCTTAAATTTTGTCTTTTTGTTTTAACATGTGTAGAGTTAAGTTTCTTGTTGTAAAAAGATGGCTATGTATATTAAGAAAAAATAGTCAAAATATAAACCCCACCCACCCACCCTATTTCAAATCGGATGATTTTTTTATTTGTCGTGAGCCAAGAGGGCGGAGCTTGACTGCAAACTTCTTATTTCTCTACGAGAAATTAAAAACATGTTTTTGAGTATCGTATTCTTGTTCAAAGATTATTATGTATAATAAGAAAAAAATAAAGCCAAAGATTAGGCCCCACCCATATCTACCCAAATTTCAATTCTCACTTGTGATGAATTTTTCATTCGTTGTCAGATCGAGGGGCGGGGTTTAATAGCAAGATCCATAGGTATTTGTCTAAAGTATTTACCATTTTAAGCATGTTTTAAGTTTCTTCTTATATTTTGTCTTTTAAGAAAAAAGGCAAAATATAAGCCCCACCCACCCGCCCTATTTCAATTGTAATGATTTTTTTTAGTCATCGAGATCCATATTTTTTACAAAAATTACTAGTTTATACACGATTTGAATTTCTAAGAATGAAAAATCATTACACGGGAGAGGGGGTGGTAGGTGGGGTTTATATTTTGCCTTGTTTTCTTAATATACATAATATTCTTTGAACAACTGATACTCAAAAACATGTTTTTAATTATTGCAAAGAAATAAGATTTTGCAGTTAAGCTCCGCCCTCTTGGTTCACGGCGAATAAAAAAACCATCACAATTGAGATAGGGCGGGTGGGCGGGCTTAAATTTTGTCTTTTTGTTTTAACATGTGTAGACTTAAGTTTCTTGTTGTAAAAAGATGGCTATGTATATTAAGAAAAAATAGTCAAAATATAAACCCCGCGCACCCACCCTATTTCACATCGGATGATTTTTTAATTTGTCGTGAGCCAAGAGGGCGGAGCTTGACTGCAAACTTCTTATCTCTCTACGAAAATTAAAAACATGTTTTGAGTATCGTATTCTTGTTCAAAGATTATTATGTATATTAAGAAAAAAATAAAGCCAAAGAATAGGCCCCACCCATATCTACCCAAATTTCAATTCTCACTTGTGATGAATTTTTCATTCGTTGTCAGATCGAGGGGCGGGGTTTAATAGCAAGATCCATAGGTATTTGTCTAAAGAATTTACCATTTTAAGCATGTTTTAAGTTTCTTCTCATATTTTGTCTTTTAAGAAAAAAGGCAAAATATAAGCCCCACCCACCCGCCCTATTTCAATTGTAATGATTTTTTTTAGTCATCGAGATCCATATTTTTTACAAAAATTACTAGTTTATACACGATTTGAATTTCTAAGATTGAAAAATCATTACACGTGAGAGGGGGTGGGTAGGTGGGGTTTATATTTTGCCTTGTTTTCTTAATATACATAATATTCTTTGAACAACTGATACTCAAAAACATGTTTTTAATTATTGCAAAGAAATAAGATTTTGCAGTTAAGCTCCGCCCTCTTGGTTCACGGCGAATAAAAAAATCATCACAATTGAGATAGGGCGGGTGGGCGGGCTTAAATTTTGTCTTTTTGTTTTAACATGTGTAGACTTAAGTTTCTTGCTGTAAAAAGATGGCTATGTATATTAAGAAAAAATAGTCAAAATATAAACCCCACCACCCACCCTATTTCAAATCGGATGATTTTTTTATTTGTCGTGAGCCAAGAGGGCGGAGCTTGACTGCAAACTTCTTATTTCTCTACGAGAAATTAAAAACATGTTTTTGAGTATCGTATTCTTGTTCAAAGATTATTATGTATATTAAGAAAAAAATAAGCCAAAGATTAGGCCCCACCCATATCTATCCAAATTTCAATTCTCACTTGTGATGAATTTTTCATTCGTTGTCAGATCGAGGGGCGGGGTTTATTAGCAAGATCCATAGGTATTTGCCTAAAGAATTTACCATTTTAAGCATGTTTTAAGTTTCTTCTTATATTTTGTCTTTTAAGAAAAAAGGCAAAATATAAGCCCCACCGACCCGCCCTATTTCAATTGTAATGATTTTTTTTAGTCATCGAGATCCATATTTTTTACAAAAATTACCTAGTTTATACACGTTTGAATTTCTAAGATTGAAAAATCTATTACACGTGAAGGGGGTGGGTAGGTGGGTTTATATTTTGCCTTGTATTCTTAATATACATAATATTCTTTGGAACAACTGATACTCAAAAACATGTTTTTAATTATGCAAAGAAATAAGATTTTGCAGTTTAGCTCCGCCCTTTTTCACGGGAATTAAAAAAAATCATCACAATTGAGATTAGGGCGGTGTGGCGGGCTTAAATTTTGTCTTTTTGTTTTAACATGTGTAGACTTAAGTTTCTTGCTGTAAAAAGATGGCTATGTATATTAAGAAAAAATAGTCAAAATATAAACCCACCCATTCCACCCTATTTCAATCGGATATTTTTTTATTGTCGTGAGCCAAAGGCGAGCTTGATGCAAACTTCTTATTTCTCTACGATGAAATTTAAAACATTTTTTGAGTATCGTATTTTTGATTCAAGATTTTGTGTATATTAAGAAAAATAAAGCAAGATTAGCCCCACCCTTTTATCTATTAATTTTCTAATTCTCATTTTGATGAATTTTTCATTCGTTGTTCATATCGATTGTCGTTTATTATTCAAATTCCAATGGTATTTGCCTATACGAATTTACCTTTTTAAGCATTTTAAGTTTATTCTTATATTATGTTTTTAAGAAAAAAGTCATAAATTTAAGCCACCGACCCGCCCTATTTCAATTGTAATGATTTTTTTTAGTCATCGAGATCCATATTTTTTACAAAAATTACTAGTTTATACACGATTTGAATTTCTAAGATTGAAAATTCATTACACGTGAGAGGGTGGTAGGTGGGGTTTATATTTTGCCTTGTTTTCTTAATATACATAATATTCTTTGAACAACTGATACTCAAAACATGTTTATAATTCTTTAAAGAAATAAGATTTTGCAGTTAGGCTCGCCTTTCTTTCACGGGAATAAAAAAAATCATCACAATTGAGATAGGGCGGGTGAGCGGCTTAAATTTTGTCTTTTGTTTAACATTGTGTAGACTTAAGTTTCTTGTTATAAAAAGATGGCTATGTAGATTAAGAAAATAGTCAAATATAATCTTCCAAAATTTTGAATTTTCGATTTTTCCATTTTTCGAAATTCGATTTGGCGATATTCGAAATTTGATAATTACGTTCTCGATTTCCATTTTTCGACTTTTTTATTTTTCGATTTTTCAATTTTCGATATTTCGTTTTTTCTATATTTCGATTTTGGATTTTTATATTTTTAATTGTAGGTTGGTTTGTGATTTCTCGGATTTTCGTTTTTTCGAAGATTTGGTTCTCCGCATTTTTGATTTTTGTTTTCTTGAATTTTCGATTTTTCAATGTTTTCGTTCTTCAGTTTTTAAACCTTTCGATTTTTTTTTTATTCGATTTTTCGATATTCGAATTTTCAGTTTTTTTACTTCCGAATTTTGATTTTTCGATTTGATTTTTCAATTTTAATTTTATTTTAATCGATTTTTGGATTTCTCGATCTTTTGAAGTTTCGACTTCTCGATGTTTTAATTTTTCGATATTTGAATTTCTCGGTTTCGATTTTTCAATTTCCAAATTTTGAATTACGATTTTCCATTTTTGAAATTTCGATTTTCGTTATCGGAAATTTAATAATTACGTTTTCTCGATTTCCAGTTATCGACTTTTTAATTTTTCGCTTTTTCAACTTTCGATATTTCCTTTTTTCTATATTTCGATTCTTGGATTCTTTGATTTTTCAAATCTCAATTTTCGAATTTTTATTTTGCCGATTTCTCAGATTGGTTATTTCGAATATTTGATTCATCAAATTTTTGATTTTTTAAATTTTCGATTTTACCAATTTTTAATATAGTTTTGATTTTTTGAATTTTCGATTTTTCAGTGTTTTCGCACTTCGAACTTTAGACTTTTCAATTTTTTTCTTTTCGATTTTTCGATATTCGAATTTTCACTTATTTTGCTTTCCGATTTTTGGCTTCTCGATTTTTTAATTTTCGATTTTGTGAAGAAAGATTTTTCTGTTTTTTCCGATTTTCGAACTTTCAATTTTTCAAGTACCCGATTTCTCAAATCATCTTCAACACTTCAGTTTTGGTAATTTTTTCATTTCTGGATTTTTCGATTTTTCGATATTTTAATTTAATATTTTTCGATTTGTCAGTTTTCGAAATTTTGCTTTTTCTATTTTTTTGTTTCGATTTTCTCGATGTTTCAATTTTCCAATTGATCGCGGTTTCAATTTGTAAGTTTTTCATTTTTTAGATTGTCCAATTTTTTGATGTTGCGAATTTTTCAATTCTTCAATTTTCCAATTTTTCTACATTACAGTTTTGAAACTTCAATTTTTCGATTTTTCAACATTTCAACTTCAATTTTGGAAATTTTTACATTTCTGGATTTTTCGATTTTTCGATATTTTAATTTTGTATTTTTCGAAATTTTATAATTACTATTTCTCGATTTCCGTTTTTCGACTTTTTGATTTTTCGATTTTTCAACTTTCGATATTTCGTTTTTTCTCTTTCGATTTTTGATTTTTAGATTTTTGAACTGTAGGTTTGCCATTTCTCGGATTTTCGTTTTTCCGAAGAATTTTTGACTTTACAAATTTTTGATTTTTGTTTTCTTGAATTTTCGAGTTTTCAATGTTTTCGTTCTTTCGATTTGGTGACGAAAAATTTGTTCTATTTTCTCAATTTTCGAACATTCAAGTTTTCAATTTCTCAACTTTTCAACACGTCGTGTTTGGGAATTTTATCATGTCTGGATTTTTCAATTTTTCGATATTTTAATTTTATTTTTATCGATTTTCCAATTTCTCTGTTTTTCAATTTTTAGAAATTTCGATTTTTCGATATTTGAATTTTGACGATTTCTCGAGTTTTTAATTTTTCGATTTTTCAACTTTTGATGTTTCATTTTTTCTATATTTCGATTCTTGGATTCTTCAGTTTTTCCAATTCTCAATTTTCAAATTTTTGATTTTTCGGTATTTCGATTTTCGATTTTTAGATTTTTGAATTGTAGGGTTTCCGACTTGTGGGATTTTCGTTTTTTCAAATATCTTAATCAGCGAATTTTCTATTTTTCAAATTTTCGATTTTTGATTTTTTACTTTTCGATTTGTTCATTCCTCGAGTTCCCTAGTTATCGATTTCGAAATTTTCAATTTTGTGATTTTCTGTGAGATGTTTCAATTTTTTCGATTTTCCCACTTCAATTTTTAGACTTGTCAATTTTTTGCTTTTCGATTTTTGATTTCTCGAATTTTCGGTTTTTTGATTTTCGATTTTGTGAAGGTTGATTTTTCTATTTTTCCGATTTTCGAACTTCTATTTTTCAAGTTTTCGATTTCTCAACTTTTCAACACTTGAGTTTAGTGAATTTTTCCATTTCTGAATTTTTCGATGTTTCAATAAGTATTTTAATTTAATATTTTTCGGTTTATCGATTTGTGGAGATCTGGATTTTTCGATTTCTCGAGGCTTCTGAAGTTCCGACTTCTAGCTGTTTCAACTTTTCGATGTTTGGGTTTCTCGGGCTTTCGGCTTTTCCGTTTTTCAACATTTTAATTTTACGGAATTTTCCATTTTTCCATTTTTTGAAAATTCGATTTTGCGATATTCGAAATTTGCTAATTACGATTTTTTGATTTCCATTTTTCGACTTTTTGTTTTTTCGATTTTTCAACTTTCGATATTTCGTTATTTCTATATGTCGATAAGATTAGGCCCCACCCATACCTACCCAAATTTCAATTCTCACTTGTGATGAATTTTTCATTCGTTGTCAGATCGAGGGGCGGGGTTTAATAGCAAGATCCATAGGTATTTGTCTAAAGAATTTACCATTTTAAGCATGTTTTAAGTTTTCTTCTTATATTTTGTCTTTTAAGAAAAAAGGCAAAATATAAGCCCCACCCACCCGCCCTATTTCAATTGTAATGATTTTTTTTAGTCATCGAGATCCATATTTTTTTAGAAAAATTACTTGTTTATACACGATTTGAATTTCTAAGAATGAAAAATCATTACACGTGAGAGGGGGTGGGTAGGTGGGGTTTATATTTTGCTTTGTTTTCTTAATATACATAATATTCTTTGAACAACTGATACTCAAAAACATGTTTTTAATTATTGCAAAGAAATAAGATTTTGCAGTTAAACTCCGCCCTCTTGGTTCACGGCGAATAAAAAAATCATCACAATTGAGATAGGGCGGGTGGGCGGGCTTAAATTTTGTCTTTTTGATTTAACATGTGTAGACTTAAGTTTCTTGTTGTAAAAAGATGGCTATGTATATTAAGAAAAAATAGTCAAAATATAAACCCCACCCACCCACCCTATTTCAAATCGGATGATTTTTTTATTTCTCTTGAGTCAAGAGGGCGGAGCTTGACTGCAAACTTCTTATTTCTCTACGAGAAATTAAAAACATGTTTTTGAGTATCGTATTCTTGTTCAAAGATTATTATGTATATTAAGAAAAAAATAAAGCCAAAGATTAGGCCCCACCCATACCTACCCAAATCTCAATTCTCACTTGTGATGAATTTTTCATTCGTTGTCAGATCGAGGGGCGGGGTTTAATAGCAAGATCCATAGGTATTTGTCTAAAGAATTTACCATTTTAAGCATGTTTTAAGTTTCTTCTTATATTTTGTCTTTTAAGAAAAAAGGCAAAATATAAGCCCCACCCACCACCCGCCCTATTTCAATTGTAATGATTTTTTTTAGTCATCGAGATCCATATTTTTTACAAAAAATTACTAGTTTATACACGATTTGAATTTCTAAGAATGAAAAATCATTACACGTGAGAGGGGGTGGGTAGGTGGGGTTTATATTTTGCCTTGCTTTCTTAATATACATAATATTCTTTTAACAACACGATACTCAAAAACATGTTTATAATTCTTTAAAGAAATAAGATTTTGCAGTTAGGCTCCGCCCTCTTGGTTCACGGCGAATAAAAAAATCATCACAATTGAGATAGGGTGGGTGGGCGGGCTTAGATTTTGCCTTTTTGCTTTAATATGTGTAGACTTCTTTTCACAACGTGAAATTAAAACATGTTGAAAACGGAAAATTTTTAAAAGGAAATATCGATTTTGCAAATAGGCTCTACCTCATAATTTCAAAATCCATATTTCCTTGAAAAAATGTACCATTTTAACCATGTTTTATTGTTGTGAAAAGATGGCTATGTGTATTAAGAAAAAATAGTCTTTTGTCAATACCCATTGTTCAATTTCATGTTGCAAGACGTCTCAAATCATCAACTTCCTCAGACACTGAAGGTTTTCCAGGAGATTTCTATTAAAACGATGAGTTTAAATGACATGTTCCAAAAGACATTAATGACGACTGACACAGCCGAAAGGGTCAGCCGGCGTCAAACTAATATAGTACGTAACAAACCACAATTCAGCTTCTGATTGGAAATATGACGCTCTTTTTGTTGCCTTCCATCTCGTATTTAAATTCCAGCCACTGTCCCTTCGCTTGATTCTCGGACGTTTTTGTTTGGAAAAATTAGTTTGTGACATTTCCAATACGAAAAGAGTGCGTTTTTTGCATATTCGTGTTGGTTTATTTGGAGTTGGGTGAAATTTGCTTGTTTTTTCCGGGTACAAATCGCAAACCTGTGTAAAACAATTTCCCCTTGAACACGTCGCTTTTCCGATCGATGCCGTCGAACAAAAACAGGTAAATCATAATATTATTTCGCAGCAATTGAAAAGTGCCCCCAGACAGCGATATTTCCCGGACTCTGAAAAGTACGAAATCAATTTGCAAGCACAACAAACGTCTACCTACAGAAAGGAATCTGCAATAACTGCAAGCGACAAACATTACGTTGTTCAGCGTCTTAAATTAAATCGGAACGATGGTCGTAATGAAGTGGCGAATTTCTAGCGTTTCCGTGAAGGAAAAGTGCGAGAAGGATCACCTTATCTAAAGCACACACTTAGCTAACTCAATTTTGGGATAAATATTGTCCGTAATTGGATCCGAACTAATCAGATTTATATAATGATTCATTTAGCTGGAGGTAATTCATTTCACGGGTAATGTTCATGACGAAGACCATCAACGTAATTGGGGTTTTTTCATTCCCATGGTATTATGATTCGCGAAATAGCGAAATAAATGTCGGGGATTCTCCAAAGATCGCAAATTAAACTACGAAATGAAAAAGAATGGAGGCTGGAAATGTGGTTCGTGTTTTGAAGGAATTTTTCTCCTTGGGTTGTTGCAAAGGATTTCGGTTTCTATTTTAAAAACTTTACGAACATCTTGTAGAACTTGGGGAATAAATCACATTCCGGATTATTATCCTGAAGGAAGATCGATATTCCCAGAAACATGATGAATTATTTCGGCCAGAATTACGACTCGCTAACAATAAATTTTAAATTTATCGATTGGGTTGCGTCCGTGTTTAATGAAACTATGAGCTTTCCATCACTTTTAATGTAAAACAACGCTGTCAGCGGTGGTTTGTTGAGGGCATTTTTACGTGAAATCGGCGTCGTGACAGACGTAGGTTCGGCTATTAATTTATCCAGACAACCCGAAATACACACGGAAATTTTTATTTATAAAAATAATTCTGTTCGGGTCTCGGAGTAAGATCGACTTTAATAAACCTTTGTAGAGGTACGGAGAATAAAATAGCAAATAAAGAAATCTCAGAGAACACTCATTGTCAAACCTAAAAACAAAGCTCAGTCAGTATCAAAAACAAGAATTGATGTCCTTAATTCCATTGATCCTCTTATCATCATCCTTAAATATACGTAAGGTAAAAACTCTTAGAGACGGGGGACGGCGAAAGTAGTCAGAAATTTAAGCAAATTACTAAAGACAAGCTTTCTGAAGATTATGAAGTCCGCAAAGTTCAAACATTACGTCCTCGTTTAGAATAGTCGGATTCTCAGATATATCTCGGAGGAAAATATATTGTTTTATCTCACGAAACAAAATGAATTTATTTTTGATTCAGATTCAGATGTTAAATTATTGAAAATTTATCCTTCTAGAAAAGACAAAGATGTTTATCAAGCACTGCTGGATCTTGCCTTAGGTACTACGTATAAAAGAGTGATACACGTTAGTCACTGCTTAACTGCCGTATTTAAAGGAGTTGTAGAAGAAAAGTGGAGGATTTAAGTTGATTACTACAAAAATTTACCATTTTAGACATATTTTAAGTTTCTTGTTGTCGGAATAAGACAGATCGTCTGAGAACTTGTTTGATTTACAGACCAGAGCGCGCTCAAGCCATTATCGACTCTAAGCGTTCAGAAGCGATATGGTTGATTTGGACTATAATTTCTGCAGGAAATAGTTGTTCGGTCGGATTTTATAATGAATAAGTGAACATTTTTGGTAGATATTTAGATTATTTACAACCATAATATCACATGCCACATGTTTCACTCGATTTTGACATGTAACTATTTTTTTCTTTAACTAAGAATTAATTCTTTAATTGTGTTTATCTAGCAAAACGTTTCAAAATGAAATTAACAATATTGTTGCAATCGTAATAATCCACTGGATTTTTTTGGGGAAAATGTAGTTATTTTTATGTTTTGGAATCATTGTCTTCCACTTTGTTTGGGTTTTTTAATATTTTTAGTGACAATTTTTTGTGTTTGTTTTCGATACATTTAACACAATCGAAAATCATACATTTAAAAAGCGAAAAACGAAAAACCACTTTTCAATTTCTCTGTTTTTTTCTCGATTTTTCAGTTTTTCAATTTTTGGATGTTTCGATTTTTTGATTTCTCGCTTTTTCGATTTTTCGATTTCCCAATTTTTGTCATTTCAGTTTTGGAATTTTTCAATACACCCATTTTTAGTTTTTTGACTCCTCGATTTTCCAATTTTTCAATTTTATAAATTTTGAATTTTTGGATTTCTCGATTTTTCAGTTTTTTGATTTTCCAATTTTTGGTTTTCTCAATTTCTTGATGTTTTGGTTTTGGGATTTTTCAGTTTTTAGATTCTTCATTTTTATCGATTTTCCAATTTTTCGATATTTCGACTTTTCGATTGCTAAATTTTTCACTTTTTCGGTTTCTGGATTTTCTGCTTTTTCGATTTTTTGATATCTCAATTTGTCGATTTCTCTCAATTTTTCAGTCCTCAATTTTTTTTAATCTTTAATATTTCTATCTTAATTTTTCTAATTTTTAAATATTAGATTCTTCAGTTTTTTGATGTTTAGATTTCCCAATCTTTCGATTTTTCGACTTCTCTTATGTTACTTTTTTTTTGTTTTAAATTTTCAATTTTTCATTTTCTATGTTTCGGATTTTTCGATTTTAGGGTATTTCTCTTTTTCGATATTTTTCAATTCATCCATTTTTTAGTTTTTTGACTCCTCAATTTTCCAATTTTTCAAATTTTCGATTTTTTTTTTATTTTGATTTTTTGGATTTCTCGATTTTTCGGTTTTTTGATTTTCCAATTTTTAGTTTTCTCAATATCTTAATGTTTTAGTTTTCGGATTTTTCAGTTTTTAGGTTCTTCAATTTTTCAAAAATTTGAAAATCGGGAAATCGAAATTGAAAAAATTCAAATATCGAAAATTCCAATTTTCAAAAACTGAAAATTGGAAAAATCGAAAAGCCGAAATATCACAAAATCGAAAAATCGAGAAATCTAAATATAGGAAAACTAAAAACTTGAAATGTCCAGAAACCGAAAGATCAAAAAATCAAGAAAAATCTAAAATTAAAATATCGAAAAATTGAAAAATCCAGAAAGAGCAACATTCCCAAAATTGAAGTATTGAAAAGATAAGAAATCTAAAAGTTGAAAAATCAAGAAATCGAAAAACTTTAAACATTGAAAAACCGAGAAGTCGAAGAATTGAAAAATCGAAACATTGAAATCTGGATAAATCGAAAAATTGAAAAATTGATGAAAGTAAAAAATCAAAAAATTTTAAAACCGAAAAATAGAAAACTCGAAAAACTGAGTAAAAAAAACGAGAACTAGAAAAATCGAAAAATCTAAGATTAAAATATCGAAAAATTGAAAAATCCAGAAATAGAGGAATTCGCAAAATTGAAGTTTTGAAAAGATGAGAAATCTAAAACTTGAAAAATCGGGAAATCGAAGAACTTTAAACATTGAAAAACCGAGAAGTCGAGAAATGGAAAATTCGAAATCTCGGAAAATTTAAAACCGAAAAGTCGAAAATTGAAAGATTGAGAAATCCAAACATCAAAAATATGAAAAATCTCAAGGGATTGAAAAATTAAAAAGCCAAAGAACGAACTGAACAATTCCCAAAATTGAAATATATTTCAATTTGTCGATTTCTCTCAATTTTTCAGTCCTCAATTTTTTTAATTTTAGATTTTTCGACTTTTCGATTCTTCAGTTTTTTGATGTTTCGATCTCCCAATCTTTCGATTTTTCGACTTCTCTAATTTTTAATTTTTTTTTGTTTTAAATTTTCAATTTTTCATTTTTTAACTTTCGGATTTTTCGATTTTAGGGTATTTCTATTTTTCGATATTTTTCGACTTCTCGACTTTTCAGTCTATCGATTTCTCCAGTTTTTTCAAATTTCTCAATGTTTCGATTTCCTGGTTTTTCGATTTTTCGATTCTTCAGTTTTCCAGTTTTCCAATTTCCCAATTTTTCGTCATTTCAGTTTCAGAATTCTTCAATTTATCGACTTTTTTGTTTTTAAAATTTTTAATTTTTTGTAATTATTAATTTAAAACTTTTCATTTTCACCTTTTCGATTTCCTGATTTTTCGACGTCTCTAATTTTCCATTTTTCGATTTTTCCATGTTTCACTTTTTCCATTTTTCGATGATTTGATTCCGTGGTTTTTCAATTTTTTGACTTTTCGATTGTAAGAGTTTTCGAGTTTTCACTTTTCAGTTTTCCAATTTCCCAATTTTTCGTCATTTCAGTTTTCGAATTCTTCAACTTATCGATTTTTTTTATTTCAGTTTTTCAAATTTTTTGTAATTTTTAATTTGCAATTTTTCATTTTCAGCTTTTTGATTTCTCGATTTTTCGACGCCTCGAATTTTCCATTTCTCGATTTTTCGATGTTTCAATTTTTCAATTTTTCGATGTTTTATTTCGCAGTTTTTCAATATTTCGACTTTTCGGTTTTTCAAGTTTTAGACTTTTCGATTTTCTAGTTGTCCCGATATTTCAATTTTTTCATTTCTCTATAATTTGATAACTATGATTTCTCGGCTTTTTAATTACGTATTCGCTTTTTCAACTTTTGATATATCATTTTTTGTATATTTCGATTCTTGGAATCTTCAGTTCTTCTAAATCCCAAGTTTCAAATTTTTGATTTTTCGGTATTTCGATTTTTGAATTGTAGGTTTTCCGACTTTTGTGATTTTCGTTTTTTCGAATATTTTATTCAGGGCATTTTCGATTTTTCAATTTTTCAATTCTTCGATCTCTCAAATTATCGATTTTTGATCTTTTTACTTTTCGATTTGTTAGTTCCTCGAGTTCCCTAGTTTTCGATTTTAAATTTTTGTTTGTGACTTTTCGGAAGGTTTTTTAATTTTTTTTCGATTTTAGGACTTTCGGTTTTTTGATGTTGTGACTTTAGATTTTTCAATTTTACGTTTTTTGAAATTTTTGGGAGCTGCCTAGATACATTACTTACTTTATAGATGTAAAAACAAAAATCGCAAAATCAAATTTTTCAATTCTTCAAAAAGCGAAATTTATTTGGCGTTACTTCAAGGGCGAGGGAAATTCTGTCGTCATTTTTTGTCCTGGGCGAAAAACATTTTCTTTAAAACATTTATTTTAAGAATATATGAAGAATTAAAAATGAATTACAAAATTTTCGGATTAACTCTTAAAAATGACGACTCGACGCTTATTTTAGCCGCACTTCTCCCGATAATGGAGAACAAAAATTTACCTTGGCGTTAATGCCACAACGGTTGGCGAATCGCGTCGTCTTTAGATTGCGGCGACTCTCGCAGCGAAAATGGTGGATGCGCCGGGCCATTAATTCTCTTTTTGAGCTACTAATCCTTTGAAAGTGACGACAAAGTTAAAAACACGTATAACAAAGTCCACTGAATTAATTCCGTCGCTTTGTAATCATACCTGCAACCTCAAATCTTGTGATAAAAAATTCCCACTTTTTGTCAGTCTTAAAATACGCGGACAACTAGATTAATTAACCAGGAACACAACAACCATCCCCGTGTTCATTTTCCATCTCGTGGCGTTATTTCGCGAAACCAATGGTCGATCCGGGCCACGATCCTCTGCGGAAAAACACCAAACAAAAACCCGCATCTCGCGCTCCGTAATCTACCAAGGTAATCGTTCCCATCCCGTCGAATTTCCGTCTTCAATTTGCGAAAAACCGGCGCTGCACATAATTGAAAGTATTTCTCCGGCGGCGTTTGCTTACACGGACCGGAGTTACGAGCTGCATCTGCCTCATTATGACACCCTCACCCGAATTGCAATTTCGCTCCGATCTTGAAGGTCGTTCAATATCGCCGAAGAAGTATGGCCGGGATGTGTCGAGATTAAAGGATCGACGGTTTCGATTTATTTTACTCATCAGTTTCCTTCTCTGCGCTCTAATCTTGTATCTTCCACCTTGGCGGATTATTCCTGACGGCCGCGTTACTCCGCAAGAGATAACCAACTCTAATATCGCCGGATTACAAGCGTTTTTATTCCGAAAGTCGCGCCGTTCAAAAACGACAAATAGATAACCCAAATCCGCAAAATAATTCATAAAGTCGCAAAAGTGAGTTACGGTCAAAGTTTCGCATTCTTCGCGCGAAACGCGATGTATGCAAATACGAGCCGCGCTAAATTTCAAACATAAATATGAAGGAGGATTTGGGATGTGCAAACCCGGATTCGGGATCTGCGCACGGAGGTATAATTAAAATGACAGCTGGTTGAGGCTCATCTGAGCCAAAACAAGTCATTACCTCGATTGATACTAATGCCGAACAACCGTTTATCCCGTTAGCGGCTCCCAAATAAACGGAGTTTTTTCCGGGACACGACCCTCTAAAATATTCCGAAGTGAGTTCATCTCTGTCGCGGATAGATTTTTCTGCGAAATGAAAAATGTTCTACATAATGAAATCGATTTCGCTGCGGCTTATCGAATCCCGCCTTCGTCCTGTAGCCCTTAATAGAGCTCGATCTCGAATTCTTGTTTTTACCGAATTTTTACAGCTAGAGACACGTGTCTCTTAATCCTTCGAGTTCTGCTCGCTTGCGTGTCTCCGCTTTATATTCACTTACGCTGCTTTTATATTTCCCTGTTATTTGTTATATTTGCCGTGGTAATTACGCTCGGAACGCTCGTTAAACTGACAACACCCATAATTATTGTAATGATTTTCCACGTTCTTAACGCAAATGAAAGGCCACGAAGCCGATAAGCAACTGGTTTTATTAAAAAATCGAACGGGGCGCAACCGGTAAGTGTACAGGGTTTATTTTGGGTTATTTTGAGAGGACTGCTCTCTTTAAATGAGAAATAAATTTAAAGCAGATAACCAACAGGAAAAATGTTGACAAACTCAATTTGTCTCAAGATTCCAAGAATCGAAATATACAAAAAATGATATATCAAAAGTTGAAAAAGCGAATACGTAATTAAAAAGCCGAGAAATCATAGTTATCAAATTTCGAATATCGAAAAATCGAAATTTCTAAAAATGGAAAACATCCAAAAATTGAAACATCGAGAAGTCGAAACTTCAAAAGATCGAGAAATCCAAAAATCGATTAAAATAAAATTAAAATTGAAAATCAAATCGAAAAATCAAAAATCGGAAGGTAAAAAAACTGAAAATTTGAATATCGAAAAATCGAATAACAAGAAAATTGAAAGGTTTAAAAAACTGAAGAACGAAAACATTGAAATATCGAAAGTTGAAAAATCGAAAAATAAAAAAGTCGAAAAATGGAAAAATCGAAATTCAAAATTTTGGAAGATTAAAATTAAAAAAAAATTGAAAAGCCGAAAACCCAAACATCCAAAAGTTGAAACATCGAGAAGTCGAAACTTCAAAAGATCGGGAAATCGAAAAATCGAGATCTCGATAAATCGACAAACCGAAAAATAATAAATTAAAATATCAAAAAATCAAAAAATCCAGAAATAGAAAAATTCCCAAAACTGAAATATTGATAAGTTGAGAAATCGAAAACTCGAAAAATCGAAAGTTCGAAAAATGGAAAAATTGAAAAATCTTCCTTCACAAAATCGAAAACTGAAAATTCAAAAATCAAAAATCGAAAATTTGAAGAATCAAAAATTCGATAACTGGAAATGGAGAAATCATAATTATCAAAATTCCAGTATCGAAAAATCGAAATTTCGAGAAAAGTGGAAAAATCGAAAATTCAAAATTTCCGAAATTGAAATTTTGAAAAATCGAAAAATCGTAAGCATCGAGAAGTCCAAACCTCAAAAGATCCAGAAATCGAAAAATCGAGAAGTGGAGAAATCAACAAATCGAGAAATATGAAACTAAAACATCGAAAAATCGAAAAATTCAGAAATGCAAAATTTCCAAAACTGATATGTTGGGAAGTTGAGAAACCAAAAATTTTAAAAATCGAATGTTCGAAAATCGAAAAAAATTGAAAATCTTCTGCCACAAAATTGAAAAATGGAAAAACCGAGAAAATCAAAAAGTCTAAAAACTGAAGAATGAAATCATTGAAATATCGAAAATTCAAAAACCAAAATATCCAAGAAATCGATTAACCTACAATTTAAAAATCTAAAATTATTCTAAAATTGAAATGTCTAAAAATCATAAATTCGAAAATCGAAATACATAGAAATAACGAAATATGGAAAAATCAAAAGTAGAACACTGGGAATCGAGAAATCGTGATTATCAAATTTCGGATATCGAAAAAATTTCGAAAAAAATTCCTGAAATTGAAATTTTGAAAAATCGAAAAATCAAAACTGGGAAATCAAAACATCTAAAAATTGAAAAATCGAAAGATCAAGAAACCGAAAAGTCGAAATTCGTGAAATCGACCAATCGAAAATTATGAAATTCAAATATCGAAAAATCGAAAAATCCAGAAATGGAAAAATTCCCAAAATTGAAGTTGAAATGTTGAAAAATCGAAAAATTGAAAAATTTCAAGACTGTAATGTGAAAAAATTGGAACATTGAGGAATTGAAAAATTCGAAATATCGAAAAATTGGAAAATCTAAAAAATAAAAAACTTAGAAATCGAAACCGCGAACAATTGGAAAATTGAAATATCGAGAAATCGAAACATCAAAAAATTAAAAAAGTAAACTATCGAAAAATCGAAAAAATCCAGATATGGAAAAAATCACTAAACTAAAGTATTGAAAAGTTGAGAAATCGAAAACATGAAAAATCAAAAGTTCGAAAATCGAAAAAATAGAAAAATTTTCCTTCACAAAATCGAAAGCTGAAAAATCGAAAAATCAAAAAGTCGAAAATGGAACTCGAGAAATTATAAACATCAAATTTCGAATATCGGAAAAAGTGAATTTTCGAAAAATGGAAAAATCGAAAATTCAAAATTCAAAAGATCGAGAAGTGGAGAAATGCAAAATTCCTAAAATTGAAATGTCGAAAAGTTGAGAAATCAAAAACTTGAAACATCGAAAGTTCGAAAATCGGAAAAATTGAAAATCTTCCGTCACAAACTCGAAAAATCGATAAATTTAGAAATCAAAAATCGAAAAGTAAAAAAACTGAAAATTCGAATATCGAAAAATCTAAAAAGAGAACAATTGAAAAGAACGAAAACATTGAAAAATCGAAAATTCAAGAGATCAAAAATTCGGTGAATCTAATATTCGAAATCACGAAACCTACAATTCAAAAATCTAAAATTCGAAAATCGAAATACCGGAAAGTCAAAAATTCGAAAATTGAGATTTAGAAAAATCGAAGAATCCGAGAATAGAAATATAGAAAAAACGAAATATCGAAAAATCAAAAAGTCGAAAAATGGAAATTTCTAAAAATGCAAAAATCGAAAATTCAACATTTCGAAAATTGAAATTCAAATACTCGAAAAATCAAAACCGAGAAATCGAAAAATTGAAACATCGCGAAATCGACAAACCGAAAAACATAAAATTAAAATATCAAAAAATCGAAAAATCCTGAAATTGAAAATTTTCCAAAATTGAGATTGAAATGTTGAAAAATCGAAAACTTGAAAAATTCGAAACATCAAAAAATTGGAAAATTGAAAAATTGAAACATCGAGAAATCGAAGCATCAAAAAATCGAGAATTTGAAAAATTGATAAAATTGAAAAACTGAAATATCTGAAAAATGAGAAATTGAGAAATCGAAAAATCCAAAATTTAAGAAATCAAAAAATTAAAATGTAAAAAATTGGTGAACCGGAAAATTGAAGAACCGAAAAACTGAACAATCCCAAAACTCAAATATCGAAAAATTGATCAATCGATAAATCGAAGAAAAATGGAAGATAAAAAAAACTGAAAAATCCCAAAACTGAACATCGGTAAATTGAGAAATCAAAAATCTGAAAAATCGAAGAATAGAAAAATTGAAAAACCCAAAATCTGAAAATCGAGAAATTGAGGAACTGAGACTTCGGAAAATTGAGAAATCGAGAAATAAAAGAACCTAAGATTGAAGACTCGAAAAATTGAAAAATCACTAAAATCAAAAAATCGAGGAATTGAAAATTGAAATTTTTAAAACTCCAAACTGAAATAACGCAAAATTGAGGAAATCAAAAACTGTAGTTTTAATTTTTTTCCAAAAACCTCAACGTCTAGGATAAGAATTCAACAGGGATTTGTTACATTTTAACATTTAAATAACATTTATTCGACAAAATTGTAGGATGATACCAGTTCTTGGGGATGGACACGGGGGCGGGGCTTCATAAACGAACAAATTTTGATTATCCTTACGATAACCTTAAAACGTTTGGAAGATTTCAGAGCATTAGTTTTTGCAGTTTCAAAGCTAAATTGGAAAATGTTACACAATTTTGATTTTTTTTCCAAAAATTTAGATGTTTAGGGTAAAAAATCAACATGGATTCATAAACTACATGTGCAGGAGTATCTTATTTTATAAAATTTTAATAATTACATTTGCACGGTAATCCTAATATACATATAAAATTTGACAACCTGACTTGGGGTCATGAAAGCTCGAGAAATCATGAAAGTAAGGTGCATAAAACCTTACCTTGACCAAAGCTAGATTCATCTCTACATCCGATGTGCCGCTGCATCGTTTGCCACATCCGCTCCCTGCCGTGTCATTTGAATTCACATTGAGCTTCTGCGGTGCATTCGCCGGCTTTTCTGGCGCGATTTAGCGTTCGTCGACGGGAGGTGTCCGTAATTATTTTTATTTGGTTCGTGGAAGTGCGCTTTCGGGAAATAATTTAGGGAGGTCGACTTTCGGCGGCGTTATTTATTGGGATGGACAAAGGGTGCGCGCGCCTTTCACGGGCGAATCCTTGGCGGCAATCCAACGCAATAAATTACATCCTCGTAAAGTGTGCTCACCGTCAGTTGTCAGACTCTCCTGAAACAGATATCGCCACATTAAGGCGTCGTATTGATTGCCGGTTAAAAACTGCCTCCATCTCGGCTCTTTTTTCCCGAATTTATTGCGTCGTTCGCCCGATTTAAACTATCCAACTTTGTCGGTTTATTCCCGAACTTTTTATGTACATTACGTGAGACTCAATTGTTTTCCAACTTCCTGATTTGATTTTTTTTAAATCCGGCGCGCGCGAGGGATTCCGTTATTAAAATCTCCGGCCCGAATCGAGCAGTTTAATCCGCCGCCCCCGGTTCTATTAATAAAAGCGCAACGAATTAGGGGAAATTATCCGAAATTATCTGTTGGCGGCGTTGTCTGCGTGACCGATGGCTCTTAGCTACGCACTAGATTAGAAAGAACCGCCGCTTCGCGAGCGATTAAATTAAAAGACGGCACACACTCCACCTCGCAATTACAACTTTGCTAATTCATTCCGTACTATTAATTTGTGCATAATGTAGTTATTGTACAAAAGCCCGCGTTAACAATATCGACAAAAGCGTCTCTGTGCGTGTTGAATTAAATTAGATTTTCCTGCTATGGTCGAACAAATCTGCATTCCTCATCTGAACAAAGCGTCCATTCAAATGAACAACTTAATTTTAGGCCTGCGACTCCCTCTTGCGGCTTTATTCTTCCACGGACCGCCGCAAGCGGAATGCGCAAAATTCGGCCCACGAAGAGACCGACGAGAAAAATTAAATTTACTTATGCAGCTTTTGTGCAGATCGCATTCAACGAACCTCTGAACGTGGTCGAAATCCTACATTCAGGGGCAAGGACAATAGCAATGTCAGTCATAAAAGTAAAGAATAACAACTGACCTAAAACCCCTGTGGAGCTCCCAATGTTGGCATCACTGGTTTGGATCAAACGTTTAATAACTCCACGAAGTAGTCATAGTTTCGGAAGCAGAATGTAGTGGTCCAAGTTCGACAGCTTTTAACAACACGGAATTAATTTAGTGTTTTTTTTTCTGTTTTTGACTTTGTCGTCACCTTCAAAGATTACCAAGTCAAAAAGGAGAGTTAATAACCCGGCGCATCCACCAGTTTCATTGTAAAATTCGGACACGGTCTGCAGTGTCCACGAATGTCGACGCGTTTCGCCAACCGTGGTGGCATCTTTCCGAACGGAAGAATTACTCTCATAACTTAAACTGTGTTTTCTAACATAGACTGTACTTTTGATGTCTGTAATGATGAAAATGGAAGGAGGAGACGCTGAAGATTTTTATCAACTAGTGAGACAAATAAGAGTCAAAATAATGTGTAAATAATATCAAATATAAAATACTACAGTGATATTAAACTGCCTAATTTATTTTCCGATTTTCCACTTTTTTGTTGTTTCGATTTTTCAATCTTTCGTTTTTTCAATTTTTTTAATTTTTTATTTTTCTTCCGTTTACTAAGAGTTCGATATTTCGATTATTCAATTGTCCAGTTTCCAGATTTTTGGATTTTTTTTAGTTTCCCAATTTTCCGAATTTTCATTTTCTCGATTTCTCGATTTATCGATTTTTTACAATTCAAATTTTTCGATTTTCGGCTAATTCGATTTCTGGATCTTTTGATGTTTTGATTCACCGTTGTTTCGATTTTTCGATTTTTGAATTTTTCGTTTTCTCGATTTATGAAATTTTTTCAATTTATCGGTTTTCTCAATTTAAATTTTTAGATTTTGGACTATTTCGAATTCTGAGATCTTTTGATGTTTCGAGTTTTTAATGATGTAATTTAATGATTTCTTGGGTCTTCGATTTTTTAAATTTTGTATTTTCGATTTTTTCTTTTTTCGTTTACAATTTTACGAATTTTTGATGTTCCCGGTTTTTCGATTTTTCAAATTTTCGACTTCTCGACATTTCGGTTTTTCGATTCTTAAAAATATTCGACTTTTCTTCCTTTTCGATTTTTCAATTTTTCTGATTTTTTTTTATTTATCAATTTTTCAATTTTTTGATGTTGCGATATCTCTGTTTTAGATCTTTCGGTTCTTCGATTTTCTAATTTTCAATTCTTCGAACTTTTAAATTTTAGATTTTTCATTTTTTGATATTTTGGTTTCTCGATCTTTACATTTTTCGACTTGTTGGAATTTTGATTTTTCGATTTTTCAATTTTTCGATTTTTGTAATGTTGACATTACCTGTTACAAAATAATAACGTAAAAGGAATCCTGCGTACATAAAGGTTATTATTATTACTCTACGCGATTTCTCTATTTTTAATTTCTCGATTCTTCAGACTTTTTTTGATGTTTCGATTTTTAAATTTTTCCAGTTAAAATGTTTTTTCCTTTCGTTTTTTCAATTTTTTTGTTAAACATTTCCTGATTCAGTTGTTCGACTTCTCAATTTTTCAATTTTTCGATTTTTCTGTTGACCAAGATTTCGATTATTCAAATGTGATTCAATTTCCAGATTTTTCGATTTTTCGATTTATCGTTTTTTTAAAAATTCAAATTTTTCGATTATGGTCCAATTCGATTTCTGGATCATTTGTTGTTTCGATTTCTCGTTTTTTAGTTCTCTCAATCTGAAAGTTTGAAGAATCGAAAAACTGATATGTCAAAAATTGGAAAATCGAAAACTGAACGATCGAAATATCGAAAAGTTGAAAAATTGGAAAACTGAGAAATCGAAAAATCTAAAATTTTAACTTTAAAAAACTGATAAGGCGAAAAATCCAGAAACTGAAAAATTTAAAAATCGAAAAATCGAGAAACTGAAAAGTTGAAAAACTGAAAGGTAAAAAACAAGAAATTGAAAAACGTGAAATATAAAAAATCGAGATAATGAAAAATCAAAAATTTGAGGAATCGAAAAACTAAAAAATCGAGAAATTGGAAAATAGTAGGTATAAGCGAAATGTCGAAAAATTAGAAAATCGAAATACCGAAAATTGGACAAAACGAAAAACGGAGAAATCGAGAAATCTTAAAATTGAAACATCGGTGAATCGGAAAATCGGAAAATCGAACAATCCAAAAATCGAAAAATCGAGCAATCGAAAAATTTAAAAACTGAAAAATGAAAAAAAATCGAGAATTCGAATATCCTGACAAAAATTTAGATAAAGAAAAAATTTGAGAAACCGAAAAACTGAAAAATCGAGAAATTGAAAAATCCCAAAACTGAAATGTCGAAATATTGGAAAATCGAAAAATCGAGAAATTGAAAAATTCAAAAATCGAGAAATCAAGAAATTGAAATTTGAAAATCTGAAGAATGGAAAAAACCGAGAAATCGAAAAACCTAAAATATAAATAATCGAAATATTGAAAAATGAAAAATTTGAGGAATCAAAAAGTGAAAAATAGAAAAAATGAAAAATCGCAAAATTGAAAAGTCGAAAAATTGGAAAATCGAAAACTGAAGAATCGAAATATTGAAAATTGGAAAATCGAAAAAAACGAAAAGCTGAAAAATCGGGAAACTGAAATTTTTCAAAAATTGAAAAAATCGATGAACTGAAAAATTGAAATACTGAAAAATGGAAAAAAACGAGAAATCGGAAATCCTGAAACATAAAAAAATCGAGATATTGAAAAATAAAAAATTTGAGGAATCGCAAAATTAAGAATTCCAGAAATTGAAAAATCCCCAAAAAAACGAGAAATCGAAAAAACCTAAAATATAGAAAATCGAAATATTGAAATCAAAAATTGGAATCAAAAACTGAAAAATCGAGAAATTGAAAAATAGCAAAAGTGAATTGTCGAAAAATTGAAAAATCAAAAACTGAAAAAATTGAAAAATCGGAAAACCAAGAAATCGAGAAATCTTAAAATTGGAACATCGAGGAACCGGAAAATCGAAATATCCCCAAATCAAAAAATTTAAACCTAAAAAAAAACGATAAATCGAAAACTCGGTAAATTGAAAAATTCAAAAATAAAGAAATTGAAGAATTGAAAAACTGAAAAATGAAAAAAAAAACGAGAAATCGAATTAAAAATTTGAAGAATCGAAAAATTGTAAAACCGAAAACTCAGTAACCGAAATATCGAAAATTGGAAAATCAAAAAATCGAAAAGTTGAAAATCCGGAAACCGGAAATCGAGAAATCTTAAAATTGGAACACTGAGGAAAATGAAAAATTCAAAATTGAAAAATCGAGAAACTGAAAAACTGAAAAATGAAAAAAAAACGAGAAATCGAAAATCCTAGAATATAAAAAATCGAAATATTGAAAAATCAAAAATTTGAGGAATCGAAAAACTGAAAAATCGAGAAATTGAAAAATCCCGAAACTGAAATGTTGACAAATTGAAAAATAGAAAACTGAAGAACCGAAATATCGAAAATTGGAAAATCAAAAATTCGAAAAATTGAAAAATCGGAAATTCGAGAAATCGAGAAATCTTAAAATTGGAACACCGAGGAAGCGGAAAATCAAAAAAAACAGAAATCTAAATATACCAAAATCAAAAAATTTAGACTTAAAAAAAACTAAAAATTGAGAAATTCAAAAATCGAAAAATCGGGCAACTGAAAAATTCAAAAATCAAAAAATCAGGAGATTGAAAAATTGAAAATTTGAAAAATGAAAAACCAAAAGGTGAAATCCAATCAAAATTCGAGGAATCGAAAATATGAAAAATCGAGAAATTGAAAAATCCCAAAACTGAAATGTCGAAAAATTGAAAAATTGAAAACTGAACAACCGAAATATCGAAAATTGGAAAATCAAAAAATTTAAAAATTGAAAACTTCAAAAATCAAAAAAACGAGAAATTGAAAAACTGAAAAACGAAAAATCGAAAATCCTACAATATGAAAAATCTAGATATTGAAAAATTAAAAATTTGAGGAATCGAAAAACTGAAAAATCGAGGAATTGAAAAATTCCAAAAGTGAAATGTCGAAAAATTGGAAAATCGAAAACTGAAGAATCGAAATATGGAAAATTGAAAAACCGAAAAGTTGTAAAATCGGAAAATCTAGAAATCGAGAAATCTTAAAATTGGGGAATCGGAAAATCGAAAGATCACGAAATCGAAATCTCCCAAAATCAAACAATTTAAACTTAATAAATCGAAAAATCGAGAAATTGAAAAATCGAAAAATCGAAAAAATCGAGAAAGAAAAATTGAAAAAGCGAAAAATTTAAAACTGAGAAGTCGAAAAATCGAATATCGAGAAATAGAAAAATTGAAGAACGAAAAATCTAAAAATTTAATATTAAATATTTAGAGGATCAACAAAAAATTGAAAAACAGAAATGCAACATCATAAAATTGAAAAATTAAAAGATTAAAAAAGTAAAAAATTGAAAATCGAAAGCCGAAAGTTCAAAAAACGAGGAATCAAACAACCAAAAAAAAAATAAAAGTATTGAAAAATCCAAAATTACATGAATGGAAATATTCAAATTGAAAAAACTTGAAAAATCGAAACATTCAAAATTGACAAATCGAGAAGGCGAAAAGTCGAAAGACCGAAAGTCGGAAAATTGAAAAACTAAGAAATCAAAAAAAAAAAAACATTGAGAAATCGAAAAAGGAGAAATCGAAACATCAATAGAACAAGAAAAATCGGAAAATTAAGAAACTCAATCGATAAATCGAAAAATCGGGAAACATCGAAATCTCACTAAATCGAGAAAAGTCGAATGATTTTAAAAATCGAAAAGTCGAAAGTTAAAAAACCGAGGAAGCGAACAACCTAAAACTTAAAAAAATCGAAAATTATAGGAATATATAACATTTAGCACTTACAAGGTAAGACTGATTTTGGCAAATAACATCCCATAAGAAAATAAAGGGCGGGTGGGCGGGGCTAGCACTTGCCTAGATAAGACTGATTTTGGCAAATGAACAAGATAAGAAAAAAACGGGGCTCCACTCAAGTTGATTTTTTCCAGAATAATTCGAAGACTTCTATGAAAATAAAGCTGAAAAAAGAAGTACAAAATGCGAGCGCAGCGAGCATGTTCAGGTGTAAATTAAAAAAATATTAATGGGTATCGCCGAGAAGTTAAATTATTAATATTTTTCCATTTTTCAACTTTTAAGTTTTCAGATTTTTCAATTTTCGGTATTCGATTTTTTTTGGAATTAGCAAATTTTCAATTTTATGATGTTGCGATTTCTCTATTGTTCAATGTTTCGATTCTTCTAAATTTGGAAATTTTATTTTTCGATTTTTCGGTTCTTTTGGCCTGACCTGACCTGGTGTTTCATTCTAAAGACGTCACCTGGTCGAACTGACCTAATTTCGCTATCTGATGACTTGATCTGGCCTGATTTAACCTGAGTTGAAGACTTCACTTGGCTTGTCTGACCTTATTTTTCTGACGTCTTGGTCTGATCTGACTTAACTTTTCTTTTTAATTACTTAGCCTGACCGCACCTGACCTGACGTTCTTGTTTGGCCTGCATTATCTGACATTTCTTTCTAATGACTTGGCCTGGCGTCACCTGATTTGACTTTTGTTTCTGACTTTAGCTTGACCCGACCTTGAGCTGACTTGACTTTTTTTCTCAGGCATTAAACCGCTGCCAGTATTTACGTCGAACTTTTCTGGAAGGTCAAACATGTTATAAACTTTTTCATCGAATATCGTAGTATCAGTAAAAAATAACCAACAAACTTTCAATAACCCGAGAAATAAAGCAGAAAATCGGCTTTTCTAAAATTACATATTTTATAAGTCGATCCGTCTTTAAACTTAGTGAATTTTTCCACCCACAGAAATTCAGTTGGCAGCGACACACGCCGGATGTCACTATAGCCCAAAGCTAATGAGATTCCCCCGTAAGAACCTCCGTCCCGTGCACTCTCCAAACCGGACTTTATCTCAAGACTCCCTCCATGTGCATAGTTTTCGCCTCGGGCTTCAAAACTTCGGCCCGGATCGCCCCGAGCACGTTCGGCGCCGCGACTTCCCGGAAATAAAGCGAGTTTGCGAAATATTTGCATCCGAAAGTTTTACAAAGCTTACGCGGGGCTTTTGACGGCGCGCTCTCCGCAAGCTCTCTCGCCAAATCCGAATGTTAGTTATGTCATTGTTGGATCGCAAATCCGCCGATACGTCAACCAGATGCAGCATAACGGCATGATAATGCCGATCGTTTTGACTGCGCATTATGTGCCCGTAGCCCGTAATCTCGCAACGTCACCCTCCTCGGGGAGCCGTAAGAAAAAGCCGCTTTGTGTTACGTCTCTCCGGTCGCCAGTTGGGCCGAGGCGGCTAATTAATACGTGGCCTTTCGGAGGACGTTAGCGTGCTTCCGGATGTGTAAAAATCTCGAACGACCATGTCGGGGTAACCGGAGCCGGGGCGGTATTGTCGTGCTCGATGCATTATGCATCGTTAAGGCAGGAACAAGTCGACGGTGAAGAATGGCAAACATGATACGTATGCTGTAATTATGTTGTGCATTATGCAGGCTGCAATTAACCCTTGTTTATCCCTTGTTATGGTAATTTCATCAAAGAGGAAATCTTAACTGGGAAGCCATAAATCCAATAGGTGCCTCGAGAAAAAGGCGGCTTGATATGGCCCGAGATGGATGGTTGCGCGTACTTTACCGTAATGGCGTGCTAATTCGTTCTTGTTGACGACGAGTTCTGCATTTAAAAAACAATATGGGGTCAAGCGATAAACTGTACAGACTGACGGCTAGAATTTGCTGCATAACAAAGTTCAGAATCACGCTAAATTAGTGAAGAAACGTTTTAATCTAGATTCAACTGCATTCATTTTATCTCAAGACATCGTTTGTTAAATAAATTCATCATGTTAGAATACGCAATATAAAAATTTTAATATTCAAAAGTTGTTAATGATTAACAATAATATAGCTGTATAAAACAATCAAGACGAAGAAATAATCACCCTACTTAAAAGAAATATATAGATACTCCCTCATATATTTTCAAAAAAATAAACAGTATTAAAAGATGAAGGAAACTTATAAACGTATAAAATATAATACAATGCAGTTACAAAAAAATTGTTCGAGGGTTATTTCGACAGAAATAACAAACTGGCTTGAATTTTTCAATTCCTCAGTTCTTAACTTTTCGAGTTTTCAATTTTTCTTTTCTACAATTTTTCGTTTCTTTTTTTCTTGATTTTTACAATTTTTCGATTTTTCAATGTTCCGATTTTACAATATTTTGTTTCTTTAATTTTAGTTTTTTCAATTTTTCGATTTTCATGTCATCCTGACGGATTATGTTGAAGTATGGGGCTTTTTTTGACGACAGCTAATTTTGGCGTGCTCGTGTGACACGCATGTGACATTAAAAAAAAACAATGGTACAAGGTTTTTGGATCAGAACTTTCCTCGGTTCTGAAGTATAAGTCCAACAAATCCCGTTTCTTTGAAAAATTCTGATAAACTCTATAAAGTAAAATTCAGTAGTATAAATAATAAACCGACTTGAATTTTTCAATTCTTCAATTTTAATTTTTTTCGTTTCTTCTATTTTTCGATTTGCGATTTTTCAATTTTTCATTTTTTGTTTTAAATTTTGCAGTTTCTCGATTTAAAATTTCTCAAGTTCTCAATTTTCAGTTTTTCGTTTCGGCTTTTATTTATTTTATTTTTACAATTTTTCGATTTTTCAATGTTTTGATTTTATATATTTTTTGTTTTTTCAAATTCAATTTTCCAGTTTTTCAATTTCTCAATTTCCAATTTTTTATTTTCAACTTTTGAATATTTCAATTTTTAGATTTTGCAACTTTCTAGTTTGAGTTTCTCGAGTTTCGAAGTTCTTTGTTTTTTTCATATATTCGATTTGAAAATGTTTCGATTTTATAATTTTTTGTTTTTTCAGTTATAATTTTTTTTTCAATTTTTCGTTTCTTCAATTTTTCGGTTTAAAGTTGCTGAAGTAATAATTTTTAATTCGTTCAATTTTTAATTTATTTTTATTCTTACAATTATTCCATTTTCAATTTCGATTTGATTTTTTTTTTGTTTTTGAATTTCTCAATTTCCAATTTTTTAGTTTTTCTTTTTAAAATTATTGAGTTTTTCCATTTTCCAAGTTTTGGATGTTTCAAATTGTAGATTTTGCAATTTTTCGACTTGCAGTTTTACGAGTTTTTAATTTTCCGATTTTTCAGTTTTTTTTTCTTCAATGTTTCGATTTTCAATTTTTCGATTTTTAGTTCCGATTTTTTATTTTGTTATTTTTTCAAATTTTCGGTTTTTCATAGTTGATTTTATCATTCCTCTTTTTTCAATATGAAATTTTTCAATTTTTGAATTGTTCAATTTATCGATTTGCAATTTTTGGGTTTTCAATTTTTAGATTTTGTCACTTTTTGAATTTTTCAGTTTCCTGATTTATCGAGATTTCAACGTTTAGATTTTTTTTAATTTAAATTATTCAATGTTTCCATTTTAAATTTTTCGTTTTCGGGTTCGTTATATTTTTACATTTCTTGAGATTTCGCTTATTCGATTTCTCGACTTTTGATTTTCAATTTTTCGATTTTTCTACTTTTTGGTTTTCCAATTTTTCCGATTTTCAATTTTTCCTTGTTTTAATTTCCAATTTTTCGACTTGCCAATTTTTTTGCATTTCAGTTTGGAATTTTAAATTTTTTTATTCTTCAATTTCTCGATTTTTCAATTTTTCGATTTTCAATTTTTTTTTTATTTTTCCAATTTTCATTATTTGATATAATTCAGTTTAACGATTTTGTCAGGTATTGATTTTAACTTTTCGATTTTTCAGCGTTTCTAATTTTTGGTATTTCCATTTTGTATTTTCTCGAAGTTTCAATTTTTTAGTTAACTCATTTTTTCGATGTTTCAGTTTTCAGTTTTTTGATTTTCCAACTTTTGGATGTTTTCAATTTAGATTCATGCAATTTTTCGACTTGCAGCTTCACAGTTTTTATTTCTCCGATTTTCAGTTTTTCATTTCTTCAATGTTTCGATTTTCAATTTTCGATTTTTATTTTTTTTTTAATTTTTTCAATTTTCGGTTTTTCATAGTTGATTTTATCATTCCCTTTTTCAATATGAATTTTTCAATTTTGAATTGTTCAATTTATCGATTTGCAATTTTTGGTTTTCAATTTTAAGATTTTGTCAATTTTTGATTTTTCAGTTTCCTGATTTACCAGATTTCAACGTTTCGGTTCTTTACATTTTTACATTTCTTGAGTTTTCGCTTATCGATTTCTCGACTTTTTGATGTTTCAATTTTTCGTTGTTTTGATTTTCCAATCTTTCGACTTCCCATTTTTGTTTGAATTTCAGTTGGGAAATTTTTAAATTTTTGGATTCTTCAGTTTCTGATTTTTCAAATTTTCGATTTCTCTATTTTTTTATTCTTCCATTTCTTCATTTTCTGATATATCAGTTTAACGATTTGTCAGTACTCGATTTTTAAATTTTTTCGATTTTTCAGGGTTTCTAAATTTTCGATTTTTCGACTTTCTGATTTCGATTTTTAGATTTTGATTGATATTTGGTTTTCCAATTTCTCGTTTTTTTTTCGGTTCTTCGATTTCTCGAGTTGTCGATTTTGCAGTTTGAAAGTTTTCTTCGGTTTTTCGGGTTTTAAGGTTTTTGGTATTTCCATCTTTGTATTTCTCGATTTTTTAATTTTTAGTTAATTCAGTTTTTCGATGTTTCGGTTTCAGGATTTTTCAGTGTTTTTTCAATTACCCTTCCTTCTTTAACTACAATTCTTTCAGATTTTAATTTTTCGATCTCTCGATTTGTTTTTTTTTATTTTTCACTTTTTCGATTTTTCAATTTTTCCGTTTATAAATTTTTTAATTTTTTTAGTTTCCCGATTTATCGAGATTTCAACATTTTCAAAAATTTTTTTGTTTATCGATTTTTTTTTAAGTTAAATTTTTCAGTGTTAAAAGTTAGTCGTCAGTACTTGCTAAGATAAAATTGATTTTGGCAAATGACATATCCTCTACGAAAAGAGAGGGTGGGTGGTGCTAAGATAAGACTGAATTTGGCAAATGACATGCACCTAAGAAAAGAGAGGGCGGGTGGGCGGTTCTAGGACCTGCTAGGATAAAACTGATTTAAAATAAGACCAATTTTATCAAACGAATTTTTTTCGATATTTCAATTTTTCGGTTTTTAAATTTTTGAATTTTTCAGTTTCCCGTTTTCTCAATTTTTTGATTCATGGATCTTTTTTAATTTAAGTCTTTCAAAGTTTCCATTTTAATTTTTCGTTTTCGGGCTCTTTACAATTTTACATTTTTGGATTCTTCAATTTCTCGATTTTTCAAATTTTCGGTTTCTCTTTCAGTTTTACCATTTTTCAAGTACTCGATTTTTTAATTTTTCAATTTTTTCGGTTCCTCGATTTCTCTCGAGTTCTCGATTTTTCAATTTTAAAATTTTCAATTCTTCAGTTTTTTAATATTTCAATTTTTGGGTTTTTAAATTTTTGAATTTTTCATTTTCCCGATTTATAGAGATTGCGACGTTTCGATTGTTGATTACTTAGTTTCACGATATTTCAATTTTTCGGTTTTGGGCTGTTTACATTTTTCCATTTCTTGAGTTGTCCTTTTTCGATGTCTAGCGAAAGAACTAATTTTAGAATCATTATAACTCCATCAAAATGTGAGAAGGAATGTTTCCCAAATCCACCGTTTTCCAGACACCCGGTATATACCCACGTTATGAAAATTTCGACCCATTTTCGACGATTTTCTACCTTCGTCTAAAAACATCCTGAACAGCTTATAAGTTCAAGGTCTGCCCTTACGGAAGTTCTGTAATTGACGACGTACGACTCTATCAGATTACTTAACGAAACTGTTATCGACGTAGCGGCTTCATTACCCGCTTGGTCGTCGACCCACAAAGCAATAATTAGACTGTGCACCATCGAACAATTAAATAAATATTATAGGACAAACGATTTTCCTGTCAAAGGCTTTAACAGCTTCGAATCAATTAATCACCCAACGAGCCCAAACACTAAAGGGAATATTGATGGCCTCCAAACAAAGAAAATTAATAAACTCGCAATTCTCCTAATTACAAGCTTCGTACTGGCCAACTTGAAAGCAATCTATTACCACCGCAAACAATTAAAAGCAACCGAAATAAAAATAACCTCTAGATAACCACGCCACCGCCCACCGCATTGATTTATCGAAATTATGCAAATGCAGCGTTAGCATTCTTCAGTTGTTAGAAAGAACTTAAAACTTCGATAAAAACTTACAGCAATCGATGGCTGAAGCCTCGCTAAAATTCTAAACACTTAGGCAAAGTTTCGAAATTGTTCATACGCTTAATCAAAAATTCCTGCCACACGAGCTCGAAATTAAAACTTCCACTCCGGCGACGACACAAAGGAATCATTTTTGCTTGGAGAGGGCCGGAGGCAACGCGGCAACGGGGTCAGTTTGACGAGTGTCAATTTCAAAAATCCATGAGACACCAAACTCACGTCCCGAATTGGTCGCATTTGACTATGACGTCATTTTTCGACGAACTAAATGACCAACAACTTTTTGCTTTAATTGGGGTAATTAGGTCTTTTTAATTCCGCAGCACTCTCCAGATGAAATCCAAATAGACGTCGACGGCAAAGACGGCCGGAAATGCCGCAACTTCCGTCCGAACATCAAAGTGCGATCGGAGCAGATAGCCCCAGCCATTGTCCAGGTCTCCGTCTGGGGCAACAGAGGCGCTTTTAGCTCGAGCTGACCTGTAGGAAGTTTGTTTGCGATAAACATTAGCCGTGTTGAAGGAAATTAGAACTCGATGATTAATTTATCGGATTTGATGCAGCGTAGCCGGTGCTACGGATGCCCTGACCTCTGGGCCCATCCACGTCGCCATATATTCAGATATAGTTTGATCCGCACACTATATATCATTATTACGACATGTTGCAGTGGCTGTCGATGTGATTTACTTTAAAACTTCCACTTGATTTATTAGGTGTCGAAACCAACGGATTTGCTCATAGGAGTGTAAAATATGTTGCTGGCGTTTCCGCGAATGTGCGATTTTCCTTTGAGGAATTGGAACACAAGGGTAATTGTAGGAGAGGGATAGGGATTTGGGACGGGGCGCGGCGATAAATAATGCCGGGGGCATCAAAAACCGAGATGGAGAATGTCGAACATAAAATACAGACTGACTTAGATTTGTTAAGAAATTTTGGGTCGAGTTTTGTAGTAATCAAGCCAGTAGTTTAGGGGAATTGTTTTCACATTTTTATTGAAGACTTTAAAACCAAAAAATCGACAACTCGAGAATTCGAAGAACCGAAAAAAGGTCGAGACTAGAAATTTAAAAACAAAAAAAAATTTAGAAATACTGAAAAATCGGAAAATTCAAACATCGAATACTTGAAATTTCAGAAAATGGAGAAATCGAAAAATAAAAAAATAGAGAAATCGAAAATTTGAAAAATCGAGAAACTGAAGAATCGAAAAACTTAAAAATGCCAAAACTGAAATACAAAAAAAGGGGAAGTCGAAAAATTGGAAAATCAAAACAAGGAAAAATTGGAAAATCGAAAAATTGAAATATCAAAAGATCGAGAAATCGATAAACGAAAACTCAAAAAATGTAAAAATGTAAAGAGCCCGAAAACGAAAAATTAAAAATGGAAACATTGAAAAATTTAAATTAAAAAAAAATCGATAAATCAATAAATTGAGAAATTGGGAAACTGAATAATCAAAAACCGAAACGTTGAAATCTCGATAAATCGGTAAAGTGAGAAAATCAAAAATTGAAAAATCGAAAAACTGAAATATAAAAAACAACAAATCGAGAAATCCAAAAATTAAAATCTGAAATTGTAGATAAATCGTTAAATCGAAGAAAGGAAAAATCGAAGGGTAATTGAAAAAATACTGACAAATCCTGAAACTGAAACATCGAAAACTGAGTTCACTAAAAATTGAAACATCAAGAAATCCAAAGATGGAAATACCAAAAATCTTAAAACTCGAAAAATTCAAGAACTGCATTGAAAACTTTAAAATTGAAAAATCGACAACTCGAGAAATCGAAGAACCGAAAAAAAGTCGAGAAATCTAGAAATAGGAAAATCGAAAATTTAGAAACACTAAAAAATGGAAAAATTTAAACATCGAATAGCTACTTGAAAAACCAAAAAGTAGAAAAAGCGAAAAATTGGAATATTGAAAGATCGAGAAATCGATAAACGAAAACTCAAGAAATTTAAAATGTAGGAAAGAGCCCGAAAACGAAAAATTTTAAATGGAAACATTGAAAAATTTAAATTAAAAAAAAATCGATAAGTCAAAAAATTGAGAAATCGGGAAACTAAATAGTCAACAAGCGAAACGTTGAAATCTCGATAAATTGGGAAACTGAAAAATTCAAAAATTGTTAACTAAAAATTGAAAAATAGAGAAATTTAAAGTGGAAATACCAAAAATCTTAAAACTCGAAAAATTCAAGAACTGAATTGGAAACTTTAAAACTGCAAAAACGACAACTCGAGAAATCGAAGCACCGAAAAAAAGTCGAGAAATTTAGAAATGGGAAAACCAAATATCAGAAATCTAAAAACCGAAATTGGAAAGTCGAAAAATCGAAAAATTTAAACATCAAATACCTACTTGAAAAATGAAGAAATCGAAAAATAAAGAAATAGAGAAATCGAGAAATGAAGAATCGAAAAATTTAAAAATTCGAAAACGGAAATGAAAAAAAATTGAGAAGTCGGAAAATTGGAAAATCAAAACAAGGAAAAATTGGAAAATGGAAAAACTGAAAAAACCAAAAAGTAGAAAAAACGAAAAATTGAAATATCAAAAGATCGAAAAGAAATGTAAAAATGGAAAGAGCCCGAAAACGAAAAATTAAAAATGGAAACTTTGCAAAATTTATATTAAAAAAAAAAAATCGATAAATCAAAAATAAAGAAATCGGGAAACTGAATAATCAAAAATCGAAACGTTGAAATCTCGATAAATTGCGAAATTGAAAATTTCAAAATTCAAAAACCGAAAAATTGAAATATCGAGAAAAAGTCATTTGAGAAAATCGCCCTTATTTTTGCAGCGACTTGTTACGCCCACCCACCTTCTCTTTTCTTAGAGGGTATGTAATTTGCCAAATTCAGTTTTATCTTAGCAGGTCCTGGCCCCATCCACCCTCCCTCTCTTTTCTTAGAGGTTATCTCATTTGCCAAATTCAGTCTTATCCTAGCAAGTACTAGCCCCGCCCACCCACCCTCTCTTTTCTTAGAGGATGTCATTTGCCAAAATCAGTTTTAACTTAGAAGGTCATAGCCCCGCCCACCCGCCCTCTCTTTTCTTAGACGGTGTATCATTTGCCAAAATCAGTTTTATCTTAGCAGAGACTAACTTTTACAAAAAATGATCAAAATTTAGAAGTCGTCTAAAAATTCTCAAAAAATTCATGCTCAAGCCAAAATATAACTTTTGATGGTAACGGAGCAACATTTTCGGAATATTCGTTGCGAAACTCGAATTTTTACAAAACTCCGGTATTTCAAAGGGCTATTCTGGAAAAATGGTTGGAGTTATAGAAGAAATGAAGCCAGAAGTGACTTCTGTGGCCCGAAATCGAAAATAGGTTGAAATATGCATAAGTGGAGTGCACATATTGGAAAAATTCATTTATCAAATTAAATGCAACTTTTTGTCCAATAAAATGAGTGATTAGAACAAAAACCGGGTGGTGTCCCCGCCCACCAATAGAAAATGCACTCTTTCTCCAATAAAATTAGTGATCAGAAAGAATAACGGGTGGGTGGGCGGGGTCACTTTGAATTTTGTTAAACGCAGATTCGACCACTTGACAAAATAAAATTCAATGTTCATCTACTTAATCAAAAAAACAAAAAAGTTCATAAACTGAAGTGGGTGGGGTTAGTTTTACATTTTTATCCTACATTCCACTGTGTAAATGCCACTTTTTATCGACTAAGATGAGTCATCAGAACGAAAACCGGGGGGAGAGTGGTGGGGGTGCCACTTTGAATTTTTATAACTTGACAATGACAACCTTTGAAGTTTTTTTAATTAGACCACTTGCCAAAATAGAATTCAACTTTCATCTCCAAATAAACCAATGTAATGCAGGTGGGTGGGATTAATTTTACCTTTTGGTCTATTTTACTATTGTTTGTCAATATAAAATCCACTTTGCGTGGATGAGTGACTAATTTCATTGGTTCTTAATTAAAGACAAATCTCATTTGAGCAAACATGACATTCTAGAACAGGTAACCGTGAAATTTTTCTTTTTGATTTGTGCATTTTATGGAATTTACAGGAAGTTTTAATATTTTAAGACCTTGAAAATGTAATTAAAGTGATTAAAATATCACCGAAAACGTCCAGATTTAAGCAAAAAGACTTTCAAAAGAGAAATAAATACCTAATAAAAGTTATAAATACAGGCTATTTAAACACGATAAAATAAAAATTCAAAATTTTGGCAAACAATGATTTTGAATAAGAAAATTAAATTCTTGAGAACAGATCAGTTTTGGTAAAAAAATCGGGAAATCGAAAAACCGAGAAAATCGAAAAACGAAACATCAAAAATTGGAAAATTAAAATATCGGAAAATCGAAACATCAGTAAATCGAGAAATTGAAAAGTCAAGAAATCGAATCGGACGTTATCGAATTCGCAAAACTAAAAATTGAAAAATTGAAAGTTAAAAAATTTAAAAATGTTAAATTTCAAAAAATCGAAAAATCCAAACATCGAAATCTCGATAAATCCACAGATCGAAAAATTGAAAAATCAAAAAATCTAAAATTTCTGATTTCCAATTTTTCGACTTTCCACTCTTTTCGTTTTACAATTTTTTGATTTTCAATTTTTTCGAATTTTCAGTTTTTCAATTTATAATTTTTCGATTTTTTAGTTGAAAATGAAAAAAAAAATGGAAAATTGAAAAATTGAAACATCTTTGAATGGAAAGATCTTTAAATCATAAGATCCAGAATTTCGGGAAATCGAAAAACCGAGAAATCAAGAAATCAAAATACGAAACATCAAAAATTGGAAAATTAAAATTTCGGGAAATGGAAATATCAATAGATCGAGAAATTGGAAAGTCTAGAAATAGAAAAATCAAGAAATCGAATAGACCTATTTCGAAATCGAAAAACTAAACAATGAAAAATTGAAAAAGTCAAAAAATTGAAAAATTTTAAATTTAAAAAAAATCGAAAAATCAACGGAAAGTTGAACAATCGAAAAATAGGGAAGTTGAACAATCGAAAAAACGAAACATCGAAATCTCGATAAATCCGCAGATGGAAAAAATGAAAAGTCGATAAGGCTAAAAGCAATTTTTCCATTTTTTAGTTTTTTGATTCAGTTTTTTGATTTGTAATTTTTCAGTTTTTCAGTTTAGTTTTTTTATGTTTTTTTTTTCAACATTGAGTTATTTTAATTATTCGATTTTCAATTTTTTTTGGAATTTTTAATTTTTTGATTTTTCAGATTTTCGATTTTCCAATTTTTTTCGATCTTCTAGTTGAAAATGAAAAAAAAATTAAATTCGAAAATTGAAAAATTCAAGAATTGAAAAATTGAAATATCATTAAATCGAACCATCAAAAAATCCAGAATTCGGGAAATCGAAAAATGAAACATCAAAAACTAAATAATGAAAAATTGAAAAAGTCAAAAAATTGAAGAATTTTAATTAAAAAAAAATCGAAAAATCATCGGAAAGTTGAATAGGAAAGTTGAAAACCAAATTTTCCATTTTATAAATTTTCTATTTTTTAGTGATTGATTTTTCATTTTTTCAATTTGCAGTTTTTCGATTTTTCAGTTCAGTTTTTTGAGTTCTTTGGAGTTTTTCAGTTTTATACGAAAAATGAATCGTGTTTTCAATGTTTCAGTTTTTCGATTTTCTAATTTACCAAATAAACAGGGAAAATGTCAGGTCAGGTTTGAAAAAGTCGTCTGAAAATTCTCAAAATTCAGGGTTACATATCTTGACGTGCTGATTCCAAAAATGTTGCGATACTTCAATGGGTGATTCTGGAAAAACGGTTGGAGTTATGGAAGAAATGAAGCCGAAAGTGACTTCAGCGGTATAAAAATTCTCAAAAAATTCGCCTCTTAAATCAGTTTATTCAACGTAAAAAAAAACTTCATGGCTCACTTTTGTCTAAAAGTATCCTGGACGGTTTATTCTAAACAATGTATTTAAAGCTGGTGACACCCGATAAGACTGGCGCAACATTCCGTCCATTTAACTTTCTAACATTTCTATTAGGGTCATAATTGAACACATCTGGTCGGTTGAAGAACTCACACTGTTATTGAAAGCTGTTAAAATAGCGTTATTATCGCAAACTATTACCGACTGTGCTGACCATTGAGAAGACAAACTGCCTTTATTTTAAAAGTTTCCGCCCCCAAGAAGTGCTCCACTCCGGCAAATCTCACATAAATCGCACTATTAAACTATTTTATAGAGTCGGAGGTTGAAGACGTCTTTATTGTGACCAGAATTATAGTGGCGCGAGGTTCGCCTTTGCAGGAATTTATCGAAAGCGTTAGTCAGCTGTTTCCAGGCGTTAGTCGCCCTGGATCACGTCCAATCGCCCGACACCGACTTCTTCATACCCGTACCATAACCAGCCATAATCCCGACACTTTCGCCCCGCCACTCCGTACACGAAGCAATTAATCTCATTGATCTCCTGCTGTAAAGCTACTGCATAATGGCGAGTCCCGAGGGAGAGCATCTCAAGGAAATCCCCTAAGACTGGTGTCGGTTTCGCTGAATAATTCAGGGTGATGATTGATGGCGCTTTGAATTGGTCAGTCCGTGTTGTTGGGCCGGCAGGCAAATTGCCTGGTTGTACTTTCGTCTAGCCGCTTCCAGGACTAGACGAAAATTCCAACTAACAATAAACAAATTCGTTACGTCGTTAATAAAGTCGTGTGAGCGCTTTCAAGCTCTTTCAATACGCTTTGACTTTTAATCACGACGGGAACAATGAAATCTGCTTGTTGCGAACCGGTAATGCGGTTTCGGTTGTCTTATGCTCGACAATAAATTAGAAAATCTATCGCCAATTCCGCCCTTTACCAGTTGGTTTCTTGTAAAATCGGTTTTGTCGCAAAATTTAGTGCCGCCGGGGTGGAGCGGGAGTTTTTCTTGTGTCGTGCCGAGGAGGCAGATGGCTCCAACGGGGGCTGCCAAAATTATAAGCGCGTTATGCCAGCATCAAGGCTAATGGTTTAAAGATGACGTGAGTTATTTGTATGACGTATGTAAAACTAAGATCAGAATTTTAATTCGTCTTTGACAGTAGGCCGATTTTAGCCACTTCTTCGTTGTTTATGTACAATCGCACGCAAATGTTTTGAGCCTATGGGCTGATCATTTTTGCCGGTCGTCACCGAAGGAGGCGGTCAAAATCGTCCAAGGGCAGAATTTGTAGGTAGGCTCAAACTACAACGAAATTTACGTGCTGACCAAATTCTTACCCTGAATTAGTTTTAATTTTATAAATACTTACTCTGAATTAGTTTTAATTTTATAAATACCCTATCTAAAATGTTCAGAATATGATGAGTCTATACTTGGGATTTACCATTCCATTAATATTTTTTGGATTTGTTTATACATACAGGGTGACTTAAAAAAAATAATGACTGAGTCAATTTATTTTATTGAAGAAATCAAGAATTGCAAAACTGAATACTTTGAAATCTTGTCAATTAGTTAGAAAAAAAAAACAAACCTGTCCTGCTCTAATAACATCGAGAATATGCTCAAAATCACACTAATATTAGGTCTAATTGTGCGGACCATAGTTATAAAATTCACATTAAAGTAAGTCACGGACATTTTTTGAAGTGTACTACATTTCAAAAAGCAAAAAAAATGTTCAGTTTATAAACTTCATAATTTTGGTTTAAAGTTTATCAATCATATTTGACGCTTTATTTTATCCGTTCCATTTGTTATCCTTTACTGCGGTCTCTTCTTCGACCGATAGGATAATTTATTACTTCCGACATCTTTTCGGTGACAAATTTAATCTTCGCATACTTCAGCGTAGTTAGTGAACTCGTTGTGACCACTGAAATATACAAAGAGTAAATTTTGAAATGGAACGAAAGTCGAAGAATACTTTCAAAGCCACGATCAAAATGTATTTGCTTATCTTCGCCAAAAAATGCATGACGTCATTGTAAAATTTGATATGAGGAGTCTATACCTGTGATTTATCATTGCAGTAATATTTTTTTGATTTACTTATACAGCCTGTCTCAAAAAAAGGTCACTTCGATTTTCGATTTTTCGTTTTTTCGACCAACAGTTTCATCGAATTAGATTTTTCAGTTTCCATTTTTCTATCAACTTTTCGATTTTATTACATTCCAATTTTCTGATTTTTCAAATTTGCGGTATTTTGAATTTTCGAGTTTTCAGTTTTTTCGTTTTTTGATTTTTTAATTTTTCGTTTTTTTGATTTTTCGATGTTTCGATTTTTTGATTTGCCATTCTTTCAATTTTTTTTTTATTTTTCTGTTCGTCAGTTTTTAGACTGCAATTTTTTTGAATTTTTCGATTATATTTTACTTTCCGATTTTTTTGATTTTTGAATTCTCGATTTTACGTTTTTAATTCTTCGATTTCCGATTTTTCAATTTTCCGGTTTTTTAATTCTTCTATTCTCGATTTTTTGATTTTCCATTAATCATTAAATTTTTCGATTTTTCGGTTGTTTTATTTTTCGACCTTCGATTTTTCAACTTTCGATTATTCGATTTTCCATTTTCTGATTTTTGTGGTTTTTCGATTTTTCTGTTTGTTTCAGTTTTTATGGTTCTGCAATTTGTTTTATTTTTCCATTTTTCGATTATTTTACTTTCCGACAGTTTGATTTTTGAATTTTCGGTTTTTCCATTTTTCGATTTGGGATTTTTCAATTTTTCGGTTTTTAAATTTTACATATTTCGATTTTCGATTTTTCAGATCTGTGGATTTGTGTCCGTTTTTTCGATTTTTGAGCATTTCGATTTTTCGATTATCATTTTTACGATTTTTCAAAATCTCGATATTCGAGTTTTCGATTTTCCATTTTTCAAATTTTCAATTTTTAATTTTGCTTTTTTCGATTGTTGCTTTTTAGAATTTTCCCTTCTTCAGCTTTTAGATTTCAATTTTGTTACTTTCCGATTTTCCACTTTTCGATTTTTTTATTTTTTTGATCGTCGTTTTTTCGATTTTCATTTTTCCGATTTTTTGATTTTTCAATTTTTAGGCCTTGCAATTTTTTTACTTTTCGCTTTTTCGAGTATTTGTTTCATCGATTTTTCGATTTTTCGGTTTTTCCATTTTCCGATTTTCGATTTTTTGATTTTCCATTTTTAGATATTTTTCGATTTTTTTTGATTTTTCGATTTTTCTGTTCGTCAGTTTTGAGACTTTGCAATTTTTACTTTTCCACTTTTCTATTATTTTAGTTTCGGATTATTCGATTTTTGAATTTTCGTTTTTTTTTTCATTTTTCGATTTCCGATTTTTTAATTTTTCAATTTATCGGTTTTTTAATTTGTCGATTCTCGATATTCCTATTTTCGATTTTTCGATTTTCCAATCTTCGATTTTTCAATTTCCGGTTTTCGATTTTCCACTTTTTGATTTTACGATTTTTCGATTTTTCTGTTCGTCAGTTTTTAGGCTTTGCAATTTGTTTACTTTTCGATTTTTCGATTATTTTACTTTCCAGTTGTTTGATTTTTGAATTGTCGACTTTTAGAGTTTTCAATATTATGAATTTTCGAATTTTCGGTTTTCCTATTTTTCGATTTTTGATTTTTCCATTTTTCGGTTTTTTGGTTTTTCAATTCTCGGTTTTTCAATCTTGCAAATTTTCGATTTTTCAGATTTGTGAATTTCCAGTTTTTCGATCGACCTACGTATTAGATTAATTGAATTTTCGATTTTCGGTTTTTCCATTTTTAGATTTTTGATTTTCCAGTTTTGCATTTTCAGATTTTCTGTTTTTCGCATATCTGATTTATCAAATTTTCGATTTTTCGGCTTTTCGATTTTTCGATATTTGATTTTCCAATTTTCGATTGTTCAGTTTTCCATTTTTCAACTTTTAGACTTCAATTTTTTTACTTTTCGATTTTCCAAATTTTCGAGTTTCAATTTTCAGATTTTTGATTTTTCGATTTTCTTTTTAAACCTTTGAATTTTTCCGTTTTGATTTTTAGAATTTTTGATTTTTAATTTTTCTATTCTTCGGTTTTTAGACTTCAATTTTCTTTCTTTTAAATTTTTCGATATTCTGTTTTCCGCTTTTCAGAATTTTCGATTTTCAGTTTTCAGACTTTCGATTTTTAGAAAATTTGAGTAGTCGAATTTTCGATTTTTCAATTCATGGATTTTTCTATGTTCAATTTTTCAATTTAAATTTTGCGATTTTCAATTTGTCCATCGTCGATTTTTAGAATTTTCGGTTTTTCAATTTTTCCATTCTCAACTGTTAGACTTCAATTTAGTTACTTCCCGATTTTTGCTTTTCGATTTTCCAATTTTCAGAATTTTCATGTTTCTTTATTCAGATTTTCGATTTTCCACTTTTTCGATTTTAGATTTTTCGAATTTTTGTTTTTTCCAATTTTTTGCTTTTTCGATTTTTCTGTTCGTTTCAGTTTTTTAGGCTTTGCAATTTTTTTCTACTTTATATATTTTGATTATTTTAATTTCCGATTTTTTTTATTTTTGTTTTTGATTTTTTTAATTTTCAATATTACAAATTTTTGACTTCTCGATTTTTTGGTTTTCCCGTTTTTCAATTTTCGATTTTTCGATTTTTGAAGTTTGTGAATTTCCACTTTTCGATCGACCTAGGTATTTGATTCATTGAATTTTCGATTTTTTGATTAGCCATTTTTAGATTTTCGATTTTTACGATTTGTATTTTTAGATTTTCTGTTTTTTGCATTAGTGAATTTCAGTTTTTCCGATTTTTGATTTTGCGCATATTTGATTAATCAAATTTTCGAAAAAGTTACCATGCTTACAAAAACTTCAAAACATCTACAATATTTCAAAGTATTCAATTTTGCTATTCCTGATTTCTTCAATAAAATAAATTGACTCAGTCATTAACTTTTTTTAGACACCCTGTATAACCAAATCTAAAAAATATTAATGCAGTGATAAATCACAAGTATAAAACTCATCATATTTTATATATTTAAGATAGGATTTATTCTGCAAAATTTTGAGGTGACGTCATAAATTTTTTAGAGGGGATAAGCAAATATATTTTAATTAAAAATGTATCATGTTTATCATGATTTTAAAACATCTGCAAGATTTCAAAGTATTCGATTTTGCAAATTCAAAATTAAATTGCAAAATATTGTTTTATAATTTTGATTTTTTTTCCAAAACTCTGGACGTTTTGGATAAAAACTCAACACGGAGTCATAAACTACATGTGTAGGACTATGTTACTGTATACAATTTAAAACCCATTTACTAAGCATAAATTTGAAGTGACGTCATCACATTATTGGTGGGGATGATTAGACAAATTTAATAATTTTGCGACATTGATGAAAAAAATATCAGTTAACAAAAATGACACATTTTTATTATTATGCCAGTTACATGTCATCTCAACGACAATATCGTTTTTTTTAAGAGTATTTTATTTGAAAAAGTGATGAAATTTTTGTATACGGAACAATTGGTCGAAAGTGTTAGAAAGCAAAATAATTCATGTCCGGACCATCGTTACTCACGAACGAAAGTGACCATTATTTTATGAGAACAACTACCTGCTAAATCTTCTCCGACAAATTCGAGAGAACTGGTGTGAGCCATAAATATTTCTTACCAAATGTATATATAACTACTGTCCGTCCCGTTATTGTCAATAATACAATTTATAGGGTAAAATGTGAATTTCGTTGTAGTTTGAGCCTACCTACAAATTCTGCCCTTGAAGGATTTGAACCGCCTTTTTCGGTGAGGGCAGGCAAAAACGATCCGCCCATAGGCTCAAAACATTTGCGTGCGATTGTACCCGCAGCGGCATCAAGAAAACCTGCGGCGGCTATTAAAAACAATAACTCTCCGCCGGCCGGCTAAAAATTTATGGCGCACTTATAGCAGGTGCGAACAGCAGGAAAAGCAAATGACTCGACCCGTTTACACCCGATGTGTGTTTCCTGCGGCAAGAACAATAATTTTGGAAAAAATTACGCCGGGGGATGTATCGATCATAAGAGCCCGACTACTGGGGGCGGTTTTTTGGCTTTTTCGCAGTTGATATAACGCGATGTCCCATCATCATTAACGAGCTTGACGAGCGTAGCGGCGAATCCCGTGACCATTAACCGGGGGCGGCAAAAACAAGAAGCGAGTAAACTTTAAGTAGAATTAATAGTTTTTATATGAAGTCCCGTTTACAGCTAAGTATTGTTACGGCGCGATTGAGAGTTCGGGAAGTTTAGAGTCTTTGGAGGGTGACATCATGTGCCGCAATTTTTTTTAATGTAGAAGACGGAAGCCAGGTCGCATGTGTTAGAGCCGGGTATAAAATTTATTTTAAGTGTCCTTATCTAATAAAAGTGTATTGATTGTCGCAGGGTGGTTCGAAGTTTATTTGACCGTTATGCAGATGGAGGGAGCAGGAGTCGAAACGGGGAGTTTAAACTTTGCATACATCAACGGAAAGAATATTGCTTGATCGTCAAGGTAGAGGAACGTTGCGGAAGTCTTATTGTGAAACCGCGCTGGCGGGCACCGGTCTGACCCCAGCCTGTTGGATTAAGCAGTCTCCGACGTTAAACAGAATCTCTTTCTGCGATCGCTTCCAACTCAAATCCCATGCTAATCACTGTTGATGAACGCAATAAAACCGGCCGTAATGAATCCCGGCAAGATTGTTTTATCCGGGATTTTTCATCTGAGCAGACTGTCACGGATATTATCCCCAAATCCCCGGATTGTTTTTAATATTAATTCTCTTTAATTGTGCAACGCATGTGTGCCAGACTAAACAATAACCATAAAGATGATAAAGCGTTGCAGGTCGAGCTGACCGCAGGGGAGTGTCTCCGGTGGTCGAAAGCGCTCAGCTTCTAAGGTGTGGCACCACTTTGGGACACTTTACTAACTGCTGCGAACCTAAATTTCTCAGCAGCCTTATGATTTACTAACTAGTACAGGTGATGCGGTTTGTCCCGGGGAACCGCCGTTTAAACATCAAACAATGGATTCTCGCTTACCCGTAAATCTGTTTTTGAGCGAGTTCTTCAGCTACGACCACCTATCGATCGAGAACAATTAGTTAAATCACGACCGAGATGGGCTCGCACGAAAACCATAATTTCAGACAAACAATGCGGGGAGGATTGCCGCCGCCGCGGCGAATGCACCGAATGGATGTTATAAATTTGAGGACGCCTTTGTCAGCGAGGATTCTTTCCATCGAAATGCCATATTTTTCAGATTTATAGAATACAGCTGGGCCGGCTCGTGCTGACCCTGGCCTCTTTTTACTCAGATCAGAGGGCTTTCGCCAAACCGAACGTATAAATTTTGTAACAGTTAGATTATTATTATTATTTCGGTGGTTAAATGAGCGTGCACTATATGGTTTTTGAGGAAAATTTGAAAACGCAGCAAAAAGTTACACTGAAGTATTGTAATCGAGTCCGTCGGCCGACTCTCTAATCAAACTAATTTCTACGTGACATTCTTCCGATGTATAAACATAAACACTTTCAAGTTGTTTTTCTTATTGAAGATAAACAAAGCACGTGCAGTAATGGAGTGCGTCGGGCAATTTGGTACTTTCATATTTTCTCGATATTTCATAACCTCCAGACAAAGCTGTAGCTAAAGGAAGGCTAGCGGATTTATAATTGACCAAATGTGAATTACAACATCGAAAAAAAAAAAAAAAAAAAAAAAAACTAAAAATTTAAAAATGTGTTGTTTATTTCTGTTTAAGCGGTAGTCAAGCAATAAAAATCTGTCTGTCTGGTCATTGCAATTTGTAGTAACACAGTTGTAGTTTTCGTTTCTGTTTCATGACAGTCTACGGTTTATCTGTTACTAGTTATTTGTTAAATTTGTTTATGAAGTAGTTACTCTTACGCACCTTCCGTTCTACTATTAACTGTTCAGTTTTATTTTAAAGTTAGTCAAAACGGTTGGTATCATATTTTGCGGCCGAAATTTACAACAAAAACTAGTTGGTTAATTTTGAAAATAGTCAAAAGTGGAAATTTGCATAGGAAGTACATACAAAAATTCATTTGAAAAATCGTCAAAAAATTTCTCAAAAAAAAACAGAAAAATGTCGAAAATCCAGAATCCAGTCTATCTATCAATATAGCCGCCCCTCTATTTTTAAAATGTATATCATTTGCCTAAATTCGTCTTATCTTAGCAATATCATTTACCAAAATCAATCCTGTCTTGACAAATACTAACCCCGCCCACCCGCCCTCTATTTTCTTAGTAGGTATTTCGTTTGCCACATTCCTGAAATAAGATCACTTTGGGTAAAAAACAAGAACCAAATAAAACAGGGAAAATGTCAGGTCAGGTCAGGTTTGAAAAAGTCGTCTAAAAATTCTCAAAAAATTCAGGGTTATAGATCTTTAACTGTTAATTCCAAAAATAATAAAATTGCGTTATTTCTATGGGCGATTCTGGAAAAACGGTTGGAGTTATCGAAGAAATGACTTTTGCGGCCCGAAATCTACAAGAAAAAGTAGTTAGTTAAATTTTGAAAATAGTCGAAAATGGGTGGAAATTTGTATAAGGAAGGGTTATATAGTGAAAAATTCATTTTTAAAAAAGTCGGCAAAAAATTCTCAAAAAAATCATGAAAAATGGTCGGAAATCAGTCTTATCTTATCAAATACTAGCCCCAACCACCCACCCACCCTCTATTTTTTAAAGTGTATGACATTTGCCAAAATCAGTAGTATCTTAACAAGTTTTAACCCCACCCACCCTCCCTTTTTTTCTTTAGAGGATACATCATTTACCAAAATCAATTTTATCTTGATAAATACTAGTCCCGCCCACCCGCCCTCTATTTTCTTAGTGGGTATTTTGTTTGCCGCAATCCTGAAATAAGATCATTTTTGATAAAAAATAAGAGGTAAATAAAACAGAGAAAATGTCAGATCAAGTCAGGTCAGGTCAGGTTTAAAAAAGTCGTCTAAAAATTCTCAAAAAATTCAGGGTTATAGATCTTTAACTGTTAATTCCAAAAATAATAAAATTGCGTTATTTCTACGGGCGATTCTGGAAAAACGGTTGGAGTTATCGAAGAAATGACTTTTGCGGCCCGAAATCTACATGAAAAAGTAGGTAGTTAAATTTCGAAAATAATCGAAACTGAGTGGAAATTTGCATAAGGAAGGGTTACATAGTGAAAAAATTCATTTTTGAAAAAGTCCTCAAAAAGTTCTCAAAAAAATCAGGTGTATAGATCCAGAGTTCAACTAATTTTCGGAAATAGTTGAAAAATGGTTGAAAATCTCAAAATCAGTCTTATCTTATCAAATACTAGCCCCACCCACCCACCCTTTGTTTTCTTAAAGTGTATGTCATCTGCCAACATTAGTCTTATCTTAACAATATCATTTACCAAAATTAATCCTATCTCGGCAAATGCTAGCCCCGCCCATCCGCCCTCTATTTTCTTAGTGGTATTTCGTTTGTCATAATCCTAAAATAAGATTACGTTTGGTAAAAAATAGGAACCAAATAAAACAGGGAAAATGTTAGGTCAACTCAGGTCAGGTCAGGTTTGAAAAATTTGCCTAAAAATTCTCAAAAAATGCAGGATTATAGATCTTTAAGTGTTAATTCCAAAAATAATAAAATTACCTTAATTCAGTGGGCGATTCTGGAAAAACGGTTGAAGTTATCGAAGAAATGACCTTTGCGGCCCGAAATCTACATGAAAAAGTAGTTAGTTAAATTTCGAAAATAATCGAAAATGTCTGGAAATTTGCATTGGGAAGGGTTACATACTGAAAAAATGCATTTTTGAAAAAGTCCGCAAAAAATTCTCAAAAAAATCAGGTGTATAGATCCAGAGTTCAACTAATTTTCGGAAATAGTTGAAAAATGGTTGAAAATCTCAAAATCAGTCTTATCTTATCAAATACTAGCCCCACCCACCCACCCTCTATTTTCTTAAAGTGTATGTCATTTGCCAAAATTAGTCTTATCTCAGCAATATCATTTACCAAAATCAGTCGTATCTTGACAAATGCCCCGCCCACCCCCCTCTATTTTCCTCAGTGGGTATTTCGTTTGCCACAATCCTGAAATAAGATCACTTTTGGTAAAAATAAGAACCAAATAAAACAGGGAAAATGTCAGGTCAAGTCAGGTCAGGTCAGGTTTGAAAAAGTCGTCTAAAAATTCTCAAAAAATTCAGGGTTATAGATCTCTAAGTCCTGATTCCAAAAATATAGTGTGTTTCAAATCACGGAGCAATATTTTCGAAATATTCGGAGTGAAATTCGAATTTTTTAAATTTTTTAGAAATTGTGTTATTTCAATGGGCAATTCTGGAAAAAACGGTTGGAGTTATCGAAGAAATGACTTTTGCGACCCGAAATCTACAAAAAAAAGTAGTTGGTTAAATTTCGAAAATAATAGAAAATGGGTTGAAATTTGCATAAGGAAAGGTTAAATAGTGAAAAAATTCATTTTTGGAAAAGTCGGCAAAAAATTCTCAAAAAAATCACGTATATATGTAGATGCCGACTTCAACTAATTTTCGGAAATAATTGAAAGTGGTCGAAAATCTCAAAATCAGTCTTATCTTATCAAATACTAGCCCCGCCCACCCACCCTCTGTTTTCTTAAAGGATATCTCATTTGCCAAAATCAGTTTTATTTTAGCAAATTTTAGCCCACCCACCCACCCTTCCTTTTTTTCTTAGAGGATATATCATTTACCAAAATCAATCCTATCTTAACAAATACTATCCCCGCCCACCCGCCCTCTATTTTCTTAGTGGGTACTTCGTTTGCCACAATCCTGAAATAAGATCACTTTTGGTAAAAATAAGAACCAAATAAAACAGGGAAAATTTCAGATCAAGTCAGGTCAGATTTTAAAATGTCGTCTAAAAATTCTCAAAAAATTCAGAGTTATAGATCTTTAAGTTCCGATTCCAAAAATATAGTATGTTTAGGGTCATGGAGCAATATTTTCGAGATATTCGGAGTGAAATTCGAATTTTTTTATTTTTTTAAAAATTGCGTTATTTCAATAGGCGATTCTGAAAAAACGGTTGGATTTAACGCAGAAATGACTTTTGCGACCCGAAATCTACAAGAAAATGTGGTTAGTTAAGTTTTGAAAATAGTCGAAAATGGGTGGAAATTAGCATAAGGAAGGGTTACATCGTGAAAACATTCATTTTTGAAAAAGTCGGCAAAAAATTCTCAAAAAAATCAGATATATAGATCCCGACTTCAACTAATTTTCGGAAGTAATTGAAAAGTGGTCAAAAATCTCAAAATCAGTCTTATCTTATCAAATACTAGCCCCGCCCACCCACCCTCTATTTTCTTAGAGGGAATGCCATTTGCCAAAATTAGTCTTATCTTAGCAAGTACTAGCCCCGCCCACCCGCCCTCTTTTTTCTTGGAAAGTATGTCATCTGCCAAAATCAGTCTTATATAAGCAAGTACTAGCCCCTCCCACCCACCCCTGATTTTATTAGAGGGTATGTTATTTACCAAAATCAATCTTATCTTCGTAGGTACTAGCCCCGCCCGCACACGGTGTTCTCATTCTAAAGATTTTATTTATCTCTCTTCAATTGAGATCCACCTTTCATTCGGACTAGATCGAATAAATCACTGAACTAAAGGCAGGGTGGGTGGGCGGAGTGAATTATATGTTCTTTTGTAAAGTGGGAATGGAAACTAACAAAAGGTAAGCTGTTAAAAAAAACGTAAATCGTACTTATTTGCTATAATATTAATTTCTTATTTCTGAAGAACCAAAAATAACAAACCGGGTGGGTGGGCGGGGCCAAGTTTAACTTTTTCTTAGAGAGTCTTTTATAAGCAAGCAACAGCCCCGCCCGCCCGCCCTATATTTTCTTAGGGAGTATATAATTTGCCACAATCAATCTTATATTAGCAAGTACTACACTGCACCAATCCAAGTTCATATACGTGTCCTTGAAAAAATGTTTCGTTGTACTTTCGGTGTGAGGGAAGTTCTGTCGACCAAGTTTTACTTTCCGACTGTAAGCGGCCGACTCTCTACTTTTACGTTTTCTCGACCTTTCATGACCCCTAAAGTCGGAAAAAATAGGTCTCCTTTTTCCGTCTGTCTGTCTGTCCGTCTGTCTGTCACGGATTGTTATTAAACAGATTATCTCCGAAAGTACTGAGCCGATTGTTGTCAAATTTTCTGTTTATATTCGGAATATCATGTAGATGGTAAAACGCTAACCAAAATTTGTCTAGTCATCCCCACCAACAACAATCGCAAAATTTCGTATAATTAATATATCTTAAATTTTATAAAATATTCTACTCCCACACTTGTGTTTTGTGAATCCACTCTGCTTTTGTTTATTATTATCGTTATAATTATTATTGCTTAACATTGCTGTTCTGTTACCACATAATTTTATTTTTATTATTAGTGTTGTAAACGAGTCTAAAAATTAGGTCTCGTGGCTCAGTCTGTGTACCGTCTGTTCAGATTTTTATTATGCAGATAATCTTTAAAACTACCCGGCCGATTGTATTTTATATGTATGTTAGGAGTATCGTGTAGATGGTAAAACGCTAAGCAAAATTTGCCCAATCCCTATCAGTGTCATGCCATCTCAAAAATGTTTATAATAAATTTTATAAAATAGCATATTTCGACCAATTTTTTATTCTGAGGACAGAATAAATACGCTCGCCCGATTTATTGATTTCCGAGTATTAAAAATACTGCTGAAAAATTAATTTCTGTATGATTGGCGCAATAAAAATGAAAAACAGCCCGCAGAATTTATATCTGTTTATTTAAATCGGGTCGGATTGCGTCAATTCCCCCTATTTTTCGCTAAAGCTCCACTTTAAAGGCTCTAATTCCGACAACACGACCTTTCTGATGCAGGAGATGGATGTTCTTCCACTCTGCGACCTACTTAGAGGCTGATCGAAATTTCGAATACCTGAGCTTTTTTGTTTATTCGTGTTGCGAGGTGCTCCTATCGAATTCCGAGATTGTAAGCTCTAGAAACCGGGCCATTTAGACTAGCACGGATCGAGATAAACACACGTCTGCGTAAATCCGCGTTTAAGGATCACGTGCAGGAGTAATGTCAGCTGCAATAATTAAAATTTTACAAGTCACAGAGCCGCGTTTTTATGACGCGATGAGATACATCCCGCTAAAAGCACATTACAGCTTTGCTCTCTGATGAATCGTTAAAAAACGAACTTTCCGGATGCAGCAGTCACGTAGAAGAACACACTTTCTTGGGCTTTGTTTTTCCGAAAAGCTGGTTGCCATGTCAGGTGGACATAACCGGAGGCCGAACAGGTGGTTGATCTAATTATAGGTTGCTCGGACAGGCTCATTATGGATTTTGAGGACATCGGGAGATACGGAAAACGACATTTTTCCTCGTCAAATTTCAGGAACTTTCTTTCGTTTCGAATCGAACGGTCGTAATTAACCTTGCCCATATTTCATCCCGGCTTATCCCTCGGGCGACCTCCGACCCTCGTTTTACATATCGCGCCCACCCTCCCGGCTAATTAGTACATCATTTTAATTGCAAGCGAATTGTACGGGATTACCTGAAACCGCCCCCGATAGTGTAGTTTGCGTTCGTCCTTGAAAATTCCAGCCGGGCCATCGCGTTATCCTGTTTAAGAATGCGACCCGGCCGGGTTCGAAGGCCCCAACTCGATTAACAATTAGCTCGAAGTTGTTATTTTGCAGCGTGCATGACAAACGTCCTCCAGGATTCTATATCCTGGACATTTTGCGGCTTTTTCTGCTCCCGTTTTCTGTCACTATTAGGACTTTATCGGTTTTTACAGAGGCGATAAATTCACGTCGACCCATGTTATGGTTTTTGAGGGAATTTGTATTTCTGTCGGATTTTATTGCGATACAATTAGACATCTTTACATGCGGGGGAAGAAAAATGTCGAAAGAATGTGGTGGAAACGTGCTTCTGGAGTTTATTTTATTGGGACAAAATTATAGTCGTAAATAAAAGTTTTATGCGAGTTTTATGGCTTTTTTATTTACTGCATCTTTACATGTGTTTTATATGAATTTATATCGTAAAATAAAAGTTTGATGCACTCGATATTGTTTACGTCGTTAAGTTCGAACCTTTGAACTTTGGCGCGCTGAATATTAACACCCTGTTTATTTAGGTTTCGCCAGATTTTGGCATTTCTTTCTTTGCGCACTTGAAATCACGGAATTAAAACGTGATGATCATAAGAAAAACTTCCAAGTTCGCCCCGCCGAGACGCCACCGAACTGCTAATGTTTAGATGGAGGTCTGTTTTGCGTATCGGAAAAGTAAAGCTCGCCCGAATTAATAATTGACGAGCTTTTAACATGTTCCCCGGATTTTTTCTCAATAATGGGTTTTTACGTAGGATGGGATTTATCCAGCTTCGGAGATATTGCGCTAATGAATCACCCAAAATATTTAATCAAATCATACGGAATATATTTTATTCGCAAAAAGAACTCCAATATTGCGAACTGAAGCAAATCAAAGGAAGGGGGAATAATTTTACCCAAACGTAAATAGTAATAATCATAATAAAAATAACAAACAAACGATGAAGCAAAAAAATAGATTTTCGTCTATTATGTACAAATTTTCCGTGTTTGTATTTAGTGTTTACCGCTTGCCGGGCGGGTGCTCTTACCACTAGACCACGAAGCTTATCTTTCCTCGCTTACTACTACCATTGTTTAAGTATATTATAGTTGGACAACCTATACGGACAATCACTTTCCCATGTAAAAAAGAATGAATATACCACCACTTTAATTAATAAGTAACAAGTCATTTAATTTGCCTCTAGAATTACTATGGGTTATCATCAAACTATGAACACCAAATTAATTCAATATGAACATCTTCTTACGTATTTTTTTTTATTAACAGTAGTCAAATCATTAAATACATATTATCTTTGAAACTAAAATGCATTTTATCACAAATTATTTACCACCATTTAAATATATACGATTTAGACATCAAGAAATAAATTTAAAATCGCAAAAATTAAATGTAGCAAACTTAAAACAGCCTTAAATTCGTCTTGTATGTATGTGCTTATCAATATGTAGGCATTTTAATGCACAGCAATAATCGTTCTTGATGAGTAATGACTGATGACTATTCTACTGTAACACAGTAAATCCTCGAAATCGAAAATTTAAAACATTGGAAAATTCAAATAACATAAAAAAATCAAAAAAACAAAAATTGGAAAATCTAAAATTTAAAAATCGAGAAATTGAACAGTCGGTTAATTCAAAAACCGAAACTTCGAAAAATGGAAAATCGAAAAAAAAATTGGACAATCGAAAATTTAAAAATTCCGAAAATTGAAAAATTGAAATATAGAAGAACTGAAAACTCAAAAAATCGAAAAAAATTAATAATTTAAAAATTGAAAAGTTAAAATTGAGAAATCGAAAAACTGTAAAATCACAAAATTGGACGAAATATCCAAAAATTAGGAAATTAAAAAATTGAGAAACAGAAAAGTCAAAAAAGCAGAGTCGAAAAATCGCAAACTTAAAAAATCTAAAAATTGAAAAATCAAAAACCTGAATAATCGAAAAATTGAAGAACTGAAGAACTGAAAAATCGAAACTTTAGGAAGTGGAGAAATGGGAATATAAAAAAATAGATTAATTGAGAAATCCGAAAACTAGAAATTCAGAAACGCCGAAATTTGAAAAATAAAAAAATATTAAGAAGAACTGAAAAATTGAAAAATCGAATATTTAAAACATTGAAAAGTTAAAATATCCTAAAACTGAAAAATGAAGAAATCCAAACATCAAAAATTCAAAAAAATAAAAATTCGAAAATCTAAAATTTAAAAATCGAAAAACTGAAAAAAGTGAAAAATCAACGAATCGAGAAGTCGAAAATTTAAAAAATTGGAAAATTGAAATATCGGATAAATCAAAAAACGAAACATCGAAAAATCGAGAAACCGAGGAGCAAAAAATCGAAAGACCAACAAATCGAAACATCGAAACATTGTAAAATTCAAAAATTGAGACATCGAGAAATCGAAAAATCAAAGGACAAAAAAATCGAGGAGTCGAACAATCGAGAAGTCGAAAAATCGAAAAATTGAGAAACCGAAATAGGCCAAAATCGAAAAACCGAAAACTTAAATATGGAAAAATTGATAAAGCGAGAGATTGAATAATCAAAACATCGAAACATCCGAATCTCAATAAATTGAGATCTCAACAAATTTAAAAATTCGGAAATTTGAAGAATTAAAATATAGAAGTGGAAACTCGAGAAACCGAAAAATCTAGAAATTTAAAAATTAAAATATGGAAAAGTTGAAAAATTGAGAAATTGAAATATAAAACAATCGGAAAATTGAAAAATCAAAAGTATAAAAAACGAAAAACTGAAAATCCAAAAATAAAAAATAGAAAAATCTAGAAGTCGAAAAATCAAAGAATCGAAGTATTGAAAAATATCAAAACTGAAAGAAATATCCAAAAACTGAGAAATCTAAAAACCAATAAAGCGAAGTCGAAAAATCGAAGAATTGAAGAACTGAAAAGTCGAAACTTTGAGAAGTGGGAAAATCAAAAATAGATTAATTGAGAAATCAGAAAACTGAAAATTTAACGCAAAAATTTGAAAAATTGAAAAATTTAAAAACTGAAGAACTGAAAAGTCAAAAATCGAGAAATCGAAAAATCTAAAATTTAAAACATCGAATAATTAAAATATCGCAAAATTGAAGAATCGAGAAATCCAATTCAATTTGAAAAATTGAAAAATCGGGACATTGAAAAATTGGAAAATCCAGAAGTTGAAAAGCTCAAAAGAAAAAAATCGAAAAACCGAGAAATCCAAAAATCTAAACATCGAAAAATTCAAAAACTGAGACTTCGAGAAATCGAAAAATTGGAGGATCGAGAAATTGAGGAGTCGGAAGCCGAAAAGGAAAGTTAAAAATTGAAAAATTGAGAAATTGAACAATCAAAACCACGAAAAATTGAGGAATTAAAAAATTGAATAATCAAAAAATTTTAAAAAAGGAAAACTGGAATATCGAAAATTAAAATTAAAAAAATCGAAAAATTGAAAAATTGAAATATAGAAGAATTGAAAACTCGAGATATCGAAAAACCTAGAATTTTAAAAAATGAAATATTGAAACATCGAAAAGTTGAAAAATTGAGAAATCGAAGCATTAAACAGTCGCAGAATTGAAAAATCTATAGTTTACAATAAATTGAAAATCCAAAAAGTAAAAAATCGAGAAATCAAAAAAAATCCATCAATTCAAAAATCGAAAAGTCGAAAAATTAAAATATTGAAAAATCTCATAACTGAAAGAAATATTCAAAAAATTGAGAAATTAAAAAATTGGAAAATTGAGAAAGCGAAAATCTAAAACAGCAAAATCGAAAAATCGTAATCTTAAAAAATCGAAAAATTGAAGAATTGAAGGTGTGAAAGATCGAAACTTTAGGAAGTCCAGAAATGGGCAAATAAAAAAAAAAACTTTAGAAATCGGCAAACTGAAAATTTAGAAACGTGAAAATTTGAAAAATTGAAAAATCGAAATATTTAAAAAACGTAAAATTGAAGAGGACAAAAATTGAGACATCGAAAAATTGAAAAATTGAAATATAGAAGAATTGAAAACTCGAGATATCGAAAAACCTAGAATTTTAAAAAATGAAATATTAAAACATCGAAAAGTTGAAAAATTGAGAAATCGAAGCATTAAACAGTCGCAGAATTCAAGAATCTAAAGTTTACGATAAATTGAAAATCCAAAAAGTAAAAATCGAGAAATCAAAAAAAATCCATCAATTCAAAAATCGAAAAGTCGAAAAATTGAAATATTGAAAAATCTCACAACTGAAAGAAATATTCAAAAAATTGAGAAATTAAAAAATTGGAAAATTGAGAAATCGAAAATCTAAAACAGCAAAATCGAAAAATCGTAATCTTAAAAAATCGAAAAATTGAAGAATTGAAGGTGTGAAAAATCGAAACTTTAGGAAGTCCAGAAATGGGCAAATAAAAAAAAACTTTAGAAATCGGCAAACTGAAAATTTAGAAACGTGAAAATTTGAAAAATTGAAAAATCGAAATATTTAAAAACCGTAAAATTGAAGAGGACAAAAATTGAGAAATCGTATCATTGAAACATCGAAAGATTGAGAAATCGAAAAATAAAAAAATCGAGAAATAGAAAATTTGAAGAATGGAAGAATCGGAGAAACCCAAAATTGAAATATTGAAAACTTGAGAGATTTAAAGTTGAAAAATCGAGAAATCGACAAGCCGAAAAATCTCAATAGCGTATTTATAAATCAGGACTATGCTACTTTTTAAAATTTAAATAACATTATAAATTGGAAAATGTTGATTTTTTTCCAAAAATCTTGATGTCTAAGGTGAAAACTCGACACGGATGCACATTTTATTTATTTATTTATTTATTTTATCTTGTTTTCGAAATATAATAAACATTTCAAACAATGTCTGTAACTTATTTTAATGTAAATTATATTCATGTGGTTAACAAAATCAGATGTAATATTAGTGTGATTTTGACTTATTCTAGATTTTATTACAGCAGAACGGCGTGTCCTTTTTAAATTTTAGAAGTTACGGAAACTAGTTCAAGAAACAATTAGTTATCTCGTATTTTTGAAACAAAATCTACCAAAACGTCGGATAACAGCAATTGATTTTCATAGAAACAAACAGTCTTCAAAGCAACCTTTAACAACTCGATATTACAAACATGCCTCTTAAGTTCTTCATACGTTTTTTTCTGTCTTGTAATTATTTGTAATGTCAACGCCGAAAGTTTATGTCATTCTGTTATTTACTTTGAATATATATTTTCATTTTGTGTTAATATTTTTGTAACACCACGAATCTAAATTTTACTTAAAATCTTGTTTTACTTCAATCTTGTAAAACTAAACAATTATACCAGTTTAAAAACTCTTGGTAAGTTTCTGTCAGTCTTCAGATATAGTCAAATAAAAATAGGCGTCAAATTCATTTAAATACAATTCTTTCGTATCACGTTACAACGCGTTGCTTCATATTTTTTATGTCAAGTATATTTTCATATTTTGTACATATATGTTTATACACATTACTGTTTACGGAACAATGTTAATTATGGATTTATGGATAACTCCTCGTATAAGAGCAGAGTGAAGGGTGTTTGCCTTTGCTAATATTTGATGGCGCCATCTGATGTAGAGTAAAATAAATCTAATACGTTGGCTCACTGTAGTGAAAATGCGCGTTGACGAAAAATTTGTCCCACGCCCCCTGGATTCCTTGTCCTAAAGTTCACTATTTAGGCGAAGTAAAATTTGTATTAGGTTGTCCAACTATAATATACTTAAACAATGCTACTACGTATTATTGTGCTGCCACAAGTGTTTGCAGTGATGCAGTAATCATGTCGCGTGTGAGCGACAAATCAGACAAATCGTTGATGTAAATGAAAAACAGCACCGCATTTAGTATGGATCCTTGCTCTACTCCAATACAAACCACTAAAATTTAAAGTGTTTTACAATTTTGCGTGTGGCACGAGACGACGTGGCTGTCTTGGGTGCTTCCAGCTCGGTGTGTACGTTATAAATGCCGCAGTACGACTCGTCTCTTTCACCGACCTTCCCGTGATGTGTGAATGGTCTCAAGAAAAATATCTGATTAGATTTGCATTTATTTGTGCGAATTACGCGTCCTCGGCGGCCCAGCCCTTGTTTCTCCTGCTCAGAAATGCAATTCAGCCTAACCGAATAAAAATATTTCGTCTCATAAAAGCTCGCCCCCTCCGAGTCAGCTTTTTATGCATTGTGTTTACCCCATTCATGCATCCCCCGCATTCATAAAACATCCCGCAGAATTTGCAATGTTTTCTATAGTTTCGACTTCATTACTATTTCCCTCGTGTTTTGGGTTTCTTTATGCAGGGGACTCGAATCCTCGTTAATATGTTCGGAATCATGGGAAAAACGTGCCGCGAAAAATCCGCTAACTAACGCCGGGTTTAATGGGTTCGGTGCCGGGCGGCGATTATCTCAAGACAGTCCGGATTAATCGGGTGCGAACTGATGAAATTAATTTACGGGCGTAATGTACGAGTACTGTATGGAGAAACTAGTTGAAATATCTGAGGTCAGGTCCCGGTTAATCGATACACAGTCCTAGCGGAAGTTGCTGTAACTCGGGTTCAAACTTATCATATTAAGCATAAATTACAAGAGCTGCACGATTTCTAACCCTCTTGTCCTTACCGCCGACTTACAAATCCCAAAACTATGCGTAATTCCTACCAGGACCACATTAAACTGATACAACGGAGGAACGCGAAACTCGAGATGACCCTAATTCATTACGTCACTTCGCTCTAATTTGAATTGGCTAATGTGGAGCCTGTTTCCATGGAGAGGGACCGCGGCCGCTAAAATATGAAGTACGGTCTGGCGGGAATGCAGCCCGAAATTTTTCACACAACCCAAGAAGAGAAGAGTTGCTGGGAATTCGAAACTCCAACTTTGGCTTTCGCTACAGATTTACAGCTGGGATGTCAAAGAGGCACTTTGTAGGTCGGTGTGCAATTTTTTTTCATTCACTACAAACCCATTTATTCGTGATAATGCAAAAGCCGGTTGTGTATTTTCGAAGTACATTTTTCATAAAGTCGGCCCTAAACAAATCCCCGTTCCTCTTTCGACGGCGGTGTTTTTCGAAATCCGCAGAATTAACGTTTATCGACATTTAAATGGAAAAGTGAGCCCCGGATAGAGCGTCAAATCAACAGTATTAATTATCGAACCCGCTAGATCGGTGACGTGATTTTATGATGTATAATTGAACCACCTCCCTTTAATCGCTCGCATCGAGTCCTTTATAAAAGCTTTGTAAAATCGCGGCCCGACTCATCAATTATGCACGAAGTTTATGTTATGATTAATCGCACCTAGGTCGGATTAATTTAATTAAATCGCAGTTTAACTCGGCACAAAAGAAAAGCTAATTTAGCCCCGTTTATAAAATAGTGGATTTTTTCATAACTTCATTCTGGACTGATGTTGTTCTAATAAAAAAAACTCCAGCTGTGACGCTCACTTCTTTTTATGCCATTTTAATATCGGGGAACGGCGTCTCTGCCTCTGAAATTAATCTGTAGAGTAATGGCGCTAGACTGTTTCATTGACACTTATTCGCGTTCTGTAAAGTCAACGTTTAATTATGTCGCAGGAAACTTCAATGGGATTATTTATTTCTGGCGCAAAGGAGACTGTATGCAGCTGCAGAGATTATTACGCTGATAATTCTGCTCTCGTGTGTGTCTCATTTTATTGCACTAGAATTCAGTTTCTAAAGTTTTAGGGAATAATAGCAGTCTTTTTCTTGAGATCTACATTGATTTAATAAATTACATAATCATCACTTTGATCTTCGGTAAATGACATAAAAAATTTAGATATTTTATAAATTTTTGCAGAAATAGTTTTTCCTTTTTTCCACTTGAAGGTTTTTTTTAATTGACGACCACTTGCAAATAAGATTTCAATTGAGGCATGATTTACGCGTATTATTATTTTATTATTTCTGACCGATATTTCTGCACAATAATTTTTTTTGCTAATATTGTAAAAATGAATGCAAATATGTTAGTCTCATCTTAAAAGTGTTCGCTGTCTCCATAATTAAACAGTGCCGTTGAACAAATCATACAGAGACGGACTCAATCTTGCCTCTGTAGTGCACGCAAAACTGATGTCGTTTAATATGTAGCTGTCCGGGAATTTTTTGAATTTTTCAATTAATTTTTCGATTTTTTTTTTTTCTTACTTCACCATTGATTTGCATTTTTTTCCACAATTTTTCGTATTTTGAATTTTATTTTTCAAGTTCTTCATTTTTTGATTTCAAGTTTTTGAAATTTCCGTTATTTTTCAGTTTTTAGATTTTCATTTTTGGATTTTTAATTTTGTTTCCATACATTTTTGTATTTCCAGTTCAAATTTTTAGTTTTTAGCACTTGGATTTTTGATTTTTGATTCGTTGCTTCACTTTTTAGATTTATCTTTATTATTGTTTTTTCGCTTTTTCAGTTGTTAGATTTCCAATTTTTCGATTTTTATTTTGGATGTTACCATTTTTCGAAAAAACACATGAAAACAAAATGAAAAAAAATTCCTGCTCTACAATTTTTCAAAATTTCAGTTTAAAGTAAACTGTTCTTTGTCCAAATTTAAAAAATGCAAAACTTACTATTTAAAGCAAAAAATTTAAAAGCTGAATTATCGTTTAATTCAAATACAGGAAAATTAAAATATTTACAAATTGAAAAACCGAAAAATCAAAGGAACGAAAGATGGAAGACTAGAAAACTTGAAGGCGAAAAATTGTATGATCGAAAAACCTAAATTGAATAATTCTTAAACGAAAAAGTTAAAAATCTAAGTACCTAACAATAAAATCGAAATTCAAGAGTTGATAAATAGAAACTTTGAACACTTTAAACAAGTTCGAAAAATTGTAAAATCTAACAAAAATCGGAAAATCTAAATTAAAAATTGAAATCTCAATTAATTCCATTAAGGAAAAATAAGTGCAAAATTCAAATATCGAAAAATTGCAAAACAAAAATCAGGGAGAGTGAAAAATTATAAAATAAATTCGAAAAATTGTAAAATTGAAAAAGTAAAGATTGAAAACTAGAAAACTTAAAATCGGAAAACTATAGTCGAAAAATTGAAAAAACAAAAATTCGCAAACGAAAAATATGAAAATCGGGATATTAAAAATCGAACTAACTGTAAAACCGAAAAATTCTAAATTAAAAATTAAAAAAATCGAAACCAAAAAACTGTAATTTTTAAAAATTTGAAAATAGATGGTATTAAAAAATGTGTGCTTTGTTGTCATTGTCGAAATGTATACATACCCCCAATTAAAAATCATAAAGTTAAGAAAATTTAAATATAAAAATTGAAAAACTAAAAACGACAAAATCAAAAACTCTAAAATTCGAAAGTTGAAAAATTGATTCCCTTTTTTGCCAAAAAATTTCTACGTGAACTCCTAAAAACGACTCATCAACTTCTCAACTCACGAGCCGCCTCTGCTGTTTTTAGTATAAAATCGATTTTTCGTCCAATAAAATCAGTGATCAAAACGAAACCGGGGTGGGTGGGCGGGGCCACTGTGAATTGAAACAAATTTTCATCTAACAGTAAATAAAATAAACCAATGAAATTCAAAAGTAGAGGTGGGTGGGATTAGTTTAATTTTTTATTTGGTCCAAATTCCACTGTTCTTTAATATAAAATCCAATTTTCGTCCAATAACAAATGATCAAAAAGAAAACGTGGTGAATGACTTTGAATTTTAAGTTTAAAGACTACTTACAATGTTATTATTTAAAATTTCATAAATAGTGTAGTCCTCAACTTGTGGTCTATGAATCCGTGTAATTTTTTATCCTAGACATCGAGATTTTTCGAAAAAATTAACGTTGTGCCTATAACAATTTTTCGATTTCTCAATTCTCCGATATTTCAGTTTTGCGATTTTTCAATTTCTTCGTAGTATTCAATTTTTGGAATATTTAAATTACAGGTTTTTTAATTTTTTGTTTTGATTTCGCGTTTTTTTTCGATTTTTCAGTCTTGCGAATATTCAATTGATTTAGTTTTTCGATTTTTCAACTTTTCGATTCTTTAACTTTTCAATTTTTTAATTGCGTTTTTTTTTTTCGATTTTTGGATATTCCTATTGCTCGATTTCCCGACGTCTCGATTTCCCGATCAGTTTTTTAAGTCTTGAATGTTTCGATTTTTCAATTTTTCAATTTTTCGATTCTCGAATTTTCCAATTTTTTAATTATTGGCGTCTCTAATTTCACGATTTTTCGACTTTTCCGTTTCTAGACTTTTGATTTTGGATTTTTTGATGTCTGAATTTATTGATGACTCGATTTCCCGATTTTTCGATTTTTCAATTTTTTAGTTCTTCAAATTTTTCAATTTTTCAGATTTATAGTTGTTCGATTGTAAGTCGTCCAATTTCATTACATTTTCATTTTTTAAGTGTTAGATTTTTTGATTTTTCAGTTCTTCAATTTCTCTAATTTTTAAATTATAGATTTTTCATTTTTTTTAAAGTTTCGCTTTCTCGATCTTTCAATTTTTCATTGTGAGTTTTAGATTTTTTAGTTTTTTAATTTTCGATTTCTCGTTTGTTCTATTTTTCAAGTTTCCAATTAGATTTTTCAATTTTTTGAGTTTCGATTTATCGATTTTGCGGTTTTAGATTTTTTTTTCAATTTTTCGTCATTTCAGTTTTGGAATTTTTCCACTTCTCGATTTTTTAACTTTTCGGTTTCTCAGTTTCTGGTTTTTTGATTTTCCAGTTTGTCGATTTTTCAAAATTGTCGATAAAAGAATTCTATAACGTCTTCCAGTTGTTGTTAGCCTTGAACCTTGACAATACTAGAAATATCATGGAGTAGTCAAGGCTCTGAAGACTAAAAGTAGACTGCTATTTGACAACAACGTCGTCAACATTTCGTTATGAAGATCTTCGAAGCCTTGACAAGACTGGAATTACTTACTTCGGAGAAATACGCTTTTGCTGTTATTAAGGCTTCAAGTAGCCCAAATTTTCTAACTTCTAGAAAATCCAAATTTCAAGTACAAAAGTAGTAAAAACACGTTCTCACGTCATTCATTTCGTGGTAAACTTTGAAATTTTGAATGTTTGCAACGTAAAATTTTTGAAAGTAATTTTGAAAACTCGTAATTTAGTGCTGTCAAGGCCTTGAAGACTAAAAAGAGGTCCATTTTTGACAACTAGTTTGGTGAAGTCATTCGTAGTTCGACTGAATAATCTCGTTGCCGAAGGTGGCCTCCATTTAAACCCATATTCCCTTCTCGATTTTTCGCAATCGAAGTCTTTCTCGAATCCATCGCGACTTCCGCTTCCAGGTCATTCTTTAGCGAACGCCGCTTCTACCGGCCGATGAGTCATACTACAAACAAGAAGAAACACATACATACTAGAAGACCCATAGACGTCGTACTGGGGTTTATTTCGGAACAATATACAAATTTCAAACATTTATTTTTTCTAGGTATTTGCCCTAGAATCCGCACTTTAAATATCACCTATACGCAGACACTTCGCGAATAAAACCGTCGCGTAAAAATGGTAATAAAGACCTTGTGTGAGTGTTGTTCAGCAAACAACCATCCACATCGTAAGAAGGCGAGCTCATTTGGGGCATTATCGTGCGAGAATGAGCCGCCTACGTGTCAAACCTAAATTTTCGCATTTAAAATTGGTGTCGAACACCACTTCAAAGCGGCCTTCCTTGCAAACTTGCGCAAACATGCCGGCAAAGTTGGCTGTTTACATACTTTCTTAAAACTTTCCGACACGTACAGTTTTCCTTTTCCATTAATGGGAATACAACGTCTGCATAAACGCACTAAAATTTAATTTAAATTTATCCTCCCTTGCCTTGAGACGAACGCTCTTATTTGATTACGAAAATACACAGTTTATGGGAGTTTGAAACTTGAAAACTTTATGAATGGCTACTTTATTAGTCAGGAAAGTCGTTTAGAGAAGGCTGTTTATATACATGTCCCATAATAAACTGCTTCAAGGTGCGCCTATTCATATTGAAATAAATTCGTTTGGAAAAAGATAGAGCGATCATCGGTGGCGGTAAAAGCACGACGGAATTATCGTGAGTAGCTGTTATGAGTATCGTCTATTTAATGATGTATTATCTAAATTGAAAAACATTGTTGTAAGCACTGTAATAACTTCGTAGATGTACATCGCGATTGTTAAAGTAATGAAGTAAATTAATTCGGGGCGCACGTTCAATTTTTTTTTTTCGGGGTTGGCTAAGTCGTTACTAATATGACATATTTATGCTCTTGTGTCGAGAAGTTGGTCATACACACTCCATTTCCGTTTACTTTCGCGTCTAGCTTCATCACAAACAACCCCTGTGAATAAAATACGGCGTCTTTATGATGTCGGTAACATTTTATGACAGATGACGCATATGTACGTCACTATTACTTCCGCAGAGCAGGAAAACAAGCACAACGATAGCTTTTTTAACTTTATTTACGTGTCGACGGAGCGAAGTTGGTACGAATGGTGTGTATTCACTCTTGATTAAGTATCCACATGATATCGACAACTGTTCCACTCTTTCAAAAACTTGATGACGTCAGCTGTGCCTGAAATTTATAGTGATACAACAGCCAACTTGCTTCACACTATAAGCTATCATTACTTCGAATTTGCAAGAAAACGAAAATGACCCTAATTTACGTACTTTTGCCGGCGCGACATGAAAAGGCCGTGTTTAAGCACCTCACGCGACACTGTTTACTAGGGGAAAATACAACTCCCGTCCAGATAACGTCAATACCGTCAAGTCCCCATTATACTTTTATTTACAAACTCGCATCACCGCAAATGAAAATTTGATTAAATTTGATCGTCCGTTTGCCTAACCGCAAGTCACATGAAAACATGTTAAAGGGGCGTCGACCACAGAACCTAACGACTCCTAATTATCCCGATTTGCCCAATGAATCATGCTCTAAATAAATCCGTTATAAAATACACATCGCGCAATAAACGTTTATTAGCCGCGTTCCATCTGCGATGCAATCATCCAGACGAGTATAGCCCTGTTTACAAATATGATGTGTTATGATTAATATTTATGACTTGTTTAGCATAATGGGTGAACTATCGACAATTACATTCAATTTTGGCCTGTTTTGCCTGTGTAGGGAGCGCGCGATGGCCGAGCCGATCAAAAAAACCATTTACATCTCACTATGTAAATGTCAAAACATGATCAATGCGATGAATAATTCAGGCCTGTGTCACTTATTTACGTGTAATCAGCACAACGTAGGGGAGAAAATTCGGATAATTGGCGGCGGAGGGCGGGAGGCTCGGAGACATCAATATTTCAATCAAACTCGCGAACTTAAATTATGGCGATCGTTGGCGGCGCTTTGTACTCCCGATTGCCACCAAACTCGTATTACGATATGTAATTCATACGGGTTTTTCACAGTGGAGTCTCGGGTTCACTAGGAGCTCGTTAAGCGTGTACCACGCGACTGATTTTGTGTTTATGTAGATATTACAAGGTTCTATTAATTTGGCGGAAGTAAAACAATTAATTTATTAGTTGACATGTGCTTGCTTTGCTCTGGCAGCTCTTGGTCTGACCCTTGTCAATAATTTGTGAATGTTCTAAACTGCGGTATTCGAAACGAACGTTAAAATAAATAGGCGCGTGAATAATTTAAAGGCTGTAAAACGCAGCTAAAACAGCCTTTTGGAGTAAACACGTGGGTTTTAACATCAGCTAGTAATGAACTCCTCTCACTATATGCTAAATTTTTACTGTTTATGGTTATACTTCGATCGAATTCGACTATTAGCACGTTCAGATTACAAGCATCAGAGCTGGAATCTGGCCAAAATCTTTAGAAATACACAACTTTTTAAAAAATATGAAAGAAAATTGTTGATACGATTGTAGATAAGCGAAGAAAAATGTTGCTTCTCCGGGGGAAATCGACCCACACGTTTACCGCTTGCCGGGCTGGTGCCCTTACCACTAGACTACAGAGGAGCTTATCTTTCTCCGCTTACCAATGTATTATTGTCCCACCACAACGATTACAAATTTAAAGTTTCTGTACCATCCGTCAGTTAGGAGCCCTATTTCGTTGGATTGACTCAAACCTAATAACGTTGCAAATAATGGGGGATGGTATTCGCCTGGTGGTACAAGTGCGTTCGACTGTATTTCTACTATTAACGGTGCTTGGAACAGGATCAAATCCAACATTTTAGCTCTATTGTTACATACATTATTATACTGGTGTAGATTGTGAAATGCACACATGTCTTAAACAAGACTGACTGCTTCAACTTCAGAAGTAGAAACACAATTTGACGCAGTTGTCGATGAACCTCAATTATCGGGTAAATTAGAGTCCCCAAAAATATTAACTTTGGCAGAAGAAAACTCATCACTTTGCACGACTAACTATACTGCGATTATGTACAGAATAATTCCGACTCGACTGGAATGGATTTGCCTAGATGGTGGTTTCCATTTAAACAGCACGAAACGCCTACGTCACCACTTCTAGACTTCTCTGGAGCGCCCATTCGCGACTTCCGTTTCCAGGCTCTTCTCCGGCCGCCGTCACCGACAATGAGTCACTGGCGACGTATATAACTAGAACCCATAGGCGTCGTACCGCGGAGGCGTATGGGTTTAGTTCGTAACATTATCATTATTTAAGGAATGCGTGTGAGAAAAGTCCGGTAGAAGTAACTGTGATTGCTATATTCAATTTTTTTCCCTTTTTCCTTAATATGTGTAGTATAGTCTTTTTTTCACAACAAGAAAGGTAAAACACGGTTTGACAACGAATGAAAAATTCATGGCCATCTATTCGCAACAAAAAACTAAAAACATGGTTAAAATGGTACATTTTTTACAAGCAAATATAGATGTTGCAATTATGGGGCGGAGCCTAATTGCAAAATCGTCATTTCCTTATACAAATTTTCCATTTTAAACATGTTTTAAGTTTCATGTTGTGAAAAGAAGTCTACACATATTAAAACAGAAACACAATGTGAGCCCCCCCACCCGCCCTATCTCAATTGTGATGATTTTTTTTTATTCGACGTGAGGCAAGAGGGCGGAGCTTACCTGTAAAATACTTATTTCTTTACAAAAAATGAAAAACATGTTTTTGAGTATCGTGTCGTTCAAAGAATACTAAAAAATATTAAGAAAAAAGCCAAAATATAAACCCCACCCACCCACCCCATCTCAATTGTAATGATTTGTTTTATTCCTAGAAATTTAAAACAGATTTAAAATGGTAAATTTTTGTAAGGAAATATGGATTTTGTAACTACGCTCCTCCAACACTCGATCTGCCATCGAATGAAAACAAACTTCATTTGGCTTTAATTTTTTTTTAATAAACATAGTATTCTTTAAATAACATAATACTCAAAAACATGTCTTACATGGTAATGTCTTTGGCTCTCGACGAATAAAAAAAATCATCACAATTGAGACAGGGCGGGTGGGCGGGGCTTATATTTTGCCTACTTTCATAATATACGTTAGTCGTCTTTTCAGAACAAAAACTGAAAACTTGTTTAAAATGGTAAATGGGAAAATGTCGATTTTGTAATTACGCTCCGCCCTCGGTCTGACAACGAATGAAAAATTTATCACGATTGAGATCGAGGCGGATGGGTGGGGCTTCTCTTTTGGTTTTCTCTTTATTAATACAATTTGGTTTCCTTTGTATAACACGAACATAAATTTTCCATGTAATTTCTCGTAAAAAATAAGGATTTTACAATTAAGCTCGCCCTCGCTTACGACGAATAAAAAAAAATCATCAGAATTGAGACAGGGGGGTGGCGGGGCTTATATTTGTCTTTTTGTTTCTTAATGTGCATATCATTTTTTGACAACAAGAAACTTAAAATTGGTTAAAATGGTAGATTTATGAAATTTTTGCAATTATGGGGGCAGGGCATTGCAAAATGGATATTTCTATTATACAAATTTTCCATTTTAAAATGGATTTTTAATTTGTGTTGTGAAAAAATAGTCTTAACACAATTAAAAACAAAAAACAAAGTGTAGCCCACCCGCCCCCCTATCTAATTGGTAATGATTTTTTTTATTCGCCGTTGAAGCAAGGGGGGGGAGCTTAACTGCATAATACTTATTTTTCTTACCAGAAATTAAAAACATAGTTTTTCTGTATGCTTGTTGTTCAAAAAATACTAAGTTATAATTTAGAAAACAACGAAAATATAAACCCCACCCACCCACCCCATTCGAAATGTAATGAAGTGTTTTATTCTTAGAAACTTAAACCACGTTTAACACAGTAAATTTTTGTCAGCAACTATGGATTTCACAACTACACTCCGCCCTCGTTGGCAATGAATAGAAAAATTCATCACGACTGAGATCGAGACGAATAGGTGGAGCTTCTGTTTTGGTTTTCTTTTTTAATTATTTAATACGTGTTATAAAAATAAAGGTTTCTCAATTAAGATCCGCCTCTTGCTTACGACGAATAAAAAAAAATCATCAGAAATGAGACAGGGCGGGTGGGCGGGGCCTATATTTTACCTTTTCTTTCTTAATATGCATAGACATGTTTTCACAAAAAGGCAAATTGTAAGCCCGCCCACCCGCCCTATCTCAATTGTGATGATTTTTTTTATTGGGCGTGACAGGAGGGCGAGGCTTAATTACAAAAAATACTTAAAACATGTTTAAAATGGTAGATTTCCTGTAGACAAATATGGATCTTGCAATTAAGCCCTGCCCCTCGAACTGACAACGAATGATCGGGGCAGGTATGGGTGGGGCCAAATCTTTGGCTTTATTTTTTCTTAATATACATAGTATTTTTTGAACAACACGATACTCAAAAACATGTTTTTAATTTTGCGTCGAGAAATAAGGATTTTGCAGTTAAGCTCGCTCCGATTGGGTCACGACGAATAAAAGAAATCATCACAATCGAGATAGGGTGGGTGGGCGGGCTTACATTTTACCTGTTTTTTTTCTTAATATGTGCAGACTTTTTTCGACAACAAGAAACTTAAAAACATGTCTAAAGTGGTAAATTTTTGTAGTAATCAACTTAAATCTTCCACTTTTCTTCTACAACCCCTTTAAATACGCCAGTTATCATCTATATAGACTTCATTTGTTATTTTATTTTCAGTACCTTTGCAAAAGTTTACTTTTTTCAACTTAAAGTCTGTAAAGCCATATTTTCGGCAGTTAAATTTTGACAATTCGAAGATCAGAAATTTATTTAGAACGATCTCCCACATGTTCACTAACAAAAGAATTAATTTAGTTCTGAATTCTGTTTATCAGGTAACGTATTTGGGAGGGTAGTAGCTGAGAGACTTGTACTTGGATTCCGGAGTGATTATCAGAAGATTTTAAAGAACAAAATTTCATGTCCACGATGAAATTTTGTTCGAAACCTTATATTGTTCAAAAATCTGGATGTCTAGAGTAAAAATTCATCACGACTTCTTAGATTACAAGTGCAAGAGTAACTTATTTTATAAAATGGTGGAGATGATTAGCCAAATTTTGGTTAGCGTTTGATCATCTCCATAATATTCCTAATATAGATACAAAAGTTGATCACAATCGGTCCAGTAGTTTCGCGGGTTATGTGTCCAATAAATTGACACAAACGACAGACGGAAACTGGAGTCCACTTTTTTCGTACTCCAGAACCGTCAAGAAAACCTGAAAATGGCAACTAAAAACGCACGAGTGTTGTCCAATTTTTGTCCACAATGGCCGTTAAAACTTTTTTCATTTTCGAAAATTCGTGCGTGATTTAACGTGGGCGGCTTGATTGGGTCTTGTCGGCGGTCGTTCGGCCCGTATTTTAATAAGTTGGTCCGTCGTGCCGTCACCTGTGAGCCCACTAACCCTCCCATGTCATTTAAAAACACATCACGCGACAAACTCCACGAATACACAATGAATATTTTTATCATTTAGCACGAGCCGGCCCCCGATGACTTCGCGCGTTCTCATTAATTAAAGATAGTTCTGGGAACTCTCATAGTTGTCAATTTATAATTTATGCAATTTAAAGTTTCGCGACGACGTAAAACATGTCGAATGGCTAGCATGAAAATTTCAGCGTATTCAAGTGAACTTTTTTCTCATTAAAACTTCGCAGGAAGTGAGCTTTTTATGTAAAGTACACGAGTAGTTGGTATCGATTCCGATCCGGCGATAATTTTAACGGCTTCAGAGGGCTTTCGGCCGGGGAACGAGCACGGAATGTTTTTATTAATGAAAGCAATTAGAGTTTTTCCGAGACGAAGTCCACGCACCAGCAGGAATTTTCTCCTCGCCAACGGCAAATTGTGAGCGTTACACTAAAATGCAGTCGATAATCGAACTACTTGTGGTTTTTGCGGGCGTCGCGACGACCGCCTGGATGTTTTTATTAATGAAAGCAATTACTCTGTTCCGAGTGTATCCCGTTTCCCGAACGGCGTCTTCCTTCGGGAAACAATTTTTTTATAGTCGTCGCAAAATCCTCTGCCCGGTATGCATAGTAAGTAAAAACAATATGTTTTTGTCAGTTTTTCGGTCGCAAATGTTCGAAACGTGAGTAGATGATTTATGTAGGGGAATGACAGCAGGAAAGTGTCTGTAAAATACGTGACGCCATATCCAAACATTGTGCTGTGCTTGTCAAATTGCACTCCAGCCATGTGGAATAATTGGACAGCTCGAAGGAAAGGGTCTCCGCTAATTCTTTTATGAACGTCTGGGACGGGAAACTGAAACTTTTATAAACAATATTTCGGGCTACCTGTCCCACGCGCCGATTCCGACGCCGTTATTTATTGACTCGACTAGTATTTATAGCGCTGTCATTATTATTATAAGCATTTCAATGACTGCGCTAATTATTGCAATAATCGCATAAATTGTTGGCTAATTTTACGCGATTCATGTAAATTGCTTCATTACGTATAGGCATGATTTATAGGGACATAAATTCGGTCGTCGGACGATACTTTTGCTGCGGCCAGCGATAGAAAACGCCTCACGATTAAATATTCAAAAGGTTTTCGCTGAAGAAGCGCTCTTTTTTTTCGATAAATTATAGACTCGGACGTGTCTCGGGACGGCATTTTTATGTTTTTATTGTTTGTTTATGAGTACAAGGAATCGGTTCGCGTCATCCTGATAGATTAAAAGGTGGAAAATTGAAACTGAATTTGACGGACCAAAAAAAAAAATAAAAATTGAAGAATTGAAAATTTAGATCCTGGAGTCAAATTCCTGTTTTTATTTCACAGTAATTTAAATAAGCCAATGAAATTCAAAATTGAAGGTGACAGTTTTGTTCAGATTCGACCTTTTATCTACCTAAAATCAAACTTTCGTCCACCGAAATGAGCAATAAAAAAAAAACGGGTGGGTGGGCGGGGCCACTTTAAATTTTTTTTTATTACATTTGACCACTTGCTAAACTACAATTCAATTTTCATCTCACGGTAAATAAAAAAAATGGTCGAAGGTTATTTTGACAGAACTTCCCTCGTCCCTGAAGTGCAGCCCAACAAATGCCGGTCCTTTGATAAATTACAAAAAATACCGAGGAATCGAACAACCGAAAAACTAAAAAGCAAAAATTGAAAAACCGAAAAATCGCAATATGAAAAGTCGAAAGATCGATTGAAATCGAAAAATTGAAAAAAATGAGATTTTGAATAATTTCCAAAATTGAAATCTCGAAATATTGAGAAATCGAAAACTTGAAAAATCGAGAAATCAAAAAAATTAAAAGTGGAAAAATTTTAAAATTGGAAAAATTGAAATATGTACATAGTACATACATGCTAAATGTTTAAAATCTGGAATTCGAAACATACAAAAATCGTGAAATCGAAAAATGGAAAAATCGTTAACATAAAATTTAAAAAATCGAAAAACTAAAAATCGGGACATCAAAAAAATTAAAAGTCGAAAAAATTTAAAATTCGAAAAATTTTGAAATATGTATATAGTACATACATATTAAATAGGTTAAAATCCGGAACTGGAAACATACAAAAATCGTAAAATCGGAAAATGAAAAATTGCAAACAAATCAAAAAACTAGAAATCGACAAAACGAAAAATATACAATTAAAAAAATCGAAAAATTCTTAAATCGAAAAACTAAAGAATCGAAAAAGTAGAAAAACGGGAACCTGAAAAATCCCAACATTGAAATGTTGAATAACAAAAAACTGAAAACCCGTTAAATTTTAAAGTCGAAAAATCGAAAAATCAAAAAAAAAATTCGAAATTGAAAAAAATTGAACATTTAGAAATCGAGAAGCCTAGGTAGAAGTCAAACAATCGAAAATCGAAAAATTTGAAATTCAAACATTTATCTTAAAAACCGATAAATGGAAAAATTAAAAAATCGAAACATCGAACTCTCGATAAATTGGAAAATCGGAAAATTTAAAATTGAAATATTTAAAAAAAAACGAAAACTTGAAAAATCAAAAAAATGAAAAACCGAAAAATCTAAAGCGAGAAATCCAAAAATTGAAAAATGAGAAAATAGAAAAATCTAAAATTTGAAAAAAAACGAAAAATTGAAATATCGAAAATCCAAAAAATTCCAAAATTCAAAAATCCTAAAACTGAAACAACGAAAACTTGAAAAATGGAAAAATTGGGGAATCAACAAATCAAAGAATCGCTTAAAACAGAAATTGAGAAAAGGAAAAATAGAAAATTTCCAAACGCCAAAATTAAAATATTGAAGAATCGAAAAATTGAAAAATCCTCAAACTAAAACGCCGAAAAATTGAAAAACCGAAAAACTTGAAAGCGAGATGATAGAAATATCAAAAAAGTGAAAAATCTAACATTTAAAAATTCGAAAAATTGAAAAACGAAAACTAAAGTACTAAAAAATCGAAAAATCGAATTATTTAAAAAAAAACGAAAAATCCAAATGTGGAAAAATTGAAGAATCGAAAAAATAAAAATCAAGAAATTGAAAAATTCCAAAACTGAAATCTAGAAAACTCGGAAAATCGGTAAATCAAAAAAGGAAATTCGAAAAATTAGAATATGTACATAATACAGTTGCGGTCTTCACAAAGGACATGATAATTTTTGTCTATTGTAAATGCATGTTCAAATCATGGGCGTTCAAATAACAAAGTTTGTCAAATTTGACATTTTGTTTATTCAAAAATGTTACGCCACTGGTAATAGCCAAACTTACATTAATTTAAAAATTCAAAAAATTCTATGACAAAGAAAAATCATGTATTTTTGGAAGGCCGCAATTGTACATACTAAAAAGGTTAAAATCGGGAATTTGAAACATCAAAAAATCGTAAAATCTAAAAATCAAAAAACTAAAAATCAAGAAATCGAAAAGCCTACAATTAAAAAGATCGAAACATTGAAAAATCGAAAAATAAAAACTAAAACATCGGAAAATTGAAACATCCCAAAACTGAAATGTCGAAAAATTGAAAAACCGTAAAATCGAAAAGTCGAAAAATCGAAAAACGAAAAAAAAGAGAAATCGAAATTGAAAAATTGAAACATGGAAATCTCAATAAATTATAAAATCGGAAAACTGGAAATTGAAAAATTTAAAAACCGAAAATTGAAAACTTGAAAAATCAGAAATTTTGAAAATCAAAAAATTGAAAAACCAAAAAATCTAAAGGGAGAAGTCCAAAAACCGAAAGATGAAGTAATAGAAATATCTAAAATAATAAAAAACGAAAAATTAAAATGTTGAAAAATAGAAACATCGAAATATCGAAAAATCCTAAAACTGAAACATCGAAAACTTGAAAAATCGAAAAACTGAAAAATCGAGAAATCGAAAAGTAGAGAAATCAAAAAATCGAAAAATTGAGAAATCGAAAAGTCGAAAAATCAAAGAATCGTTTAGTAGAGAAATTGAGAAAAACTGAAAAATTGAAGAAATGAAAAATTGAAATCGTAAAACTAAAATATCCGAAAATCGAAAAATCGAAAAATTAAAAATCGAGACATCGAAAATTCGAAAAATCGAAAATTTGAAGAATCGACAATTTGAAAAATCCTCAAACCAAATTGTCGAAAAATTGAAAAACCCAAAAATTCAAAAGTGAGAAATCGAAAAATTGAAAGATAGAGATGTCGAAACATCAAAAAGTGAGAAATTGAAATATCTAAAATTAAAATAAAAAATTAAAACATCAAAAAATCGAAAAATTGAAAAATCGAAATATTGAAAAATGCTAAAACCGGAACATGAACAACTTCAGGAATCGAAAAACTGAGAAATCGAAAAGCCAAACAATGAAAAAGTCAAAATCGGGACGTCGATAAGTCAAAAAATCAAAGAATTGAATTGAATTGAATTGAAAATTTTGAAATGACGTCATCAATTTTTTAGGAGGACATAAACGAATAAATTTTGCTTAATGATTTACCATGATTACGACACCTTAAAATATTTACAAGATCTCAGAGCAATCGGTTTTGCAGTTCCAAAGTTATGGTGCAAAATGTTGTTCAGTTTTGAATTTTTTCCAAAATTTTATCAAATTAAAAAAAATAGATTCAATAATTTCGGAGATTACAATTTTTTTCGTACGTTAGAGGTCATGACACCACGAGAAAATATGAAAGTGGCAATTCGGCCAATGGACTCGATTACAATACTTCCTTAGCTTACACTATAATAAACCAATGAAATTCAAAAGTGGAGGTGGGTGGCGTTAGTTTAAGATTTTATTTTGTCTAAATTCCACTGTTTACCAATACAAAATCCATTTTCTTTCCAATAAAATGAGTGATCAAAAAAAAACGGGGTGGGTGGGCGAGGCCACTTTGAAGTTGTTTTTAAATTTGTGCACTTGCCTAAATAGAATTAAATTTTCATCCAACAGTAATTAAAATAAACCAATAAAATTCAAAAGTGGAGTTTTACCTTTTATTTTGTCTAAATTCCACCGTTTATCAATATAAAATCCAATTTTCGTCCAAAAAACAAATGTTTAAAAAGAAAACGCGCTGAGTTTCACTTTGAATTTGAAGTTTGAAAGCTTTGAAAATATTCTAAAGAACTAATTGAAGTAGAAAAGAGCTCGAAAAAAAAGTTGTAGGAGGGCTTGGTGTATTTAACACATCAAAGCTCTTCCTAGAAAAGCAAGAGACAACTTGTGTCGGAGTCTGTAAATGGCTGTTTTAATTATTTTAAAACCTCCTACATACTTATGTGCAAAAAAATTTGTTCTTTGATGGTTTACGCAGAAAAATAGATTTGGATTGTCGGCATTTTGCGAACGGAATTCTCCGACCCTTTTACCCAAAACTCGGAAAAAATGCAAAAAAGTACTCACAACAACAATTTTTTTTTTCTTAATAAACCGAAATTCGATTCAAAACCTTTACGCTAATTCGTCAACACGACTTCATTCCCGATGAACATTTACATAATCCCCGACCTGATTTTGTTATCGCGACGTTCAAACCCCAATTCGGTGACCACCTCAAATTTAAATTTGCCGCGCCAGAATTATTCCGACGTTAATTATCAAATTAATCTCCCGTGTAATTTATTTTCAATAAGCAAAACCCGTCCCCACCGTGATGGATAGCGCACTTTTAAAATTTAAAGTGTTTGCTTATCGCCCGGATCGAAATGTTGCGTTCGCATGCACGGAACCATTATTAAAAAAAATCGCGCGACACAATTCCCATCTGGGCGAATATTTTTCTTTTCGATCCGTTTTCGGGGCTCGTAGTAAATATTAATTATGCTGCTCCCACGTCAGACAAGGTAACAAGGCGAAGTAGAAGTTTGCCATTAAACCAAGCCTGCATCATCACTTTCGCTATCTTTAACATCCCAGCTTCCTAGTTACACGTAACAAGGGCGAGGATGTGCGATTTTAATAAAATCCGGTCGCAGGATACGGTTACGAAACATCTTGGGATGGCATTATCTAATTATGACACGCGTAAAGCGAATTTAGCGTGTGTGGGATTGTCGGGAGATGAATTGGGACGTATGCGGTAGACGGGTGTGACGTGCTTACAACAAGAACTGTTATAATGTGTCTGCCAAATTTTACGTTTCGGGAAATTAAGACCAACCGCACTTATCGTTGTATCAGCTATTTTTTTAACCAAGTTAAATAGATGCTCTTCGGGGAGGCAGCGACGAGGCCCCGGTTAAGTGCTTCCAAAAAACCAAAAAGTTGAGGGGTTGTTTTACTTGTTTTGGAATCAATCCGGCGAAATTCGGCCGGTCTCCAAACAAAAAAGTTTAATGAAATAAAATAAAGTCATGAGAAAGTTAATTAGGGCAATATCCACATTAATTTCCCGAGAGAATCGAGTTAAATGTATACAAGGGCTCGCCCTAACGGTACGCGGAAAACTGAAAACCCTTCACAGTCCTTAACCAGGACGCGATTATCGTGCATTATCCGAGTTATAATGTTGTCCTAAGGCCTCCGACTTTTAGGTATCTTCTGTCTGCTCCTCCCCATGACAATTATCAAACATTTACAAAACTGGATAACCGGGTTTAAACAAATGGCTCAATAAATTCGGCGCTAACGAGAGTTCAAGCATGGAATGCCGAAATGACGGCACTAACTTCAACACAATTAAATTTTTATAAGCCGGAATGGAATAAAGATTTTTTCGGGCAGTGCCAGGGCTTGATTTAAGAGGGAGCCATTTAAGTTATTAGCTTACTCATGCATATGCTAATTTCGAAGGGGGAGAAAAAGAGCGACGACGTAAAAGTATTATTTGTGACTTATCAACTTTTTTTTTATCGTGTTGAATCCGACAATTGTACCTATTATTATCGTAAGAAAACGCAAGATCTCCCTCTCTCAGTTCGCCGAGGGAATCCCGTCTGCCGGGTGTGTTATTGGAATGTAAACAGAATTACCGAGATCCCGATTAATAAGCAAATAAAGGATAAATTGCGGCCCGCCCCTTGGACTATCGCTGAATAGAAATTCCTCCCATATTTTAGGTGTAACCCTTCATTAATCTAAATGTTAGCATGTTTTGATTGAGTTTTGATTACGCAAATGCAAACAAACCCCATCGACTGCCGTCTTGAATCCGGTCGGACCATTCTGATTTAAATTACTAATATAATCAAATGCGCGCTATGCAAATTTGTTCGACAATGTGTAATGATTCACCTGTCTGGGGAACCAATCAATTTATATTCAGGTACTCCAAACAAACACAGCTCCCAAGGTCAATTAAGACCGTCGAATAGACACAATAAAATTTGCATAAGACCTCAGTCCTTTATTTAATTAGTTCTTGGATAAACACCCATTCCGATCGAGATCGCCAATAACGGTCAATTATTTATCGAGACAACCCCGAATCTAGAATTCGCTTTGACGCTCGTAAACATATGAAACATAAATCGTCCATTCTCGGATTTAATTTTTCTCGTCTGTTTATTTTTACGTCTTCCGGGCCACTCAAATATTAATCGGTCCCAAACTGCTGCATGTGCATCTGTCGGAGATTATCAATTATTAAGCGACAAGAGCCGACTTGAATTATTCGAAAGCGATCTTTTGTCGTGCCGTAACGACGTGAATTATCCATTCGCGGGTTATGCGAAATTTAAATCGATGAAACATATCGCGGGTTGGCTGCATCTGCCCCAAACACTAGCTTGCGTTAATTATTTAAAGGAGTGTACGTGGCGGCAAACAACGAGATAATAAGGACTTTTTGGGGCTTAAATTACTAATTTATGCCTCGGCGCACTGCTATTCCAATGCCGACAGAAGTTCGTAAATTAAACCGGCGCATCCACCATTATATGGTTTTTATTCACGTGGGTAAATAAGTGATGCATCGGTTTAATGAAGCAGTGCCGAAGAATGAATTATTTGTTTCGAAATGGAAGGGATTAGATTTAGTTCGGTTGGAAATAATTATGCGGCACTTTTTTGTAGTATAGTATCGTAAACTATAGAAGAAGTCAGTGTACACAATTTGGTCTACTCACTGAACATCCACCAAACTAGGTATATAAAGAACAAAAAAACAAAGATTAAGCCACACCCACCCGCCCCGATCTCAACTGTGATGAGTTTTTCATTCCTAATCAGATGAGGGGCGGAGTTTAATTGTAACATCAGAATTTCTCTAGAAAATTCTACTCTTTTAAAAACGTGTTTCATATGCTAATTTCTTGTAGAGAAATTAGGATTTTTCAACTAACCTCCGCCCTTCAGCTCACGATGAATAAAGCATTCATCAGAATTGAGGAGGGGTGGGTGGGCGGGACTTATATTTGGTCCATTGTTTCTTAATACGCGAAGTCTTCTTTTCCCAACAAGAAACTGAAAACATGTTTAATTATCCTGTTGTTGAAAGAAAATTATATATATTAAAAAAAGAACAAAGATTAAGCCCCACCCTCCCGCCCCGGTCTCAATTGTGATGAGTTTTTCATTCGTTGTGAGACCGTGGGGAGGAGCGTAATTGCAAAATACATTTTTCTCTATGATTTGAATGAATTTGTCTTCTCAAAGCAGAGGTCCAAAATTATTAATTAAACCACAATCGAACAAAATCCCACTTCTTTCAAAAATTATCATTTTTTTGCGATTTTGTTTTCTGATAACCTCTATAAAGTAAAAACCAGTGGCGTAAAGTTCGCGCAGCTTATTTGACTTGAATTTTTCTTCAATTTTTCATTTTTTTTAACTTTTAAATTCAATTTCTAGATTTTGCAATTTTTCGATTTGAGTTTGTCGAGTTTTCAATTTTTAATTTTTCCATTTGCAATTTTTCGTTTCAGTTTTTCATTTTCCTTATTTTTTCAATTTTTGATTTTTCAATTTTAAGATTTTTCAGTTTTTCGAAAAAACCGAGAAAGTACAAGTTATTCTACGTGACCTACATTAGGAGTACAGTCCAAAATTATTGAATAGTAGATTGACTTTATGTTTTTTATTATCTCTTGTTCTTTGCGGTAAAAAATTTTTGAAAGAAAACTATGTTTATAAAGAGAAAAAAACAAAGATTAAGCCCCGCCCACCCGCCCCGGTCTCAATTGCGAAGAGTTTTTTATTCTCATCAAAATTTCTCTAGAAAATTGTACCCCTTTAAAAACATATTTCATATGCTACTTTCTTATAGACAAATGAGGATTTTACAAGTAAATTTCGCCCTTCAGCTCACTATGAATAAAGCATTCATCACAATCGAGAAGGGTGGGTGGGCGGGGCTTATATTTGGTCCATTTTTTGTTAAAATAAGATTTTTTTTCCCAACAAGAAGCTGAAAACATGTTTAACTATCCTGTTGTTGAAAGAAAATTCTACGTATTAAAAAAGAAAAAAGATTAAGCCCCACCCACCCGCCCCGATCTCAATTGTGATGAACTGTTCATTCGTTGTGATACCGAGGGGAGGAGCGTAATTGCAAAATACATATTTCTCTATTGATTTGAATGAGTTTGTCTTGTCAAGTCAGAGGACTAAAATTATTCATTAAACCACAATCGAACAAAATTCCACTTCTCTGAAAAATTATCATTTTTTTTGCGATTTTCGTTTTCTGATAACCTCTATACAGTAAAAACCAGTGGCGTAAATAACGTCCCCGCAGCTTGAATTTTTTCTTCAATTTTTCATTTTTTTAACTTTTCAATTCAATTTGTAGATTTTGCAAGTTTTCGATTTCAATTTCTTGAGTTTTCAATTTTTAATTTTTCTATTTGCAATTTTTCGTTTCAATTTTTCATTTTCCTTATTTTTTCAATTTTTGATTTTTCAATTTTTGATTTTTCAATTTTTAGATTTTTTAGTTTTTCGAACGTTTTTCTACGTGACTTGCATTAGGAGTACAGTCCAAAATTATTGAATAGTAGATTGACTTTTTGTTTTTTATTATCTTTTGTTCTTTGCGGCAAAAAATTGTTGAAAGAAAACTATGTATATAAAGAAAAAATAAACAAATATTAAGCCCCACCCACCCGCCCCGGTCTCAATTGCGAAGAGTTTTTCATTCTCTATCAGACGAGGGGCGGAGTTTAATTGTAACATCAAAATTTCTCTAGAAAATTCTACCCTTTTAAAAACATATTTCATATGCTAATTTCTTATAGAGAAATGAGAATTTTGCAAGTAAATTTGTCCTTCAGCTCACTATGAATAAAGCATTCATCACAATCGAGATGGGGTGGGTGGGCGGGGCTTATATTTGGTCCTTTTTTTTTCTTAATACGCGAAGTCTTCTTTTCCCCTACAAGAAACTGACCATATATATATATATATATTATTGTTGAAAGAAAATTCTATATATTAAAAAAAAAGAACAAAGATTAAGCCCCACCCACCTGCCCCGATTATAATTGTGGTGAATTATTCATTCGTTGTTGGACCCAGGGGAGGAGCGTAATTGCAAAATACATATTTCTCTATTGATTTGAATGAGTTTGTCTTCTCAAAGCAGAGGTCCAAAATTATTAATTAAACCACAATCGAACAAAATCCCACTTCTCTCAAAAATTACCATTTTTTTGCGATTTTTGTTTTCTGATGACCTCTATAAAGTAAAAACCAGTGGCGTAAAGTTCACGTAGCTTATTTGACTTGAATTTTTTCTTCAATTTTTCATTTTTTTAACTTTTCAATTCCATTTCTAGATCTTGTAATATTTCGATTTGAGTTTCTCGAGTTTTCAAAATTTGGTTTCTCCAGTTGCAATTTTTCGTTTCAGTTTTGTATTTTCTTTATTTTTTCAATTTTTAGATTTTTCAGTTTTTCGAGAAAAACGAGAAAGTACAAGTTATTCTACGCGACCTACATTAGGAGTACAGTCCAAAATTATTGAATAGTAGATAGACTTTATGTTTTTTATTATCTCTTGTTCTTTGCGGCAAAAAATTGTTGAAAGAAAACTACGTATATAAAGAAAAAAAAACAAAGATTAAGCCCCGCCCACCCGCCCCAGTCTTAATTGTAATGAGTTTTTCATTCCCTGTCAGACGTTTAATTGTAACATTAAAATTTCTCTAGAAAATTCTACGCTTTTAAATCCATATGATAATTTTTTGTAAAGAAATGACGATTTTGCCACTAAACTCCGTCCTTCAGCTCACTATGAATAAAGCATTCATCAGAATTGAGAAGGGGTGGGTGGGTGGGGCTTACATTTGGTCCATTGTTTTTAATACGCGAAGTCTTCTTTTCCCAACAAGAAACTGAAAACATGTTTAATTATCCTGTTGTTGAAAGAAAATTCTATGTATTAAAAAAAACAACAAAGATTAAGCCCCACCCTCCCGCCCCGGTCTCAATTGTGATGAATTTTTCATTGGTTGTTAGAACGAGGGGCGGAGCGTAATTGCAAAATACATTTCTCTATTGATTTCAGTGAGTTTGTCTTCTCAAAACTGAGGACTAAAATTATTAATTAAACCACAATCGAACAAAATTCCACTTCTCGGAAAAATTATCATTTTTTTGCAATTTTTGTTTTCTGATAACCTCTATACAGTAAAAACCAGTGGCGTAAATAACGTTCCCGCAGCTTATTTGACTTGATTTTTTTTCTTCAATTTTTCATTTTTTTAACTTCTCAATTCAATTTCTAGATCTTGCAATTTTTCGATTTGAGTTTCTCGAGTTTTCAAAATTTGGTTTTTCCAGTTGCAATTTTTCGTTTCAGTTTTTCATTTTCTTTATTTTTTCAATTTTTAGATTTTTTTGGTTTTTCGAGAAAAACGAGTAAGTACAAGTTATTCTACGTGACTTACATTAGGAGTACATTCCAAAATTATTGAATAGTAGATAGACTTTATGTTTTTTATTATCTCTTGTTCTTTGCGGCAAAAAATTGTTGAAAGAAAACTACGTATATAAAGAAAAAAAAAACAAAGATTAAGCCCCGCCCACCCGCCCCAGTCTTAATTGTAATGAGTTTTTCATTCCCTGTCAGACGTTTAATTGTAACATTAAAATTTCTCTAGAAAATTCTACGCTTTTAAATCCATATGATAATTTTTTGTAAAGAAATGACGATTTTGCCACTAAACTCCGTCCTTCAGCTCACTATGAATAAAGCATTCATCAGAATTGAGAAGGGTGGGTGGGTGGGGATTACATTTGGTCCATTGTTTCTTAATACGCGAAGTCTTCTTTTCCCAACAAGAAACTGAAAACATGTTTAATTATCCTGTTGTTGAAAGAAAATTCTATGTATTAAAAAAAAACAACAAAGATTAAGCCCCACCCTCCCGCCCCGGTCTCAATTGTGATGAATTTTTCATTGGTTGTTAGAACGAGGGGCGGAGCGTAATTGCAAAATACATTTCTCTATTGATTTCAGTGAGTTTGTCTTCTCAAAACTGAGGACTAAAATTATTAATTAAACCACAATCGAACAAAATTCCACTTCTCGGAAAAATTATCATTTTTTTGCAATTTTTGTTTTCTGATAACCTCTATACAGTAAAAACCAGTGGCGTAAATAACGTTCCCGCAGCTTATTTGACTTGATTTTTTTCTTCAATTTTTCATTTTTTTAACTTCTCAATTCAGTTTCTAGATCTTGCAATTTTCGATTTGAGTTTCTCGAGTTTTCAAAATTTGGTTTTTCCAGTTGCAATTTTTTTGTTTCAGTTTTTCATTTTCTTTATTTTTTCAATTTTTAGATTTTTCGGTTTTTCGAGAAAAACGGAAGTACAAGTTATTCTACGTGACTTTCATTAGGAGTACAGTCCAAAATTATTGAATAGTAGATAGACTTTATGTTTTTTATTATCTCTTGTCTTTGCGGCAAAAAATTGTTGAAAGAAAACTACGTATATAAAGAAAAAAAAAACAAAGATTAAGCCCCGCCCACCCGCCCAGTCTTAATTGTAATGAGTTTTTCATTCCCTGTCAGACGTTTAATTGTAACATTAAAATTTCTCTAGAAAATTCTACCTTTAAAATCCATATAGATAATTTTTTGTAAAGAAATGACGATTTTGCCACTAAACTCGCCCTTCAGCTTCACATGAATAAAGCATTCATCACAATGAGAAGGGGTGGGTGGGTGGGGCTTACATTTGGTCCATTGTTTCTTAATACTGCGAAGTCTTCTTTTCCCAACAAGAAACTGAAAACATGTTTAATTATCCTGTTGTGAAAGAAAATTCTATGTATTAAAAAAAAAAACAAAGATTAAGCCCCACCCTCCCGCCCCGGTCTCAATTGTGATGAATATTTCATTGTTGTTAGAACGAGGGGCGGAGCGTAATTGCAAAATACATTTCTCTATTGATTTCATGAGTTTGTCTTCTCAAAACTGAGGACTAAAATTATTAATTAAACCACAATCGAACAAAATTCCACTTCTCTGAAAAATTATCATTTTTTTGCAATTTTTGTTTTCTGATAACCTCTATACAGTAAAAACCAGTGGCGTAAATAACGTTCCCGCAGCTTATTTGACTTGATTTTTTTTCTTCAATTTTTCATTTTTTTAACTTTTCAATTCAATTTCTAGATCTTGCAATATTTCGATTTGAGTTTCTCGAGTTTTCAAAATTTGGTTTTTCCAGTTGCAATTTTTTGTTTCAGTTTTTATTTTTTTATTTTTTCAATTTTTAGATTTTTCGTTTTTCGAAAAAAAACGAGAAAGTACAAGTTATTTTACGCGACCTACAAGGAGTACAGTCAAAATTATTGAATAGTAGATAAGACTTTATGTTTTTTATTATCTCTTGCTCTTTGTGGCAAAAAAATTGTTGAAAGAAAACTACGTATATAAAGAAAAAAAAAACAAAGATTAAGCCCCGCCCACCCGCCTCAGTCTTAATTGTGATGAGTTTTTCATTTTCTGTCAGACGTTTAATTGTAACATTAAAATTTCTCTAGAAAATTCTACCCGTTTAAAAACATATTCCATATGATAATTTCTTGTAAAAAAATGAGGATTTTGCAAGTAAACTTCGCCCTTCAGCTTACGATGAATAAAGCATTCATCACAATCGAGAAGGGGTGGGTGGGCGGGGCTTATATTTGGTCCATTGTTTCTTAATATGCGAAGTCTTCTTTTCCCAACAAGAAACTGAAAACATGTTTAACTATCCTGTTGTAGAAAGAAAATTCTATGTATTAAAAAAAAATAACAAAGATTAAGCCCCACCCTCCCGCCCCGGTCTCAATTGTGATGAATATTTCATTCGTTGTTAGAACGAGGGGCGGGGCGTAATTGCAAAATACATATTTCTCTATTGATTTCAATGAGTTTGTCTTCTCAAAACTGAGGACTAAAATTATTAATTAAACCACAATCGAACAAAATTCCACTTCTCTGAAAAATTATCATTTTTTTGCAATTTTTGTTTTCTGATAACCTCTATACAGTAAAAACCAGTGGCGTAAATAACGTTCCCGCAGCTTATTTGACTTGATTTTTTTTCTTCAATTTTTCATTTTTTTAACTTTTCAATTCAATTTCTAGATCTTGCAATATTTCGATTTGAGTTTCTCGAGTTTTCAAAATTTGGTTTTTCCAGTTGCAATTTTTCGTTTCAGTTGTTTATTTTATTTATTTTTTCAATTTTTAGATTTTTCAGTTTTTCGAGAAAAACGAGGAAGTACAAGTTATTCTACGTGACCTAAGGGAGTACAGTCTAAAATTATTGAATAGTAGATTGACTTTATGTTTTTTATTATATCTCTGGTTCTTTGCGGCAAAAAATTGTTGAAAGAAAACTACGTACATAAAGAAAAAAAACGTAGATTAAGCCCCGCCCACCCGGCCCAGTCTTAATTGTGATGAGTTTTTCATTCTCTGTCAGAGGTTTAATTGTAACACTAAAATTTCTCTAGAAAATTCTACCCGTTTAAAAACATATTCCATATCATAATTTCTTGTAATGAAATGAGAATTTTGCAAGTAAACTCCGCCCTTCAGCTCACGATGAATAAAGCATTCATCAGAATTGAGAAGGGGTGGGTGGGCGGGGCTTATATTTGGTCAATTATTTCATAATACGCAAAGTCTTCTTTTCCCAACAAGAAACTGAAAACATGTTTAACTATCCTGTTGTTGAAAGAAAATTCTATATATTAAAAAAAAGAACAAAGATTAAGCCCCACCCTCCCGCCCCGGTCCCAATTGTGATTAATTTTTCATTCGTTGTTAGAACTAGGGGCGGAGCGTAATTGCAAAATACATATTTCTCTATTGATTTCAATGAGTTCGTCTTCTCAAAACTGAGGACTAAAATTATTAATTAAACCACAATCGAACAAAATTCTCGGAAAAATTATCATTTTTTTGCGATTTTTGTTTTCTGATAACCTCTATACAGTAAAAACCAGTGGCGTAAATAACATTCCCAAAGCTTATTTGACTTGAATTTTTTCTTCAATTTTTCATTTTTTTAACTTTTCAATCCAATTTCTAGATCTTGCAATATTTCGATTTGACTTTCTCGAGTTGTAATTTTTCGTTCCAGTTTTTTATTTTCTTAATTTTTTCAATTTTTAGATTTTTTAGTTTTTCGAGAAAAACGAGAAAGTACAAGTTATTCTACGTGACCTACAGGAGTACAGTCCAAAATTATTGAATAGTAGAACGACTTTTTGTTTTTTATTATCTCTTGTTCTTTGTGGCAAAAATTTTTTTAAAGAGAACTGCGTATATAAAGAAAAAAAACAAAGATTAAGCCCCGCCCACCCGTCCCAGTCTTAATTGTGATGAGTTTTTCATTCACTGTAGACGTTTAATTGTAACAGTAAAATTTCTCTAGAAAATTGTACCCTTTTAAAAACATATTTCATATGCTAATTTCTTGTAGAGAAATGAGGATTTTGCAAGTAAATTTCGCCCTTCAGCTCACTATGAATAAAGCATTCATCACAATCGAGGGGCTTATATTTGGTCCATTGTTTCTTAATACGCGAAGTCTTCTTTTCACAACAAGAAACTGAAAACATGTTTAACTATCCTGTTGTTGAAAGAAAATTCTATATATTAGAAAAAAAGAACAAAGATTAAGCCCCACCCTGGCGCCCCGGTCTCAATTGTGATGAATTTTTCATTCGTTGTTAGAACGAGGGGCGGAGCGTAATTGCAAAATACATATTTCTCTATTGATTTCAATGAGTTTGTTTTCTCAAAACTGAGGACTAAAATTATTAATTAAACCACAATCGAACAAAATTCCACTTCTCGGAAAAATTATCATTTTTTGCGATTTTTGTTTTCTGATAACCACTATGGAGTAAAAACCAGTGGCGTAAATAACGTTCCCGCAGCTTATTTGACTTGAATTTTTTCTTCAATTTTTAAATTCAATTTGTTGATTTTGCAATTTTTCGATTTGAGTTTCTCGAGTTTTCAAAATTTGGTTTTTCCAGTTACAATTTTTCGTGTCAGTTTTTTATTTTCTTTATTTTTTCAATTCTTAGATTTTGCAGTTTTTCGGGAAAAACGAGACAGTACAAGTTATTCTACGTGACCTACAGGAGTACAGTCCAAAATTATTGAATAGTAGAATGACTTTTTGTTTTTTATTATCTCTTGTTCTTTGCGGCAAAAATTTTTTTAAAGAGAACCACGTAAATAAAGAAAAAAAAACAAAGATTACGACCCGCCCACCCGCCGCAGTCTTAATTGTGACGAGTTTTTCATTCTCTGTCAGACGTTTAATTGTAACATTAAAATTTCTCTAGAAAATTCTACCCTTTTAAAAACATATTTCATATGCTAATTTCTTGTTGAGAAATGAGGATTTTCAAGTAAATTTCGCCCTTCAGGTCACTATGAATAAAGCATTCATCACAATCGAGAAGGGGTGGGTGGGCGGGGCTTATATTTGTTCAATTTTTTCCGAATACGTCAAGTCTTCTTTTCCCAACAAGAAACTGACAATATATTTAACTATCCTGTTGTTGAAAGAAAATTCTGTATATAAAAAAAAACAAAATTAAACCCCACCCACCCGCCCCGATCTCAATTGTGATGAGTTTTTCATTCCTGATCAGACCGGTTAACATCAATATTTCTCTAAAAAATTCTACCCTTTTAAAAACATATTTCAGATGCTAATTTCTTGTAGAGAAATGAGGATTTTGCAACTAAACTCAGCCCTTCAATTCACGATGAATAAAGCATTTGTCACAATGGAGAAAGGGTGGGTGGGCGGGGCTTATATTTTGACCATTTTTTCTTAATACGTGAAGTCTTCTTTTCCCAACAAGAAATTGAAAACATGTTTAACTAATTTGTTGTTGAAAAAGAATTCTATATAATAAAAAGAAGATTCTTGATAGATTGGTGGGGAAGATTAGTCAAATTTTGGCCATCATTTAACCATCTACATGATATTTCCAACATACGTACAAAAAAAAAAAGAAATTCAAGAACTGAAACAGGGAAGTAATAATAAAAACGGACTAATGAAGAAAGTAATACAGCTGGATAACAATCGATCGGAAATAATAATCGTTTATAGCAAGAAAATGGAGGAAACCAAGATAAACATAGAAAAGGAAACAAAATAAAAAATGAAAAAATACTTATAAGAGGGGATTTTAACGCAAGACTGGCGATAAGGAGACAAGAAAAAAAGTAAGTAACAAAGAAGGGAAAATATTGTGGAAGATAATAGAAGAAATGGGTTGGGAAATTTTGAATGGAAACAAGGAAGGAGAGAGGAGGGGCTAGGGAAGAATCAATTATAGACTATGGGATTGTCAACGAAGAGGTGTGGGAAGAAATAGAGAGTTTCAAAGGGGAACGGGTAGAATCAGACTACATGCCACTAGGAACAAAAATCAAAGGAAAAGAGCAAGAGTACGAAAAACAAGAGAGAAGAAACGAAAGAAAAGAAATAGAAAAAAGAATATGGGATGAAGAGGGAATTCAAAGAAACAGAAGTAGACTTGAAAAAAAGAAATTCGAAGTAAAAGAAGACATAGAAGCTATGATAGCAGAACTGATCAACTTAATTGTAGAAGCTACGAAAAAAAGAAAGGCAAGGGAGGAATAATGGATGGAACGGAGAATGTAGTGAGTTGAAGAGAAAAGCAAGGGAAAAATTAAGAAAATGAAAGAATAACAGGCGAAGGAAAGAAGAGTACTTAAAAACAATAGAGAATTATAGGAAAAAATTGGAAGAAAGAAAAAGAGAAAAACGAGAAAAAGAAGTGAAGACAATAAAATCCTTGAAAACAGAAGAAAAAGTATGGAGATATATAAACAAGGAACGGAGAAGGAAGGCTGAAGTCGGTAGGAAAATCAAAATGGGGAATAGGAGAGAGAAAATTTGGACACGATTATAAGAGACGAATGATGATGTTTGATAGTTTGGTCAAAAGTGTATTTATGTACGGAGCTGAGATTTGGGGATGGAGGGAATATGAAAAATAGAGAGAGTGCAAGAAAAATACTTGAAATGGACATTGGGATTGGAAAAATATACGCCGAGGTACATAGTGAGAGAAGAAACAAAAAGGAAGAAAATGAGAGTGAAAGCGGGTAAAAGGGCGGTTGGATTTAAATAGAAGATTAGTGAGAGAGGTGATTGTAAAATATTGCAAGAATGTTACAAAGAAATAAGAAAGGAAGGGGGAAACATGTTTGGAACGAAAGAGACAAGTATTACGAAGGAAAGGGATAAGCATGTGAAGAAATAGAGAGAATGAGAGAAATGGGAAGGAGTATGAAAGAAGAACTAAGCAAGAACGCAGATCGAGAATATCGGAGGTCCAAACCTCTAATACACAGTTACTTAGCAAAATTTTGCGCCGACGTCATCACACTTGGTGGGGATAGACAATTTCACGTGACAGAGGTTATCTGCCTAACAAATTACAAACGGCCTCTGACACGACGGAAACGGGAAACTGCCGCTGAATATTTGAAAAGTCAATCATAATTTTCTCGTTTCGTAAATCGCGAGCAAGCCGCAGATAAAATTCAAACGAGACATTGACAGCATTTAGAGCTGCTTTCAATTAGCCGGCTGATAATGCGGCTTTAATCCACGCAAAATATAAACATAAAAAGATCCATGAGAAAGATACGAGAAAACAAATAATGGAAAATCCTTGCGCGGCTATAGGAGCTTCCTGAACCAGGAATGACTCGTCAGATGAAGTGATTATAAAGGCACCTTATCTGATGGTATTTATATTTCAATTTTCGGCCATAAGCTGGGTAGATAAAAAGTAATGGAATGGCTGAGATTCTAGATAAAATTATGGCATGCTTAGCGGGGAACAACAATAACACATTCATTAACGACGAACCAAAACGGCAAAGAATTGTTGACTACATTATGTGTACAGTGTCAAATTTTGCGAAGTGGCCAAACCTCGAACGGCGCCCTTATTCCCGCAAACATTTACTAATTTGTGTGGGCAATAAAGATCCCGGATAAGGAATTACCATAAGCAGCATGGTAAAAATCCCCAATCGCGGTGTAGCAATAAAGCTGAGCCTAATAAAAGAAAATCCTCTAAGGTTACAGCTGTTCTGGCATTATTGTACTAACACAAATGTCACGCATATTTGCGTCATTAATTCCGCCCTAGTTGTAAATATCGAATTTCTCTCCGCTTTCCCGGGAATAAGAATTCTTGAGCCGGCCATTAATTAAAGTGCATCTTCGTGACCTTTCGGCGCTTCCGCCTCCAACTTTTCGACAAACTGCAGCATCCTCCGGAATCACCCTCGCCGTTCTTAATTGTTCCGCGTTCCCGTCTGTTTACAGTTATGTGAGAAAAATCCAGCACGGAGCTTTCGCGCCATAACGAAGCGGAATTAACATATCCGAGTGGCTCCATGTGCACGCTTTCCTTTCCCACTAGTGTCAGTCCTGTCGTAAGTTTTAATCAGTAGAAAGTCCGTCTGAAGAATTCCGTTAATTGGATTATAGGTTTGAGCAAAAGCTTTTGACGTTTGATTGCGTTAGACGTGAAATTTTTTAAAGGATACAGAGAAGATGGATGGAAAAAGAATCAGCCTCTGATCTCTTTTATTCTAATGAAGGGGATCGGATCAATTGAAAGCTTTTATCCGAAATTGTTTATGGTCGACAGATAAAAGAATGTAGTCCGAGAACAAACGTCAGCACAAAACAAACATACTTCAGTGAAGGGACAGGGCTGGATGGGACGTCCCTCGTCGCGGTGAACCCCACAAACGGAACTTTTTCGAAAACAGAACCCGAACGAAAGTCACATGGGGGAGTGTTACATTAGTTGAAGTAGACAGTGCACACAGACACAAAGGGTAGTCTAAACTAGAATGGTTGATAATACTTAATTAATCATCAGAAAATTTTGTAAAGGAAAAGTCATTTGAAAGATACGCTAAGCATGCTACTTTAATTTTTTAATTTTTAAGTTTCTCGATTTTTCAATTTCTCGATTTTCCGATTTATCGATCTCTTGATGTTTCGATTTTCCAATTTTTCAATTTCACAATTTTTCGACATTTCTATAGATTTTTCACGTCTTTCATGTTTCGATTTCTCGATCTTTCGATTTTTCGACTTTTCGGTCTTGGATTATTTGGTTTTTCAATTTTGCGATTTTTTAAATTTGTTACTTTTCTTTCGTTTTTCAATTCTTTGGTTTTAATTTTCCTGTTTTTCAGTTGTTCGACTTTTCAAGTTTTCAATTTTTCGCTTTCTCGATTTATACGGATTTTGTTGTTTCGATTTTTCAATGTTTCAATTTTTCGATTTGTGGGTTTTTCGATTTCTAAAATTATTCGACATTTCGATTTCTCCATTTTTTACTTTTTTGAATTCCCAATTTATTAATTTTTCGATTTTTTTTATTTTTGAATTTTCCGATTCTTTAAACTTTCAATATTTTAAATTCTCAACATTTGGATTTTTCTATTTTTTGGTTTTTCGAATTTTTAAATTTTAGATTTTTCACTTTTTTGATGTTTTGAATTCTCTATCATTCGATTTTTCAATTTTCAAATTCTTCGATTTTTAAAATTTCTGCCGTTTCTTTCGTTTTCTCAGTTCTTTGGTTTTTAAATTTCCTGAGTAAAGTCGGCTTTTCAATTTTTCGACTTCTCGATTTACTAAGATTTCGATGTTTCGACTTTTTATTTTTTCGATTTTTAGATTTATCGATTTTTCTTGATTTTAAATTTTTCGAATTTGGGCTAATTTGATTTTTATGTTTCAATTTTTCGATTTATTGTTTTTTTGATTTTTCAGCTTTCATGGTTTCCGATTTTCCTATTTTCGATATTTCCATTGTTTAGTTTTCGATTGTTCAATTTTTCGACATTTGAGTTTTGGAATTTATCAATTTCTCGATTTTTCGGGTTTCAATATGTCGATTTTTTAAATTTTAGATTTTTCGATTTCCGTTTTTTCATTTTTCAATTTGACTTTTTTTATGTTATTAATTTAAAAAATTTTTCATTTTCGATGTTTGAATCCCCCATTTCTTAATTTTCTAATAAGTAAGTAAGTAAGTAAGTAAAAGTTTTATTTGTCTACAATGATCAAATACATTAGAACACGAGACACGTCAAAAGATGAAATTTACATTGTAAATGACATAACAATATAACATAACAAAATAAACAAACTACAATTAAACAAGAAATTCAGATAGATTATACGGTTCAGTTTCACAAATATATTTGAACACCTCTCTTTTAAATATTTTCACCGAGGCAATTTCTTTAATTGCTGACGGTAAGTGATTATAACACCTCATAGCTGAATAATGCACACCCTTCTCAAACAGCGTGAGTCTATGTTCCGGTAAGCAGAAGTTACTTTTATTTCTGGTCTCGTAAGTATGGCGAAAAGAGCAAGACTGAAATTCTTTAGGATTGTTTTTTACATAAATCAGTAAATTATATATAAATATTCCACATACTGTCAGTAACTTATTATCCCTGAATATAGTTCTACATGATTCGCTCATCCTCATATGGAAGATGTTACGTATTATTCTTTTTTGCATTACGAAAACACTTTGTAAGAATGGACTATTTCCCCATATTATTATGCCATAATTCAGCAGGGAATAAACATAACCATAATAGGCACTTAGTGTTGTTTGTACCGATACATTTTTGCTTAGTATTTTGATGGCATAAGCCGCTCTTGATAATCTCGAAACTAATTGGTCAATGTGCCCCTTAAAGTTTAGCTGAGTGTCGAAGTGGATTCCAAGAAACTTACATGATTCTGTAAAGTTAATAGAAACCTGATTAAAATTTATATTTGGAGGAAATATAAAATTATTGTTTTTAGTTTTAAATCCAATACACTCACTTTTTTGTAAATTTAGGATTAATTGATTGCACTGAAGCCAGTTATTTATATTTTGAAGAATTGAAGTCACTACAGGTTGTGTTTCCGTTGTTTTAGTGAGTGCGATCGTGTGCGGAGTATCATCCGCATAGCCTGTTACTGAGACTTTGGAACTATAATTTTCCGTGGCCCTTTCCAGATCATTGATGTAAATAATAAAAAGGAGAGGGCCCAGGATGCTACCCTGTGGAATTCCCATAGTAATATATGTAGAGCTAGATTCAAAATTTTGTTCATCTGTTCTGATTATCACTTTTTGTTCCCTTTTGGTTAAGTAGGATTTTATTAAATCAAGTGCTATACCCCGTACACCATAACGATTTAGTTTGTCAAATAATATGGAATGATTTACACTGTCAAACGCTTTTGATAAGTCTTTAGGACGGCACAAGCAGATAATTTGTTCTCCAGTAATTTAATGATATGTTGATAAAATTTTACCAATGCTGTAGAAGTACTTTTTGTAGGCAAGTATCCATGTTGAAAGTTTTTGAACAGATTACATTTTATAAAGAATTCAAATAAACGTCTATAAATAACTTTTTCGAAAATTTTGGCAAATGCGGGTAATATACTTATTGGTCTGTAATTCTGTAAGCATTCTTGATCTCCGCCTTTATAAATTGGAATTACTAGGGCCTTCTTTAACTGATCGGGGAAGATTCCTTCATGTAATGAAGAGTTTATTACGTGAGTTAATACAGGGCTTAAGCAGTCAATTACCTTTAAGATTATTTTCAACGGTATTTCATCAATTCCTTTACTATTTTTATTTTTTAAGGCTAATACAATGGCGTATATCTCTTCTTCAGTTGTTGGATTTAAAAACATAGAATCAGAGTTTACAGGAATTAAATTGGAAACATTACATTTACCCTGGCACTGATGTTTTGCATTACATACTAGATTAGCAGCCGCATGCATAAAATAGTCGTTGAAATCGTTCACTAAATTATTGTTGTTTAGGTATTTTCTTGGAAACACATTTTTGTTGATGTTCTGTGATTTAGGATTTGTAACTAGCTCATTTACAATTTTCCATGTTTCCTTGCTTGTGTTTGCAGCATTTTTTAATCTATTAGTGTAATACACATTTTTACTGCTACGCAATAATTGATCATAAACTTTTTTATATTTAATGTATTCCATTTTGTGTTTTGAGTTAACTGTGGATAGTAAGCTCAATATTTGTAGCTTGTCACGTAAGAAATTTAATTGAGGTGTTATCCATGGTATCTTTTTTTTAAGGTAAGTTTTTTTTGTTATTATGGGAAAGTGTTTTTCATATAGTTCTTTAAATAATTTGAAGAAGACAGTCCATTTCTCGTTCGCGCCCAACGTATTGTATAAGATGTTCCAACAGACGTGTTGAAGCTCAGATCGAAATTTTGTAATGTTTGTTTCAGAATGCGATCTGAAAGAAATAGTTTCTTTAGTTACTGACTGTATATGAGGAAACGTAAATATTATTAATTGCCCAAAGTGATCTGATAGTCCAGATTTTAGAATCTCAGTCTTGTAATCAATATTTATCGTTGTGATAATATTATCTACGCATGATTTGCTTGAGGGTGTAACCCTCGTGTACTCGTTTATTGTAGGATGTGCATTATAACATGTTAATAAATTGACTAACTCAGTTTTGGCTTTGCTATTTGACTTAAAGTCAATGTTAAAATCACCTGATATAACATATATTTTTTTACCTTTGTCTAAAATTTCCAAAAGGGTGTCCATGCTATCTATAAATAAATTAATATCACCATCTGGAGGTCTGTAAATACTAACAAGAACTATAGCATCTGTTCCGGTTTTAAATTCAACGCCGCAGCATTCAAAGTTATTTGAAATTGTTAAAAGATCTATTTCTGTACAATAAGAACTTATTGTATGTCGTGAATATATGGCACAACCACCGTGTTGTCCCTTGTCTCTACAAAAGAAAGATACTAGTTCATAACCGTATATTTTTCGAATTTTTAACTGATGTTGATCCTGCCAGTGTTCAGTTACACACAGAAAATCACATACCTCCTTATTTAGTAAATGTTCTAGTTGCGGTACACAGTTACCTATAGATTGAACATTTTGGTGAATAATCCTAAGGCTGTTCAGATGGAATTTGGACTTTTCAGTTTTATGTTTATTTTCGTTTACTTTTTCTCTAAAAAATGTTCTCCTTTTTTAAAATTGAAACGAGAGTATCGGATTCCTTGAGGCCAGAACTTTTTGCTATAGACCGCTTCAAGATGCTTAGGTTGGACACCAATGAGAAAACATTTGTTGTCCTGTTTTTTGTGATATGGAATAATTTCTTTTACATGTACGTCTGTCTTGTCTTCATTTATTTTCTTTGAAACATAGTCTGAAACAATGTCTGTTGTTACATGTTCCTTCGCTCCCGAAGTAAATAGCCATATTTTTCTTTCTTTTCTACTTGTACCGATGAAAGAATTCTCATCACTCGTTTCTTCTCCAACTTCATATTGATACTTTCTCGGCTTCTTCTTTTTGTGGTGTATTTTCTGGAAAGATTCCTCTTCCTCTATTTGGTCAGGTTTGTAAGACGGGTCACTAACTTTGTTATTTATGATGGGAGCGCTTACACCTTTCGATTGTATTTTTTTGTTATTCTTTGTTGAAGCTGTTGAGTAAGATGGTTTTTGGACAACATCTTTTTCCGCTAGATTAATAACATCGTTCATAATTTGGCGTTGTCGGTCTCTCATTTTTTCCAGATTAGAATTAATTCGGTGGATCGCCGGTTGTTTTTTTGGCACCACCAAGATCGATGGATCTTCTTTATTTACTTTTTCATTAAGCTGATACGACGAGTACTGATCAGTTTTTACGGCATTCATTTCAGTTAATGAGACCTTAATATTCTGCATCTCTAGTGCCAATTGTTCTAACTTCTCTCTCCATTCTTTACTGAAATTACCAAAGGCTGAAATAAATGTAGACTGACATGCCGCCACCACATGAGCCTGAAACGAGGCATTTTTTTCGTCATTTGTGAACTTCCCATCCTGATATGCATCAACCTCATCCTGTAAGTACAGTACTCTCTTCCGTAGTACTTTATTCTGTTCTCTTAGTTCCCGATTTTCCATTTTGAGTAGCGTTGCCTCATTTTTTGTTATGACTTCTTCCACATCTTTGGTTTGTTCGGGTTCCGGTTCTTCTTCAGAATCATACACAGCCTCCGATAAGAGTTTTTGATTTTCACAACACTTCTTTTTAAGTGCACAACTGTTGTGAACATATTGCTTACAGTTTACACAATTCATTCGCTTTTTTACAGCCGGTCTTGTACATATAGCGCAGATCTGTTTATCACGTGCCGTACTCATCATCGAACCGAATGAATGAAATATGTAGATCAATCTTTCGAATTTTGGAATTTTCGAAATTTCGGTTTTTCGATTTTTCAATATTTTATTTTTTAAATTTTTGATTGCTCGATGTTTATATGAAACGTTGAAAAACTGAGAAATTGAAAACTCGAAAAACCCGGGAAATAGAAAATTTTAAATATCGAAAAACTGAGATGACGAAGAATCTAAAATTTGAAAAATTTTATAATATAAAAAAATTAAAAATTGGGATCGAATTGTTGCAAATGAAAAAATCGAAAATGTACAATTTTAAAAATAAAAAAAAAATCTAAATATTGAAAAATCGAAAAACTGACAAATTGAAGAACCGAAAAGTCGAGAAATTGAAAAATCCCAAAACTGAAACGTCGAAAAATCGGAAAAATCGAAAACTGGACAATCGAATTATCGAAAATTGGAAAATCGAGAAATCAAAAAGTTGAAAAATCGAGAAATCGGGAAATCGAAATAGTCCAGATTGAAAAAAAATGTTAACCCTAAAGAAATCGAAATGTCGAAAAGTCGAGAGCGAGAAATCGAAACATCAAGTGAAAAATCTAAAATTTAAAAATTCAAAAAGGAGAAAAATCGACGAACCGAAAAATCTAAAAGTGAAAATATCAAAATCTTGAAGAATCGAAAAATGGAAAAATAGAGAAATCGCATCAAAAAATTGAAAAATCGAAAAATCGAAAAGTGGAATAATTTTAAAAATCAAAATGTAGAAATATCGAAAATCTGAGGAATTGAAAAATTGGAAAATCGAAAAAGCGAAAAGTTTACAAGTCGAAAAACATCAAAAGATCGAGAAATCGAAGTAGGTCATAGTCGAAAAATCGAAGAATTAAAAATTGAAACTTTTCTGATGACGTCATCAGTTTTTACGGGGGATCGTAAACGGATAAATTTTGATTAACGATTTACCATGTTTCCGATAACCTTAAAACGTTTGGAAGGTTAGACTGTAAAATGGTGTTATACAATTTTGACGTTTTTTACAAAGATTTTAATACCTAGGGTAAAAACTCAACACGGATTGATAAACTACAAGTGAAGTGAATTTTATAAAATTTAAATAACATTTACTACCGTAAATTGTGAAGCTGACGGCATTGCATTGGTGGTGGGGTTGATCAGACAAATTTTGTTCAGCATTTTATCACCTAATAAACATACAAAATTTGACAACAATCGGTCTAGTAGTTTAGAAGATTTATCGGTCTATAAATATCGAGAGTAGCGGACGCCAGACGGTGGACGATAGACGGCAGACAAACGGAAACGGGAGACCTATGTTTTCTTATTCTAGGGGTCAGATGTCAAGGAAACATAAAAGTAGCTTACACTCGGGAAGTAAAAATCAAAGACTAACCCGACGCCTCCTCCGTTTTCTTAATATTCAATTTTGAATTAATATGAATTTTATCTGATCGAAGGGTGCTCATTTAACTGTAGTTTGGACTAGGTAGATCTGATGATTCTCCCAAAACGTCGAATCGAAATGACTCGGTCGTCGTTTTTGACGGCATTTGCCTTCGTCGGGGATTCCCTTCTCGGCGCCCCGCCGATCTATCGACCGGTTCGATTACAAGGGCCGCACTAATGACGCCCCTTGTTGCAAATGCCAGACATTTTGCTTACAATTTCCCCGACCTTGTCAATTTCATCTTATCGTTTTTTATCGATTCGTTCCTTATTAGAGGAAGCTCGCGTCCGGAAAGTTCTCGCGAAATTGAAGTTTTCCTCTAAATTTTACGGTACATCGTGTCGACGCGATTGATTAATTCGAGCACCTCGCCTGAAGTCCCGCATCTGGCCAGAGCCGGGCTCGGTGTCAGCATCCCTCCGCAGTTGAAATTATAAAACGCGATAATTCCGCATGTCCGGCGTCGCGATTAGATTACGCTTCCGGGCGCATCGGCGGCAATGAAAGAGTTTTTCCATTCGGTTAGGAAAAGTCGCATAAATCGCGACGAGAACGTGTTCCTAATCCATAATTCACCTAACAAACTGAGCCGTGTGCAATAAAGCAAAAGGGGTATGATTGGACAAGCGGTATGCCCTAACAATGACCACAATGGTCTGTATTCTGTATGAATGGAGCGAGTAGTGTCTGCCTTTGACCCAGGTCGGCCGTAGAGGCGTTCATCACCTCACACCACGACGCCGCCGCCGCCGCCAGAATGCGGTATTTCCGTGTTAAATATGTTGAGGATTCACTCATTCAATGCAACGACAGTCGGTTTCGTTACACCTACCCTATTTATTACTTTGGAGGACCGATTTACAAGCCGATGCAGACGGGATAATTAATTGGGCGTTCGCTGCAGTTACACGCTCCGACGACGTGCAGGCCACATCATGGCGTGATTAATGGACCTCGACTCGAGGCGGCAGCCGAGAAGAATTGAAGAACCCCGCGGCACTTGTTGCGAAGTGGGTGACATAATGACTAGTAGAGGAAATGTGGCGCTGACGTCACGGCGACACGTTTGGTTGCCTACTCGATTTCGATTAAGTCAACTCTAATAAGTTGATAAATATCGAGACATGTTGTAATGTATTGAATCTGTATTTTATTGTATTTATCCCTTGAAGAGATCTTGTATTTTCTGTCGATTTTTCAGTTTTTCGATTTTTCAATATTTAGAATTTTTCAAATTTTACATTTTAGATTTTTCTGCTTTTCGATTTTTCGATTTTTTTAATTTGTTAATATTTTTTTCTTTTTTCTTCGATTCTTCAGAATTTCGATTTCTCCATATTTCAAATTTTTAAAATTTGATATTTTCGATTTTTTTCGTTCGAATTCCTGTTTCTTTAGTTTGATAATATTTCGATTTTCAAAATTACTCGGCTTTTGGATTTAGTATTTCTCGATTTTTTCCTTTTCTTTCTTCGATTTTTCAATTTTTCCCATTTTTAAATCTTTCGAAATTTTTCAGTTTCTCGATTCTCCAAATTTTTCATATTTTAACTTTTAGATTTTTCGGTTCCTCGATTTTTCTCTTTTTCAATTTTTCGAATTTTTAATTTCTCGATGTTTCGATGATTTTTCTTAAATTTTTTCAATTCTGTTTTTAAGTTTTCCGATTTTTTAGTTGTTCGACTTTTTATTTTTACAATTCTTCAATTTCTCGATTTATCGAGATTTGGATGTTTCGATTTTTCGATTATACAGTTTCACGATTTCTCGATTTTTACATTTTTCAATTTGTCGATTTTTTTTTGAGTAAAATTGTTCAATTTCGGCTTATTTCGATTTCTCCATCTTGTGATATTTTCGATTCATCGATGTTTCAGTTTTTCAATGCCTTAATTTTTCGAAATCTGAATTTTCAACTTTTCGATTCTTTGATTTTCCAATTTTCGAAATTCCGATTGCTCAATTTTCGATTTTCCAATTTTTTTTCAATTGTGGTTTTTTTCAATTACTCGATTTTTCAATTTTTCGATTTTTCAAATTTTCGATTTTTCGATTTAGAGGTTTTTTAAAGTAAAAATTTTTGAATTCTGGGCTAATACGGTTTCGCAATTTTTGATGTTTCGATTCCTCGATGTTTCAAATTTTAGATTTTTCGATTTTCCAATTTTCGATATTTCGATTGTTCAGTTTTTGATTTTTTAATATTTTGATTTTTTAAAATTCTAGATTTTTCGATCTCGTTTTTTTTTTTAGATTTTTTTTCAATTTCCCGGTTTTTACATTTTTTAATAAGTATGTATATAAATTTTTCGAAGATTAGATTTCTCAGCATCTCGGTTTTTCCATTTTTAAAACTTTCCATTTCTCGATTTTTCAATTTTTCCTATTTTTAAATCTTTCGATATTTTTCAGTTTCTCGATTCTCCAAATTTTTCATATTTAAACTTTTAGATTTTTCGGATCCTCGATTTTTCTCTTTTTCAATTTTTCGAATTTTTAATTTCTCCATGTTTGGATTTTTCGACTTCTCGGTTTGGATTTTTCGATTTTTAAAGTTAATGATTTGTTTTATGTTTTTCAATTCTGTTTATAAATTTTCCGGTTTTTCGAATTATCGTTTTATTTTTAAGTTTAAATTTTTTGATTTTGGCCTATTTCGATTTCTTGATCTTTTGATATTTCGATTTTTAGACTTTTCGTATTTTCGCCTCTTCGATTTTCCAATTTTTCGATGTTCGATTCTTCAATTTATCAATGTTCCAATTTTTCGACTTCCAGTTTTGAGATTTTTCAATTTCCCGATTTTTCAGTTTTTCGATTCTTCCAATTTTCGATTTTTCAATATTTCGATTTTTTTATATTTTAGGTTTAGTGATTTCTCATTTTTTTGATTTTTCGGTGTTTCAATTTTTCAATTTTTGGATTTTTTGATTTTTCGAATTATCGTTTTTTTTAAATTTAAATTATTTTATTTTGGGATATTTCGATTTCTCAAACCTTTGATCTTCCGATTCCTCGATGATTTAATTTTAAGATTTCCCGATTTCTCGGTTTTCCGATTTTTTATGGATTAAGTTTGAATTTTCTAATTTTTCAATTTTTCGACTATGGCCTATTTCGATTTCTCGATCTTTTGATATTTCGATTTTAAGACTTTTCGATTTTCCCTTTTTCGTTGTTTCGATTCGTCAAATTTTCAATGTTCCAATTTTTCAACATTCAAGTTTTGGGACTTTTCAATTTGTCGGTTTTTCAGTTTTTCGATTCTTCAAAATTTCGATTTTGCAATAGATATTTCAAAGTTCTAAAATTTGATATTTTCGATTTTTTTCGTTCGAGTTCCTGTTTCTTTAGTTTGATAATATTTCGATTTTCAAAATTACTCGGCTTTTGGATTTCGGATTTCTCGATTTTTTCCTTTTTCTTCGATTTTTCAATTTTTTCCCATATTTCAATTTTTCGATATTTTTCAGTTTGACGATTCTCCAAATTTTTCATATTTTAACTTTTAGATCCTTCGGTTCCTCGATTTTCCTCTTTTTCAATTTTTCGAATTTTTAATTTCTCGATGTTTCGATTTTTCGACTTCTCGGTTTTGAATTTTTCGATTTTTAAAGTTAACCCTTAATTACTCGCGCTTTGTCTTGTTTATTAATTGGTCGCACAGTGTATTTTATACACCATCACGTTTTGGACTTTTTAAGCTTTTCTTTTATTTCAGTTTTATAATTTTTATGATTTTAACCAACTTGTACAATAAGAAAAATTCAACAATTCAAAATTCAAATTCAAAAATACTCTAGGGTTTTATTTAAATTTAGAACATACAACATAAAATAACTTTAAATTCACAAAAATGAGAAACAAAAAACAAAAATTCAATTCTAAAACAATGAGAATAAGACTTTATTCTTGCTCTTCTGTTCTACTTTTACGACAGCTTACGCATTCTTGTGTTTTTACTACGTGTTCTTTACATGCTAGTCTACCACACAAGTCGCATGTGATGGTTGTAACGCGATTTTTCTTACTTTCGCAAAAGACACATTTACCTCGATTTCTTGTAACATTCCTCTCAATGTTCGTTGAAGTTTTTTTATATTTAGAAAGAAAGCCTTTTATATCTATAGGAAGCGTCTCAATGTTTGCTCGAGTTTCCAGATGAGGCTTCATCAAAGACAATGCAACGTTTTTCAGAAAAATACGTCGTGGCTGTTTATTGGAGTCTATGTGAAAGTATTTATAAATTATGTTAGAGTTTATTCCCGCAATATTAATCATTTGGAAAAAAAGAACCAGAGGCCAGCGTCTTGTTCGTTTTTGTACCGAATAATTACCACACATTTCGTCAACGGTGTCAATTCCGCCTTTAGTAGAATTGTAAAACAAAACGATATCAGGCTTATTTGAAGATCTGTCGACAATATCGTCGGCGTGCATAGTCGAGAGTAGTATCACAGCTTTATTTTTTTTTTGGCAATAGGATACTAGCGTCATATCCTTCCGAAACGCAAATATTGAAGATGGAATTGGTCGTGATTTATTAGGTAATAGTTCGGCAGGTATCTCTTTTTTATTTTTTCTCAATGTGCCAACTAATGTGGTTTTTTTGTTTAGTAAATCCTCTGCAAGTGGGTAACTCGTGTACCAATTGTCAGTCGTCAAGTTTCTATTTTTTCCAACGTAGTCGTTTGTCAACCTACTGACAACTGCTTGTGGAGAATTTTCACAGACATAAGGTCCGTCTGGCTGCTTGCCACAGTAAAGCTCTAAATTAGACAAGTAAAATGTTTTGGAATCGCATAAAGCAAAAATTTTTAGTCCATACTTTGCCGGCTTGTTTGGCATATACTGAATAAAACTGCATCTTCCTCGGAAAGGAATCAGCATCTCGTCAATTGTCATAAACTCTCCAACGCAATAAGAGCCCTTGCAGTTTGCAACAAATGCATCAAATATATGTCGTATTGCTGCCATTTTGTCGGTTATGCGTCTGTTTTCTCTAGTGCCCACATCGTCAAATCGGACTACAGAAAGAAGAAACAAGAAACGGTTTGCGCTCATACAAGCTCGAAATATTTCTATTCCCGTTCCGTCGGCGCTAAACAATTCGTGAAAATTGGTATGACCTTGTTTTTTTACACCGGAGAGAATCAGCAGTCCCAAGAATGCCAAAAATTCTTCCTTATTTGTCTCACGTGCATCTCTCTCTCGCGCATAATTTTCCTGTTTTCTTCTGATAAAAATATTTGTACATCTTACAATCTCTTCAACCATCGCAGCATTTATAAATTTCTCAAAAGCAGATATTTCGTTTGATATCTCACTTTTTGGGACGAGGGGATGACAACGTTCTTTACAAATGTTTTTTGCAGGTGTCTTTGACTTTTTCTTCAGAGGCAATTTGCTCCATTCCAAGTTATGCTTTGTTTTGTAAACTGGACCATCGCCATCGTTTGCATTTTGAAGAGCTGTTGTTGCCGTAACTGAATAATCTGAATGTTCATCTTCATTTACCAAATTATCGACATTGTTATCGCCACTAGCCTCTTGTTCTGAATTGCTTTCATGTTCACTAAGTTCGAATTGTTCTTCGGAATCTGCTGAATCGTCTCCACCCACTATTTGTTCTTCAGATAGATCTTCATCATGAAAAGCAGCTAATTCTTCATCAGTCAAACAATTGGGATTCCTCACTTGGATTGGAAACCTGTTTTCAAGTGAAAAAATATTTTTGTAATCAGTTTTTGATCAAATTTTATTCGATGTATGTTTTATACTTTACACAATTAATACTTACATATTAAGTCGCACGGTGTAATTTGTACACAGGACAAAATCAAACTAATTTAATTAGCAATAACACACTGTACGGTCGCTGTTCTTAACCTCAAATGCTTATAAGAAAGATAAATGAGGAATACCTAGAAGCGCTTGCGCATTGAAATAGTTTTTAGCAAATGGCCGACAAAAACGTCAACTGCGTGTATTTTATACACGCATGCGAGTAATTAAGGGTTAATGATTGTTTTTATGTTTTTTCAATTGTGTTTATAAATTGTCCGGTTTTTCGAATTATCGTTTTATTTTTAAGTTTTAAATTTTTTGATTTTGGCCTATTTCGATTTCTTGATCTTTTGATATTTCGATTTTTAGACTTTTCGTATTTTCGCCACTTCGATTTTTCAATTTTTCGATGTTTCGATTCTTCAATTTTTCAATGTTCCAATTTTTCGACTTTCAGTTTTGAGATTTTTCAATTTCTCATTTTTCAGTTTTTCGATTCTTCAAATTTTCGATTTTTCAATATTTCGATTTTTTTATATTTTAGGTTTAGTGATTTCTCATTTCTTTGATTTTTCGGTGTTTCAATTTTTCAATTTCTCGATTTTTTGATTTTTCGAATTATCGTTTTTTTTAAATTTAATTTTTTTTATTTTGGGATATTTCGATTTCTCAAACCTTCGATCTTCCGATTCCTCGATGTTTCAATTTTAGGATTTCCCGATTTCTCGGTTTTACGATTTTTAATAGATTTTTAAGATTGAATTTTTTAATTTTTCGATTTTTCGACTATGGCCTATTTCGATTTCTCGACCTTTTGATAATACGATTTTAAGACTTTTCGATTTTCCATTTTTCGTTGTTTCGATTCGTCAAATTTTCAATGTTCCAATTTTTCGACATTCAAGTTTTGGGACTTTTCAATCTGTCGGTTTTTCAGTTTTTCGATTCTTCAAAATTTCGATTTTTCAATACATCAAATTTTTTAAATTTGATATTTTCGATTTTTTTCGTTCGAGTTCCTGTTTCTTTAGTTTGATAATATTTCGATTTTCAAAATTACTCGGCTTTTCGATTTCGGATTTCTTGATTTTTTCCTTTTTCTTCGATTTTTCAATTTTTTCCCATTTTTCAATTTTTCAATATTTTTCAGTTTCTTGATTCTCCAAATTTTTCATATTTTAACTTTTAGATTTTTCGGTTCCTCGATTTTTCTCTTTTTCAGATTTTCGAATTTTTAATTTCTCGATGTTTCGATTTTTCGACTTCTCGGTTTTGAATTTTTCGATTTTTAAAATTAATGATTTTTCTTATGTTTTTTTCAATTCTGTTTTTAAATTTTCCGATTTTTTAGTTGTTGGACTTCTTATTTTTACAATTCTTCAATTTCTCGATTTATCGAGATTTCGATGTTTCAATTTTCCGATTTTTCAATTTTTTTGAGTAAAATTGTTCAATCTCGGCTTATTTCGATTTCTCCATCTTGTGATGTTTCCGATTCCTCGATGTTTCAGTTTTTCAATGACTTAATTTTTCGAAATCTAAATTTTCCAATTTTCGATATTTCGATTGTGCAATTTTCGATTTTCCAACTTTTTTTCAATTTTTTTTTCAAATTCTCGATTTTTCAGTTTTTCAATTTTTTTTCAATTGTTTTTTTTTCAAATTCTCGATTTTTCAGTTTTTCAATTTTTCAATTTTTCAATTTCTCGATTTTTCGATTTATAGGTAACGTACAAATTTTTGGATTCTGGGCTAATCCGGTTTCGCAATTTTTGATGTTTCAATTCCTCGGTTTCAAATTTTAGATTTCTCGATTTTCCAATTTTCGATATTTCGATTGTTCAGTTTTTGATTTTTTAAAATTTCAGATTTTTTCATTTCTCGTTTTTTTCAGTTTTTTATTTTTTTATTTCTCAATTTTCCGGTTTTTAAATTTTTTAAAAATTAGGTATATAAATTTTTCGAATTTTAGTCTCGATTTTTCCATTTTTAAAACTTTCCATTTCTCGATTTTTCAAGTTTTCAATTTCCCAATTTTTCAACAATTTTGGAAATTTTTCAATTTTTCGATTTTAAAAATTTTTAATCTTTCTATTTTTTCATTTTTTGATATCTGAGTATCATTCAGGTTATTATTAGTGAACTAAACATTAGATCGGAGCCCGAACTATAAAAACAGATCGTTACCTTGGCGAAACCTGTAATGCAGAGTCACTTAGCAAAATTTTGGACTGACGTCATCACATTTTCGGCGGGGATACATAATTTCACGTACCGGTCTAGTCCTTTCGTCGCGAACTTGTTGAGAGTAATTAATCGAGCGTTTGTCGCATTTACACGCCTCATACGTCCACCCAGTCATATAAAGGCGCTGATTAATGGTTTCCTAACGACTGTTAAGCACCGTCCACATGTATAATGCATTACCTACTTGGGTGACCACCCCATATCTAAATTTTTTCTGCACCGATAAAGCGTCGAAGCCATAAATCAGCTCGTGCCTTAAGCGGGAGAGTAATTAATGATTAAATTCTCGGCGTTATTGCAAAAAAGGAAATTATCACAATACTTCTCAGCAGTCCTCAAAGTCTTTAATTATTAATGGCGTTCTCGGCGTGCCGCAGCGGCCGTAAGAACCATTGAAAGCTCCCGAGAGTAACTTCAAATTTCAATTACTTAAATTAATAACTGGCCATTAAAAAGCTTTAAAGGCGTGTTTGAGCTGAGGGTGATACTGCAGTTTGTTTTACATCGAAATATCGTCGTGAATAATTTAGAGCATTCATTTTTACCTACGCTACAGGTTTTTCACTCCGACGATTAAATCGCATTTTAAATGGGCCACTAAATATTTAGACAGAGTTTTTTGAGGGAAGGAAACAGATATATTTTGATTAAACATTTATCATGCTTTTGACAAGTTTAAAATTCTGCAAGATTTCAAAACATTCGATTGTCCAGTCCATCAATAAAATGAATCGACTCTCATATTAATTTTTCGATTCACTCTGTATAAGTAGTTCTAAAAACAATGAGCGCGTTGTTAACATATGCAAGAGCATTCGGTTTCGCAGTTTCAAAGTCGAATTAAAAATTTTGTTATACAGTTTTGAATTTTTTTCCAAAAATCTGGATGTCTAGGGTGAAAATTCGGCACAGGTTTACACACCACAAGTGCAAGAATATCTTATTTTATAAAATTTAGAAACCTTACTATTATAAATTTTGGAGGTGACGTCATCCCATTGATGGTGGGGATGATTAGCCAAATTTTAGTTAGCTTTTAACCATCTGCATGATATTCCTAATATACATACAAAATTTGATAACAATCGGTCCTGTACTTTCGAATATAAATAGATACAGACACCAGACAGACAGACAGACAGACAGACAGACAGACAGACAGACAGACAGACAGACAGACGGAAACGGAAGACCACTTTTTTCGTACTCTATAGGTCAAGATACATCGAGAAAATATGAACGTGGCAATTCCGATGGAGTATAGTTAGTTTACGCTCGGGAAGTAAAAATCGACATACCGAAAAATCTATAATTAAAATATCGAAAAATTGTAAAATCCAGAAATTGAAAAATTCCCAAAACTGAAAAGCTGAAAAGAAAAAATATTGGAAAAACTGAAGAATGGAACCGAAAAGTTGAGAAAACGAAAAGAAGAAAAACTCTAAAAATTGAAAAATGGAAAAATTGAAAAATCCAATATTTAAAACATGAAAAATCGAAAATTTGAAAAATTGAAAAATTGAAAAACTGAAAAATCGAGAAATCAAAAATCCCATAAATCCAATATTCAAAAAAATGAAAATCCGGAAAATCGGGAAATCGAAAATTCAAAAATCCAAAAATAGAACATCGAAAAAAATCTAAAAATTGAAGAATGGAAAAATCGAAAAATCGAATATTCAAAACATGAAACACCGAATAATACAAAAATTTGAAAAATCGAAGAATTGAAAAATTGAAAAATCTATAAATCAAATATGTATTAAAAAAAATGGAAATCCGGAAAATCGGAAAACCAAAAATTCGAAAATCTAAAAGCGGAAAATCGAAAAACCGAAAAATCAAAAATTCTAAAATTGAGATTTCGAAAAATCTATATATCCAAGACACGAAATATAGAAAAAACGAAAGATCGAGAACCGGAGGAGCGAAAATTCTAAATCGAAAAGCAGAAAAAGAAGTCGAAAAATCGAAACTTCGATCAATCAAATACATACTCGAAAAAAGGAAAATTCCAAAAATTGGAAAACGGAAAATTCGAAAATTCAAAAATCGAAAATCGAAAAAATGTAACCTAGATTCTATTATTTATCAATATAAAATCCAACTTCCGTTTGTTTTAAATCTTAGATTCATGAAAACTTGAAATATCCAGAAATTGAAACATCAAAAGATCCAGACCAACCGAAAAACCTAAAGTTAAAATATCGAAAAATGGAAGATCCATAAATAGAAAAAGCGTTGAAAGGATGAGAAACCGAAAAATGGAATTTAAATTTTAAAAAATTTAAAAAACGGTAAATGTGAATTTTAAAAAAACGGAAAATTGGAAAATCGAAAAATTGAAATATCTAGAATTCGGGAAGTCGAAAAATTGGAAAATCATGCAATCTAAAAATCGAGAAACGAAATAGCCCCAAATCGGAAAATTAAAGTATTAAAAATGAAAGTTTCAAAAATTGAAAAACCTGAATTTAAAAAAAGTGGAAAAATCGAAAAATTAAAACAACGAAATCTGGATAAATCGAAATATCGAAAAATTGATAAAACTAAAAATAAGAAAAATTTTAAAAGCGAAGAACTGAAACATAAAAAAAACGGGAACTTGAGAAATCGAAAAATTTACATTTTAGAAAATCAAAAAATGAGATAATCGAAAAATTGAAAAATCGAAACAACGTGGAATCGAGAAATTGAAATAGCCCAAAATTGAAAAATTTAAATTAAAAAAAAAACGATAAATAAAAATATCGAGAAATTGAAAAATCGAAAAATTTTGAAATCAGACAATCGAACAATCAAACATTAAACTATCGATAAATCGAGAAAGCGAAAAACTGAAAAATTTAGAGGTCGAACAACTGAAAAGGTGGAATATTTAAAAACCAAAGAACTGAAACAACGAAAGAAAAATCAGAAATTCAAAAAATCGGAAAAAACTGAAAAATAAAAATAAACGAGTAAAATAAAAAAATTGAAACACCGAAATCTGGATAAATCGAAAAATGGAAAAATTGATGAAACTAAAAAATCGAAAAATTTTAAAACCAAAAAAATTGCAAAATCGAAAAATGATAAAAAAACTAGAACTCGAAAATTCAAAAAGTCTAAATTTTAGAGTATCAAAAAATTGAAATTTCAAAAAATTTCAGAATCGACAAATTGAAAAATCCCAAAAAGTGAAACTCCGGAAAACAAACATTTCCAAAAATTGCGAAATCCAGAAATCGAAGTTGAAAAATCGAAATATGTAAAAACTGAAAAATCCAAACCTGAAAAATCAAAAAATTGAGAAATCGGGAAATGAGAAAATAAAGTCGAAAAGTGAAAAAAATCGGAAAATTGAAACATTGAAAAATCGAAACAACGAGGAATCGAAACATCAAAAGATCGAAAAATCGAAATAACCCAAAATCAAAAAATGTATTTAAATTTTTTCGATTTTGGACCATAAAAACATAAATCGAAAAATCGGGAAATTGAAAAGTTGAAAAATTTTGAAATCGGACAATCGAAAACTCGAAATATCAAAATCTTGATAAATCGAAAAGTCGAGAACAGAAAGCCAAAACCGAAAAACCAAGAAATCGGAAAATGGAAACACTGAAAAATCGAAACAACGAGGAATCAAAACATCAAGTCGTACAACTGAGAAGGTGGAAAATTTAAAAACCCAAAGACTTGAAAAAACGAAAGAAAAATCAGCAATTTAAAGAATCTGAAAATTGGAAAAACAAATAATCCAAGAGTCGAAAAAATCGAAAAATCGAGAAATCGAAACATCAAAGAAATGAAAATCTAAAATATAGAAATTCGAAAAATTGAAAAATCGAAACAACATGGAATGGAAACATCAAAGGATCGAGAAATTCAAATAGCCCAAAATCGAAAAATGTAAATTAAAAAAGAACGATAAATCGAAAAATCGAGAAATTGAAAAATCAAAAAATTCTGAAATCGGACAATCGAGCATTAAAATATTGATAAATCGAGAAAGCGAAAAACTGAAAAATTTAGAAGTCGAACAACTGAAAAGGTGGAAAGTTTAAAAACCAAAGAACTGAAACAACGAAAGAAAAATCAGAAATTTAAAAAATCGGGAAATTGAAAAACCAAATAATCCAAGACCGAGAAGTCGAAAAATCGAAAGATGGAGAAATCGAAACATCAAAGAAGTGAAACATTTTTAATTTTTGAAATTTTTTGAAATTTAAAAGTCGAGCAATTAAAACATTGAAAATTTGAAGAATCCAAGAAGTAAAATCTGAAAATTTAAAATTCGAAAAACTGAAAAACTCGAATTTAAGAAAACTAGAAAACTGGATAAATCGAAAAATCGAAAAGTTGAAACTAAAAAACCGAAAAATTTTAAAACTGAAAAATAAAAAAACGAGAACTCGAAAAATCGAAAATCTATAGAATTGATCGAGCTATAAATCGAAAATTTCAAAAATTGAAAAATTGAAGAACCGAAAAACTAAAAAATCCCAAAAATGAAACTCCGGTAAACAGCGATTTCGGAAAATTGCGAAATCGAGAACTCAAAGTCGAAAAATTGAAATATGTAAAACTGAAAAGTCAAAAAATTGAAAATCTGGAAATTGAGAAATCGAGAAATAGGAAAATCAAAATATCGAAAAGTCGAAAAGTCAAGAAATGGAATCAAAAAACCAAGAAATCGGAAAATTGAGACATTGAAAAATCGGAACAACGAGGAATCAAAACATCTAAAGATCGAGAAATCGAAATAACCCAAAATCGAAAAATTTAAATTGGAAAAAAAACGATAAATCGAAAAATCAATACACCAAAATCTCCATAAATCGAGAAAGCGAATTGAAATATTTTAAGTCGAACAACTGAAAAGGCGGGAAATTTGAAAACCAGAGAATTGAAAAAACGAAAGAAAAATCAGAAATCGAAACATAGAAGTGAAAAATCTAAAATTTGAAAAATGGAAAAATTAAAATATAAATCGAAAAATCGGAAAACTGAAATAGGTTAAAGACGTGTTTGAGCTGGGGATGATATTGCAGTTAGTTTTACATCGAAATATCCTCGTGAATAATTTATAGCATAATCCATTTTTACCTACCCTACAAGTTTTTTCACTCAGACAATTAAACTTCATGTTAAACGGCTCACTAAACACTCCGGTACATATTTAATTCCCGGATAAAAATCGCTAAACATCTTTAACCTCAAATTCTCCTCGTGTAAGTCGCCAAATCCCGCACAGTCGCACCCTCACTAAAATATGGTAAGTGTTTTGTAGATCGCCGAGTCTCAATCTTGATAAAGTTAAAACGCACCCGGAGAATATTTTTCCAGCCAACTGTTCCTAGAATTTTTATTATATTCCCTCACTTTCTCAATTTCCCTTTGTTACTCGCCACCTTATATCCAGAGAAACACAATTTTTGGATGGAACACAATATACATTCTAAATAGGAATACTGCGTGCAACAAAACTCGACTTGTCTAAGCGGCTTAGGGATATTTTTTCACGCGCTGCACAAAATCCTAAGACGGATGGAGGAGTTAGCGGCCTGGCTAACAAGCGCAGCATTTTAATCCGAAATTATTGATGGATGCGATAAAACGGGAGCCGGGCCAACACGAATTTTCTTTTGGGGTTTGTTTTAGTGGAAACGAATTTCTTTAACGTGATTGTTATTTAAATAAGTCGGACGTGACGGGCAGTGGAGTCGCGAGCTTCGCTCGCTCCGCATCGCTCGGGCATTCTCTCATTAACAGTGATAAACTGTTGTAATAAAATCCGGGCACGAGCTTCGTTCGCTCTTTTCCTGCGCTTTATTACGAACTCGAACACTTCTTTGCAATTAATTTTCTCCCCTGAAACAGTTATTATTCGAGTAATGATAACTCTTTGAAGTTTAAAAAACCGAAGAAAATAATTTCCAACTCCTTTTATCCTGTAATTAGGAAATTAAATTTTGCCAAAACGCGTTTTCTGCTTCAAGAAATCCCGAGTGCTCTTTCACCTCTTATTAACTCTTCGGAACTGAGACACCGACGGTGGAGAATTCGGAACATACGCAAACGTATAAAATATTGAAGCAGATGTAATGCTGTATATTGCAGTCTGTACGTTCGCAAAACACACTCTCGCAAACAGCTACCTTGGAATATTAAAGTAGAGTGAATTTACATACAAAGAACGGCTGGTGTCACTTTGTGCTCGCTACACCTCATTTACTTTGATAAAGTGACGTTTGTAAACGTTAAATTTGTGGCTTAAAAAAACCGAACGAGTGTTATACAATTTCAAATTGAGCGTCAATTACGAAATTTGAAGCACTAAATTCAACTACTTTCGTGTTTTTTTTTTGCATTGAAGGCAAAAAATCTAAATTCCTCTGTAACAACGCGAATTCGGCTATAAGCAAACGTATAAAATATTGAAGCCCCGTAAGCCGGTATATTGCAGTCTGTACGTTCGCAAGACATAGACTCGCTACCTTGGAATGTTAAAATAAAGTAAATCTACATAAAAACAGCAGTCACGAAGCGTTGATATTAGCGTGTGAACCACAGGGGTGCAGATGTACGTGAAAAATAACCTCATAACGTGTGCTGCATATGCAGCATAATACTCCATTCACCCCGACGTGATCAATTCGATCCGTCTATTTTTTTTAATGTCCGGCTTTATCGAAAGAGCATTAAGAACTTAACATGCAAACCCGCAAAGTTGAACGCTCGGGGAGCACTAAATCAAATCTATCGAATCGCGTCTTATCTAGTCTTCGGAAAGAGTCGCAGATAGAATTGGCCGAAAAAATATTGAATCGCCGGGGGCGCTTTTAATTAGGGGGTGATTACGGTGATAAAATGGTTGGTTTCATCACACGTTGCTCACTTTGGCGGATAATTTGGGGAAAAATGTACGAACGAGGGTTTATTAAAATTGAAGGATCTGCTTTTATTTTTGTGGAAGTTTTACTGAGTTTTTTTTTTTGTTTCAGAGTTAATTTAATTTGGAGGAGCCGCTGGAGGGAAGGTTAGTATGATGCGGATGTGGGACACTATTATTGAAAATTGGATTTGATGACACAATGGGTCGGTAATGAGCCTAAATGATTTTGTCCGAGAATGTTATTAAACTTTAGCATTAGCCGCCCCCTAAAATATTAATAATGAAATTGTTTACGATGCTGCAGATGTTTTGCTAAGTAATTTGCTTGAGATGGGAGATAATTTGGGAGATTAAATTTGATGTCAGTTATTACAAAATTTTCAGCAGATTTATTATGAGCAGAGTACGGATTATTTATTTCTCGAATATTCCGGGGTGATTAAGGGCCGTGTTGAACAGGCTAATGCAAATGTAGGTTCCGTGTGAAAAATTCATTGGGACAAAGCGGTACAAACCCGCTTATTTCTGTCCGATGTTACAACTAGAGTCCGGATTTATTTTAATGTAATTTTTCAATTTTTCAAAATTAAAATTTTAGATTTTGGGATTTCGTTTCTCGATTTTTAGATGATTTTTCAATTTTTCGACTTCTCGATTCTTGATGTTATGATGTTTCGAATTCTCGATATTCCAAATTTTACGGTTTTTTAATTTTCTGACATTTCAATTTCTCGATTTTTAATTTTAGATTTTTCGGTTTGTCGCCTTCTGATCTTTTGATGTTTCGATTTCTGCATTTCATTTTTTCAATTTCGTTGTTTCGATTTTTGTTTTTCGACTTTGCGATTTTTCGGCTTTCCATTCTTCAAATTCTCAGTTTTTGAAAATTTCAAATTTTCGATTTCTCGATAATTGAATTTTTTCTTTCGATTTCTCCATTTTTAATTCTTTGGATTTTTTTTTTTTTCCATTTTACGATTTGTAATTTTTTTATTATTTTCAGTTTTGCGATTTTTCCAAATTTACAATTCTCGACTTCTGATTTTTCAATGTTTAAAAGTTTTTCGATTTCCCGATTTTTTAAATTTCGATTTCTCATCTTTTCAACACTTGAATTTTGGGAATATTTCCATTTTTCAATTTTTCGGTATTTTAATTTTAGATTTTTCGGTATGTCGATTTATTGATCTTTTGATATTTCGTTTCTGGATGTTTCGATTTTTCAATTTTCCGATGTTTCCTAGTACTTCTAAGGCTAATTTTGGCACATGACATACAGAGGGTGGGTGGGCGGGGCTAGTACTTGCTAAAGATATAACTGAACAATATTAAGGGTAGTCACTGGAATAAAGAGGGGGTGGGTGGGCGGGCTACTGTTTGCTTATAAGACTCTTTAGAAAAGAGCTAAACTTAGCTCCGTCCACCCTTTTTCTCTATTTCACTGACCTATTTTATTTACAGACATATGAAATTTGAATTCCATTTTGATAAGCGTAGAATTAAGATTTAAACAAAGTAAAAATTGGCCCGCTTCAGCCACCCCTATTCTGTTTTGACCATTCGTCTTTTTGACTCTAACGAACGGAAGTGGTTTTTATATTGATAAAAATATGAATCTACGATTTCATTTTTTTGGATTTCTCGGTTTTCCAATTTCGCGATGTTTCAGCTTTTGAATTTTCGTTTTTTCGATTCTCGATTTTTGGATTTGCGAATTTCCGGTTTTCCAATTTTTAGAATTCTCTTTTTTTCAAATAGGTATTTGATTAATCGAAGTTCTGATTTTTCGACTCCTTTTTCTATTTTTCGATTTTTCAATTTTCACTAATTCGGCTTTCGATATTTCATTTTTTCTATATTTTATTTCTTGGATATTTAGATTTTTCGAAATCTCAATTTTCGAATTTTCGGTTTTCCGATTTCCCGGATTTCGATTTTTTGATTAATTGATTTATCGGATTTATGATATCCCGATTTTTCAATTTTTTAAGTCTTCGATTTTTCGGGTTTTCATGTTTTGAATATTCGATTTTTCAATTTTTCCATTCTTCCATTTTTGGATTTTCTTTTTCGATTTTTGGATTTTTTTTGATTTCTCGACTTCTTTTCGTACTTTTCGATGTTTGTCGATAACTTGATTTTTTTTATGCTTTGATTTTTTGGATGTTTCAATTTTTCAATTTTCCGATGTTTCCTAGTACTTGCTAAGATAAATCTAATTTTGCCAAATGACATACTCTCTAAGAAAATAGAGGGTGGGTGGGCGGGGCTAGTATTTGCTAAGATATGACTGAATAATATTAAGAGTGGTCATTGGAATGAAGAGGGGGTAGGTGGGCGGGGCTACTCTTTACTTATAAGACTCTTTAGAAAAAAGCTAAACTCAGCTCCGCCCACCTCTTTACTCTTTTTCACTGACCTACTTTATTTACTGGGAATTGATTTATATTTCGATAAGCAGTACAATCTAAGATTTAAACAAAGTAAAAAGTTCTTATTGGCTTTGACGAACGGAATTTGGATTTTATGTCGATAAATAAGATAGAATCTAGGATTACATTTTTTTGGATTTCTCGGCTTTTCGATTTTTCAGATTTTCGAATTTTTGAATTTTCGTTTTTTTCGTTTTACGATTTTTGGACTTTTGAATTTTCGGTTTTCTAATCTTTAGAATTTCCTTTTTTTCGAATATGTGTTTGATTAATCGAAGTTTTGATTTTTCGACTTCTTTTTCTACTTTTCGATTTTAGAATTCTCGCTATTTCGGTATTCAATATTTCGTTTTTTCTATATTTCGTTTATTGGATTTTTTGATTTTTCGAAATCTCAATTTTCGAATTTTTGATTTTTCGGTTTTTAGATTTTCGAATTGCCGGGATTTCCATTTTTTTGAATAATTGATTTATCGGATTTTTCAATTTTTCAATTCTTCGATATTTCAAATTTTTGATTTTTCGGTTTTTCATGTTTTGAATATTCGATTTTTAATTTTTTTTTCGATTTTTGGATTTTCGGATTTTCGGTTTTCCAATTTTTCGAATTTTGTTTTTCGAACATGTTTGATTCACCGAAGTTTATGATTTTTCTACTTTTCGATTTTTGTCGATTTCTTGATTTTTTTAAGCTTCAATTTCTGGATGTTTCCTAGTATTTCCTAAGACAAGACTAATTTTGGCAAATAACATACTTACTAAAAAAATAGAGGGCGGGTGGGCGGGGCTAGTACTTGCTAAGATATGGCTGAACAATATTAAGAGTAGTCACTGGTATGAAGAGGAGGTAGGTGGGCGGGGCTACTATTTGCTTATAAAACTCTTTAGAAAAAAGTTAAACTTGGCACCGCCCACATTTTTGCTCTATTTCTCACTGACCTATTTTATTTACTGTAAAATGGGAATTGAATTCTGATTTTACAAGTGATAGAATCTAAGATTTAAACCAAAGTAAAACTTGCCTCCGCCCACCCACCCCTATCTTCTTTTGGTCATTCATTCTTATTAGCTCTGAAGAAGAGAAGTTGGATTTTATATTGATAAATATGTAGTAGACTCTAGGATTACATTATTTTAATACAATTTAATTTTTAGATTTTGAAATTTTTCGATCAGCAATCTTACGAGTTTTCAATTTTTCATTTCTTCAAATATTGGATTGACAATTTTTTTTTGCTAGTAGGTACTTGCTAAGATAAGACTGATTTTATCAAATGACATACCCTTTAAGAACATTTCCGATTTCTCGATTTTTCGACTTTGCAACTTCTCAAATTTTCAGTTTTTGAAATTTCAAATTTTCGTTTCTTCGAAAATTTAGTTCATCGAACTTTAGATTTTTCGATATTTGAATTTTCAGTTTATATTGTCTACTTTTCAATTTCTCGATGTCTGGATTTCTCTGTTTTTCGATTCTTCGATTTTTCTAAATTCCGACTTTCAATATTTCTTTGTTTCTATATTTCCATTTTTGAATTTTCAGACTTTTGGAAATCTCGATTTTCGAATTTTTGATTTTTCGGGTTTTCGGTATTCGAATTTTTTAATTTCAATCTTTCCATTTATCAATTTTTCGTTTTTTTTTTTATTTAAGCTTTTCGATTTTTCACAATTTAAACTTTCGATTTTGGGCTATTTCATTTTCTCGATTTCTAAATTGCTTGATATTTCAATTTTTCGATTTCCCGATTTTTCAAGTTTTCGGTTTTCCCATTTTTCAAGTTTTCAATTTCTCATCTTTTCAACAGTTCAATTTTGGGAATTTTTTCATTTCTGGGTTTTTCAATTTTTCGATATTTTAATTTAGATTTTTCGGTTTTCCGATTCCTCGGATTTATCGAATTTTCTCTATTTCTCGATTTTTTAATTTTTCGATTTTTTACTTCCCGAACGTAAGCGAAGTTTGTCCGTCTGTCTGTCTGTCCGTCTGTCTGCCGTCTGTCCGGATTTTTGTTAGACAGAAAATCTCCGAAACCACTCCTACAGTTATAGTTTATGACTGAATTATAAAAGATTTTGCAATTTAATTTTGAATCTACAAAACCGAAAGCTTTGAAATCTTGTAGATGTTTTAAAAGTATTATAAGTATAATAATTTTTTAATCAAGATAGATTTGCTTATACAGGGTGACCCTGTAGACAGACAAAAGCTGCCACAGGGCCACTTATTGAGACAGCACCCAGTATCGACGTAAATAAAACACCAAAGGAGTCGGCAAATCATAACTTACGAATTTTTGCTTTAATTTCACTAAGATAATTCAAGGTGCTGCTTTGCCGCCTCTTTCTAATATCTATTTTTCAGGAGAACTGAAGTGTTTTAAAATAATTTTCCATCGAAATTTGAAGAAAACAATTCAAAGTATAGTTTGCCGATCGAACAGCTCAAGGTTAATTTAGTGGCGTCCCGTTTACAATCGGCGACGGTTATAAATAACCAAGCCCATTCTCATGCATTCTGTTGCAATGTAAATAGGAGCACATCGTTGAATTCCGAGTGCACATCCGGACGTTCCCTTGGCAAAAAACTCTGTGAAATATTCATATTAATGAAATATCCCGGAATCGAGCTAATGCCGTTCTCCGCCTCCCGTTACAGTCTTTATTACCGCCGTTACAAGCAATATTCATTTCCTTCAATGTAAACAGCGTAATGTTTCGAATTCACAAGAGTCTGTTATTTTCCTAGATATTGTGATATTTAACTCATTTAACTGCCAGCAGGCACGTGAAAAGCGTGACGTATGGCATTTTTACATGAACAGGCCGCTCCACTGCATACATTAAAAAATTTTTCGCATTTCCGAAGCGATTTCTCCTTAATTGCTTCGGTTTTTACCCTCCAAGGAGACATATTTTTCCGACTGCAATCTCCATCGAAGCCAACATTTTATTTGAAATACGCAATACTTTACCATGAGTAACGGGCGCAACCCCTTAAGACGTCGAGGGGATAATTTATCTCTTTTATCGCTTTCAAAGTTTTCTAACGCGTGAACCGGAAACTAATTACGCATGCATAAACTGCCACCGGTCTTCGATACGTCACTCCAGTTTCCACCAATTAAATGCACCAGTTCGGCCCTTTGGCCGGGCTTTACGGGATCCAGTTCGTAATTATAACGAACCCGGAAATTATTCGCCGTAGTAATTGCGAATTTTTACGTGGATACATTAATAACGCATGCCGTTAATGCATAAGCGCCGCTCGTTTACCGTTTCGATGGAATTGAAAGTGTGGTTATGTGTTTCGAGGGGGATTTCTTCGTTCGGTATGGCGTCTCTAATTCTTGGCTCTAAATTAGTTTCGCCCCAACATATCCGATGAGTGTCACGTCTCCTCCGGTTAAACCCCGAACTTTGCACCACCTTATCGGAGAGTCGGTGTCCCCCGGATTATTGCACAAATCCGCCTCCGAAGCGCAGTTGTATTAAGTAGTGTTAACTCCGGTCCTGCAAAGTTTTTCTTCGCTGCGGTACGACTTATTGCACAACAACGGTATTAGAACAATAAATAGAGCTTAAAATCGCGAAGGATGCGGCTCGACGTCAAAGCGCATTAGCAGGACGGGAGGCAAAACCAAAACAAGAAATTCATTTCAATTACTTAGAACGGCTGAAATTAGCTGGTTAACACAGAAGAGCTGCTTATGAAGTTGAGTGGAGTAATTTGTTTGGAGGGAGTTAACGAATTTTAATCAAAATTAGGTTCTTACTGCGGGGAAGACCAAATATTTCGCGCTACTGCAAATATTGAATCTTTCAAACATAAATAAGGTCGAGTTGAGTATAACCGGCTGATAGTCAACACGGGAAGAAACGCAAATTTAATCGGGAGACGGGAGGATGCTTGTTGGTACAAAGAACAAAATGGGACGGCTTTGAGCTGGAAATGAAATGCTCGACAGAGTGGATGCTTGCGGGGGCGTAAAGCAACAACTGATCGAGGGGCCAATCGCTAGGTAATTCCGGTGTACCGGGGTCGCCTGGAATAACTCCTTTTTCACACGTCGGCAATACGGGAGAGTTTTTGCCGCTCGATCAACGCCCGAAGTTGGCCTTCTCTCCAGATCGAACTGGATAAGGCCGATATTAAACTTTTTTCAGACGTCCAAAGAAACAGCTACAGGTCCGGTTTTAAATTTAAGTTATTGCCTGCTTAATAATAATTGAAAACAGTCCCACCTAACAATAACCTGATTGTGATTTTGACGTGTTTATTTTAGGCATGTATATAGAAATGTAATATGAATGGATTTATAACGACGCTATCCCTGTAAAGGAGGTTAGAAATAGCACGTTTGTCTTCCGACTGGTTTAAAACGATCATCAATGCATAAGCGACTTTAAGACATTAAGCTCTAAATTTCCCAAAAGGGAGCAATCTAGCTGTGGAAGATCACTGGATAAACTTCATTAAATCGTCTATATTTTTATTTGATTATTCGGGTGCTCTATTTACAACAATTTGCGTTCTACACACAGCGAAAAATTAAGAAAAACATTTTTTGTTCTAAAAATGTTGACCCTCGAAATATTCATCCAGAAATTTTTTGTTAAATACACATTGCGCAGTTTTTTAAAGTTTACTTATCGTTATAAAAAGAATGTTTTAACAATCGTCAGACATCTGTTGGCTTCGGCTAGAGGCCTTGACGTACTGTGTCTTTTAGATGCGGACACAAAAGACTCAAGATTTCATACTAATGATTTTTTTTAATATTTCACTTTTTCAATTTTTTCGTTTTTCAACTATCAAATTTGTAGCACTTTTTTTCAATTTCAATTTTTGATTTTAGATTTTTCAATTTTCATTCTTCAAATTTTTTATTAGAATTTTTTGATCTTTTAAAATTCCGATTTTCAATTATTTTACATTTTAATTTTCTCATTTTTCATTTCATCAAATTTGATTTGCAATTTTCAGTTCTTCATTCAACTTATGGATGTTTCAATTTTTAGATTTTGGAATTTTCGATTTGCAATTTTCGTTGGTTTTATTTTCGTTATTTTCGGTGTTTCAATTTTTCTGATTTTATATTTTTCCTTGTCTTCAATTTTTGGATTTTTCAATTCTTCATTTTCAATTTTTCATTTTTCAATTTTTCGTTTTGGTTTTTTTTTCTTTATTTTTTCAATTTTCCAGTCTTTCAATGTGCTGATTTTTAATTTTTCTTGTTTTCAATGTGATTTCAATTTTTGGATTTCTCAATTCTTCTTTTTAATTTTAGTTTGCTATTTCGATTTTTCATTAGATTTTTAGTTTCTCCATATTTCAGTTTCGCGTTTCTTCAATTCGCGATGTGAAATTTTTCTAGTTTTCATTTTAAATATGTAATATTTATAATTTTTAAAAATTTGACTTTTTCAGTTTTACAATTTTGGAATTTTTCTATTTTTCTATTGTTGAATTTTGTAGCCTTTTCGTTTATTCAAACTATTCAATTTTTCGATTTTTAATTTTCAATTTTGTAATTGTTCGTTTTTCAATTTCATTTTTCTCAATTTTTCGTTTCTTCAGGTTTTCAATTTGCAGTTTTTCAATTTTTCAGTTTTTTCATTTCCAACTTTTGGATGTTTCAATTTTTTGAATTTTCCGATTTTTCAATTTTTCATTTCTTCAATTTTTCGATTTGTAATTTTTCGTTTTGGTTTTTTGTTTTCTTTAATTTTTTCTTGTTTTCAACGTGAAATTTTTCAGTATAAGATTTTTCAGTTGCTCCATTTTTCATTTTTATGTTTCTTCAATTCTCTATTTGAAATGTTTCTAGTTTTCATTTTAAATGTGTAATAACTAATAATAATTATGAGTTTTAAAATTTTCATTTAGTGGATCTTAATCCTTATGATTTATTCAACTTTTCAATTTTTCCATTTTTTACTTTTTCACTTTTTAGATTCTCCAATTTTTCATTTTTTCAAAATTTTTATTTACAATTTTTGGTTTGAGTTTTTATTTTCTTTATTTTTAATTTTCCGATTTTGTAATTTCCTCAATTTATCGTTTCTTCTCTTCTTTTGAAATTTCTGACTTTAATTTCTTCAGTTTTTCGATTCGCAATTTTTCGTTTTGGTTTTTTTCCTTTATTTTTTCAATTTTTCGGCCCAGTTTTTGTATTTTTCAATTCCTCTAGTTGCAATTTTTCATTTTAAAATTTTTCGATTTTTAATTTAAAATTTTTCAGTTTTTCGTTTTTTTACAATTTTGCGTTTGTTCAATTCTTGATTTGAAATTTTTCTAGTTTTCATTTTAAATGTGTAATAATAATATAATAATATGACAATTTACAAAATTTTCACTTTTCAGTTTTACGATTTTAGAATTTCTCCATTTTTAAATTTTTGAATTTTATAGCCTTTTCATTTATTCAACTTTTCAATTTTTCGTTTCTTAAGGTTTTCAATTTGCAGTTTTTCAATTTTTCCAATTTCAACTTTTGGATTTTTCAGTTTTTCATTTATTCAATTTTCGATTTGCAATTTTTCGTTTTGGTTTTTTATTTTCTTTATTTTTTCAATTTTTTCGATTTTTCAATTTAAGAGTTTTCGATTTTTCAATTTAAGAGTTTTCAGTTGCCCGATTTTCCATTTTTATTTTTTTCAATTCTTTATTTGAAATGTTTCTAGTTTTCATTTTAAATGAGTAATAATAATTATAATTTTTAAAATTTTCACTTATTGGATTTTATTCTTCTCGTTTATTCAATTTCATTTTTCCGATTTTTAGTTTTTCACTTTTTAGATTCTCCAATTTTTAATTTCTTCAATTTTTGGTTTGGTTTTTATTTTCTTAATTTTTACATTTTTTCGATTTTTAATTTTCCGATTTTGTAATTTTTGTTCTCAGTTTCAATTTTCTCATTTTTCTTTTCTTGCAAGTTCTCGATTTGAAATTTTTCATTTTTCATTTTCCATTTTCAACTCTTGATGTTTCAATTTTTAGATTTTGAAATTTTGATTTTGCGATTTTCATTTCTTCAGTTTTTCAATTTGTGATTTTCCGTTTTATTTTTTGTTTTCTTTGTTTTTTCAGTTCTTCTATTTGTAATTTTTTCAATTTTCAATTTTTCGATTTTTCAATTTTAGATTTTTCAGTATTTCGATTTTTTCAATTTGTCGTTTCTTCAATTCCTGATTTAAATTTTCTAGTTTTCATTTTAAATGTGAAATAACAAATATAATTTTGAAAACTTTCACTTATTCAATTTTTCAATTTTTCGATTTATAATTTTTCAATTTTTGATTCTTCAGTTTTTCATGTCTTCAAATTTTTGATTTCAATTTTGGTTTGGTTTTTTTTTCTTATTTTTACATTTTTTCGATTTTTAATTTTCCGATTTTTTAATTGTTTGTTTTTCAATTTAATTTTCTGAATTTTTCGTTTCTTCAAGTTTTCGATTTGCAATTTTTCAGTTTTTTTCCATTTCCAGCTTTTGGATGTTTCAATTTTTAATTTTCAAATTTTCACCTTTTCATTTCTTTCATTTTTCGATTTACAATTTTTTCGTTTTGGTTTTTTCAATTTTTCGGTCTTTCATGTTTTGATTTTATAATTTTTGTTTTCAATCAATTTTCAATTTTTGGATTTTTCATTCCTCTAGTTGCAATTTTTCATTTTATAATTTTTCGATTTTTCAATTTAAAATTTTCAGTGCCTCGATTTTTCATGTTGCGTTTCTTCATTCTTGATTTGAAATTTTTCTAGTTTTCGTTTTAATACGTAATTGCAATTTTTAAAATTTTCACTTTTTTCAGTTTTACGTTTTAGAATTTTTCCATTTTCAATTATTGGATTTTACAGCCTTTTCATTTATTCAACTTTTCAATTTTTCTGTTTTTTAACTTTTCAATTTTTAGATTTCTCAATTTTTCTTTCCCTCAAACTTTTTAATTTCAATTTTTGCTGGTTTTTACTTTTTTTTTTTTTTACAATTTTTCGAGTTTTAATTTTCCGATTTTGTATTTTCTTTGTTCTTTCCATTTCATTTTCTCAATTTTTGTTTCTTCAAGTTCTCGATTTGCTACTTTTATTTTCAATTTTTCATTTTCAACTTTTAAATTTTCAGTTTTTAGATTTTTAAATTTTTGATTTTGCAGATTTTCATTTTCTTCAATTTTTCGATTGCAATTTTTCCTTTTCTTTATTTTTTCATTCTTTTTTATTTTTAATTTTCAATTTTTCGTTTTACAACTTTTGGATGTTTCAATTGTTAGGTTTGAAATTTTTCGATTTTTCAATTTTTCATTTCTTCAGTTTTTCGATTTGCAATATTTTCATTTTGTTTTTTTTTTCAATTTTTCAGTCATTCAGTTTTGATTTTATAATTTTTCATTCTTATGTTTTGCAATTTTTCGATTTTGCAATTTTTCGTTTTTTCATTTTTTTTCATTCTTCGACTTTACGAAAAAAAATGGAAAAATTGTAAAATTGTAAACTGGAATATCAAAAAATAGAAAAAACGAAAAAACGAAAAAGTATAAAACGAAAACATTAAAAAAATCTAAAAACTGGACATCAAGAACTTGAACAATTGAAGAAATGAAAACTGAAAAATCGAAAGATTAAAAATTAGATATGTATTTAAAGATCGAAAAAGTGCAAAATCGAAAAAACCAAATATGTAAAATAGAAAATCGAGAAATTAAAAAAATCGAAAATCAGATAACTCAAAATCCAAAACTGAGAATTGAAAAATTTAAAATCGGAAAATCGAGGAATTGAAGAGTCACAAGAAACGAAAACGAAAATATATTTAAAGCAGATAATAAACGGAAAAAATATCCTCTCAGTACTAATAACAAGCTTCGTTCAAGTGTTTATGCTTATAAATCGGAAGAATGTCAAGTAGAAATCAATTTGATCAGATTTGACGACTTTGTCTGTTGTGAATATTACAATTCTTAATTTTAATTATTAACGAGAAAATGGGTGACTTGCTCTTAATTTGATCAATAATTTTTTTTTTTGCTAAATTTGTACGTTTTGGGAAAAAATTCAAAGCGGATTCGTACACCACAAGTATAGGAGTATGTAGTAAAACATTTAAATTGCATGATAATTGACAACAATCGGTCCAGTAATTTCGCAGATTAAAAAATATTGCAGTTAATTAGTCAACAAAAAATATTTTAGATTTTCAGGAGTAGGTATACTTTTTAAACGTTACCATGATATGGTGTATTTAACACACTATATTTGAGGAATCTTTGTAGTGTATTATTCCCGTTCATCCCCCTCAAGTTCTCTTATTTTGCGCCGCCCCCGTTATTTATTTATTTTTAATTATTGCGGTGTCACGGGCCGCGCGAAAATGAACCGTTTGAACGGAAACATTTAATTTCTTCCCCATTCAACGTCTCAGAGGAATTTCATCATCCCTTCTCTTTGCTTTTGTCCGAGCGGTGTTTTTATCACTCGCCGGCACTCGAAATTTCTTTGAGGTTTTTAATTGATCGGATCTCTATTTCGAAAACGAAGCTCGAACTTTCGGCATTTCCGATCCGCCCGAGTGCGCCAGCCGCCGTCGGTCCGATCCATTTTTCCACGTATCAACCCCCCTGTCAGTTATTTGCAAGATATTCCCTTTCAGCTTAGTTTAAAACTTTGTTAGCGTCTCCTCGGTTTCGAGATCCGATCCGACAGATATCGAATTTGCTCGGAATTTATCTCCCTGGCTAATTGGGACGAGTTAACTATTCGTCAAGATTGTTCGAGTGTAATAGGCCAAAGTCGAAAAGTGTAAGCGAATGGATTTATTCATCCGCGCCAAAAATAATGTTGAACTGACAAAATAATTGCGTGTTCGACTCGAGTTAAGTTTGATGTAATCGCTCTTACTTCGCGTTCTTTATTCCCGGGCTGTTTATCGGATGTTCTCTGAAGGTTTGGAGATAAAATTTCGACTACGCAGGCTTTTCTCTTGATACCTCGGTACAGGAGTCAATTAACGCCGATAGCTTTTAGGTACGAGGAAATAAGAAGGGTAATTAATTAAAAACAACGTTGCTTTTGCTGGAATTTATTAAGATATTGCGAAATGCGGGAATTATTCTGCTGACGAAAATGACTTTGGGGCTTAGTCGGAGAGCTTTTTCCCAAATAAAAGGTGGGCGAGTTTTTACTTCCCGAGCGTAAGCAAAGGAAGTATTGTAATCGAGTCCGTCGGCCGACTCTCTACTTTTACGTTTTCTCGATCTTTCATGACCCCTAGAAGACGAAGAAATAGGTCTCCCATTTCCGTCTGTCTGTCCGTCTGTCCGTCTGTCCGTCTGCCGTCCCGGATTTTTATTAGACAGATAATCTCCGAAAGTACTCGATCGATTGTTGTGAAATTTTGTACTTATATTAAGAATATCATGTAGATGGTAAAACGCTAACCAAAATTTGTCTAATCATCCCCACCACTAATGCGATGACGTCACTTCAAAATTGTACATAGTAAATGGGTTTTCAATTGTATAAAATAACATAGTCCTACACATGTAGTTTACAACTTCGAATCGACTTTTCACCCGAAACGTCCAGATTTTTGGAAAAAAAATCAAAATTATAAAACAACATTTTGAAATTTAATTTTTAATCTGCTAACCAGAATGCTTTGAAATGTTGCAGATGTTTTAAGGCTATAGGGAGCATCATAAATCTTTAGCCAAAAAATATTTGCTTATCCCCTCCAAAAACTTGATGACGTCAGCTCAAAAGTTTGTGGAATAAATCATATCTAAAATGTACAAAATATGATGAGTCTGTACTTGTGATCTATCACTCCATTCATATTTTTTGGATTTGCATATACAGGGTGACTCAAAAAAATTAATGAATGCGTAAATTTATTTTACTGATTTACTCAGAAACTACAAAACCGAATGCTTTGAAATCTTGCAGATGTTTTAAGGTTATAAAGAGCATAATAAATGTTTAGTCAAAATATATTTGCTTATCCCCTCCAAAAAATTGATGACGTCAGCTCGAAAGTTTGCCGAATAAATCCTATCTAAACTGTAAAAATATGATGAGTCTGTACTTGTAATTTATCACTCCATTCATATTTTTTGGATTTGCATATACAGGGTGACTCAAAAAAATTAATGAATGCGTAAATATATTTTATTGATTTAATCAGGAACTACAAAACGGAATGCTCTGACATCTTGCAGATGTTTTAAGGTTATAAAGAGCATAATAAATGTTTAGTCAAAATATATTTGCATATCCCCTCCAAAAACTTGATGACGTCAGCTCGAAAATTTGCCGAATAAATCATATCTAAAATGTACAAAATATGATCAGTCTGTACTTGTGATCTATCACTCCATTCATATTTTTTGGATTTGCATATACAGGGCGATTCAAAAAAATAAATGAAAGCGTAAATTTATTTTACTGATTTACTCAGGAACTACGAAACCGAATGCTTCGAAATCTTGAAGATATTTTAAAATTATCATAAGCATGGTAAATTTTTTTTCAAAATGTATTTGGTCGTCCCCCCTAAAAAATTTATGACGTCACCACAAAATTTTGCTGAATAAATCCTATCTAAAATGTACAAAATATGGTGAGTCTCTGCTTGTCATTTATCATTCCATTCAAATTTTTTCGATTTGCATATACAGGGTGACTCAAAAAAATTAATGAATCCCTAATTATATTTTATTGATTTAATCAGGAACTACAAAACCGAATGCTTTGAAATCTTGCAGATGTTTTAAGATTATAAAGAGCATAATAAATTTTTAGTCAAAATATATTTGGTTATCTTCTACAAAAAACTAATGACGTCAGCTCAAAAGTTTGCCGAATAAATCGTATCTAAAATGTACAAAATATGATGAGTCTGTACTTGTGATTTATCATTCCATTCATATTTTTGGATTTGCATATGCAGGGTGACTCAAAAAAATTAATGAATGCGTGAATTTATTTTATCGATTTAATCAGGAATTACAAAACCGAATGCTTTGAAATCTTGGGAATATTTTAAAGTTATTATAAGCATGGTAAACTTTTGTTCAAAATGTATTTGTTCATCCCTCGTAAAAAAATTGATGACGTCACCCTTAAATTTTGCTGAATAAATCCTATCTAAAATGCAAAAAATATGATGAGTTTGCACTTGTGATTTATCATTCCATTCATATTTTTTAGATTTTCTTAAGAGCTGGTTCAAAAAAATTAATGAAGTCAATTTATTTTATTGATTAAATTAAAGGCAACACTTATTATTAGTATTACACACCCAACCAACCCAATTTGGTAGACACAAAATTTGTTAAAGGAAAAACTCGGTTGAAACATAAGGGTAGCACGCTTATTTACATCGACTTTAACATTACAGACCTGCATTTGTTTTATGCGCTCACTTGGTTCCGCGAATGTGGAATAGACATGTTTATAATCAACCAATTGTGAATTTCACCGTCAAGAATTAAAATACAACCCAATGTTTTAGATAATAAGCGGAAGTCGAAGCAATAAAACCGATGGTCGTTTTGTTTACAGTTTCTCTGTTTGACTCTCACGTATGCTGTTGCGCTTGTCATCTTAAATTAAGAATGTTTATACATAAACGATTTTCAGTTGCCCCTCATATTATTAGACAGCGGATTTCTGTCGGGCTACGTCACGATTATAGGGAGGGACGTGCTGGATCGCCGGGTGATAGATAATCACTGAATTTAATCGGTACTAATTCCATAAATATAATTAACGATTTATTGATCAAACGGCTAAGTAAATGAGAACGGGAATTAACAGCAGAGTGCAACGAAACAGCGTTATTCTAATCTCAAATAAACGAAGTGCAGTCCGCAACCGCAATGAATTCGCATCCCGTACGAGCCGTACCGAGTTTGGCCTTGCCTAGCCCGACAGAAATCCGCTCTCTAGATATTAGACACCGGCGCCGTATACGTGAGTAAATTGTTTCGTTATTTTATTGATTATAAGAAATCAATATTCAAAACGACCCAATTCATTTTCCCGAAAATTTGGGAATACAATAATTTTATTCTTAGTATTACACTACATCTATCCCAACTGATATACGTGTCCTTGCAAAATTGTTGATGACGTCATCACATTTTTTTTTTAAATTCCCACTACAAAAATGTAATGAGAAAAAAAAAACACAATAGGCATGCAGTCGTCAAGTTTCCGTTAGCGAGGGAAGTACTGTCTAAACTCTTTAGACCAATTTTTTATTTTTAGGTTTAAGACAGCGTTTTATTCAGCGATTTGTCGCTTTATTAGTTTTCGATCATTACTCTCGCGTTTCGGAAAGTCAGCTTGCAACTTTTCGCATTAATAAAAGTGCACTGTTGACTGCAAACAACTTGTACCCTCGACTTAACTCTTAAATAATCTATGTATTTAGCAAACGACATAAATTGCGACTTGAACAAATTGAAACTTCTTTGAAACTACAGTTCTACTTATTTTCGAGTTGTTTCTGCTAAAGTTGATTCGTTTATTTTATAAAATTTCAAAGCGGTTCTTTCTTCCTTTCTCCTTAACATCCTGTTTAACCGAGCTCGTTACCTCGACAAGAATTAGCTACTTATTCAGACACGACTGAAATGCATAATTTATAGAAGAATGTAATGCAAGAACAGAAAAGTTCCAAGCAAAGCACGTCACGCAGACTTTATAATATGTAATTGTCTTCCCCGTATGAATAAATTACGACTCTCGTATTCTTTCGTTGCCACTTAATGACTTTTAGAAAAAAGTTTCTCGAAGATTGAGATCGCGTAATGAAAGGGTGGCGGTGATCGATTTCGCGCAACAAGTAATTTCATATAATTTGATCCAGAATAAGTATCGACCGGGGAAGTTTTAATAAAACAAAACATCCGTTGATTAGAATTTCCCTTTGGAAAGAAAAATAACCCCGGCGAACACAGAGGAAATTCCTTTTACTTATGTGGACCTTATCTCCAAGTTTTATATCTCCTCTTGTTCACCTTTTTTGCCGCACCTGTTCCTTCCCACCGTTCCTGGCGCACCGGTGGCGATATGGATAAGCTGTTTCGGCACAATTAACACATCCTCAGTCACTAAACGACAGCCACAGTTTTGTTTCGTTGCACCGGAGTCATGAGTCTGTGGGTAAATATATATAAATTAAATTATAAGATAAGTGTATCGCTTCGGCTCCAAGGCATATAAAACAAGTTTTACGCGACCAGGCATAAAACTGTTATAAAACTAAAACAAAACTTTATACATTTAAATTGCTCGTTGGGTCTTCTCCTGGTCGATTTTCCATCGACTCGTGTATTTACGACCCAGACGAGTCCGCAGAGACACCAATAACCGGCTTTCAATTAACATTATCGAGCGGCAAAAATACATATTCATTTTCTTAAGCGACGGCATCAATCATATTCGATGTCACCCAGAATTAACTAGTGCACTACAGTAATGCACTGCCAACCCGGAAAACGATGATTGTTTTCGTTTCGATTCCACTCAGTTGACCGTTCGAATATAAAACGCCGATAACAATGTGATAAAAGAAGACGAATAAAACACATCAAACTTTTTCGGGAGTTCGAGCGTTCATTTTGGGGAAAAGCGCTTTCATATCGGTTCTCGGGGGAGCGGGATATGCATTTTTCGACTGGCGTAATGGAACAAAGAAACCACAATGTAGACAGAATTATCCTTATGAAATTATCCGGTGGGGCGATTAAGTTTTTCGCTAGACATCAAAAGATCGTGACGGCGAGTTTTAAACAAAGCGTTATTGTCTAATAGCTTTTGGGCTATTTATTGCTAGTTAGAAAATCCACATCAAAAGCTCGACGGGGCTTTCCGGGGAAAAGATGGCGCGTGGGAGTGACGCAAGGACGGGGGCGGGTCAGCAAATATTCAACTTGACGCGATGATCTCAGCGTATTTTTGAATGTGGGCGATTCTTAAAATTTAAGCAGATTTGAAAGTATTTTGTCTAAAAATAGCTGGTTTTGTGGTGAATCGGTAAAGGCTTTGTTAGCAAACCATTAATATCGGGTCACGTTATGCACTAATAGTAGTTTATGATACGACCTCATTTATATTTTCTCGACGATTCATGACAAATTTTGGATGTATATTGGAAATTTCGTGTAGATATTTAACCATCTACATGAGTGTAAGCCATCTCTAGCATTGTGCATTACCTATATTTATGAATAGAGAGCGGATTTCTAGGTTTAACGCTTTTTGTGAAAAATGTAAGCACTTCAAAACTTTTTTATATCTGTAACTATGGAACAATTTGGAGTCATTTGACACATTTTTTTTATGCTTATTTGCTTTTTTTCAATTTTATGCGTATTAAAACTTATATGCTTATTTAAGCTTTTTTCGACGAATATGAGTTTTAATGCATATTTTGATCAAATGCCGGCCTTGTCGGGATGACAAATACTTGTTAGTTAGCCGTATCGTAGCGTATGCATTTTACCTAGACTTGACCATTGAAGTACACTTACTCAAGACCCTTTCTGTGAATAGGTTCCGGTCGTTTGGGTAATCAAATTTTATTATAGGATTGGAAAAATACTCCATAGATTTTATGACTTTAAATCCTTACTTCCGGTGATAATGAATTAAAGCTTTTAACCAGATGTTCTTTTCCGGCATTTTGCGGCAAGACCGTTGAAGATTTTCTAGAAAAAAGGATTATTGTACCCAACTACCTACCTTAAAATTTTTCTAATGGAAACTTTTAAGTAAATGAACCGTTTATTTCACAACCATCAGTCTATCGTATCTGTCGTAGTACAGTGTTATACGTGCTTCTCCCTTGTTACATGTTGAGTTCTTTTTGGTAATATTACTAATATTTTAAAAGAATGCCGAAAGTAAAATCGACGCCGGATGAGTGAATAAGGGATTTTCCAGAATTAAAATTAGAAAACAACAAAATATTCTGCAGAGCTTGTGTGAAAACCGTAAGCCCACTAATTTTTTTTTTCATTTGTTTAATCCTGTATATGTACGTTGTTTTAGATTCAAAGTGATAAAAAATATAACGTGACGCAACATGTCAGAACGACTCTTCATGTAGAAAGGAAGAAAATGTTTGAAGTTTCTAAAATTAAACAGCAGACCATACATGAATCTGTTGCATCTACTTCCACAAAAGATGAGCAGTTTCAGTTTAATTTCGATTTATGTAAAATCATGATCCAGTCCAATATACCTTTAAAAAATTGGAGAAAGGCCCTCTTCAAGAATTCCGTGAAAAACACTGCAATCGACATATTCCGGTTGAAAGTACTCTCCGAAAAAATTATGTAGGCCCAGTGTTTCAGCAAGTTTACAACGAAATTAAACATCGCATTGGAGATAATTATTTATGGTTCGCTGTCGATGAAACAACCGATAGTTGTGGAAGATACGTGGCAAGTTTAATTGTTGGAATCTTAAATGAAAATTTCCCTAGTCGAGGGTATGTAGTAAGTTTGAAAATGTTAGATAAAACAAATGGCAATACGATTACCAGATTTGTAAATGACAGTCTTTACGTCACTATTTTTGCCAATAAAATTTTATTGATGATCTCGGATGCAAACTCGTTATATGTTGAAAGCAGGGAATAATCTAAAAATATTGTACCCCAATTTAATTCACTCTACTTGCATTGCCCACGGTTTAAACAGAGTGGTTGAAGGAATACGTTTGCAGTGTCCTACTGTAAATAAATTAGTGGCAAATGGTAAAACGATTTTTGTTAAAGCCCCACTAAGAGTGCAACATTTTAAGGAAAAATTTCCAAACATACCATTGCCCCCAGAGCCGATTATAACGAGGTGGGGAACATGGTTACAGGCCACATTTTATTATGACAAATATATCAAAGAATTTGAGGAAGTAGTTACGGAGTTTAGCGAAGATTCTTCTCAATCGATTAAAGATTGCATAAATATTTTGGAAAACAAAGATTCACGACAAGATCTAGCTTTTCTAAGAAGCAATTATCAATTCGTATGTGAGGTAATAGAAAAGTTAGAAAAACCCAACATGTTGTTGGTAGATGCCATAAACTTAGTGAAAGAATTTAAACAACAAGCAAACGCAGTAAGGGGTGATATTGGTACTAGGTATCTCAAAAACTTGACGAAGTGTTAATTAAAAATGCAGGTTTCGGTGTTCTTTCCGACGTTGCTCGTGTTTTACAAGGCCAGAAGGTGGAAAATTTGGAGTTAGATTCAACATTAGTTGCAAAATTCAAATTTGCGCCAACAACGAGTGTGGATGTTGAACGCACATTCTCCAATTTTAAACACATTTTAAATGATCGGCGAAAAAATTTTACAGTGGACAACTTGGAACATATTACAATCATAAATTGTTTTAAAGAAAACTGAAATACGTGTGTAAAATATAAAGTCTAGGATTATTTGAATAATATTTTATCCAAAGTACTAAGAAGTGTTCTTTGATTTGTAATATGATAATGTTTTTAATGCTTTTTGCTTAAAATAAAACTTTTTTAATGAAAATGCTGTGCTTATTTAAGCGCTTATTCTTAATTTTTTTGTGCTTATAAATCCGCTCTCTATACATTTATTTTTATTAAAAATGTTATTTATAGTGGTTTAAATGTGGCCATAACTTGTCAATTTTTCACTCTGATCTGCCCGACCGAGGTGTGGAGCTCATTTATTCGGAGGGCCCGGGGCCTGACTGCAGTGTGCTGCATCAAAGTGCTTTATTGGCATATCATGCCGGCGACTCTATGAATGTGTTTGGGCCCGTGTCAAAACAGAAGTTATTAGAGAATATTGCTACGAGGATGCCTAATTTATATCGCCGCTGCTTTCGCCGGTAATTAGTTGCTGGTTTATGTATGCTGGTGGTGTTTTCATTACACTAGACACCGACAAAGGCGGCGGAATGTTCAACCAAAGTTGAATATAATAGTGGGAGTTATTTTATTGCAAGGGCGTTTTTTAATCGGGGTAGTTTAGTAGTGCGATCGGGTTTTCGCGGAAAGCGTATCCAATTAATCGATGAACCAATAATGATAATGTATGTGGAAACAAGTATGTAGAGGACCGGTTTCATTTCAGATAATGAAGCGGTTGATTGAAGTAATTAGAGTAATGTTTTATTAAAACGGTGTTTGTTTTGTTGAAACTAAAACGAAAACAAGGTTTGTTTAATTAACCACTATTTCAAATAGCGCAAACCTGGACTGTCGAAACGGATGAACTGTGTCGGTTCGAAAAGCTACTTTTTAAAGCAATTGCATTGAAATCGTCGCAACCGGTATAATAACGCGTTCTTCTTGAGATATTTTTAGTATCCAACGTTTTATTTAATTAAACCCGGCTGATTTTATTTCGTGCCATAAATTTTTAATAAAAACACCACCTCGGGATTTCGCATCGAATAGATAAATACGGGTGTTGACTTTGCAGATCCGCTTCCGACCGGATATTGTTTTTCCCTCTCTATTTATTAAACTGTACGTTTTAATGATAATTGCGCTAATAAAAAATAAATATGGGCGAATTTTAGGACCAGGTTCGTTTCAATTTTACGTATCGTTGATGTCAACTACGGTTTGACGAAGTTTTGTTCTTTATTTCTCCTTCGCCTTCACGCGGTTGACCATTAGTTAACTCGAGTAAACAGCATAATGTATGAGTGATTGATTTTGTGACAACTCCCTTTCAACAATAATTTATTTCCATCGACTGGCCAAGGTAACAAACTTTATTCTTACTTAATAACCAAATATTTATTGACGAACGTCAATAGTCTATTTTTAACCGGTAACCAACCACCTCTTCAGCGTAACACCAACACTCTAAACCCCAACATAATTACATATTCAGTTTGTGAACGTACCCTCCTTCAAAATCCCACGCAATTTATCAAAATTTTGCGCCCCGGATTGACTAACTACTGCGGAAGTGACGAGAATATTGTTTGTGTGCAAATGCATCCAGAACACTTGGTTTAGGCGACAAATGCGATTTTCTCAATTCTTATCCGGAGCTTGCAGGTGGAGATTTTCGAGACGTCTTATTTCAGTCTGAGGTGCTAGAAAATCTGTTTGTTTTCTTTACGTCGTAACCTGTGGAATTGCGAGCTTTGGGGTTGCTCGGTGATGATTTTTCCGTTCTTGTAACGTATTTTTAAAGGTTTAATTAAACTGAAACCATCGATATTTTTTGTCAATTAACAAATTGCGGGTGAAAAATGTAACTTTTTATGATGAATTTCATTCTGTTTGTTCGAATAATACTTTTATTAAGGGTATTGTTTTAAACAAATGAGCTGACGTTGTTGTGTTTCGAACTGGGTCTAAATGTCAATACTTGACATTTCACAGATTTTTGATTGATTTGTTATACAGGATGAATACACATCCCACGTCTCTAGACGTTCGAGATACAACCGCGCCTCTTGTAAGACGTTGTTAAGAGTCAAGAGATGATCACCGTGGGCGTTGCATTGTGTTTTAGTTGTACGTTAATTTCGACGTTTGTGGAGACCTTAAGGTCAGAAAAATAATGCCTGAAACGAGTCCAATAAAATCCACGTTTGTAGGCATTTTTTCTAAATAAATCATTTTTGGTAAATGTTGCTTCATTAGGACCGTCTGCCAGATAAAATTTGTCGCAAGTTTTTTGACAGAACTTCCCTTGTTTCTGAAGTACAGTACAGCAAATACTGCTTCTCTGAAAAATTATAAAATTTGATTTTGCGGAATTTTAGTCTTCGTGATAACCTAAATATATGGCGTAAAAACGAGAAGGTTTCACATTTCTAACAAAAAGACATTTGGGACCCCCGAGAAAGTTTTACATTTTTAGAAAAGACAGTTGGGACCCCCGAGAAGGTTTCGCATTAAAAAAAAGACACTTGGGACCCACGAGAAGGTTTCGCATTAAAAAAAAAAAAACAGTTGGGACCCTCAAGAAGGTTTCGCATTAAATAAGCATATCAGTTTTAATATGCATAAAATTGAAAAAAAAAAGCAAATAAACATAAAAAAGTTTTGAAGTGCTTACATTTTTCACGAAAAGCATTAAACCTAGAAATCCGCTCTCTATAAACGTATTAAGTTCCCCTTTGATTTCGAAGTCGTTTTTGACACTTGCGCCAGTTTCTTCGGTCCTTCGAAGCCCTTAACAATAAAAAAATGAAGCTAATTATCTACAGAGTCCGGGGAAATTGTGCCCGAGTCAACAGTGTAGAAAAAACGCTCCATTCTTCGCGCTACAAATAAAAATATGCGTCGTTTTTAATTTTCGCGACTATTTCTAATTAAAATTCTTACAATGCAGTCTATTTTAGCGAGACCTTGCCACCGTTCCTATTCCCGGGCTATATTATGTTATAATTAATTTCAGCATGACGCGGTGTCAGTCTTCGTCATGGAATATGATAATCCATCCGTGCTTTAATTAAAATATTAGCCGAGTCGAACGACTCCTATTGAGAAATTGAACGTCTGAAAGTAGATAATGAAGCCATTTCGAGGGTTGTAGGGTTATTTTTGCGCACTGTGAGCCCGAAGACCCTCGGGGATTGTCCTGTCACCCGTAATACCGATCATTAAGAACGAGATTATTTGAATTTGATAAAACCCCGCTGAGTACTTGTAGTTCCCCTATCCATTAGCCACCCTCGGCGCTCCCCATAAATTATTTAATAACCCTCCATATGTCTCTGCATTTCCATCGTTTTAGCGAAAATGCCCTAAATTTACTTTTAACGTCGCGGGTTTTTACCATGTACGGGATGTCCCGTTTTGAATTATAGAGTGGGCTTTATTTGCTTAACGGTGTTCCTGATAAGTTGACTAATGTGATTTCCAGCAATCAATTAATTGCGAAACTCGGGCGTTATTAAGATTAATGTCCTTTCGGGTACATTATGTCTGCTCTATGCAAACTAATATCAGTGATCTTTATTCCGGCGATATCAAACAGTGATAAGTCAAAAATCGGGCAGCTGCTAGCAATTTATAATTAATAGACTACCAGCGATCAATCTTTGTTACGAGCTGACGCTGAAGAAATCCGGTCCGAGATGAAATTAAAAACCGTTTTTGTTTACTTCAATTGTCGAAACCGATGCGAAATTCAGCTAGTGGAAGACGGATCATTAAAATTTATATATTTTAATTTCGCTCATATAGCAACATGTGCAGCAAACAATACGCTCCTACGGGAATCGCAAATTATGTAAAACGCGGATATTTTGCATAAAAATACCAATGCATCCACTCTTGAAGAAGTAAGGTACACAATTAGCTTCATGAAATTTAAGCAGTGTTTTATACGTCGCTGATAATGTAAAACAAGCGCCAAGTCCTACAAAAAACGGCGGTTTGTGATGTTTATTGATTAACAAAAGTCTTATGAATAAACCACAATTCCGCGCTTTATATTCTCGGGCGATAAAAAAGTATTTAAGGCTAGTTTCTGCGCGGTTATTTTTCGAGAGAAGCAAAAATTTTGCCTGAGAGACAAAGTAAAAATGTATTTTTTTTATTTAAAAAAAATACCTAAAATAATTTAGAATATTAATAAATAATTAATATAAACTCCAGCTGCTTTTTAATTATGTTCCTTTGACATTATAGTGCATCCTACACCATTAGTCGAGCTTTTGTGGTATCCATTTAACTAATTCAAAGAGATTTTCATCCCCGACAAAGCGAATTCAAAGTTTGAAATGAATCCCGAAGAAAAAACGTAATGTACAGGATGATGCGAGTTTCGTTGATTACCACTTACTGTTGAAGTTTCCGTTGCAGTTGCTGTTCCCAGTGACGTTGCTTTTAGAGCTGAAAATAGTCACTTATAAACTCCGGTGATTCATACAAAAATTTACCATTTTAGACATGTTTTAAGTTTCTTGTTGTCGAAATATGTCTGCACATATTAACAAAAAAAAAGCCAAAATGTAAGCCCGCCCACCCACCCTACCTCAATTGTTACGATTTTTTTATTCGTCGTGAGCCAATCGGGCGGAGCTTAACTGCAAAATCCTTATTTCCCTACGAGAAATTAAAAACATGTTTTTGAGTATCATGTTGATCAAAGAATACTATGTACGTTAAGAAAAAAATATAGCCAAAGATTAGGCCACACCCATGCCTGCCCCGATCTTAATTCTCACTTGTGATGAATTTTTCATTTGTAGTCAAATCGAGGGGCAGGGCTTAATTGCAAGATCCGCATTTGTCTACAAGAATTTACCATTTTAAACATGTTTTAAGTTCCTTGTTCTGAAGCGACGACCACGTATATTAAGAAAAAAGGCAAAATATAAGCCCCGCCCACCGACCCTATCTCAATTGTGATGATTTTTTTAATCGCCGAGAGCGAAATTTAATAGCAAACTCATTATTATTTCTCTACCAGAAATTACCATGTAAGACATGTTTTTGAGTATCGTGTTATTCAAAAAATACCAAGTATATTAAGAAAAAATTAAAGCCAACGATAAAGTCCCACCCATACCTGCCCTGATCTAAATAGTAATGAAGGTTTCATTCGTTAGCAGGCCTAGAGGCGGAGCCTAATATCAAAATCCATATTTCCTTACAAGAATTTACCATTATTAAACGTGTTTTAAGTTTCTCAGAATAAAAGAAATCATCACGGTTCACGGCGAATAAACAAAGTCATCACAATTGAGATAGGGCGGGTGGGCGGGGCTACATTTTGCCATTTTTTTCTTAATATGTGTAGACTTTTTTTCACAACATGGAACTTAAAACTTGTTTAAAATGGAAAATTTGTATGAGGAAATATCGATTTTGCAATAGGCTCCGCCCCAGCATTGCAAAATCCATATTTTCTTGCGAAAATGTATGATTTTAACCATGCTCTAAGTTTCTTGTTGTGAAAAGATGGCTATGTATATTAAGAAAAAAAGGGAAAATATAAACCCCGCCCACCCGCCCTATCTCAATTCTGATGATTCTTTTCGTTCGTCGTAAGCCGAGGGGCGGAGCTTAATTGTATAATCACTATTTTCCTACGAGAAATTACCACGTGAAATATGTTCTTAAGTAATCGCGGTATACAAAGAGAAGTAAAAAATGTGTTAATTAAAAAAGAAAACCGAAAGAGAAGCCCCACCCATATCCATCCCAAGCTCACTTGTGATGAATTTTTCATTCGTTTTCAGACCAAGGGGCGGAGCTTAGTTGCAAAATCAATACTTTCCTACAAAAATTTACCTACCACTCTGAACATGTTAACATTTTAAGAAAAAAAGGCGAAATGTAAGCCATAATTCTCGTTCCCGATCGTTCAATTTTTCAATTTCTCGATTTTCAAATTTTCGATTTCTCGTTTGTTTTGTTTTTCAATTTCAGTCTTACGATTGTTCGATTTATCAAGTTTTCAATTTTTGGCGTTTCCAAATTTCCGATTTTTCGATTTCTCGATTTCTCGAGTTTTAGGTATCTTGATTTTCCTATTTCTCCATTTCTGGACTTTCCGATTTATTGACTTTTTAGTTTTTTAATTCTTCAATTTTTCTATTTTTTGATTTTACAATTCTCCGATTTTTTTAATTTTCGATTTCTCGGTTTTTTAATTTTTCAATTTTTCAGTTTTTTGATGTTTCAATTTCGAGATTTTTCAGATTTTTTTTTGTTCAAATTTTCAAGTCATGGATTTATTAATTTTCAATATTATGGTTTAACGATTTATCAATATTTCGATTTTTCAGGTTTTTGGTTTCTCAATTTGGTTTACAGACTTTCTACATCTTCGATTTTCCGATTTTTTAAAATTTAAATTGCCCGATTTTTTGATGTTTCGATTTCTGGATTGTTCCATTATTCAAGCATTCAATTCTGCGATATTTTAATTTTTCGAATTTTTAGATTTTTGGTTTTTTCGATTTTTCGAATTTTCAAATTTTCGATTTCTCGATTGCTTTGTTTTTCAATTTCAGTTTTACGATTTTTCAATTTTTCAAGTTTTCAATTTTTGGCGTTTCCAAATTTCCGATTTTTCGGTTTCTCGATTTATCGAGTGTTAGGTATCTTGATTTTCCTATTTATCCATTTCTCGACTTTGCGATTTATTGATTTTTTAATTTTATTAATTCCTCAATTTTTCTATTTTTCAGTCATTTGAATTTTCAATTCTCCCATTTTTTTAATTTTCGATTTTTCGATTTTTTAATTTTTCGATTTTTCAGTTTTTTGGTGTTTCAATTTCGAGACTTTTCAGTTTTTCAATTTTTCAATTTTTTTTGTTTGTTCAATTTTTCAAGTCATGGATTTATTAATTTTCAATATTGTGATTTAACGATTTATCAATATTTCGATTTTTCAGGTTTTTGATTTCTCAATTTGGTTTACAGACTTTCTATATCTTCGATTTTCCGATTTTTTTAATTTTAAATTGCTCGATTTTTTGATGTTTCGATTTCTGGATTTTTCAATTATTCACGCATACAATTTTGCGAGATTTTAATTTTTCGATTTTTTAGATTTTTGGTTTTTTCGATTTCTCTAATTTTCAAATTTTCGATTTCTCGATTGCTTTGTTGTTCAATTTCGGTTTTAAGATGTTTCAATTTTTCTATTTTTCAGTCATTTGATTTTTCAATTCTCCGTTTTTGTTAATTTTCGATTTCTTGATTTTTTAATTTTTCGATTTTTCAGTTTTTTGATGTTTCAATTTCGAGATTTTTCAGTTTTCCAATTTTTCAAATTTTTTTTTGTTCAATTTTTCAAGTCATCGATTTATTAATTTTCAATATTTTGGTCAATATTTCGATTCTTCAAGATTTTGATTTCTCAATTTGGTTTACAGACTTTCTACATGTTCGATTTTCCGATTTTTTAAGTTTTAAATTTTTGGATTTTTCAATTTTTCAAGCATTCAATTTTGCGATATTTTAATTTTTGGATTTTTTAGATTTTTAGTTTTTCGGTTTCTCGAATTTTCGGTCTTTCAATTTGTTGATTTGTCCAGTTTTCAATTTTTCGAATTTTTAAATTTTATATTTTTCAAATGTTGATATTTCGATTTATCGGTCTTTCGATTTTTGCTTTTCTGTTTTAGATTTTTTAGTTTTTCAATTCTTCAGTTTTTCGATTTTTCAGTTATTTGGTTTTTCAAGTTTCCAATTTTTTTAATTTCCGTTTTTTCGATTTCAAGATTTTTCAATTTTGTTAATACCTCAATTTTTCGTCCATTTTTCAGTTTTTCAAGTTATCGTTTGTTAATTTTTCAAAATTTTGATTCTTGAATGTTTTGATTTCTCGTTTTCATTTGCAAATTTTTCTACATTTTCGATTTTGGGATTTTTTAAATTTCAGATTTTTCGATTTTTTGAGCATTCAATTTTCGATTTTTCAGTTCCTTTTTGCCTATTTTTCAATTATTTGAAGTTTTAAAATGTAGATTTTTCGATTTCTCGTTTTCTCAATTTATCAATTTTTAAATTTTAGATTTTTCAAATTTTTGGTATTTCGATTTATCGGTCTTTCGATTTTTACTTTTCAGTTATAGATTTTTTCGTTTTTTCTATTTTTCGATTTTTAAAATTTTTGATTTTTGGACGTTTCTATGTTTTTATGGAATTTTCAGTTTTTCATTTCTGCAGTTTTTCGATTTTCAGGTGTTTGATGTTTCAATTTCGAGATTTTTCAGTTTTTCAATTTTTCAAAATTTTTTTTCTTTGTTCAATTTTTCAAGTAATGGATTTATTAATTTTCAATATTGTGGTTTAACGATTTATCAATATTTCGATTTTTCAGGTTTTTGATTTCTCAATTTGATTTACAGACTTTCTACATCTTCGATTTTCCGATTTTTTAAATTTTAAATTGCTCGATTTTTTGATGTTTCGATTTCTGGATTTTTCGATTATTCAAGCATTCAATTTTGCAATATTTTAATTTTTCGATTTTTTAGATTTTTGGTTTTTCGATTTCTCGAATTTTCAAATTTTCGATTTCTCGATTGCTTTGTTTTTCAATTTCAGTTTTACGATTTTTCAATTTTTCAATTTTTGGCGTTTCGAAATTTCCGATTTTTCGATTTCTCGATTTATCGAGCTTTAGGTATCTTGATTTTCCTATTTCTCCATTTCTCGACTTTTTTTAATTCTTCAATTTTTCTATTTTTCAGTCATTTCATTTTTCAATTCTCCGATTTTTTTTATTTTCGATTTCTTGATTTTTTAATTTTTCGATTTTTCAGTTTTCCAATTTTTTCAAATTTTTTTTGTTCAATTTTTCAAGTCATCGATTTATTAATTTTCAATATTTTGGTCAATATTTCGATTCTTCAGGATTTTGATTTCTCAATTTGGTTTACAGACTTTCTACATGTTCGATTTTCCGATTTTTTAAGTTTGAAATTGTTGGATTTTTCAATTTTTCAAGCATTCAATTTTGCGATTTTTTAGATTTTTGGTTTTTCGATTTCTCGAATTTTCGATCTTTCAATTTGTTGATTTGTCCAGTTTTCAATTTTCCGAATTTTTAAATTTTATTGTTTTATTTAATTGTTGATATTTCGATTTATCGGTTTTTCGATTTTTGCTTTTCTGTTTTAGATTTTTTAGTTTTTCAATTCTTCAGTTTTTCGATTTTTCAGTTATTTGATTTTTCAAGTTTCCAACTTTTTTAATTTTCGATTTTTCGATTTCAAGATTTTTCAATTTTTCAATACCTCAATTTTTCTTCCATTTTTCAGTTTTTCAAGTTATCGTTTGTTAATTTTTCAATATCTTAGTTTAAGGATTTTTCAATATTTCGATTCTTCAATGTTTTGATTTCTCGTTTTCATTTGCAAATTTTTCTACATTTTTGATTTTGGGTTTTTTTAATTTTTCGATTTCTCGAATTTTCGATTTTTCAGTTCCTTTTTGCCTATTTTTCAATGTAGATTTTTCGATTTCTCGTTTTCTCAATTTTGCATTGTTTCAGTTTAAGATTTTTCAATATTTCGATTATTCAAATTTTCGACTTTTCGTTTTTTCGCTTTTTCGATTTTTCAAGTTTTTGATTTCTCAATATTTCAACATTTTCATTTTGAGAAGTTTTCGATATTTTAATTTTTTGAATTCTCGATATTTCGTTTTGTCGATTTCTCGATTGACAGATTTTTCATTTTTGAAATTGTACATTTTTAGATTTTTTCATATTTCGATAACGTACTCAATCTTTCAATTTTTCGACTTTTTGGTATTAAATTTTTCGGTTTTTCAATGTTTCGTAGAGAGCGAATGGGCAGATCTAGTATTTGCCAAGATAGGACTGATTTTGGAAAATGACGTACATTCTAACAAAATAGAGGGTGGGTGGGCGGGGTTAATATTTGCTATGATAAGACTGATTTTGGCAGATGACAGACTCTCTAAGAAAATTATATATTATACAATATTTCTATTAAACATATGCGTGTGCCAAGTCAGGCTACTCAACCTTAAGTGAGCATAACGGCAAAGTGTGTTTTTCCTAGAACTACTCTGATTGATACTGTCTTTTATGTTATCTTATAACCTAGTTTTTTGAAAAATTTTGAAAATAGACATATTTAAACCTTGTTGCTCTCGGTGGATCGAAAAACCGCTTCGATGTTTTTCTGGGTTGCCCATCGCGACTTCCGCTTCCAGGCTTTTCTTTAGTGAACGCCGGCCGCTGTCATCGATGATGAGTCATCATCTCCGTATACACTAAATAGCGATAAAAATCGACCTTTACATATGTAGCAATTTTAGTTTAAACTTGTTTACCCAAATTATGCAAAAGTAGTTACATTCTAGGTACTTTTACCACTTCGCATTACATAGCTTAACTGTACGATAAAACCTAAAAGTAGACAGCTCATAAAATTTTATTTTCATTGGATGAGATATGAGCACGACTTTAACTGCTTGGCTTGATTCGGAGATAAAAAATCACGGATACTCCAAACTCAAATAAATAAAAGAGCAATTAAATTTTATTGCGACTTTGATAAAAATTTAATAATCGCGAACAAGCGTACAACAACTAATTCATAACTAAAAAACGGCACCTGTAGTTATTAAATTTTAGCGCAATTGGCTAAATATACACCGTTCTATGAGAAAATTTGGTTCGGCACAAAGGGGTAAATTCGGGTGATGACGAATTGTTTTGTTTATTTGAATTTTTGTTTAGTGTGATCCCAATTGTAAACAAAGGGGTGTGTTGGCGATATGAATTGCGTTGTGTTACAGCGAGTAAATAAATAAAACGCACTTTAAAATTTTTTTAATTATAAATGTTTGTCGAAAACTGAAAGAGCTTCAGTCAGGCAACGTTCATTGTCTTATTAGCTTAATGCACAAAACTTGTTACACAAGCAACTCTTACACAACTAGTGATGTCGTGAGGTCAACAGAGATAAATAGATCGAAAGGTGGACTCTTTACATTTAAATTTGTGAAAAAAAAGCGAAGCTCTACGCCATCATTACAAAAGCTATTTCCATAAGCCGCTATTTTGCTGATGTAAGTCGACAACGAGCACAAAGAAAATCTCGAGCTTCCATCGCATTGCACGTACCTGGAAATAACCGAGTGAAACTAAAAATGGTTTTTAAAATTTTCTATGCAACAATAGCGGCGCCGAAATAAAACGCGCAAAACTTGAAAGCAAGCAAACTACGTATTTGTGTGTACGCCGAGTTAAAAATGAACGAAGGTGTGTTTAATAGTCGCCCGTTTATCCTGAAAGGCGCTCGTTTGATGAAGAATTAATAATTTTTTGCGGGCCGAATAAAGGAAAGCGTGAGAGTCCTTCGGACTTCAATATGAAATGTTTGCCGAGACTTCTTCAAAACGGGCCACTTCCATTTACCGCACTCGCCTCAACTTCACAATAACAAGCGAAATTCTTATTTTTCTTTCATATAGTTCAAGGTGGGAGGGTTTTCGAACTAGAAAAGAACTCTCGAAGTGACAGCAGCCTTTAATTATCATAAATTTGCTTTATGTCGCTGCGCGTATGGTAATTTTAATAAAAATGGAAAAACCGCGATTTTATCGGTTCGGCGTACTCGTACTTACTACTATTATTGTATTACGTAGTTTTAAACCCTCTTAAAGTACGTTATTCCGAAGTTTCGTTATGCAGCTTTTACACGGAAACACGCTGTATGACAAAGTAACTCCAGACATGCCACATTTTTAGCTTGTATTTCTTTTTCGAGGGAGGTTTATAAAAACCGCGCTGCTACAAATCGAGGTAATCGGACGCGTGCTATTGGCAAACTTATGATCGATGCGAAAAATGTTTAAACCGCGAATAAAATAATCTTATCGCGACCTTTCTTACATGCTTTTCGGTAGTATATTACCGGGAGGAAATTCCTATAAAAAGGAAAAGTTTATTTGGGAAAAAGCGAATATTACACGTTTTAGGCGCCACTTTTGACAAGGATCGATACTACAGCCACTTTCCATATTTCACACCCGCGAGAATTTATTACCTGCTTCTTAGGGCCACCGCACGAGCCCTGTTTTTGCTCGTATTTAATCGTCCCGAATTATGCTCGCGACAGCCAATAAAAACCCACACGTGTAGAGCTTTCCGTCATTCCGGGTTAAGTCGCTACAACAGGATAACGCTACCGCTCAGACAGAAATTCAGCAAGTGCTCGTTATTTTTAACCTTATTGTGATATAAGTTATATAATAAATGCTCAGTTAAAAAATGAATTCTCAGTAAAAATAATATATGCTTGGTGGAATAATAGCTGCTTAGTTAAATTCATAACTGTTCGGTTAAATAAGGAATGCTTAGAAGAATCCTACGTGCTAAGTATAGAAATTGGTCGAAGGTTATTTCAAATATAACAATGGTTCGTTTTTTCATTTCCTTTATATTTCGAATGTTGTCTCAAATTTTCAATCTGAGTTTTCATTCCCTCCATTTTTCAACTTTTTTATTTTCCAATTGAGGCATTTCTCAATTATTCTATTTTCCTATTTCTTTCATTTTCAGTATTTCGATTTTTGAATTTTTCGTTTCTTCAATTTTCAAGTTCTTGATTTCCAGTTTTTTGATTTTTCAATTTATACTTTTTCGTTTTTTATTTTTTTATTCTTCAGTTTTACAATTTTGCAATTTTTCCAGTTTTTTATTAAAGTTGAAAATCGAAAAATTAAAAATTGAAAAAAATTTGGAAGTTGAGAAATTGTAAAATTAAAGTTGAAAAAACAATTTTTAATTTTTCAATTTTACAATTTTTTGATGTGAAAATTTTTCGTTTTTTCTTTTCTTCTCCTTTATCCTTTTTGATTTCACATTTTCTTTTTGTTTTTCCTTTTCTTTATTTATTCCATTTTCCCTAATTTTACTATTTTTCGATTTGGCAATTGTTCGATTTTACAATTTTTTGATGTCAAAATTTTTCGTTTTTTCTTTTCTTCTCCTTTATCCTTTTTGACTTAAAAATTTTGTTTGTTTTTCCTTGTCTTTATTTATTCCATTTTTTCTAATTTTTCGATTTGTCGATTTGGCAGTTGTTCGATATTACAATTTTTCATTTTTTCGATTTTTCAGTTTGTCAGTTTTTATTTTTATTTTTCCGTGTTTGTATTCCCTTATTTATTTCGTTTCGTTTATTTGTCCAAAATTTTATTTTTTCAAAATTTCGATCTCTGATTTATGGATTTCTCAATTTTGCACTTTTTGGATTTTTCAGTTTTGGTTTTTCAGTTTTATAATTTTGCAATTTTTCCAAATTTTTTGATTCCAAAAGTTGAAAAAACGAATAAACAAAAAAAACACGAAAGCGAAAAATTGTAAAATCGAAAAATTATAGAATCGTCGAAGTTGTAAAGTCGAAAAACTGAATCATTCAAAGATCGAAAAACTGAAAAATTAAATATAGAGAAAATGAAAAATTAAAAAATTCTAAAATCGTAAAATTCAAAAAGTGAAAAAAATTTAAAATTATTAATACGCATTTAAAATGAAAAATAGAAAAAATGCAAATTAAAAATTCCAAAAGTTGAAAAACTGAAAACTGCAAATGAAGAAATGAAAAATTGAAAAATCGAAAAATTAAAACCCGAAAATTGGTGAAACTGCAAGTCGAAAAATTGAAGAAATGAAAAACTGAAAAAATTTGAAAGTCAAGGAATTGTAAAAATTTTAAAAAAGTTAAAAATACGATGTTCTTAATTTATAATTTTTCATTTTTTCGATTTTCCAATTTTTTTGTCACAATCTTTGGTTTTTTCTTGTCTTATTATTTTTTGATTTTACAATATTTTGTTTTTCCTTTGCTTTGTTTTTGCGATTTTTCTTAATTTTTCGATTTTTCAGATTCTGAATTTTTAATTTTTTGCTTTTTCAATTTTTTGATTTTCTCAATTTTTCAAGTTCTTGGTTTTTATTTTTCATTTTCCCGCGTTTTTATTCTTTTATTTATCTCATTTCCTTTATTTTTCCTTTTTTTTTCTAAATTTTTCAAATTTTCAATCTTAGATTTTTCAATTTCTTTAATTTTCAATATTTGGATTTTACAATATTTCGTTTTTTTCTATTTTAATAATAATAATAGTTTATTTACGGAAATATACCATTACATTTGCATTACATTTACATTTTGCACTTTTTCAATTTTTAAACTTTTTGAATTTTTCGTTTCTCTCGTTTTTCATTTTTGATTTTTCAATTTTGCAATTTTTACAAATTTTTTTTATTCGAACCCGCAAGAAATTGAAAAAGTAAAAACCAAAAAAATGAAAAAGCGAAAAATTGCCAAGAAAAAACGCGAAAGCGAAAGATTGGAAAACACAAAAATTGTAAAATCGAAAAATTATAGAATTGTCAAAATTGGAAAGTCGATAAACTATCATTCAAAGATTGAAAAACTGAAAAATTAAATATAGAGAAATTGAAAAATTAAAAAATTCTAAAATCGTGAAATTCAAAAAGTGAAAAAAATTTCAAATTATTAATACGCATTTAAAATGAAAAATAGAAAAAATGCAAATTAAAAATTCCAAAAGTTGAAAAACTGAAAACTGCAAATGAAGAAATGAAAAATTGAAAAATCGAAAAATTAAAACCCGAAAATTGGTGAAACTGCAAGTCGAAAAATTGAAGAAATGAAAAACTGAAAAAATTTGAAAGTCAAGGAGTTGTAAAAATTTTAAAAAAGTTAAAAATACGATGTTCTTAATTTATAATTTTTCATTTTCTCGATTTTCCAATTTTTTTGTCACAATCTTTGGTTTTTTCTTGTCTTATTATTTTTTGATTTTACAATATTTTGTTTTTCCTTTGCTTTGTTTTTGCGACTTTTCTTAATTTTTCGATTTTTCAGATTCTGAATTTTTAATTTTTTGCTTTTTCAATTTTTTGATTTTCTCAATGTTTCAAGTTCTTGGTTTTTATTTTTCATTTTCCCGCGTTTTTATTCGTTTATTTATTTCATTTCCTTTATTTTTCCTATTTTTTCTAAGTTTTTCAAATTTTCAATCTTAGATTTTTCAATTTCTTTAATTTTCAATATTTGGATTTTACAATATTTCGTTTTTTCTATTTTGCACTTTTTCAATTTTTAAACTTTTTGAATTTTTCGTTTCTTCGTTTTTCATTTTTGATTTTTCAATTTTGCAATTTTTACAATTTTTTTTATTCGAAAATCGAACCCGCAAGAAATTGAAAAATTAAAAACCAAAAAAATGAAAACGCGAAAAATTGCCAAGAAAAAACGCGAAAGCGAAAGATTGGAAAACACAAAAATTGTAAAATCGAAAAATTATAGAATTGTCAAAATTGGAAAGTCGATAAACTATCAAAGATTGAAAAACTGAGAAATTAAATATGGAGAAATTGAAAAATTAAAAATCGAAGATTTCCAGAATCGTAAAATTGAAAAAGTGAAAAATTGTAAAAGTATTACACATTTAAAATGAAAACTAGACAAATTGCAAATCAAAAATTGAAAAAAACGAAAAATGAAAAAAATTGAAAAGGTTGAAAAATTAGAAAATTAGAACATTGAAAAACCAAAATATGAAGAAATGAAAAACTGAAAAATTGAAAAATTAAAAATGGAAAATTCCCGAAAGTTCGAGTCGAAAAACTATCATTCAAAAATCGAAAAATTCTAAAATCGTCAAATGGAAAAAGTGAAAAATTAAAGAATCGAAACAGTGAAAACATCCCAAACTGAAACATTGAAAAATTGAGAAATGAAGAAATGCGAAAATAAAAAAAAATCGGTCTAAAGAGTTTAGACAGTCCTTCCCTCGCTATCGGAAACGTGACGACTGCATTATGTTTTTTTTTTCGCATTAGGTTTCAAGGCATAGGGTTTTGTACTCGTAGTTCCTGATTAAATCAATAAAATAAATTTGCGCATTCATTAAATTTTTTGAGTCAGCCTGTATATCCGAATCCAAAAAATATGAATGGAATGATAAATTACAAGAAGAGACTCATCATATTTTGTACATTTTAAATAGCTTTTAGTAAAAAATTAAAGCGTTTTTTAGATTGAATGTTAACTTGAGTTGAATTGAAGGACTAGAAATAATAATCACATACACCTTATCAAATAAAAATAAATAAATTTTCCTAATGTTGTACTGACTGACTGACTGTATTCAAAAATATTTTTGCAGTGAATTGTTAAATTTTGAATCAATCGTTCAATTTATTTTAATTAAATGAAGTTCAAATTTGTTTGAAAAATAAGAGTAGACGCTCTTCAGAGCCAATAAGAATGGATTATCCAAACGGAATAGGGGTGAGTGGGCGGGGCCACTTTTTACTTTATTTTAAATCTTGGTTCCATCGCTTGTTAAAACAGACTTCAATTTCCATTGTACGGTAAATAAAATAAATCAGTCAGTGAAATAGAGAAAAGAGTCTTACATATAAGCAAGCAGTAGCCCTGCCCACCTACCCCCTCTTTATTCCAGTGACTACTCTAAATATTGTTCAGACTCATCTTAGTAAATTGTAGCCCCGCCCACCAGCCCACTATTTTCTTAGAGAGTATTTCATTTGCCAAAATTAGTGTTATCTAAGCGAGTGCTAGGCCCGCCCACCCACCCTCTGTTTTCTTAGAGGCAATGTTATTCGCTTAACAAGTACTAACAAAAAAATTAAAAACTGAAAAATTGCAAACCGAAAAATGGAATAAATAAAAATTGAAAAATTAAAAATTGAAAAGTCGTGAAATTGTTGATCAAAAAACAGCAAAATATAAAAATTAAAACAATCTAATAAAAATGAAATATTATAAAAAAAATGTAATCCCAGATTCTATTATTTATCAATAGAAAATTCATCCCCCCTTCTTTAGAACTATAAGAATAGATGATCAAAACGAATTAAGGGTGGGTGGGCGGGGCCACTTTTTATTTTGTTTTAAATATTATATTCTGCCGCTTGTCAAAATAGAAGTCAATTCCTATTTTACAGTAAATAAAATAAGTTAGTGAAATAGAAAAAAGAGGCGGACAGAGCTGAGTTTAGCTTTTTCTAAAGAGTTTTATAAGCAAACAGTAGCCCTGCCCACCTACCGCCTCTTTCTTCCAGTGACTACTCTTAATATTGTTCAGTTTTATCTTAGTAAATTATAGCCCCGCCCGCCCACCCGCCCTCTATTTTCTTAGAGGCAATGTCATTCGTTAAAATCAGTCTTATCTTAGCAAATACTAACAAAAAAAATGAAAAACTGAAAAATTAAAAATCGAAAAATGGAAGAATTAAAAAATTGAAAAATTAAAAATTGGGAACTCGTGAAAAGGTTGATCCAAAAACTGCAAAATCTAAAAATTTAAACAATTTAATAAAAATTAAATATTATTAAAAAAAAAATGTAATCCCAGATTCTGTTATTTATCAATACAAAATTCATTCCCCCTTCGTTAGAACCAATAAGAATAGATTATCAAAATGGACTGGGGGTGGGTGGGCGGGGCCACTTTTACTTTGTTTTATATACCTTATATACCACTGCCTGTCAAAATAGAATTCAATTCCTGTTTTACAGTAAATAAAATAAGTTGGTGAAATAGAGAAAAACGTAGGCGGAACTGAGTTTAGCTTTTTTCTGAAGAGTCTTATAAGGAAACAGTAACCCTGCCCACCTACCCCCTCTTTATTCCAGTGACTACTCTTAATACTGTTCAGTCTCATCTTCGTAAATTGTAGCCCCGCCCACTCGCCCATTATTTCCTTAGAGAGTATTTGATTTGCTAAAATTACTCTTATCTTAGCGATTATTCGGCAAACTTTTGAGCTGACGTCATCAATTTTTTGGAGGGGATAAGCAAATATATTTTGACTAAAAATGTATTATGCTCTTTATAACCTTAAAACATTTGCAAGATTTCAAAGCATTGGGTTCTGTAGTTCCTGCTAAATCAATAAAATAAATTTACCCATTCATTAATTTTTGGGGTCACCTGTATATGCAAATCTAAAAAACATGAATGGAATGATAAATCACAAGAAGAGACTCATCATATTTTATACAATCTATAGATAGTATTTATTCAGCAAAATTTTGGGGTGGCGTCATCAATTTTTTAGGAGGAATGAGCAAATATATTTTGATCAAAAATTTACCATGCTTATGACAAATTTAAAACATTTCCAAGATTTCAAAGCATTCGGTTTTGTAGTTCCTGATTAAATTAATAAAATAAGTTTGCGCATTCATTAAATTTTTTGAGTCACCCTATATATCCGAATCCAAAAAATATGAATGGACTGATAAATTACAAGAAGAGACTCATCATATTTTGAACATTTTAGATAGGATTTATTCAGCAAAATTTTGAGGTGACGTCATGAATTTTTTAGAGGGGATAAGTAAATATATTGTGATTAAAACGGTCCTGGTTTAATAACAAAAAATATTGTACGTCTATGAAACAACCTCGTCTTAGACAAAGTATTCGTAAAAAAATATGTCGTAAAAAAATGTCCGTATGCTGGTCCCGATTGCGATTATGACATATATATGACAGCCAAAGAGGTTTTTTTGAGAAAATTATCTTTGAATTTAGACCAAATTGAAATAGACACTAGGCAACAGGCACATTTGGGCAAAAGAAAGAGAAATTAGGGTTACGGCTTCAAATTTTGGACGTATTTACAAACTTAGACCGACTACAGCAATAGCTAAAACTGTGGAGTCTCTGTTGTACAGTACATTTAGAGGTAATAGTCGTACATATTATGGACAACAAAGTGAGGAAAAAGCTGTCAAGTGTTTTGAAATAAATAAAAATATAAAAACTGAACGTTGTCTTTATTTCAAAACAATTTCCTTACTTGGCTGCTAGTCCAGACAGGGTTCTAGAAGATAGGAGTGCATTAGTCGAAATTAAATGCCCTTCAAAATCGCAAGATTTGTCTCCCGAAGAAGCGGTTAGAAAAAAAATAATCAAATTTTGTACATTGACAGACAGAGAATTGAAAGTAAAAAAAAACATGATTACTGCTTTCAAGTCCAGGAACAAATGCTTGTTACGGGTATTTCACAAGTTTATTTTGTTGTGTGGACACCCAAAGGACTTAATATAGAAAAAAAACGAAGAAATATGTAAACAGATGGCAGATAAACTTGGCAGATTTTACTTTGGCGCATTATTGCCCGAAATAATTGATTTATTTTGCGAGAGATTTTTTTAAAATAAATAAAATTTGTTTCTATTTTTTTATGTACTTTAATAATTTATTAGGAGTACATTTTTCATCACCAAGACCTGCATATTTTATTATAAATATATTTTGAAAATGATCTCTCGGCAAATCAAAACATATACGAGCTCTTTTTTCGAGTAAACAATGAATGGAGAAGTTACTGGGCGTAGGGCTTTTTTAAAACACCTCCTTTCTGGGATAAGTAGTAGATACACTTAGCTACCTATACGTGTTAAACAAAAGCTGTATTTTATATATTTTTTATTATTATTATAAATATGTTTATTAGTTTTATAAATTAACAAAGCAAAATATATATTAACAATAATATTACAATGAATTTTTAGTAATCATGTATATTGAATTCAGAATCCTGAGTCGAGTAAAAATATTATAGTTCCCCAGTTTTAATTCGGTTTTATGATAGTACCGCATTGCGTAAAAGTTAAATTCCTTAACAATGCCTTAGAGGGTATCTGATTTGCCAAAATCAGTCTTATCTTGACAGCTACTAACCCCCCCCCCCCATCTTTTCTTATTTTGGCAAATCACATACCTTCTAAGAGAAGAGAGGGTGGGTGGGCGGGCCTAGTATCTGCCAAGATAAAACTGACTTTGGCAAATCACATACCTTCTAAGAGAAGAGAGGGTGGGTGGGAGGGGCTAGTATCGTCTAAGATAAAACTGATTTTGGCAAGTGACATACCATCTACGAAAAGAGAGGCTGGGTGGGCGGGGCTTGTAGCTTCTCTCAGAAGGTGTCTTATTTGCCAAAATCAGCCTTATCTTGGCAGCTACTACCCCCGCCCACCCATCCTCTTTTTCTGACTTTGGCAAATGACATACCATCTAAGAAAAGAGAGGGTGGGTGGGCGGGGCTAGTATCTCCCAAGATAAAACTGATTTTGGCAAATCATATACCTTCTAAGAGAAGAGAGGGTGGGTGGGAGGGGCTAGTATCTGCCAAGATAAAACTGGCTTTGGCAAATCACGTACCTTCTAAGAGAAGAGAGGGTGGGTGGGAGGGGCTAGTATCGGCTAAGATAAAACTGATTTTGGCAAGTGACATACCATCTAAGAAAAGAGAGGCTGGGTGGGCGGGGCTTGTAGCTTCTCTCAGAAGGTGTCTCATTTGCCAAAATCAGTCTTATCTTGGCAGCTACTACGGCCGGTCCTGGCGGCTTGTTATAAAACTGAGTTCCTTGCCATAAATTAGAAAAATCAGCGGAGAACGCTAACAATCAGCTTATGGTAGAGCAGGCGATAAGGGTTTTACCTGGAAAGTCGCTTCCGTAAATTTTAGTGGCGCTCCTATCGGCAAAGTACTGAACTAACTGCTCAAATTCTGTGGAATTGATACCCAATTTTTTCAATAATTATTAGTTTTTATTAAAAACTCTGCTAACCAATAGATCATTAATTTTCCTCTGATATTCCTGTTAAAATTATTCGACGTATTTTGCATTAATTTGTGATATATTTTGATTTTAATAAACACATTATTATGTAAACAAACTGTACCACTAACAAACATTTAATGACTCTGCGCCCTGTAAAAAGTGATGTTTTATCCATGTGCGAATTTTCAAGCGATTCTATGATGGTTATGACTCAAAAAAATTGAAAAGAAAACATACAATGGTGCTTTTTTTACGATATTTCTCAGCCATATTTTTTTAATCGATTGAACTGGTCTCTGCGCTCTAGGATATGAAAAAAGCTGCAGTTTGATGTATGATACATCTATATTAATATCATTTTTTACTTCCCGAGCGTAAGCAAAGGAAGTATTGTATTCGAGTCCGTCGGCCGACTCTCTACTTTTACGTTTTCTCGATCTTTCATGACCCCTAGAAGACGAAGAAATAGGTCTCCCATTTCCGTCTGTCTGTCCGTCTGTCCGTCCGTCTGTCGTCCCGGATATTTATTAGACAGATAATCTCCGAAAGTACTCGACCGATTGTTGTGAAATTTTGTACTTATATTAAGAATATCATGTAGATGGTAAAACGCTAACCAAAATTTGTCTAATCATCCCCACCACTAATGCGATGACGTCACTTCAAAATTGTACGTAGTAAATGGGTTTTCAATTGTATAAAATAACATAGTCCTACACATGTAGTTTACAACTCTGAATCGACTTTTCACCCGAAACGTCCAGATTTTTGGAAAAAAAAATCAAAATTATAAAACAACATTTTGAAATTTAATTTTTAATCTGCTAACCAGAATGCTTTGAAATGTTGCAGATGTTTTAAGGCTATAAAGAGCATCATAAATCTTTAGTCAAAAAATATTTGCTTATCCCCTCCTAAAACTTGATGACGTCAGCTCAAAAGTTTGTGGAATAAATCATATCTAAAATGTACAAAATATGATGAGTCTGTACTTGTGATCTATCACTCCATTCATATTTTTTGGATTTGCATATACAGGATGACTCAAAAAAATTAATGAATGCGTAAATATATTTTATTGATTTAATCAGGAACTACAAAACCGAATGCTCTGAAATCTTGCAGATGTTTTAAGGTCATAAAGAGCATAATACATGTTTAGTCAAAATATATTTGCTTATCCCCTCCAAAAACGTGATGACGTCAGCTCGAAAGTTTGCCGAATAAATCATATCTAAAATGTACAAAATATGATGAGCCTGTACTTGTTATTTATCACTCCATTCGTATTTTTTGGATTTGCATATACAGAGTGACTCAAAAAAATTAATGAATGCGTAAATATATTTTATTGATTTAATCAGGAACTACAAAACGGAATGCTCTGACATCTTGCACATGTTTTAAGGTTTTAAAGAGCATAATAAATGTTTAGTCAAAATATATTTGCTTATCCCCTCCAAAAACTTGATGACGTCAGCTCTAAAATTTGCCGAATAAATCATATCTAAAATGTACAAAATATGATCAGTCTGTACTTGTGATCTATCACTCCATTCATATTTTTTGGATTTGCATATACAGGGTGATTCAAGAAAATAAATGAAAGCGTAAATTTATTTTACTGATTTACTCAGGAACTACAAAACCGAATGCTTCGAAATCTTGAAGATATTTTAAAATTATCATAAGCATGGTAAATTTTTGATCAAAACGTATTTGGTCGTCCCCCTAAAAAATTTATGACGTCACCACAAAATTTTGCTGAATAAATCCTATCTAAAATGTACAAAATATGGTGAGTCTCTTCTTGTGATTTATCATTCCATTCAAATTTTTTCGATTTGCATATACAGGGTGACTCAAAAAAATTAATGAATGCGTAAATTTATTTTATTGATTTAATCAGGAACTACAAAACCGAATGCTTTGAAATCTTGCAGATGTTTTAAGGTTATAAAGAGCATAATAAATTTTTAGTCAAAATATATTTGGTTATCTTCTACAAAAAACTGATGACGTCAGCTCAAAAGTTTGCCGAATAAATTGTATCTAAAATGTACAAAATATGATGAGTCTGTACTTGTGATTTATCATTCCATTCATATTTTTGGATTTGCATATGCAGGGTGACTCAAAAAAATTAATAAAGGCGTGAATTTATTTTATCGATTTAATCAGGAATTACAAAACCGAATGCTTTGAAATCTTGGGAATATTTTAAAGTTATTATAAGCATGGTAAACTTTTGTTCAAAATGTATTTGTTCATCCCTCCTAAAAAAATTGATGACGTCACCCTTAAATTTTGCTGAATAAATCCTATCTAAAATGCAAAAAATATGATGAGTTTGTACTTGTGATTTATCATTCCATTCATATTTTTTAGATTTTCTTAAGAGGTGGTTCAAAAAAATTAATGAAGTCAATTTATTTTATTGATTAAATTAGGCAACACTTATTATTAGTATTACACCCCAACCAACCCAATTTGGTAGACACAAAATTTGTTAAAGGAAAAACTCGGTTGAAACATAAGGGCAGCACGCTTATTTACATCGACTTTAACATTACAGACCTGCATTTGTTTTATGCGTTCACTTGGTTCCGCGAATGTGAAATAGACATGTTTATAATCAACCAATTGTGAATTTCACCGTCAAGAATTAAAATAAAACCCAATGTTTTATATAATAAGCGGAAGTCGAAACAATAAAACCGATGGTCGTTTTGTTTATAGTTTCTCTGTTTGACTCTCACGTATGCTGTTACGCCTGTCATCTTAAATTAAGAATGTTTATACATACACGATTTTCAGTTGCCTCTGATACGTATACGTGAGTAAATTGTTTCGTTATTTTATTGATTATTACAAATCAATATTCAAAACGACCCAATTCATTTTCCCGAAAATTTGAGAATATAATAATTTTATTCTTAGTATTACACTACATCTATCCCAACTGATATACGTGTCCTTGCAAAACTGTTGATGACGTCATCGCAATTTTTTTTTAAATTCCCACTACAAAAATGTAATGAGAAAAAAAAACACAATAGGCATGCAGTCGTCAAGTTTCCGACAGCGAGGGAAGTACTGTCTAAACTCTTTAGACCAATTTTTCATACAAAAAACGAAAAAAATGTTGTACCTCGTCTAGCGAGTCCCCTTAATTCGTCGCCGAGTCAAGAGCACCTTGCAGATCTGCAGGAGCGCGCCAGTTCCTCGAGTTCCATTAGTAAAAGCTTAATTCCTCGCTAGTTACAGAGTAAATACTCGGTACGTTTGACTTCGCTACTTTATCAGCTTCCTTCGTTCGCTTATAACTAATTCAATTAGACGTATGTATGTGACCTGCACTGAATACGTAATAAAGGAGTGGCTATTTACATCTGTGACCTCCTGGGGCTTGGTGCTTCTAACTCGGATATGATCATTAACTCCCTTGGGATCGTACAAAAATTTCAGGCGGTTTGTTTTGGCGGAATTCTCGCCAAAATTACTAACACGGTGCGGCAAATTCTAGAGTTGGGCGAAATTTTTTTGGGGAGTATTAACAATCTAAGGAATGATTGAAGCGTGCCGTCAACAATGGAGACGTAGTTGTTTGGGAGGTCCCAAGCTTGTAAGACGAACTATGGAGCCGACCCACGCACATCTTTACTAAATTGGCCTTGAAATAAGACCGTAATGGCCGCAGAGAGCTCGAGATATTGCTTTGTTTAAAGTTACTACATATTATTAATTTAATTCGTTGTGTGTGTGGATCCGGGGTAAACGCAGCTTTATGCATTTATTGATATTAGTTAGCATTCAGGATACATGCATAGGTTATTGCATTACTGAAATGATTATGCGACATACCTGAGCGTAATATACATATTGTTAATTGAAAATGATTCTCGATTACAGAATATTGTCAGGAATGTAGCACTTACCGACTAAACAACTACCCGAGTGCTTTAAATAGATAATAACGCTATGCAACACATTACGGGCGCAGAAAGTAGACTACGTGAATAATTTAGTTTCTTCTATGCTATTAATATATTAATTTTTAATTGGTTTTTGATCAGAACTCGGAAATTGTTCTCATTATTCCCTTTACTTATTGATACAACGAAGGTTATAATTCTCGTGTACGCTATAAAGTATGTCGTTAAATAATGATTACGTATTAGTTTTTTGTGGCACAACAACGACGTATCAATTTTCCTCTACCTCTCAAAGATCTCGTGCCTGAAAGGTTTCGGGTTTTACCGTTTGAACTGGAGTTTGGAATATTACAGAAGTAATTTCGGGGTAAAACAACTACGTAAACATCCGCACACAACAAACATCTTAAAAGCCCTATATTTAGCATTTCGTCCGATCGTCGCCGCCCTCATCAAAGGGATGTTTGCCATCCGAACAAACCACGCACAATCATACCTTCTCGACTGAAGCGGCCCTTCCACACAAAGGGTTTCGGATTCTCGAGGAAGCGTTTTAAAACCGGAGCCGTCATAACGCGATAAATCCGAAAACAGGGAATCTCTGATATTCGTCGAGTCGAACTGATTGGAAGGCAAATATTGTTTTTTCTATCGTCGACTTGTAAAGATTCCGGAAGAAAGATCGACTCGCGTTCAATTCCTCGGTGGCGGTTAAAGTTGCATCTTCACAATGTGCCCGTGCGTAAAGTGGCACTCATTGCGCCCGGAGGAGGCGTGCATTACTTGGTATTCCGGGTGCAGCCGTGCACATACGGCGCATTATTAACATATAGAGTCGGGAAAATATTTGTCGCGGGGGCCCTCCTTGATGCTTTCTTTTGAATTTATGGCCATGAAATATCGAAGTTGGGGTTCGCAGCGGAAATAAATATTGAATTCTGTCTGTGTGGAAATGTTATCTTGCGGGATTGTCGCAATTAGGCGAGTGTGACCGGAATCCCGCCGACTGCGCCATTTTTTCTGACTCGATGCATCGAAAAGTGCAACTAATGGCTTTTCGATGTAAATTCGCCAAACTTAAGTGGCTCGAGATTAATGACATAATATTTCCTCTTCACACCGCCGTTATTCGCAAACTCGAATTATCAACTTGCCGGCGAAAGATATTTGAATTTATTTTAAAAGTAACACGAAATGTATTTCGCGAAGAGACGCAAAGGAAACGGGAAAATTCAATAATAACAGAATGTTTTAATTATTCCGTAGATTAAAATTCCTGGGACGCCGCGCGCTTCAATAAAACTGAAGACGTTTTAAAAATGGAAAAACTCGTAGATTTTTACAAATATGTACAGAGTGCGCCGGGGTGAGCTTGTCAGGAAGCGGATTCGACGAAATATTAATGTTCGGAATAATCCGGGCCGGTATTCGCAGCACTTTTCGATCATACGGTAAAGGTCGCGAGAAACAAACGGCGTTTGAGAGTTATTCGTTCTGGTTCGGAGTGCCGGCCAGCGAAGCCATTTATCACGGGGTAAGGGATATGCGCTCAGGGAATTTTTATTTATGAGGAAATATTTATAAAAAAATGACTGGAATAAATGCACATTTAATTTGGGGGTTGGTATCCACCGGACTACGTGAAGCCGACGATTTACTTTAGATTCTGTTCCAACATTTTTTGACACATTTTACTTTCTACAAATCTCCGCCAAACCGCTCAAAACTCACGTGGAAATAAATTTTATAAGCTGCCTAGTTTGACGGGTTGTTGTTCAATTTGAGGGTGATAGTCACACAATATACAGAGTGATTCAAATTACATCTTAGTATCGTCAATCAGATTGGTTATATTTACCAAAGCACGCTTACAAAGTGGGAATAACATTGTTGCACAATTTGGGAAAATATGCAATTATTAATATTAATATTAATTTTATTATTTAAAAATTCTTTTGTTGAGGAATTAATGAATTAATTTGTTGTTATTACAATTAATGTCGGTCTCTTTTTTGTCCTCAAAGTTTTGACTACACCATGACATTGTTAGTATCGTCAAAATTCCCACGAGTTTTTAAATATTAATTCCCAAAATTTTTAAGACGTTACAGAAGTCCTTTGACTACCTTTATTTAAAAAAAAATCCAAGCTATTGGTTCTCTTTGATGACTGGAAAATTATAAAAAGGGCGTTTAACACAGACAAATTGTTCTAGCATTTCCAAGGCCTTGATAGTACTAAATTACGAGTTTTCAAAATTAATTTCAAATATTTTACGTTGCGAACATTCAAAATTTCACTTTTGCTACATTTGTAGCCTTGAAATTTGGATTTTCTAGAAGTTAGAAATTTTGGGCTATTTGAAGCCTTGACAACCGCAGAAGCGTATTTCTCCGAAATAAGAGTAATTCCAGTGTTGTCAAGGCTTCGAAGACCTTCATATCGAAATGTTGACGTTCTTGTCAAATACCAGTCTATTTTTAGTCGTCAGAGTTTTTCAAAATAAATTCGAAATATTCCTTTTCAGGCAAATTTCAAAGATTCAAGGCTAACAACAACTGAAAGACGTTATAAGGAAAATTGAAAAATCGAAAAATTAGGAAATCAAAACACCACAAATTGAGAAATCGAAAAATTGAAAAATTTAAAAACCAATAAATTGAAAAATTCCAAAACTGAAGTGATGAAATATTGGGAAATTGAAAAATTTAAAAACCAATAAATTGAAAAATTCCAAAACTGAAGTGATGAAAAATTGGGAAATTGAAAAATTGAAACGAAAAACTGGAAAATTGAGAAATTGATAAATCGAAAAGCCGAAAAATTGAAAAACCAAAAACGTAAAACCGAAAAATTGAAAAATCGAAAGATCGACAAATCGGAACGTCAAATCATTGAAAAATCTAAAATTTAAAATTGGAAAAATTGAAAAATAGAGAAATTGAAGAACTGAAAAAACAAAAAATTTAAAATTTCAAAAATCGAAAAATTAAAATATATTAAAATTAGACGACTTAGTGTCAACCATTTATGAAATTGAAAAACTGAAAAATTTTAGAATTGAAAAACTGAAAAATCGAAAAACTGGGAAATCCAGACGTCACTAAATTCAAACATCAAAAAAGCGAGAATAGGAATATACAAAATCAAAAAGTCAAGCAATAGAAAAGTCAAAAAATCGAAAAATCAGTCAAAAATTCACAAATCTAAAATTAAAAAATTATAATTCAAAGAACTGAAAAGTAGAAAAATCGAAGAACTGTAAATTCGAAAAATCTAGAAATCGAAGAATTAAAATTTCGAAAAATGAAATCGAAACATCAAAAAATTGAAAAATCTTAAATTCATAGATTCCAAAGATTGAATAATACGAAAAACTGAAAAATCGAAAAATCGGGAAATCGGGACGTCGAGAAATCCAAACATGGACGTCGGGAAATCGAGCGATAGGAATATCCAAAAATCGAAGTCAAGAAACCGAAGAGTCGAAAAGTCGAAAATTTAGAGATGCCATTTAAAAATTGAAAAGTTGAAAAATCGAAAAACTAAAAATGAAGAGCTGAAAAATCAAAAAATCTAAAATTTAAAAAAATTCGAAAAATTAAAATGTGATAAAATTGGACGACTTATAATCGACCAATTATGAAATTGAAAAACAAAAAATTTTACAATTGAAAAACTGAAAGATCGAAAAATCGGTAAATGGAGACGTCAATAAATTCAGACATCATAAAATCGAAAAACAGGAAAATGTCAAGAACAGAAAAGTCGTAAAATCCTAAAATTAGAGACGCCAAAAATAAAAAAATTGAAAAACTGAAGAATCGAAAAATTGAAAAATCGAAAAGTCGCGAAACGAAAACATAAAAAAATTTAAAAATCTAAAATTAAAAAAGTCCGATTTAACGAACTGAAAAGTAGAAAAATCGAGGAAATGTGAATTCGAAAAATCTAGAAATCGAAAAATTAAAATCTCGAAAATTTGAAAATCCGAAAATCTAGAATCGAGGAGACGAAATATCGAAAAATGAAGTAATCGAAACATCAAAAAATTGAAAAGTCGAAAAATTTAAGATGTAAAAATTGAAAAAATTAAAATATAAAATTGGAAGACTGAGAAACCGAAAAATTATAAAATTTAAAAATCGAAACACTGAAATATTAAAAAACAGAAAAAATGAAAAATCGGGAAATCGAACAAAGGAATATCCAAAAATCGCAAAATCAAGAAACCGAAGAGTCGAAAAATCAAAAATTTAGAGATGCAATTAAAAAACTGAAAAGTTGAAGAATCGAAAAGTTGAAAAATCGAAAAACTGAAATTGAAGAACTGAAAAATCAAAAAATTTAAAATTTAAAAAATCGAAAAATTAAAATGTAGTAAACGACTTAAAATCGAACAACTATGAAATTGAAAAATTGAAAAATTTGAAGAACTGAGAAATTGAAAAATCGAGAAACCGAGACGTCAATAAATTCAGACATCATAATATCAAAAAGTCAAGAAACAAAAAAATGGATAAATGAAAACATAAAAAAAAATCGAAAAATTAAAATATCGAAAATCTAAAACGAGAAGTCGAAATATCCAAAAATAAAGGAATCGAAACATCAAAAAATTGAAAAATCGAAAAATTTAAAATTCAGAAATTAAAAAGATTAAAATATAACAAAATTGGAAGACTGAGAAACCAAAAAATCATAAAATTGAAAAATCGAAACAATGAAAAGAAAAACTGAAAATTTGAAAAATCGGGAAATCGAGAAGAATATTCAAAAATCGAAAAATCGAAAAGTCAATAAACCGAAGTCGAAAAATCGCAAATTTAAAGACGCAATTAAAATACTGAAAAGTTAAAGAATCGGAAAATTGAATATTCGCAAAACTGAAAAATCCCTAAAATTTAAATATTCCAAAAACTGAATAATACAAAGAAATGAAAAACTGAAAAATCTAGATTTTATAAAATCGAAAAAATTAAAAATATGTAACAAAATTGGACAATTGAGAAATCGAAAAATCGAAAACTTGAATAATTGCAAAACTGAAAAATCCGGAAGTCGAGAAATCGAGAAGTCGTGAAATCGAAACATCAAACGGTCCTGAAATCGAGAAATAGGAATATCCAAAAATCGAAAAATCTCTAAGTCAAAAAATCGAGAAATCGAAGTATCAAAAAATTGAAAAATCTAAAATTAAAAATCGGAAATTGAAAAATAGAACAAACGAGAAATCGACTCCACCCACGTGCAATTTTGCATTCCATTGGCTTATTTGATTCACTGTAAAATAAAAATTGAATTCTATTTTGGCAAGTGGTCACTCTAATTAAAAAAAATTCAAAATTTAATTCAGAAAAAAAAAAGGAATTTAGAAAAATATCGCTGATTATTATGTAAAATAATGAAATAAAGCAAAAATTTCAACAAATCTGTCTCATTTTTCAAAGAAGCGGGATCAAAAATGTAGGGGCTTCAGGAAGTTTTGTCGAAATAACCTTCGCCCAATTTTTTAAGTTTATTTAGGTTGTAGTGTGGGTTCATTGTCTGGCAACTGGATGAATATTTATGTATTTAAATCTGGCCCTCCTGGTCCAGCGAAAATTTCAGCACCTGTACGTAATGTTTTTTGTTCCGTATTAATTTTGTTTCCCTTTGTCTGAGACGATAGAAGCCATTCCCGGCGAAATATTAATCATAGACTCGGCAACGTTAATTCACGTCGTCATTTAGGCAAACATTTTTTCACGGTTCGCCGATTGCCCGCACTCACGTAATGGAACAAGAATAAAAGTAAGAGAAGTGCTTAAGGACATAAAATGAGAGGATTTATTACCTAATACCCTGGCACGATTTTAGGACGTTTATATTGTTACAAATCTCCATTGGGGAAATCAGATCTCGAGATGTAACTAGCAGGATCTCGACTTCGAAAATACGTTGTACGATGGATGATGCAGCGATGTTATCAGAATAAAAATAAATTCCGCATTATTCGCTTTCAATGTTTCCATACGATACCCAACAAGGAGTAAACATCCATCAAGAAATTAAAAGAAACCCTTGAAAAACCGCCTCCGAGAAACCGATTTGTTATATTTCTACTTGATTTACTAATCTTGTGAGGAAAGCTCGTTATGAAGTAGGTCAACGTGCAAAAAGCGCCCGAAAACGGGAAAGCTATGACGGATTAGTGCGTCTATTCAAAACACAACACAACATCATTGTCCGTCTAAACTCGTGCACCGAGTGTTGTAGCATTTTTCTTCGCAGAGAAAGCTAATTTGTCAAAAGACGTTCCGTTTTCTGGTGTTTTGTCAACAACGAAATTACGGCTTAACCGCCCCGCTAAATTACGACGTTACAATAAGGTGGCCACTTAATTTGATTAAAACCGAAAATTAACAGCGTATAATTATCATCGGTGTAAATTGAGGGTCGTTCCGACCGTCGAAATCTGGCACGCGTAAAAAATGAGAGAATATTACTTGCTAATTGAGGCTTCCGCAGGCTAATTATTACAAAACACCATTTGCACTTAAAGCCAATTTAATTAGTTTCGCACCGAGCCAATCGTAATTAATGCCTGCTTTATGAAGAGCATTAACGTGATATTAACGACGCCGAACTTTACTACACGAGCTTGCATTATGTAAAAATGCGCATACTTTTTATTTTACGGTTTCGAGGAATCGCACTCCTAATTGCTGCAGTGCGAATTTTACTTTGTAATGCAATTTCTGTTTACAACTAAGTACGTATACGGAAGAGGTGAGGATCGCTTTATTTGAATTTTTAAACGATTGTTTGTTTACGGAGCGTGAACGCTGAATATTCGCGGCGAACAATTGCAACAATGGCAAAATAATAGATGCGGTGGTAGTAAAACCGTGCGGCGTTCACTGTGCCGCTCACCTTCGATTGCTCCCGCGACGCCACCTCTATTTACGTATGCATTAAGGGCGAAGTTGCAACGGGTTCAAGAAACAAATACGGCCGAGATGGAGTCGCGAGATACCGCGACGCACCTCGCCATTAATTTTCTTTAAATCTGCTCTACAACCAACATTTGATTTTTGTGAAATATGAGCTGCGCAACATCCCCATTCTTTGTCGCGTTGTTTTCGCGTAATAGCACGTCGGCGAGCTTATGAAGCAGATTTAACTTTGATAAAAATGTTACATGAGTTTTTCCACTCATAACTCAACTCTCTCATTACGGGAATTAATTTTTCACTCGAAAAAACTCTGTCGTTAATGTCTGCTTTCGCAAATATCTAACGAGGTGTGGTCAACGAAAGAGCGCTCTATAATTCACGGAAAAGCGAAATAGTTTCGTTCGAGAAACAAGGGAGGAAATTGGACGTAAAGTCGCCGGTTAGCGGCCTTATTTTACGTCCTTTCAGTCGCCCGACTTCGGTTTTGCATATTCAGTCGAGCGTTGAAGAGATCATAAATAAGTATTGGCGACTGGGCCGTCTGCTTAGGGAGTTAAGATCGATATTTCGACGTTTTTATTTAAATAATTAGCCAGAAAGGAGCATAAAGTTCTCGGGTAGTTCAGCGATGGCGGTTTTTGTTGGCGGTTGCAACGTGACGCTCAGGAGCGAAACTTCTGCCATTTACCTTATGTTTTCAAGTCATTTTCTAGGCCATCAGTCATATTAAACTTTTTGGCCTTTTTCCGAGTTTGAGTTTATTCTGGATTTTTCGTCCGATGAAATTTTTACTTTCCGAGCATGAGGAAGTATTGTAATCGAGTCCATCGGGCCAAATGGCTACTTTTATGTTTTCTCGAGGTTTCATGACCCCTAGAATACGAAAAATGGCTAATCATCGCCACCAACAATAGGATTTTTCGATTCTTCAATTTCTCGATTTTTCAAATTTTCGATTTTTCGATTTCTCTATTTTCCCATATTACATTAGTTTTACGATTTTTCAATTTTTCGATTTTTCGATGTTTCGGTTACTCGGCTTCTCGATTTCTCGATTTTTCGATTTCCAGATTTTCAATTCTTCTATTTTTTAATTTTCCGATTTTTCAAAATTTCGATTTATAGCTTGATCAATTGCTCGATATGTGAGTGTCGGGATTTTTCAATTTTTTTCAGTTTTTTTATTTACCAATAGTTTTTTCGGTTTGTCGATTTCTCCATCTTTTGACGTTTCGATTTCCGGATGTTTCAACTTTTCAATTTTCCGATGTTTCTATTTCTCTATTTCTCGGTTTTTTCCATTTTTCGATTTCGGTATTCGATTTTTTTTCTTTCGATTTCTCAATTTTTCAGTTTTTCCGTTTTCGACTTTCGATATTTCGTTTCTTGGATTTTTAGATTTTTCGAAATCTCAAGATTTTCAATTTTTCGGTTCTTCATTTCACCATTTCTCAAATGTTCAGTTTGTCGTTTCTTTAATTTTTCGATTTTTATATTTTCCGATATTTTAATTATCGGATTTTTCAATTTTTCCATTTTTCAATTTTTGATTTTACAATATTTCAATTTTTAATTTTACAATATTTTTCGAGTTCTCTATTTTTCGAATTAAAGATTTTTCTATATTTTGAATTTCCCATTTGTCGATTTCTCAATTTTTCGATCATTGGGTTTCTCGACTTTTCGATTTTCAGATTTTCAATTCTTCAATTTTTCTTTTTTTGGGGGTTTTTGATATTTTAATTTTTAATTTTTTTGAGTTTTCAATATTTCAAATTTTGGGGTTTCTAAACTTTCGATTTTTCGATTTCTCGCTTTTTCGAGTTCTTGACTTTTCGCCTTTTAGATTTTTCGATATTTTGATTTTCCCATTTCTCGATTTTTCAATTTTTCGATTTTTCGGTTTTTCGATTTTCAGATGTTCAATTCTTTTTCAGATTTTGATTTGCAATTTTTCGATTTTTCGACTTCGATTTCCCGTTTCTCAATTTTTCGATTTCTCTATCTTCAAATATTTTAGTTTTACGATTTTTCAATTTTTCGTTATATAAATTTTCTCATTTCTCGATTCCACAATGTTTCGGAGTCTCGATTTTTCGATTTCAAGATTTTCAATTTTCCAATTTTTTTTATTTTTCAATTTTTAGATATGTATTTAGATTTTTCAACTTCGATTTCTCGTTTTCCCAATTTTTCGATTATCACTTGATCAATTTTTCGATATTTGAGTGTTTTGACGGTTGGGATTATTCTATTTTTCGATTCTTTAATTTTTTCATATTTTAATTTTTTGATTTTTTAAAATTTAAATTTTTCAATTTTTTTTTTAGCAATTCTTCGATTTTTGGGTTATTTCGTTTTTTTCGATTTTTAGAGTAGTCGATTTTCCAAATTTTCGACTTCTCGACTATTCAATTTTTCGATTTTTCAATTTTTCGATTTTTCGGTTTTTCGATTTTCAGATGTTCAATTCTTTTTCAGATTTTGATTTGCAATTTTTCGATTTTTCGACTTCGATTTCCCGGTTTCTCAATTTTTCGATTTCTCTATCTTCAAATATTTTAGTTTTACGATTTTTCAATTTTTCGTTATATAAATTTTCTCATTTCTCGATTCCACAATGTTTCGGAGTCTCGATTTTTCGATTTCAAGATTTTCAATTTTCCAATTTTTTTTATTTTTCAATTTTTAGATATGTATTTAGATTTTTCAACTTCGATTTCTCGTTTTCCCCAATTTTTCGATTATCACTTGATCAATTTTTCGATATTTGAGTGTTTTGACGGTTGGGATTATTCTATTTTTCGATTCTTTAATTTTTTTCATATTTTAATTTTTTGATTTTTTAAAATTTAAATTTTTCAATTTTTTTTTTAGCAATTCTTCGATTTTTGGGTTATTTCGTTTTTTCGATTTTTAGAGTAGTCGATTTTCCAAATTTTCGACTTCTCGACTATTCAATTTTTCGATTCCTCAATTTTTCGATTTTCCAATTTTCCGTTTTCTTCAAACTTAACATTTTGTGGTTTTTCAATTTTTTCATTTTACGATTTATAATTTTTGAAAATTTCAATTTGTCGATTTTTCCAATTTTCCGTTTCTCGACTTCAGGGCTTTTCAATGTTTAAAGTTTTTCAATTTATAGATTTTTCAAGTTTTCGGTTTCTCATCCTTTCAACACTAGTTTTGGGAATTTTTCCATTTCCGATATTTTAATTTAAGATTTTTCTGTTTGTAGATTTCTTGATCTTTTGATGTTCTCAGTTTTTCGATTTTGCGATTTTTCGGTTTTCCAATTTTTCGAATTTTCGTTTTTTTGAATATTTGATTCATCGAAATTTAAATTTTTCATATTTGAAAAAACGAAAAATTGGAAAATCGAAAAATTGAGGAATCGAAGAATTGAAATATCGAGGATTCGAAAAATTGAAAATTTTGAAAATCGAGTACCTACTCTAAAAATAAAAAAAATCGAGAAATTAAAATTTGAAAAATGTAAAAGTTTATATAAAAAAAACATCGAAAAATCCAAAAATTGCAAAATCTAAATATCGTAACCGTGATAAACCGAGAATAAAATTTAAATTTAAAAAAATCAAAAAATTAAAGAATCGAAAAATAGAATAATCCTAACACTCACATATCGAAAATTTCTTGATTCTTTTGATGTTCTTACTTTTTCGATTTTGCGATTTTTCGGTTTTTCGGTTTTTCAGTTTGAAAATTTCAAATTTTGGATATTTGAACTTTTTCATTTCAATTTCTCGATTTTCGAATTTTTGATTATTCGGTATTTCAATTTTTCAATTGTCCAATTTTTCAAATATTTGATTCATCGAAATTTTGATTTTTCGATATTTGAATTTTCGATTTATTTTGTTTCCGTTTCAATTTCTCGATTTCTGGCATTTCCAAATTTTCCAATTTATCGATTTTTCTAAATTTCGACATTTCGTTTTTTCTAAATTTGGATTCTTGGATTTTTAAATTTTTCGAAATCTCAATTTCCAGTTTTTTTTACTTTCCGGAAGATTTTTCTATTTTTTCGATTTTCGAACTTTCGATATTCCGATTTTTCAATTTTCTATTTTTTCATTTTTCGATTTTCGATTTTTCGGAGTTGTTATTTAGGTTACTGGGTTCTACTAAATCGCCAAAATTAAATTTTATAATGTTTCAAAGAAGTGGAATTTATTGGGCTTTACTTCAAGGGCGAGGGAAGTTCAGTTTTCAATTTCTCCAACTCCTTTCGAAAATTACTAAAAGAGATTCTTTGGTTGCTTCTGATCTCCAAAAAATAAAACACCACGAAAACGAAATACGGGAATTTTTGGGTTATTTTAAGAATTCGACTTTGAAACGTAATATTTCGAAAGCTACAGTTGTTATGTCCCCGAATTCGGTCTTCGTGTTAGTTCTGGCGTCTTTAATCTTGTCGAGTGCGTTTAAATTGGGCTTTGTTGACTCTCTATCACCTCTAGCGAAAAACTTCCCTAGGTATCGCCCCCGCCTTTATCTCTCTGTTCCCGGATTCGCCGGTAATAAAATAATCCAATTAACATTAAAACTCGATTAATTCTTTAAATTCCCGGCACTTCGTTCCACTTACAGGGGTATTTATCTTAGGCAAGTGCGTGGTTTGCGTTACTAAGCCAGTTCTCTCTCCAGTAAACACTCAATGTTGCAGGCCTGGGGATATTCCGGGGGATCAAGCCGCAGGAGCGTGGCAACCCCCCGACCGGACTCTGCTAGATCCAGAATGATTACGTTTCACTCGACTGTTTTTGTTAGGTTATGTTCTTCAGTATCTGCACTGTATCCGAGTTAATCTATTCGAGAATAAAGGGATCCAGATTTATGGCATTAGTTCCCGAAGCTTAAATAAAGATGCTTGTCGACTTTATTATCTCTAGCCCGTTTAATTGTGCCATGTTTAAATTGTAAATGTCGGTCTTGAGGAAGCCGATCCGCGCCGCAACCGCCAAAATATGAGAGGGTTAATTTAATAAACACTCGGACAGAAACATAAAAACGACGAAATATTTGCATAAACGACGGGTTAAACCCTCTTACGTCAATACATTTTTTATCTTGATTTGCATTTTGCAACCACCGGCCCGACCCGACTCGATTAAGCTCTTTCACCAGATTAAATACATTTTGTACAGATCTAATCAAAAATTCGCGTGTCCGTTACAAGTACTTAACTACATGCTAATTTTCAGCGCGAGTGATAGCCTTATCTCGACCTTTTTTCGCCCGGATTTTCGCCGGATTTTCCTTGTGTTTTCAATAAAAATGGTGCCGTGGTAAGTCTGCTCACACATGGCTGTAAATATCAACGGGGTCGTAAAGGCAACATACTTTCCCCTAAAAATTCCTACAGGGTTGTAAGAAATAAAAAGAGTTGTAAACGAAGCTCATAAATTTAACCGCTTGTAGAGTCTAAGTATGTCAGGATTATTTTCCGGGGTCGTTAGGTGCCGGAATCAATATTCCAAAAAGGTTAGAGATGACTATCCGGAGCTGGGGCAAAACGAGAAAAGCCGACCGCGTTAATTAATTCTTTTAGCACGGAATTTTGAAATTAAACCGAGTGTTGTGACTTCGAATCTAACACGGGACGCGGGCACGTGTCACACAGAAAACGACCAATTATGCCGCAAAAAGCAACCTTTTTTTGCTTATCTAAGTCAACTCTAGGTAGTGGCATTAATTTATTATTTGCCTTACAGGCTTAATAAGATTCCCAGTAAGGGTACAAATTAACTTAGTTCCCTTATCTCCGGTACTTCTTTCATCCAGTCCATCTTCGTTTAGCACTTCTTCCCTGCTTTCCTCCGATTCTCTCAATCTTTTACATCTTTCCAGCATATGCTCTATTGTTTCTCCCTCTCTCCAACATATCCTACACCTTCTGTCAGTTTCATCCATCCAAAAATTATTCTCTTTCTCTTCATTTTCACACCTAAATCTCGCCATCATTCTTTTCTCTTTATACTCTCTCCGTGTGTGTACTTTGGTACTACATTCTTTACTATTTTTTCATACCCTATCTATATCCTTATCTCTTACACTCAGTTGTTCTTTCATACTCATTCCTATTTCTCCCATTCTCTATATTTCTTCACATGCGTATCCCTTTCCTTCATAATATTTGTTTCTTTCGTTCCAAACATGTTTCCCCCGTCCTTTCTTATTTCTTTCCAACGTTCTTGCAATATTTTACAATCAGCTCCCTCACTAAATTTCTTTTCAAATCCAACCTCCCTTTTACCCGCTTCCACTCTCATTTTCTTCCTTTTTGTTTCTTCTCTCACTATATACCCCGGCGTATACTTTTCCAATTCCAATGTCCATTTTAAGTATTTTTCTTGCACTCTCTCTATTTCTTCATATTCCCTCCATCCCCAAATCTCAGCTCCGGACATAAATACACTTTTGATCAAACTATCAAACATCATCATTCTTCTCTTATAATCATGTCCAAATTTTCTCTCTCCTATTCCCCATACTATTCCTATCACTCTTCTTTCTTCTTTCTTACTTTCTTCCCAAACACCACCATTTTTGTTTTTCCCCTCCTGGTGCCTTTCCTCTTTTCAGTCTTTCAATCTGTCTCCCTATTTCATCTTCTGTTATTTCTGAACCTCTCCACATTTCTTCCGTCGTTGTGATTCCTTTATTTATTTTGCAGCATTTTTCCTCACAACCTCCCAATAATTCCATAAAGTGTCTTTTCCATTCATGTATTTTGATTTTCCTACTGACTTCAGTCCTCCTTCTCCGTTCCTTCTTTATATATCTCCCTCCATACTTCGTCTTCTGTTTTCAGGGACTTCATTGTCTTCTCTTCGTCTTCTCGTTTTTCTCTTTTTCTTTCTTCACATTTTCTCCTATAAGTCTCTCTTGCTTTTAAGTACTCTTCTTTCCTTCCTCTGTTTTTTCTTCCATTGTCTTAATTTTTCCCTTGCTTTTCTTTTCAACTCACTACATTCTCCGTTCTATCCATTATTCCTCCCTTGCCAGCTTTCTTTTTTCCGTAGCTTCTACAATTAAGTTGATCAGTTCTGCTATCATAGCTTCCATATCTTCTTTCACTTCGAATTTCTTTTTTATAGTCTACTTCTGTATCTTTGAATTCCCTCTTTATCCGATATTCTTTTTTTCTATTTCTTTTCTTTCGTTTCTTCTCTCTTGTTTTTCGCACTCTTGCTATTTTCCTTTGATTTTTATTTCTAGTGGCATGTGGTCTGATTCTCCCTTTCCCCCCACTTTGAAACTCTCTATTTCTTCCTACGCCTCTTCGTTGACAATCCCATAGTCTGTAATTGATTCTCCCCTAGTCCCTACGGATGTCCATTCTCCTTCTTCATCTCCTTCGTTGTTTCCATTCAAAATTTCCCATCCCATTTCTTCTATTATCTCCCACAATATTTTCCCTCTTTGTTATTTGCTTTGTCTTTTGATCCTCTTTTCTCTCCCTTTTCTTTATCTATTACTCTTGTCCCCGTATCGCCCAGTCTTGCGTTAAAATCTCCTCCTGTAAGTATTTTTTTTCATCTCCTTTTTCTTTTGTTTCTTTTCTATGTTTGTCTTGGTTTCCTCAATTTTCTGGCTATAAACGGTTATTATTTCCCATCGATTGTTATCCAGCTGTATTACTTTCTTCATTAGTCCGTTTTTATATTACTTCCCTTTTCCAATTCTTGGATTTCTTTTCGAATTCCCATTACTACTATCACACATATTCTTATATTTAATTTGCTTGTAACTATATTTAAAGAAGCTAATTCCTGAAAAAAATGTTGATTTAAAAATTCTGTATTTACACGAAATGAAACTTGATCAGTGATCACCAAATGATGTTAAATTGCCAGTTTGTCATAATATTAAATTAAAAATTTTAAAACTATTTTCTTTGTTTCTGGTTCGAATACATCTTAAAAAGCGCAACGCAAAAAAAGGAGCAAAATTTTAGAAGAACGGGGTGCATGTAGAGAAAGTCGAAGTTTAGGTGTAAGAGAAGGAAGTATAGTAATCGATTAATTTTGATTTTTTTTTAATATATAGAATTGTCTTTCAACAATAGGACAGTTAAATATATTGTCAGTTTCTTGTTGGGAAAAGAAGACTTCGCGTATTAAGAAACAAATGGACCAAATATAAGCCCCGCCCACCCACCCCTTCTCGATTGTGATGAATGCTTTATTCATCGTGAGCTGGAGCGCGAACTTTACTTGCAAAATCCTCATTTCTCTACAAAAAATTAGCATATGAAATGTGTTTTTAAAAGGGTAGAATTTTCTAGAGAAATTTTGATGTTACAATAATTAAACTCCGCCCCTCATCTGATTAGGAATGAAAAACTCATCACAATTGAAATCGGGGCGGGTGGGTGGGGCTTAAAAAATTTCTTCTATTATCTCCCACAATATTTTCCCGCTTTGTCTTTTGATCCTCTTTTCCCTCCCTCTTCTTTATCTATTATTCCCCTTATCGCCCAGTCTTGCGTTAAAATCCCCTCCTGTAAGTATTTTTCCTTCTCCTTTTTCTTTTGTTTCCTTTTCTATGTTTATCTTGGTTTCCTCCATTTTCTTCCCATTGCTATTCCCCCGCTTACTTTCCCGTTTTTCTTTTGCTTTCCAAATTTTTCCCAGTTTTCTCTTTTGGACCCATGTCTCTACTAGCCCCACCACATCAAATTTTCCCACCTAGTCCCAGAACCCCCTTTTCCTTTTTTCGCAACCCTTGGACATTCCAAAACAGTACCTTCACCCCTTTTTCTCCTAATTTTGAACCAGCTTCCCTTTTTCCGATTTTCCTATCGGCATCCTTTATTCCTTTGCCTTGTTTCCTTCCATTTTTCCTGTTTTTCTTCACTTTCTTTTGACTCCTTACTAAAAATTTTTTACCTTCTTGAGTCTGCCCTCTTCTTCACTCCATTCAAAATTTTCCTTTATTTCTCTATTTTGTTGCCTCTTCTTTTATTTTGATTTGAATTTTTCTTTCCGATTTCGTCAGATCATCATTTATGTAAATTGACGACCCTTTCAAGTTCTTCTTGTTTTTCTTTACATTTATTTTTGCTTCTCTATTTTCGAGTTCCACTACATAAACTGCTTCTGTTCTTCTTTTCCTATTTCTAATCCCATTATCACTACTTTGTTCCTTCTCTTTTCTCTCTCCATCCACTCTAGTTGACTTTCCAATTTACCCACTCTCTTTCCCATTTCTTCCTTAGCTCACTTTCATCCTTCTATACGCTTTAATTCTATCTATAATTAATTTAATAAATCATAAATTTGTTTGCCAATTGGCGCAGAGTTTTCCATAAAAGTTAACCACAATAAATGCAGATTTTGCCTTTGACTCGTCAAGGTTTATAATTGTCTGTTCTATACACTGAAAGGTATTACAATCAAACGTAAAAGCTTTTCCGGTAAATCTTGATAAAAAGTAGAAATCCTACGCCCGAGTTAAATACCGCTTTGGCCTGTTTGTCAACTGAATGAAAGCGAATAATGAACGTTTGGAAACAGAAATTAATGTAGATCCGAAAACTGATACGATTAGGTGACGTTTGAACTACGTTTTTTCGCACAAAAACGACTAAAATTGCAACCTGTATGACTCCGAGTTTTTGAAATGAGTGAACGTGGTGTCAGTTTTCCGTTTCCACGTATTCGATTTCCACAAACCCCAGTAGTATTCTTAGCGTTTTTCGATCATTTTATTTGCATCGAAACATATCCATATTTATTCTATGCAAATAAATGCGCATATTTTGAGCAGAACCTATGCATATAATCCCGTACTTCACTAATCGCGGAAAAATCGTAGCAAAATATTTCCGAAAAAATTCCGGTGAGCTTTAATCAACATCGCGTTCGAACGCATACGAACTCTGTTTATCCAATTTATTTCTTAATTTTAACATTTGTTTTTTTATATTTAGATGAACACGAGGTTTGGTTTGTCCACCCATGTATGATTAGATTCGAATAAAAAAGCAAATTAGACCGATAAACATAACACAGAAAACACAAAATGAGATTTCTGTTTTGTTTTGATTATGGCTTACATTTTCGAAATCGTTCTTTTCATCTTGATGCGATGTTTACGTCCCTCTTTAAATATCAAAAGTTCCATCTCGTCGTTCCCCACGCCGCCTTTTCGCGTTTAAAAACGTCATCATCCTTATTTCGTTTGTAAAATTACTCTCAATGAGTTTATTTGTACCGCCACGCTTTGAATACCTCGCGAACAAAACCCTCAGAAATTTAAAAAAACCCTCCGCAATATTTCACTTTGTTTCGCAGCGGCAGCACAAGAAAACAGAGGTAAAAATTATTATTAGCATTCATTCCCTAACTTCGTTTCACTTAGTTACAAATAAAAGGCGCTGTTTACGATTGTGTTTTTTATTTATCCCCCGCTAAAAGTAAATTTCGCTTTCACCTCATGCGAAATTAATTATTAAGGTGCGACTCCCCGCCTGGACATTACGTGCAACACCGCGCAAGAAATTGATTTTTACAAAGTTAAATTTAACACATGAAAAGTGTCCGTTAAACTGAAATTTTCCTAGGGGTTGTTTTGCGGAGTTGTTTACAGTCTGTTTTTTGCTTCAGGTGTCGCCACCATGAGATGTTCCCAGCGTCTGATCGTCCTGCTAATTGCGACGTCGTTGTGCGTGTCCGCGGCGTCGAACACCTGGAAAAAAAAGGACAAGAAGACGAAAGCACAAAGGGAGGCGAATCTGTGCACGATGGAGGGAAACGCCGCCGCCTTGCATTGCGTCTGTGTGGGCGGCGCGCCGCCCGTCAACACCACGAGCGCTGAATGCTGGATCTTCACCGGGGTCTCCAAAGATCACAGCATATGGTCGCTGTTCGCGACCCAGCCCCACATCAACCAGCTCAAGATCTTGGTCAGGCCGCAGGGACTTTTCACCTTCATACCGACGAAAGGTTGGTTGGAAATTAAAAATTGCCCGGGCGTCGTTTGAAATTTTTTCGAATTTCCTGCGCGTCATCTACCCTGATACAATTTAATTAGATACAAAAACTTCCCAGACTCGGAAAAAACTTCGGTATTAAGATTGAAACGTCTGCCGCTGACACCCGACAACATGTAAATATTTCTCCGAATGCCCTACTTTTAAGCCACTCCGACCCTCCGAATCTTTAACAAAAACAACCATTCATAATCCATCACCTCCGTCACGAATTCCTTTTCAAATTCGATAAAACACCTTCTTCGCACACATCCCTATTCCCAAAAAACTCATATAAAATACACCCCGCATCAATTTATTTATCATTTGTCCAATTCTGACACGGCAGCCGTTAGAGCGCGCTCTAAATTTAGAAATACTCCCTTCTAAGTCGACTTTCCGCCATTCCGCATTTACGACCTACATAAAAATATTTCCGCATCTTTCACTTAGGTCTGCGCCACCTCTACCACCTCAAGGAGCTGCAGATAACGTACGCCAACATCAACGAGATCCATCCGTACGCGTTCGCCAACAGCTCCTCGCTGAGGGAACTCACCCTGGCGAGGAACCAGATCGTCACCCTGGACCACCACGCCTTCGCGCACCTCACCAACCTGACGGACCTCTCGCTGGAGGAGAACAGGATAGCGGAGATCAAGAGGGACGTGTTCGTGGATTTACCTAAGTTGCAAAAGCTATTCGCCGCCCATAACAACTTGAGCGTCATCCAGGAAGGCGCCTTCAGGTATACGTCAAAAAACAATACAATAAAGGCACTTTGAATTCGAATCGGGGGATTACGTTGTCACTTCAATCAAATACTGCTGAGATAACAATTTTGGGCTTGGGAGTAGTTCAGGGGCGAGTCGTAGGCTTGAAAGTGCCTCGTAGGTGAAAAATACCAGTACCAGAAAAAACTAAAGAGTGGGTCGTGATTGCACAATGCTTGTGCACCTACTTGTTTTTAAGATGGTAAAATGGGTTTTTATATAAGCCAAATTATGTTTGAGATGTTTTTAATAACCTAAAATGTTTCATTTAATTTAGAATTACACAACAAAATTATGAATAGCAATAATATATTGTCGCTTCAAACCCTGAACCCTATCTTGTCAGAACAGGTTCTGGAGGCAATGGACAATCCGGTAAGGTTCCCGGAAGCCTTGAATCCTTAAATGAGTTTTAAGAAATACTTCTTTTACGTTGGAATTTAAACCATTGACATCTTCATATTGATTCTGGATAACTTCAGCTACTAAACTTAAGGCGTGAGCCAAACATGTTACATGAATTAAGTTAGGATAAAATATTTCCAGATGTTTCCCACATTTAACCACGTATGCAGCGCTGTCCATTAGAAGCAGTTCTGGTCTTTCGTATTTGAGTCCCGTTCGCCATAATAATTATTTAAAATCATAAATTAATTCATTAATTATATTACCAATTTAAAGTGTTTTTTTTTTTTTAAATTAGACTGACCACTCCACAAAATATAATTCAGTTTTTATTTCACACTAAATAAAATAAACCAACGAATTTCAAAATTTGATCACATTCGATTGTTAAAATATAATTCAATTTTCATCTCACGCTAATTAAAATAAGCCAATGAAATACAAAAGTGGAGGTGGCCGGGGCTAGTTTTACCTTTTTGGTCTACATTCCACTCTTTATCAACATGAAATCCACTTTTCGTCCAATAAAATGCGTAATTAAAAGGAATATAGGGTGGGTGGGCGGGGCCACTTTGATATTGCCAAAATATAATTCAATTTTCATCTCACGGTAAATCAAATAAACCAATGAAATTCGACATTTTATCTACGTAAAATCAAACTTTCGTCCATTAAAATGAGCGAACAAAAAAAACGGGGTGGATGGGCCGGGCCACTTTAAATTTTTTTTAAATAAATTGACCACTTGCCAAAATAGAATTCAATTTTCATGTCACGCTAAATAAAATCAGCCAATGAAATCCAAAAGCGGAGGTGGGAGGGGTTAGTTTTACTTTTTTGGTCTACATTCCACTGTTTACCAACATAAAATCCACTTTTCGTCCAATGAAATGAGTGATCGGAAAGAAAACAGGGTGGGTGGGCGGGGCCACTTTGAAGTGTTTTTTTTTTTTAATAGACTGACCACTTCACAAATTATAATTCAATTTTTATTTCACACTAAATAAAACAAGCCAACGAAATTCAAAATTGAAGGTGGGTGGGGTTATTTTCAAAGTTTTTGTTCACATTCGACTTTTTCTCTACGTAAAATCAAAGTTTCGTCCATCAAAATGAGCGAACGAAAAGAAAACGGGGTGGGTGGGCGGGGCCACTTTAAAGTTTTCTTAATTAAATTGACCACTTGCCAAATTAGAATTCAATTTTGATTTCACGGTAAATAAAATGAGCCAATGAAATCCAAAAGTGAAGGTGGGTGGGGCTAGTTTTACCTTTTTGGTCTACATTCGGCTGTTTATCAACCTAAAATTCAATTTTCATCCAATAAAATGAGTAATCAGAAAGAAAACAGGGTGGGTGGGTGGGGCCACTTTGAAGTGTTTTTTTTTAAATAGGCTGACCACTTCACAAAATACAATTCAATTTTTATTTCACAGTAAATAAAATACACTAACGAAATTCAAAACTAAAGGTGAATTTATTCACATTTTATCTACGTAAAAATCAAATTTTCGTTCAATAAAATGAGCGATCAAAAAAAAAACGAGGTGGGTGGGCGGGGCCACTTTGAATTTTTTTTTTAATGACATTTGACTACTTGTTAAACTACAATTCAATTTTCATCTCACAATAAATAAAATAAACGAATGAAATTCCAAAGTGGAGGTCGATGGGGTTAATTTTACCTCTATATTTGGTCTAAATTCCACTCTTTATCAACACAAAATCCACAAAAGAAAAATTGGGTGGGTGGGCGGGGCCACTTTGAAGTTTTTTTTTAATTAAATTTATACTTTTGCCAAAATAGAACTCAATTTTCATCTGACGGTAAATAAAATAAACCAATGAAATTCTGAACTGCAAGTGGGTGGGGTTAGTTTACATATTTTTTTGTCTAAATCCAACTGTTTATCAATATAAAATCCAATTTTCGTCCAGTAAAACGAGTAATCAAAAAGAAAACGTGGTGAGTCACTTTGAATTTGAAGTTTGAAGGCTGCATATTCAAAGGAATTCTATAACGTCTTCCAGTTGTTGTTAGCGTTGGAATATTTGAAATTTGCGTGAAAAGAAATATTTCGAAATAATTTTGAAAAAATCGTAAAAATTTTGACAAAACTAGAAATGGCATGGAGTGAAGACTAAAAATCGACTGGCATTTGATAAGAACGTTGTCAACATTTCGTTACGAAGGCCTTCGAAGCTTTGACAATTTCGAAAAAATACGTTTCTGCTGTTGTTAATAGCCCAAAATTTCTAACTTCTATACAAAATCCAAATTTCAAGGCTATAAAAGTAGTAAAAATGCGTTTTCACGTCATTCATTAGTGGTAACCTTTGAAATTTTGAATGTTCGCAACGTAAAATTTTCGAAATTAAGTCATAATTTAGTACTGTCAAGGCCTTAAGGACTAAAAAGTGGTCGATTTTTGACAACTAGTTCGGTGAATTAACTCTGAAAAACCTCATGGCCTTGGAAATGCTAAAACAATTTGTCTGTGTTAAAGGCCTGTTATTTTTCAGTCACCAAAGTGAACCAAAACTTTGGATTTTTTTTATAAATAAGGTACTCAAAGGACTTCTGTAACATCTTCTAGTTGTTGAATCTTTGAAATTTCGGCAAAAAAAATATTTCGAATTAATTTTTTTAAACTTGTGGGAATTTTGACGACACTAAAAATCTCAAAAATCCGAGGACACTTCACTATATCGTCAACATTTTTGTCATTACGAAGATCTTCGAGGCTTTGAGAACACTGAAGTTACTTGGAATAACAACAATAATTAATTGATTCATTCCGCAACAAAACAGTTGCTAAAAAAATATTAAATAATTAAGTATGTAATTAATATTTAAATGATTAATTAAATTATATATTAACTATTATTATATCGGGCGTCTGGAAAATTGCCGATTAACTCTTCAATACGTTATGTACGGGGGTTTCTGGAGTCCCAAAGAATTATAAAAAAATGCTTTATGACATAGATTACGAAAAAAATCTAGTTTTATAAAAGTAAAACTGGCAACACTGCACGCACCTAACGCGTGAATACCTCCGGCTTACTTTTTGATTTTTTAGTAACAATGGTGACTGAAATTCCACCTTTTTTTTTAGGACAATAACCATAACAACCAACAGTCATTAATCGTTGGGCATTTATAAAATAATACTCCTATTTTTCATTAATAAATAAACCAAAAAAAAAAAAACATTGAACAAGACATTTATAAATTATAAACAAAAACAAAACCAAAAAAAATCTATTAAAGCATAACCAACTAAACACTAGAGAAGATATTCAAAATTCGCTTGTCCATATAGTAAGCTCGTAATGTTTCCAATTTTGATCATTTTCTAAAAGTTAGTCATCAGTATTTGTTAAGATAAAACTGATTTTGGCAATGACTTACCCTCTAAGAAAAGTAGGGTGGTGGGCGGGGCTAGTATCTGATAAGATAAGACTGATTTTGGCAAATGAGATTACTCTCTAAGAAAGACAGGGTGGGTGGGCGGGGCTAGTATCTGCTAAGATAAGACTATTTTGGAAAATGACATATCCTGTAAGAAAAGAGAGGGTGGGTGGGCGGGGCTAGTATCTGATAAGATAAGACTGATTTTGGCAAATGAGATATACTCTCTAAGAAATGACAGGGTGGGTGGGCGGGGCTAGTATCTGATAGGATAAGACTGATTTTGGCAAATGACGTTCCCTCTAAGAAAAAGAGAGCGTGGGTGGGCGGGACTGTAGCTGCTAAAGTAAGACTGATTTTGACAAATGACTATCCCTCTAAGAAATTACTGACGAACGGCTGGGGTTGTATTTGCTAAGATAAGACTGAGAAAACAGATAGCCGTCCTCTATTTTCTTATAAATAGGTACCACGCATTTGCCAAAATCAGTCATAACTTAGCAGGAACTAAACCCCGCCCACCCACCCTCTTTTCTTAGAGGGAATGTCATTTGCCAAAATCAGTCTATCTTAGCAGATACACCCCGCCCACCCACCCTCTCTTTTCTTAAGAGAATCTCATTTGCCGAAAGCAGTCTTATCTTATGCAAGTACTAACCCCAGCCCGCCCTCTTCTATTTTCTTAGAAAATTTATGCCATTTTTGCTAAACATCGGCCCTTATTTTTGGCAGTTACTAGCTCCGCCCACTCACCCTCTCTTTTTTTAGAAGGAATGTCATTTGCCAAAATCAGTCTTTACAAGTACTAGACCCACCCACCCGCTCTCTCTTTCTTAGAGGGTATCTCATTTGCCAAAATCACTCTTATCTTAGCAGGAACTAGCCCCGCCCACCCACCCTCTCTTTCCTTAGAAGGTATGTCATCTGCCAAAATCGGTCTTTTTACATAAAAAATCTCCATGGGCCCGCAAAATAGTACACACACAAAACACCAGATTCCTTAATTTATCCGAAAATAAAATATCAGGGGACCTAAAATTAACAACGAACATTTTAAACGCACGCTTTTGGAAACCTTGACAATTTTTGATACGTCAAACATTTTTAACTGCTTACTCGATTTTTGCTAATTTGTACCTCGGTTTAAATCAGTCAAACATTGTTGTCAATTATCAAATTTTTACAAAAACAACACAACCATATCTTTGTACATTCTAACCGAAATGGTAATTAAACATGGTCATGGGCGAGAGAAATATGTTGAATATTTAACCAATTTTAAAATCAGTATAACTCCACCAAAATGTGAGAAGGAATGTTTTTACTATTTTTCCCAGATACCCGGTATTTGAATTAACACTATTATTTCAGAAATTAGGTCACAAGTTAATTTAAATCGATCCGATAAAAATGGATCTTTTTAATAATTAATAGAATTACCTACCTAATGACTCATTGATAAAACGTGCCACTGTTACATTATTGGTTTTTTCCAATATTTTCCATACCGGTAAATGTGATATACTAACTGCCTCCCAGATAATTTTCCCATTACAATGTTTGCAACGTATTGCCCATTAGAATTTGTAGTTTCATCTACTGCTACCCACATATCGTGAACCCCAATATATGTTCTAACTCTGTTGGAACAACGAAGTAAAAACAATTTTTTTGACGAATAATTAGAGCATAACTTCTTGTACCCCTATACCTAATTTCAGTTGTTTTGTACATTTACTTACAACCAAAATTATCTTGCCATAGTCTCAGAGTCGCAAGTAATTTTTAGTGGATTCTTAGGTTTTTGCTTCCAAGCCTAATAATTTTTTCTTTTCCTGCTAATTCAACCGCTAACTTAACTGAAACCTGGGTTTTTGGTAATTTTAGGCAGCTGGCCCACCTCCTCGAGCTGGAGCTCGACACCAACTACATCAGCGTGCTGACCCGGGACACCTTCACCGGTCTCGGCGAACTCAAGAAGCTCGACCTCAGCTACAACAAGATCCGGATGCTCGGCGACCTGACTTTCTCCGAGCTGTGGGTGCTGGAGGTGAGAATTCATTTTTATTCTTTTCGGGGGCGGTTTATCGCGGAACGAACGCGGTGTAAACGATAAACACAGTTAGACACGTCTCATTTGCCCCAGAATTTATTTCATTCGACGGCAGATATATGATTTGATAGCCCAGACTAAGGGGATTTGCCGAATGAATATGCTAACAAACCAAAGTTTACGATCCTTGCACCAGAACTTCGGTCATTAAATTTGTAAATAGCGAGGTGAGCCGTACTCCGCACGAACGCGACGTCTTCTATAGAGGCCAGGAACTACGGGGTTATAGTGCGCGAAATAATAGCCAGAGACAGTTAGATGAGGTTTTTCGGAAAAGTTGTTGGTTTTGCACTTTGCGGCGTTATTCCGCGGGATAAACGGCTATAAATTCGGGTGGTTATTGTGGGAGAGGCAAACTAGTGCGCTATATTTTGCTTTTTCGACAATTAAAATCGGGAAAAGTTTGAGCCGGGTGGTGCAGCTGGGTTGGAATTTATGACGCGTACGTATCCATTTACGTAATTTAATAAGTACGAGTTGGTCTGTGTTATAAAATGGCTATTTCGCACGAACTCCTCCAGAAAAATATGTAGCGAAATTCGTGGACGGTCTGGCCAGTGTTGTGTTAAATGAAGTAAATTTCTGTTTTCCGCCCACGACATTCTTGAAATTCGACTGCTAACTTATATGAGGAGATATGTTGCAGAAATTGATTAAACTGTATTGCAGATGCGGAATATTTGAAATAGTTTCCAGTAAACGAGCGTGCTCTAATTAAAACTATCAGAATAGCTACTGCGGAATATTGTTAATTAAATTATATCGGGTAAAGAGTGCCAGCTAATATCACCCAGCTTTTACAATAATCGTACCTTCCAGGGCGACAAATGTGACACTCTACAGACAACCATTCGACAAATAAATTTTAATCAACATACGTTGTACATTAATTGATTTTTTATCAAAGCGAACCGCATTAATTTATATGTAGATGAGTATCTCGTTTTATAAATTGCGTTCCCGTTGACAAATAACGCGCAAAATTAAAATTAGTTCGATGTATACCCACACCGAACTCCTATTCAAGAAATCCGAAAAGTCCTCACATCAATATAACTGATTTACACGGTGTCAGTACTTGTTTATTCCGCGTTATTAAGTTTGCAGTAAGTGCACTTAAGCAATTTAAAAGTGCAGCTAAATTCGCTCCGAAACATAAGTACATCTTTCGCTATTTTTCATAACCCCGAATAAACTTTACACGCCGCCTTCGTACGTTATAAAATTCCCACCCCTCCTTGCAAAAACTTAATTAAGAAACTAGCCCGGGACCAAGGAGACGCATTTAGCTCCACGCTCAATATGTGCAACATTTACTTTAATCCAGTCCGGGTATTGAGCTAGCACCGGTTAAGTTTTATTGACCGGTTTACCTAATTAAAATCGCTCCGGACTAAATTACCAATTCCAGGTACGACCATATTTTACGAGTTCGAGCCGGCTAATACGCGTCTCTTTCATTCTCGCTAATTTTAAATGACAATCACGGCAGAGCCGCGGATTAAATTCATTGTTTTAGGTGACGGTAACCGCTTTAGCGAATTTTAATTTTAATGCTAGCACTTTAATTTGATTACGCTGTTTAATATAAGAATTTAATTGACTTCATCGGTAATTCGCGGGCGATTATCGGGGCCGTTCGTTCCGTGGGACGACTTCTTAAATATGCCGCAATTAGGGAGGGCGACGAGTCCCGGCGCATCCGCCATTTTTGCTCGTTGATGCGAACGGTAAATATGTTTGCGGATTAAATGAAAGGTTTATTTAAGCGTATAGTGCTTTTTTGTTTTTGCGCGGTAATGGGTTGGTAATAAAGGGGTTCGAATTGATAGTTAAATTAAATTTGGCGGCGGGCGCGGTGAATGGGGGTTGCACTTTTATTATTTAGGGAACATGAAAATGGAAGTTTTTGGTTTTGTTGTTTTTGCATTAATACAAATTTGAGTATAGTGGTTGGGTTTGAATTAATGGTGATTGACGTGACAAATATATATTAAATAAAAAATTGGCGACGAGTCCATTTTTGCCTAAATCAATATTGTCATTGCGTTCTACTCTGACAAGTTGAAACATTTCAGACCCAAGAAATCTTCACATCAAAACAGACATCGCATTATCCCGGCGCCTCCACAATTTTTACGCAAATATTAAAAATTTGATTAATTTTTATCGGATTTTTTTTTTGAGAAGCGCGGATCTAGGTTTATTTTCCTTATATTTCTTGGAATATTATAATAAAACGGTGGTGTGGTTAGCAAAAAATTGTTTTTAGTCACATCGCGTCGGTACGAAAACTTGCTCATTTATCTCGCTCCAAATTTGTATTTGCTTCTTTATTTTACATAAAAAATTAGATATTTGAGGAAATTTACATACTGGTCCTAAAATATGACCTTTGACGTATAAGTTCCTACAAAATTCTTATACCATTTTTAAATTTCTTATTATCCCGGCGCCTCCACCATGTCTTTCGAAGAAATTTAAATTCGATTAATTAAATTGGTAAAGGGACATTCGCATTGGCACCTTGCTAAGGAGGAGGAATCTGAGCTTAGTTTCGTTATATCTCTTCGAATATTACAAAAAATTCGTAATGTTTTGTAGAAAATAATTTTTATCACATCGCTTCGAAAACTTGCTTATTTAAGCCGATTCAAATTTGTTCTTCCTTCTTTATTTTATTTAAAAATCAAGATATTTAAAGAAATCTACTACTTGGTCCTAAACTATATGGCTTTTGATGTATAAATTCTTATAAAATTCTTATATAAATTCATATTACCCGGCGCCTCCACCATTTTACGCAAGATCTTGAAATTTGGTTAATTAAATTGGGAAAGGGCCATTCTTATCGGAAATTTTCTCAGAAGCACGAATCTGAGCTTATTTTCGTTATATCTCTTCGAATATTTGAAAAAACCGTGATGTTTTGCAAAAACTATTTTATCATATGGATTCGAAGACTAGCTCATTTATCTCAGTCCAACTTTGTATTTGCTTCTATATTTTATCTTAAAATTCAGATATTTAAAGAAATCTACTACTTGGTCCATAAGTATATGGCTATTGGCATTTAAATTCTTACATAACTTTTTAAATTTCATAATATTCCGGCGCCTCCACCATTTGTTACGCAAGAAAAAGTTTGATTAATTAAATTGGGAAAGGGTCATTGTTGTCAAAAATTTCTTCTGGAGCACGAATTTAATATTATTTTCGTTATGTCTCTTCGAATATTTGAAAAAAACCGTAAACTTTTTCAGAAAATAATTTTTATCATATCGATTCGAAAAAGTAGCTCATTTATCTCAGTTCAATTTTGTTTTTGCTTCTTCATTTTTCTCTAAAAATCAAGATATTTAAGGATATCTACCATTTGATTCTGAAAATTGTCGTCTGTTCAAATTCTTACAAAATTCTTGTATATTTTTAATCATTTTATATTATCCCGGCGCCTCCAAAATTTTATTAAAAATTTGCCAAATAAATTTCAGAAAAAAGCGCATTCTTATCGGAAACTTCCTCAGGAGCACGAATCTGAACTTATTTTCGTTATCTCTCGTTGAATATTACAAAAAATTGGTGACGTTTTACAGAAAATAATTTTACCACATCGGTTCTAAAATTTGCTCATTTATTTTGGGGCAAATTTGTACTTGCGGCTTTTACCTAAAAATCAGAATAGGTGAGAAAATCTACCACTTGCTTCTAAAATATAGTCTTTGAAATACACATCTCTTACAAAATTCTTATGTTTTTTACTTCCCCTTATTCCGGAGCCTCCACCATTTTTCTTAGAAAAATAAAATTTGATTCACTAATTTAGAAAAAGGCAGTCTTACAGAAAATTGACCCAAATTTAGATAATTTTTTGCAAAAATTAGTAATCAATACTTTCTAAGATTTTGGCAAATTACATAGCCTCTAAGAAAAAAGAGGGCGGGTGGGCGGGGCTAGTGTCTGCTAAGATCAAACTGATTTTTGCAAATGACATACCCCATAAGATAAGAGAGGGGGGGGTGGGCGGGGCTAGTATCTGCTAAGATAAAACTGATTTTGGCAGTTGACACACCCCCTGAAAAAAGAGAGGGTGGGTGGGCGGGGATAGTACTTGCTAAGATAAAAGTGATTTTGGCAGTTGACACACCTTCTAAAAAAAGAGAGGGGGGGTGGGCGGGGCTAGTAGCTGCTAAAATTAGACCGATTTTGGCAAAGGACATATCCTGTAAGAAATTTAATTAAATCATAAGAAAAATCACTAGACGCGCCAAAGCACTTTCAAATTCTTTCCAAACAGGAATACCTATAACCTCAAAATTGTTTTAAATTAAAAAAAAACCTAAATAAACACAAAAATGTCAGGTCAGAATTTTCCAAAAATAGAACACCAAAGTCCCCCAAAATTGTTTTAAATAATCTACAAAAAAAATATCCATGGGCTCCCAAAATAATACACCATGCGGCACTCAAAGCTTTTTCAGATTCCTAAAAAGTCAATTGCCAAATTCAGTCTTAACAGGTACTAGAACCCCCCCACCCGCTCTCTCTTTTCTTAGAGAGTATTTCATTTGCCAAAATCACTCTTATCTTAGCAGCTACTATCACCGCCCACCCGCTCTCTCTTTTTTTAGAGGGTATCTCATTTGCCAAAATCGGTATACTTTTAGCAACTACTAGTCCCGGTCTTTTTACAAAAAGTTCCTTCAAGCCAGGACAACACCAGATTCCTTAAAATTTCTCTGAAACTAAAACACCAGAGGACCTAAAATTAACTGCAAAAATTTGAAACGTAGGATTATGAAAACTTTGACAATTTTTGATACGTCAAATATTTTTAACTGTTTATTCGATTCGTCCTCAGAAGCACGAATCTGAGCTTAATTTCGTCATCTCTCTTTGAATATTACAAAAAATTCTGGACGTTTTACAGAAAATAATTTTTATCACATCGGTTCGAAAATTTGCTCATTTATTTTGGGCCAAATTTGTACTTGCTTCATTCTTTTATCTAAAAAGATCAGAATAGGTGAGGAAAAACACTACTTGGTTCTAAAATATAGTTTTCGACATACAAATTTCTTACAAAATTCTTATGTATTTTTATTTCATATTATCCCGACGCCTCCACCATTTTTCGCAAAACATAACTTATACCCTCTAAGAAAAGAGAGAGTGGGTGGGCGGTAGTAGCAGCTGCTAAGATAAGACTAATTTTGGCAAATTATTGATAAAATGTTATTTTTCATTGATAAATAAACCAAAAAAAAACATTTAATAAGACATTTATAAACTATAAACGACAACTAAATAAAAAAAAATCCATTAAAGCATAACCAACTAGACACTAGAGAAGATGTTCAAAATTCCTGCCTTGTGCATATAAGTAAGCTCTTAATGTTTCCAAATTTTGATCATTTTTTGTAAAAGGTTTCAGTATGAGAATATGTCATTTGCCAAAAGCGGTCTTATTTTAGCAGCTACTAGCCCCGCCCACCCACCCTCTCTGTTCTTAGAGAATATCTCATTTGCCAAAATCAGTCTTATCTTATCAGATACTAGCCCCGCCCACCCACCCTCTCTTTTCTTAGAGGATATGTCATTGCCAAAATCAGTTTTATCTTAACAAATACTGATGACTAACTCCCGAAACCCCCGTACATAATGTAGGTACTGAAAAGTTAATCCGCCATTTTCCAGACATCCAGTATAATAATATATAATAGTTAATTATTTAATTATTAATTATTCCATATTTTTTTAGCAATTGTTTTGTTGAGAAATGAATGAATGAATTATTGTTGTTATTACAAGTAACTTCAATGTTCTGAAAACCTTCAAGATCTTCGTAATGTAAAAAAAAGTTGACGATATTGTCAAGTGTGTCCTTGTGTTTTTTGTCCTCAGATTTTTGACATTTTTAGCATCGTAAAAATTCCCATGAGTTTAAAAAATTAATTCGAAATATTTTTTTACCCAAATTTCAAGGTTCAACAACTAAAAGACGTTACAGAAGTCCTGTGAGTACTTTATTTCTAAAAAAATCCAAATGAATCTTTTCATAGTCTTCAAGGCTTTGACAGGACTAAATTACCAGAATTCAAAATTTCAAACGAACGAATGACGTGAAAACGCATTTTTACTACTAAGACAAAAGAAGGCGGGTGGGTGGGTTTGGTACCTGCTAAGATAAAACTAATTTTGGCAAATGACATTCCTTCTAAGAAAAGAGAGGGTGGGTGGGCGGGGCTAGTACTTGCTAAGGTAAGACTGATTTTGGCAAATGAGATGCCCTCTAAGAATAGAGAGGGCGGGTGGGCGGGCCTAGTACTTACTCTTCAAAAAAGAAACACCAGACATCTAAGATTCTTTCGAAATTTTTCAAAAACAAGACACCACGGGGCCCCGATATTATATCAAAAATAAAAGACTAGGAGCCTCGGATTCTTTTAGGATCTTCAAGACAAAACGCTGGGGAAACTTGAGACTTTCAAATTCTTAAAAAAATATCAGGAATTCTCGAGATTTTCCCGAATTTTCTCAAAAACAAAAAACACTAGAAACACTTGAATTTTTTTCAAATTCTTCAAAAAAAGACAACAGATCTTCTCGAGATTTTTTCAAAATTTTTCACAATCAGAACACCAAAAAGGAAGTATTTTCAAATACTTCAACTTTATTTTTAATATTAAAAACACTAAGAATTCTCGAAATTCTTTTAAATTCTTTCAAAAACAAGGCCCCACGGGCCCCGAAATTCTTTCAAATTCTTCAAAAAACCATCAGAAACACCCGAGATTCTTTCAAATTCTTCAAAAAACAAAACATTGACAGTTCTCGAGATTCTTCTAAATTCTTTTAAAAACACGACACCAAAGGATCCCGAGATCCTTCCACATTCTTAAAACAACCGAGGTTCTGGATATTAATTTAAATTCTTTCAAAAACAAGAAACTAGGGGTCCAAGATTCTTTCAAATTCTTCAAAAAAAAATATAATCTCGAGATTCTTTTAAATTCTTTAGAAAACAACAAACCAGGGACTTCCGAGATTCTTTCAAACAAACACCACCAGGGGAACAAGATTTTTTTAAATTCTTTCACAAAGAAAACATCAAAAACCCTAGAAATAATTCTTTCAAATACTTCAAAATTTTATATAAACTCGGCGCCGCCACCGTTTTTACTCACAATTAAAATTTACCTAATTAATTTCAGAAAAAAGCTCATTCTTATCGGAAAGTTCCTCAGAAGCACGAATCTGAGCTTATTTTCGTTATCTCTCTACGTTTTGCAGAAAACGGTTGGAAAATTTGCTGATTTATTTTGGCTCAAATTTGTACTTGCTTCACACTTTTTTCTAAAAATCAGAATAGGTGAGGAAATACACCACTTGATTCTAAAATATAGTCTTTGACGTACGAATTTCTTACAAAATTCGTATGTTTTTTAATTCCATATTATCCCGGCGCCTCCACCATTTTTACACAAAAATAAAATTTATATAACTAATTCAGAAAAAGGCCATTCTTACAGTAAGTTGACTCAGGAGCAGGAATTTGGGTTTATTTTTCTAGTATCTCATCGAATATTAAAAAAAAACGGGGTGTTTTACAAAAAATATTTTTTTTAACATCGATTCGAAAACTAGCTCATTTATCTCGGTCTAATTTTGCATTTGCTTCTAAAATTAGTCTTTGGCGTAAAAATTCTTACAAAATTCTTCTATAATTTCTTTATTATTATATATTATCCCGGCGCCTCCACCATCTTTACTCAAAATTAAAATTTGCCTAATTAATTTCTGAAAAAACCCAATCTTATCAGAAATTTTCTCGGCATCACGAATCCGTGCTCAGTTCGCGTTTTTCTCGAAACTAGTTCTCGCCACGCTAGTAAACTTGATTAAAAACGTCCCCGGAGCCATCCAAACTGAAATTTTTCACCTCTACTCCCCGAATTTGATTTAAGCTTGCAGCACAACCGTTGCGACTTATCGTTACACAACAAAACAAACTCTCCCCGTTACTCATGGGGGAAATTGACTTATCAGTAAAACAAAGCAAACGATTTTTCTGGCGCCTGCACCATTCTGCTGTCACGCGAAACCCGGTCGCCGCACTTACGGCCCTAATACATTAAAAAACAAAATAAAATCCAAACTAGATGCCCTCCGTCCACCACCAAATCCAAGCGACGCCATTCCCGATAATCCCTTAATCCATTCACGCGAATAAATTAAAGCGGGTGCTAATCCGACCGATATGTTTTTTCAACCTCTTAACTCTGAATATACATATTCGGCCATAAAACCGGCTCTGTCATGTATGAGAATTCTTTCTTGGAAAGTTGAGCCGCGTTCCCTATTGTAGATAAGACGATTTTAATTACGGTCTGTTTTCGAATGTGCATGTACGAAATACAAAGGATGATACGTTTGTGAAAGTTGGATAGTTTATGGGTTTGTGGTTGTCACATTGTGGTTGAAATTAAGTCAAGTTCCCAGTTCGCAACACCAGAATTGTCGACGAGTTGAATGGGGAGTAGTGTGTTCGACAACATTCGGGGGTTGAATATTTAAATGTTCGTTCTTTGGAGGGGGGGTTGTCGGACAGGTCGAAATACTGTTCAATATTTTATTGTTTGCGCAGCGTGGCGGTTAAACAATTATGCAAAATTTTAATAAATGATAACGCCGGCGTTAATTTTAAATTTTATTGTGCAAATACGGGAACGATAATTCGAAAAATATTCCAGTGGAGAGCTATAGTTCGCGTTGAAATATGCACACAATGGAAGCTCGTAAGCTCACATTGTTAACATTTATTTAGAATTTGGGATTATTGATGGTTTTTCGAGCTCGTTTATTTACTAACTCCGGTGATTATTTATACACCCAGACGGAATTCTTCTACAGCTTGATTTTTCGCTTCCTTTTACAAGGTATTTTCGCAACGCGATGTTATTTATTCCGATGTATTTTTTCTGTTTGATATGACAAGCAGCACTGGCCACGTTAAAATATTTGAAAACGCAAAAGAGGAATACAAAAGAGCTTGTTTTTGTTTTAAAGCTAAACATGATTGTCGATTTGAACGAACGAACGTTGCTGTCAGCGGTACAAACCTGTACAAAGCATTAAAATCGCAATATTTCTACAGGGTAGCAAATTTTTGTACACCTCACCTTTGAAATCTTGTTTTCGATGCTAGACTTAAATGAATATTAAAACATACTTGCTGCTCATTGTTTTTGCAATCTTATTACGCTTTTAGTACGGAGTCAAAGAGATTGTTAAATTTGTTGCGTAATAATTTAGGACGGAATTGTGTACTTTCGCTGCGAGATTTTATGAAATTTATGGAATTTGCGAGCGCCGCGACGGGGAATTCAATGGAAACATGGCCAAAGCGAGGTGCGATGGAAACAAGGTGCTATTTCTTCATCACTACAACTAAGTTTGAGAAATTTCGCAGACGAATCCGTCCCTCAGTAAAACATTCCGCTTTCAGTCGAAAAATTAAAATAAAAGCACTTTCAACACGTAAATTACATAGTAATGCAAGTTAATTAAAAGCTTTAGCGTCCGTTCATTAATCTTGCATCGGATTTATGAAAATATTGCTGGAAATATATATACGGCAATCAGATTAAAACCTTCGTGTCGCATGAATAGTTTTAAATCAAAATCAATATTTAATCTGTATTTACAAACTCGAAACGTAGTTAGATTTTGTTGCCGCAATGTTGAACCAATTGATTGTTTTACGGAAAAGCGGTATTAATTTAATTGAAAATTGAGCCGTTTTATTTTATCGTTACAAACGCCGATCTAAATTTATAACATAATAATATCTTAATTAACAACCGGCCGGTTCGAAAAAAAAAAATATGGGTCCGGGACACGCACCATTAATCTGGATTCGCCATCAATATTATTTTTATAAGCCAGTAAAGCACGTTTTTACAAGGCGGCATGCGCGCTATGAATGAAACGCCAGATTAGATTTTTATTTAAAATTAAAGCGGCTCTAGTATGTAGGTGTTTTAAATTCTGTATCGATTGAGGGGTTTATTTATTGCAGGAACTCAATCTGGAGCATAATCAGATAGAATTAATAGCGAATCGTGCTTTCGCCGGACTCAACCATCTGAGGAAGCTCACTCTGAGCCACAACCGGCTGGCGGTGTTGTCGGGTGGGCTTCTGGGAGGCGTTCCCACTATTATCCATCTAGATCTACGCTCTAACAACCTTGAAACCATCACGTACGACAGCGTTCAGCCCATCATTCATAATTTGAGAAATGAGAGCAGCTACTTCTACATTGCAGGTAAGAAATTTATCTCCGGTGAGTTATTTCGAGAGGAGGCCGAAGCTAGAACGGTCTGGCATACGTGAGAGGGAGAGGAGATTCGCGACGAAAAGCTTCGGATGTTTATGTTTCGGTATTTCATGTGTATTTTAATAACATTGATTAATGGGGGAAAGTTTTCTCGGATAAATCTTCACCAAAGTGGATATGAATGGTAATGACGTTCTATGACCGGGTTAAATGTAGAACAGGATCAAGGAGTCGCGGCAAAAGTTATCGTTCCTACGAGAAAAGAGAAATTTTACTTCCAAGGATTGTTACTTTAAGTTACAACTAACTTCATCTTTAGGGTTTAGTAATACGTAGGAAAGGAAAATAAGAACTTTGACATTTTCACTTTCAGGGAATTTTTCTTTCCTTTCTAACAAATGTTTCAGGGATAACGGTGTTTTATTTTGGAAAAAAGGGCACTTTTATTGGAAAAATTTGAAAAAATATCAAGTATGTGTGTGGGTTTTTTTTGATGAGTGAAATAATATCGGGGATCCAAGTGTTCTATTTTGAAAGAATTTAAAAAATTCTTGGTGGTTCTCGTGCTTTATTTTTGAAAAACCCCTGGTATTTTATTTTCGGAAGAATTTGAAAAAATCTCGACAGCTTTCACTTTTTTTTTGAAAAAATTTGGAAAAACCTGGTGTTTAGTTTTCGGCAGAACTTGAAAGAATCTAGGCTGCCTCTAATGTTTTTTTTTTTTGAAAAATTTGAAAGAATTTCGGAGGACCCAAGTGTTAATCTGAAAAAAAAAATTCAAGGTCCAATACGCCCATAACGTTTTTTTTTTTTTTGGAAAAATTTGAAAAAATTTCGAGGTCCCCTAGCGGTTTCAGAAAAAAAAAATGAAAAAATTTGGACGGCCTATAAAATTTGAAAAAACCTTAGGGACCCTTAGGACTTTTCATTTTAATTTGTAATAATCTAAGAATCTCGGGAATCCCTGGTGTTTAGCTTTCGCCAGAATTTGGGAGAATCTGGAAGGCCTCTCATACTTATATATTTTTTTTGGAAAATTTGAAAGAATTTCGAAGGACCCAAGTGTTTTATTTTGGAAGAATTTAAAAAATTGTCGGTGGACCCTGGTGTTCTAGTGGTTTTTTTTGTTTAGTAAGAATCTCAGAGATTTGTAGTGTTTCGTTTTCGAAAGAATTTGAAAGAATCCTCTTTTTCTTTAAATTTTAAAGGATCTATGTTTATTTTTTGCAGAATCTAAAGAATATCGGAATCTCTTGATATTATATTTTCTAAGTATTTGGAAGAATCTCGGGGCCACAATTTAAAAATTTGAAAAATTCTCACTGGCCCCTAGTTTTTATTTTTGGAAAAATCTCAGGGATCCCTAGTGTTTTTTTCTTTGAAAAAATTTCCGGTTTCATTTTTTATTTTGGAACTATTTGAAAAATCTCGATGGCCTTTAGTGTTTTACTTTGGAAAAGTAAAAACTTAAAATTTGAAAAATTGAGAACGGGAAAAATTGCAAATTTCAGTTTCTCGATTTATCAATTTTCAAATTTTGTGGTTTTTTCAATGTCCGGATTTTTCAATTTTTCAATCTCTCGATTTTTTTCCACCTTTCGTTAAATTAGAGAACAAGAACAGTCGAGAAATTTACACATTAAAAACTGAAAATTCAAGAAATTGAAAAATATAAAAATTCAGAAATCGAAATTTTGAATAATCGAAAAATTCAGGTCGAGAAATACAAAAATCGGCATCGAAAAATCCAGAAAATGAAAAACCGCAAAATTTAAAACTCGAAAAATCGAGAAACTGAAAAATTTTTATTTGCTGGGTTTTCGATTTTTCGAACTCGATTTTTCAATCTGCCCATTTTTCGACTTTTTGAAAAATTGAAATATCGAAAAGTTGAAAAATCGAGAAACAGAATAGTCGGAGTTTTAATAATTGAAAAATAGAAAAGTCGAAAAATCGAGGTCGCGAAATAAAAAAAACGAAAAGTCGGTCAATCGAAAAATCCAAAAATTGAAAAACCGCAAAATTTAAAACTTAAAACTTAAAAAAGTCGAGAAATATAGAAATTGCAAATTTCAGTTTCTCGATTTCTTAATTTTTAAGTTTTGTGGTTTTTGAACTTCCGGATTTTTCGATTTTTCAATCTCTCGAAAGAACCGAAAAATTGAAAGATCGAAAAATCGGAAAAACGAAAACTCTGAAAACCAAAATATTGAAACTCGATTTTTCGACCTGTCGGTAAATTAAAAAAGACTAAAAATTGAAAAAACCAAAGAATCGAAAAATTGAAAAATCGAAAAATCGGAAAACGAAAACTCTGAAAACCGAAATTTGATATTTCGGAAAACGGAAAAAACACAGAAATCGTGAAATCCAACTCGAAGAGTCGATGAATTCGAAAATCGAAAAAATTGAAAAAACGAATACTCAAAAATTCGAAAAACCCAAGTTCCAACAGTAGAGAAAATCACTTATTAAAAAACTGAAAATTCAAGAAACTGAAAAATCTAAAAATTGAAAGATCGAAAATTTGGATAATCGAAAAATACAGGTCGAGAAACACAAAAATCGGAGTCGAAAAATCCAGAAACTGAAAAACCGCAAAATTTGAAACTCGAAAAATTGAGAAACTGAAAAATCACCAATTTTAATTTCTGGATCTTACATTTTTATGTTTTGCGGTTTTTAATTGCTGGAATTTTGGATTTTTCACTCTGTCCATTTTTCGATTTTTTGAAAAATTGAAATATCGAAAAATGGAAAAATCGAGTAGGAATTTTGAATACTGAAAAAGAGAGAAATCTAAAAATCCCAAAAATTGAAAACCCGCAAAATTTAAAATTTAAAACTCAAAAAAGTCGAGAAATTGAAAAATTGCAAATCTCATTTCCTCGATTTCCTAATTTCTGAATTTTGTGGTTTTTCAATTTTCGAATTTTTCGACCTTTCGGTAAATTAAAAAAAATCTAAAAATTGAAAACCGAAGAACCGGAAAATTGAAAAAACGAAAAGTCGGTTAATCGAAGTCAGAAATTGAAAAACCAAAAAAGTCGAAAAATCGAAAAATTGCAAATTTCAGTTTCTCGATTTTTTAATTTTTAAGTTTTGTGGTTTTTGAATTTCCGGATTTTTCGATTTTTCAATCTCCCGATTTTTCGAACTTTGGGTAAATTAAAACAATTTAAAAATTGAAAAACCGAAGAACCGAAAAATTGAAAAATCGGAAATGAAATTTGATATTTCAGGAAATCGAAAAAAGTACAGAAATCGAAATCAAAAAATCGAAAACTTGAAAAATCGGGAAATCGAAACGTTGAAGATTTCGAAAATCGAAAAAATTTAAAACCGAGAAATTGGAAAATCGCAGGGTCGAAAATTCGAAAAGCCGGAAAAACGTTGGATCCGACAGTCGAAAAATAGAAAAATCGGAAAACTGACACATTAAAAAATGTAAATTCAAGAAACAAAAAAAGTCGAAAATTTGAATAACTGGAAAATCCAGGTCGAGAACAAAAATCGGAGTCTAAAAATCCAGAAACTGAAAAACCGCAAAATTTAAAAACTTGATAAACTGAGAAAATGAAAAATCACAAATTTCAACTTCTCGGTTTTTTCATGTTTATGTTTCTGCCGTTTTTCATTGCTCGATTTTTCGATTTTTCGACTTCGATTTTCAATCTGTCCATTTTTCGACTTTTTGGAAAATTGAAATATCGAAAAATTGAAAAATCGAAGAACTACTGCAAACCCGAAAAATCGAAAAAATCATAAATCATGAAATCGAAAAGTCAAAAAATTGGAAAAGCGAAAAATTGAAAAATCGATAAAATGATTAATAAAATCCAGTAATCGAAAAAGTGGAAAATCGAGAAAACAGAAAAATCGGAGTTTTGAATAATTGAAAAATAGAGAAATCGAAAAATCGAGGTCGAGACACACAAAAAAAGAAAAGTAGATTAATCAAAAAATCCAGAAATTGAAAAACCGCAAGACTTAAAACTTAAAAAAGTTGAGAAATTGAAAAATTGCAAATTTCAGTTTTTTAATTTTTAAATTTTGTGGTTTTTCAATTTCCGTATTTTTCGATTTTTCAATCTCTCGATTTTTCGACCTTCCGGTAAAAAAAATGTAAAAAATGAAAAACCGACGAACCGAAAAATAAAAAAATCGAGAAATCGAAAAAACAAAAACTCTGAAAATCGAAATTTGATATTTCGGAAAACGGAAAAAACACAGATATCGAGAAATGAAAAAATCGAAAACTTGAAAAATCGAAAAAGTCGAAGAATTCGAAAATCGAAAAAATTGAAAAATCGAATACTCAAAAATTCGAAAAACCCAAGATCCAACAGTCGAGAAATTTACACATTAAAAAACATTAAAAATTCAAGAAACTGAAAAATCTAATTATTGAAAAATCGAAAAAAATTTGACTAATCGAAAAATCCAGGTCATGAAATACAAAAATCGGAGTCAAAAAATCCAGAAACTGAAAAACCGCAAAATTTAAAACTCGAAAAATTGAGAAACTGAAAAATCACAAATTTTAATTTCTCGATTTTTCAATCTGTCCATTTTTCGACATTTTGAAAAGTTGAAATATCGAAAAATCGAGAAACAAAAAATCGGAGTTTTGAATAATTGGAAAATTTGTTGAAAAATCGACGTCGCGGAATAGAAAAAAACAAAAATTCGGTTAGTTGAAAAATCCAGATATTGAAAAACCTCAAAATTTAATAGTCGAGAAACGAAAAATTGAAAAATCGGAAATGAAATTTGATGTTTCGAAAATCGAAAAAAGGACAGAAATCGAGAAATCAAAAAATCGAAAACTTGAAAACCGAAAAATTGGAAAATTGAAGAGTTGAAGATTCCAAAAGCCGGGAAAAAGTGAGATCCGACAGTCGAAAATTAGAAAAATCGAAAAACTGGCGCATTAAAAAATTGAACATTTAAAAAACTAAAAAAGTCGAAAATTTCAATAACCGGAAAATCCAGGTCGAGAAATACAAAATTCGGAGTCCAAAAATCCAAAAACCGAAAAACCGCAAAATTTAAAAACTTGAAAAACTGAGAAAATGAAAAATCACAAATTTCAACTTCTCGGTTTTTTCATTTTTATGTGTCTGTCATTTTTCATTGCTCGATTTTTCGATTTTTTGACTTGGGTTTTCAATCTGTCCATTTTTCGACCTTTTGAAAAATTGAAATATCGGAAAAATCAGAAATCATGAAATCGAAAAGTCAAAACATTCGAAAAGCGAAAAAAAACGAAAAGTCGGTTAATCAAAAAATCCAGAAATTGAAAAATCGGAAAATTTAAAACTTAAAACTTAAGAAAGTCGAGAAATTGAAAAAATGCAAATTTCAGCTTGTCGATTTCTTAATTTTTAAGTGTTGTGATTTTTCAATTTCGGGATTTTTCGATTTTCCAATTTTCCGATTTTTCGAACTTTCGGTAAATTAAAAAAAATCTAAAAAATGAAAAATCGAAAAATCGGAAAGACGAAAAGCTGAAATCCGAAATTTAATATTTCGGAAAACGGAACACACAGACATCGTGAAATCAATAATCGAAAACTTGAAAAATCGAGAAGTCGAACAGTCGAAGAATTGAAAAATCGAAAAAATTGAAAAATCGAAGAGTCGAAAATTCGAAAAACGCAAGATCCAACAGCCGAGAAATTCACAAATGAAAAAACTGAAAATTCATTACGGTGAAAAATCGAAAAATCCAAGTCGAGAAATACAAAAATCGAAGTCGAAAAATCGAGAAACTGAAAAACCGCAAAATTTAATACTCGAAACATTCAGAAACTGAAAAATTACAAATTTTAATTTTTCGATGTTACATTTTTGTGTTTTCTAGTTTTTAATTGCTGGATTTTTCGAGTTTTCGACTTCGATTTTTCAATCCGTCCATTTTTCGACTTTTTGAAAAAATGAAATATCGAAAAATTGAGGAACTGCAAACCGAAATCGTGAAATCGAAAAGTCAAAAAATTGAAAAGCCGGGAAATTGAAAATTTGTAAATTTCAGTTTCTCGATTTTTCGACCTTTCGATAAATTAAAAAAAACTAAAAGCTGAAAAATCCAACACTTGTAAATCGAAAAGTCGAACAACCGAGGAATTCGAAAATCGAAAAATTGAAAAATCGAAGAGTTGAAAATTCCAAAAGCCGGAAAAAACGCAAGATCCAGCAGTCGAAAAATAGAAAAATCGAGAAACTGACGCACTAAAAAATTGAAAATTCAAGCAACTGAAAAATCTAAAAATTGAAAAATCAAAATTTTGAATAATCGAAAAATCTAGGTAGAGAAATACAAAAATCGGAGTTAAAAAATCCAGAAACTGAAAAACGGCAAAATTTAAAACTTGAAAAATCGAGAAACTGAAAAAGTCACAAATTTCAATTTCTCGATTTTACATTTTTTCATATTTTCGTAAGAATCTCGAGGGTCTCTGGTGTTTTGTTTTTGGAAGAATTTGAAAAAAATCTTTAGGATCCCTTAAGTTTCATTTTTGGAAAAAATATTAGTTAGTGTCTTTTTTTTTTGGAAAAAGTGTTTAAGAATTTTGGGAACCATTAGCATTTTCCTTTCGAACGAGTTTAAAATAATCAATGGGATCCATAGTATTTTTTTAAACAATGTAAAAATAACTTCGAGGTCCTTCGTGTTTTTATTTTGAAAACTATTTGAAACAATCTGAAGGATTTCCGATTTTTCATTTTTTAATATAATCGAAATAATGTTGAAGGTCCCAATGTCTTTTAGGAATTAAAAAAAACTTCGGAGCCACTGGTTATTTATTTTTGAATTTTTTTTTAATCTCGAAATAACTTGGTGTTTTACTTTTCAAAAATTGTAAAAGGCTTGGATTTGTATTTTTTTGTAAACATTGAGTACTCTGAAGTCTTCTGGAGTTTTATTTTTGCAAAAATCTGGTATTTTATTAAAGGAAGATTGAATCTATTTCGATTCCAAGTATTTTTCAAGAATTTAAAAAAATGTGGTGTTTTGTTTTTGGAAATGAGAACATTTAACGTATTTCTATGCAATTAATTAAGTTGGTCGAACTTTTCGCAAAATTGGATCACTTACTTTAATCCGAATCTGTGCTTGTTTTGTTAATCTGTTCAGATATTAAAATACATTATTAATCGCCAAGCTTCTTAAAAAATTCTCGAATCAATTTTTAATTAGTTTTTATCCCGGCGCATCCACCATTTTTGCAAAAATAAATTTTGTGAAATCCGCCCGGAAAAGACGCTTTCTAACCGGAAATTTCCTCATGATTACGAATATTTGCTTTTTTTCGCTATACATCTTCAAATAACCGGGACTCAGCGGACCTGAAAAACGCTCTTAATACAAACACAAACAATACGAATCTTACACAATATGCCATTCCGAGCGACCTGCGGAGGTAGATTTAAACAGAATAATTTGTTAACCGCACCCCCAGTGTACATTAGTGAGTGTTTAGTTTTCAATTTCAAACGTAAAGATAAATACAAGAATTTCACCTGTGCGCATGAAGATGACATTAAACATAATGAGGCTTCCACTGCCCTTTAGTAAATTAGGTTTAGCAGCAACAAAACTGTTAATTAGCATTTCAGGAGTAGTGCGTTTGAATCGTGCGCCGTCGATGGATTCTGACAGTTGTTAGCTGGGGGCCGCAGCCGTCACAGCCGCCGGCGGCCGGCCGCAGGCCCAAATTTCCGAAGAAACTTCACCGCCACACAATAAATTAGCTAGTCGCTCTTCGAATCGTTTTCAAAGCCCTCGCCACAGCGGAATATAAATGAATTAGCGCGTCGTGTGGAGTGGCTCGAATTTCGCATGAAAACTAGCTTCTAGTGGCGATGAGTACTGACATATACATTGTAAAGAGGTGCTCGTACGTATTTATGAAATGACGTGTGTGCCGGATACACGATCCTCCTATAAATTTGAGCGGCATATCAAAACGGCATGACACGCGCTAATGTATTCTAATGGCAGTCAATAGGGCAAAAAGCGGCCGTTTGGTAAACATTAAACTTCGAAAAAGGATCCTTGCAGGACGACGCAAAAAGTATCGACAAAGGTGTCACTTTAAAGCCTGCAGAGAATTTTGTTTTGGGCGGGAATGCTTTGAGCGGCATTCCTGTTCGCAGGGTCAGGTTCGCCTAATAGATAGAGAGGCGCCTTTTTAAATGCTCTAATGAAAAATGATGTTTGCGAGGAATTTCATAAATCTTAGAATCTCTGTTTTTAACTGGCGATTACGCTACACTGTCGGGAGTTCGCTTTCGGTTCATTCTTTTTGCCCGCCGCTTTTCAACTTGTTTGTCACTTTCGGGGAGATGATATTTAATAAGTTGGGCTTTTTATTAATGTTCGCAATCGGAGCGCTTCACTCGCGACGGAAATTCGATGCACTTTACTGACGGGATGAATAAAAGTTTTAATGATGCGTGTTTAAGGAGGTTTTTCGAAGGGCGGCGTTTAGCGGACGGTTTAATTAAACTAAAAACTGGACCGAATCAAATTTGTCCAATTGATTGAAGCGTCCATATTTCGCTACCACTCTGCCACTAACGAATTGAATTTTTAATGACACATTTTAATTACCGTCAGCGCTAAAAAATGGATCGACGCCACCGACGGGACGCGTACAAGCAATTTGTGACCTGAATTTACTAAAATATTGGATATTTATCTAGGCACCTTTGTATTATATTCTCAACGTTCCATGACCGCTAGAATGGGAAAACATAGGTCTCGCGTTTCCGTCTGTTTGTCCCCACCACCAATGCGATAACGTGATCTTCAAAATTTACAATAGTTAATGTCATTTAATTTTTTTTTTAATTTTGATTTTTATAAATAATATCTTACAATTTAACTTTGAAATTTCAAAACCGAATACTCTGAAGCCATGAAAACGACTTCAGGTTGTCGAAAACATGGTAAATCGTTAATCAAAATTTATCCATTTACGATCCCTCTAAAAATTGATGACGTCACCTCAAAATTTCGCCGAACAAATCCTATCGAAAATGTACAAAATATGATTAATCTATACTTGTGAGAAATGAGCTGCTTACTCCATTTCCCCAAAAATTGGGAAATACAATACTGTTCTTATTAATATTTTTAAAATGTTTAATTTAGTATCAGTTTTTCGATTTTCCGATTTTTCGATTTCTCAATTTTACAACTTGTTTAAAATGGTAAATTTTTGTAGGGAAATATGAACACAAATGTGACTGGGGCGAATGGGTGGGGTTTATTTTTTTACTTTTTTTTTTCTTAGCATTGATAGTGTTCTTTCGACAACACGATAAGTAACATTTATCCCAAAGAAAGAAGGATTTTGTAACTAAGCTCCGCCCCTCCGGCTCACGACGAGTAAAAACAGCATCACGAAAAATTAAGCTCCGCCCTCGGTCGGACAACAAATGAACAATTCATCACAATTGAGGTCGGGAGGGGCTTGTTTTTACCTTTTTGCTTAACATATCTAATTTACTTTCAACTTGATGCTTACAAACTCACGACGAATGAAAAAAGTCATTTCAATTGAGATGAGGGCGGGTGGGTGGGGTTTATATTTAGCCTATCCTTCTTAGTATATGAACGTAGTTTTCTATTCACAACAAGAAACTGAAAGCAAATCATGTTGTTTGGAGAAAATTAACTGTATTAAGTAAAAAAGTAAGCTAAAAGTTAAATTCCACCTATGTCTCGATCTCAATTGTGATGAATTTTTCGTTCGTTCTCAGTCTAAAATTCATACTTCCCGTCAAAAATGTACAAATTTAAAATTTTCAATTTCCCTTTTTTGCGACTTTTCAGGTTTTCAATTTTCGAGTTTTTAATGTTTCGATTTCTCGATTTGTCTATTTTTCTATTCCCCGATTTTTCGATTTTTGAGTTCTTCGATATTTATTTATTTTCAGGATTTTTCGAATTTTAAAATTTTTCGACTTTTCAGTTTTTCAACATTTCAGTTTTGGGAATTTTTTGATGTCTGGATTGCTCGATCCTTTGATTGCTCGCCCACCCGCCCTATCTCTATTGTGATGATTTCTTTATTCACCGTTAACCAAGGGGGCGGAGCTTAACTGTAAAATACTTATTTTTTTACAAGAAATTATATTTTGCCTTTGTTTCTTAATATATATAGCCATCTTTTCACAAGAAGAAACTTAAAACATGGTTAAAATGGTACATTTTGCAAGGAAATATGGATTTTGCAATTATGGGGCGGAGCTTAATTGTAAAATCGATATCTGTTTATACAAATTTTCCATTTTAAACATGTTTTAAGTTTCATGTTGTGAAAATAACCCTACAGATTTTACAAATAAGCAAAATGTCAGCCCGCCCACCCGCCCTCTCTCTATTGTGATGATTTTTTTTATTCACCGTGAATCAAGAGGTTTTTGTTGTGTGTGTGTTGTGTCTATATTTTCGGTTTGTTTCTTAATATACACAGAATTCTTTGAACATCACAATACTTAAAAGCATGTTTTTAATTTCTTGTAAAGCAATAAGTATTTTACAGTTAAGCTCCGGCCCCTTGGTTCACGGCGAATAAAAAAAAATCATCACAATTGAGATTTACCTTTCTTGTTGTGAAAAGAATACTACACATATTAAGAAAAAAGGGCGAAATGTAAGCCTGAGTAAAACTCAACAATTTATCTCTTAATACAATATAATTCCGGCGCAACTTGACTGTACTCTCGAGGACTAAATTGACTGAATAATTCTCGTTCCCGATGGTTCGATTTTTCAATTTCTCGATTTTCAAATTTTCGATTTCTGGATTGTTTTGTTTTTCAATTTCAGTTTTACGATTTTTCAATTTTTCAAGTTTTCAATTTTTGGCGTTTCAAAATTTCCGATTTCTCCATTTCTCGACTTTTCGATTTCTTTTTTAGTTTTTTAAATCTTCAATTTGTCTATTTTTCAGTAAATTGATTTTTCAATTCTCCGATTTAATTTTCGAATTTTTGGATTTTTTAACTATTCGATTTTTCAGTTTTTTCATGTTTCAATTTCGAGATTTTTCAGTTTTCCAATTTTACAAATTTTTTTTTCTTCGTTCAATTTTTCAAGTCATCGATTTATTAGGTAATTTTCAATATTTTGGTTTAAGGATTTCTCAATATTTCGATTCTTCAAGTTTCTGATTTCTCAATTTGGTTTACAGACCTTCTACATCTTCGATTTTCCAATTTTAAAGTTTTAAATTGTTTGATTTTTTGAGTTTCGATTTCTAGATTTTTCAATTTTTCAAGCATTCAATTTTGCGATATTTTAATTTTTCGATTTTTTAGATTTTTGCTTATACAATTTCTCGAATTTTCGATCTTTCAATTTGTTGATTTGTCCAGTTTTCAATTTTTCGAATTTTTAAAATTTATATTTTTCAAATTGTTGATATTTCAAATTATCGGTCTTTCGATTTTTACTTTTCTGTTTTAGATTTTTTAAATTTTCAATTCTTCAATTTTTCGATTTTTCTGTTATTTGATTTTACAAGTTTCCAATTTTTTCAATTTTCGATTTTTCGATTACACTATTTTTTTCGATTTTTCAGTTTTTTGATGTTTCATTTTCAGGATCTTTCAATTTTTCTGTTATTTCTCAGTTTTTCAAGTCATTTGATTTTTCAGTTCTCTGATTTTTTTAATTTTCGATTTCTCGATTTTTAATTTTTCGATTTTTCAGTTTTCCAATTTTTAAATTTTTTTTCTTCGTTCAATTTTTCAAGTCATCGATTTATTAATTTTCAATATTTTGGTTTAAGGATTTATCAATATTTCGATTTTTCAAGTTTGTTAATTTTTCAATATTTTAAGGCTTTTTCAATATTTCGATTCTTCAATGTTTTGATTTCTCGTTTTCATTTGCAGATTTTTCGGCATTTTCGATTTTGGGATTTTTTTAATTTAAAATTTTTCGATTTCTAGATTTTTCCATTTTTCGAGCATTCAATTTTGCGATATTTTAACTTTTCAATATTTTAGATTTTTCGATTTCTCGAATTTTCAGTTTTTCAGTTCCTTTTTGTCTATTTTTCAATTTTTCGAAGTTTTAAATTGTATATATATTTTTCGATTTGTCGTTTTCTCAATTTATCAATTTTTGAATTTTTTAAATTTTAGATTTTTCAAATTACTGATATTTTGATTTATCGGTCTTTCGATTTTTACTTTTCAGTTATAGATTTTTTGTTTTTTGGCTTTTGAGACTACGTATATTAAGAATACAAGCAAAATAGAAGCCCCGCCCACCCGCCCCGATCTCAATTGTGGCGATCTTTTTTATTCGCCGCGAGTCTAGGGGCGGAGCTTAACTGCAAAATCTTTATTTCTCTACCATGTGAACCATGTTTTGTTGTTGTTGACTGACATAGTAAGGAAAAAGGAGGGGGGGGGTGTTTGCAGTTCAGCTCCGCCCCTCGGTTCACGACAAATGAAACAAGTCATTACAACTGTGATGAGGACGGGTGGGCGGGGTTTATATTTTGCCTTTTTTTTCTTGATATATGAATGTAGTTTTCTATTCACCATAAAAAATTGAAAACAAATCATAACCCCCCCACCCCCCACCCACCCTGGAGCGTAACTGCCAAATTCATATTTCCCGACAAAAATGTACAATTTTAAACATGTTTTAAAGTTTTTGTTGTAAAAAGAAGATTAAATATATTAAAAGAAAGACAAAATGTAAGCCCCACCCACCCGCCCTGTCTCAAATGTGATTTTTTTTATTCGTCGCGAACCAAGAAGCCAGAGCTAAATTGCACATTTAATATATTTCTCTACAAAAATTTTCCATTTTAAACATATTTTAATTATCTTGTTGTGAAAAGAAGACTACGTATATTAAGAAAAGTAGCAAAAAACGAATTTTTTTTTTATTCGTCGTGAGTCCAGGGGCGAAGCTTAACTGCAAAATCTTTATTTCTCTACAAGAAATTACCGTTTTGTTGTTGTTGACATAGTAAGGGAAGGGGGTCTCCTTTTTTTTCTCGAGATGTATAAAACATGTTGAAAATGGTAAACTTTTGTCGGGAAATATCGATTTTGCAATTAAGCTCCGCCCTCGGTCGGACAACGAATGAACAATTCATCACAACTGAGGTTGGGCGGGTGGGTGGGGCTAACTTGATTTTTTTTTTCTTAACATATCATTTTCTTTCAACAACATGATACTGAATAACCCGTTTCACATGGTAGTTTCTTGTAGAGAAATAAGCATTTTGCAATTACGCTCCGCCCCTCGGTTGACGACTAATAAGAAAAGTCGTCACAATTGAGAGGACGGCGGGTGGGCGGGGTTTGTATTTTGCTATTATTTTCTTAATAAATGTAGGTAGTTTTCTATTCACAAGAAATTGAAAACATGTTTAAAATCAAATTTAAATTTGAAGTGAAAGTGAAATCATAATTTATTTTGCCATTTGATTCAAAAAGAAAATATGATTGTGCTACATCAATGAATTCAGAAAAAGTTGGTCTTGCATCTCGAAAACAAATGAAGGGAAAACATTTTTTTTTTTTTGACTAATAATTAGAGCACAACTTCTTGTACTCCCATACCTAACTTCAGGTGATTTGTAAAATTGGTTCTCAAGATATTTAATAATTTCCATACGTTTTAGCCACCCTCTATATTTATTTTCCTTGACAAATAATGACAGAGCCAGTTGTTTTTGAAAAGTTGATTCATTTGGCACGGAAAAGCTCTATTTCTTACTTATTTTGTGTTTTGTTTTGGCCTACGAACTTCGTCGTCGCTGCTCATAGTTCCTCATCACATCGATCTTATTAAGACGTTCGTAATTAAAATTTATTTTTTGATGTTAGTAAATTTTGAGTTAACTTTTTGATTAATCATCACTTGAAAAACACATTTGATTCACTAGTTGACAGTTACCTACATTTTAATTATGAGTTAATCATGATTTGATAAACCGCAAATTTTAGGTTTAAACAAATTTCTCATTGAAAATTTTGTAAAAATATCTATATATTTTCACGAAAAAAAAAAAAGGTTTTAATAAATTCGCTTATTCCAGTTTGAACAATATAGACACCTTTAGCAATATTTCGCATGTATTTCTGAGAATTGTCTTTATTTTCGCTGGATTCTCATAAAAAAATTCGCAAAATTAAATTTTGTGTTTTTCGAAAAAGCTGAATATGTTTTATTATACTTCAGGCCAATTTTTTGCATCCACATCTGTGTCTTTTCTCGTTTTTAAACGTTCGATTATCGATTGTTGGGTGTGAAAAAATGGCCGCATGGCACGAAGCCGAGATTAATTTGTGAAGTGTAATTTAGTGCAAGTTTAGTTTATCGAGCTCGTTACGTGTTAATTAAATTAGGTACGAGCGTAGTAAACACGGTGCCGTTATGTTTCCACCAAAGTAAACATTTATAATAATATTAAAATAGCGTCAAACTGAGATATGGCCAATAAATTCGAAGCGCGTTATTGCGTTGTCATCGCACATGAAGACATCGCCTGTTTATTTTCCTAGGCGCACGTAAGGAACTCCTCGGGCCATCAAGAAAATACGAAATCGATACAATAGCTCCTCAATAGCGGAAAAAAATATAAATAAAACCCTCCGCTGATCAAGCGGAAAACAGGCCATCGCCTTCATTTACCTTTTAATATTTCCTGATTAAAGCTCGCTCTATTACCTCCACGCGAAAAACAACAACAAAACTAGTTTAAATTTATGCGGAAAAGTTCGCCTGTAATGTATGATTTACATATTCATTCGTACGAGATACACTTGCTTTAAATTAAACAGCGTTATATTACAGTATCTTTCGGCGGAGCGCTGAAATTGCCATAACTTTCGCTATGGAGTTTGCGAACTGTTTTTTATGGGGATAAATGGCGGCCTGCGACGGCTCGACGAACTTAAATTTATGGATTGCAATGCTAACAGGAGCAAGCTCAGATTAAATTGGATTCCGGGCATATTCGTCACTTTTTGCGTACAGGTAGCGCGATTTTTTTCTTTGCTCTGTGTAGTCGATACGTTAATCATTCGGATTTTATAGCTGATCGTTATTTTTATTTTAAAGTCTCTTTTGATTTAATCAAACAGAAACATCAAAGCAATTTTCGAGCGTCAACGTATCTGGTTATAATTGTAAATAAACAAACCGGCTTTGGACTCCACCAACGAGAAACGCGGTTATCCACATCGGTTTAGTTTTTTTTTTAATCGTTCTTTTCTTATTCCTCGTAGTTATTTTTGGTTCATTCATTAAAAAATACTAAGGAGATATATAACAATAATTGTCATCGATATAATTTTCTCAAACCTGATTTGCCAAACCTGTATTGTGAATTTGGCCGAATAAACTGGAATGACATAACTGAAATCAAAGATGTTAATTGCGCCGTTGATCATCTGAATGGCAAAATGTATAATCTCTTTGATAAATTTGTTCCAAGAGTTAAGGTTCGATCTAGTACTAATTTTCCACGTTGGTTTACATCCGAAATTATTAAAGATATAAAGACGAAAAACAATTACAGACGTTTGTATAAAAAGCACAAATTCTTAGCTTATATGGATAAAGTCAAAAGTCTTAATAGGAAAATAAAGAAAAATATCAGAAAGGAATATGGTAATTTTAAACAATTAGCTCAGGATAGAATAAAAAGTGCACCGAAGCATATTTGGTCGTACATTACAGATAAGAAAAAATCTAGTGGAATACCTGGAAGTATGAAGTATGGTCAGAATGAATTCTCGACTCCACAGGATATTGTATAAGGGTTTGCACAACATTTTAGCAGTGTTTATATTAAGTGTGATGGTACTTGCGATAGTAAGTACAATGGCTGTAATAAATCTGCTAATACTTTCGACCATGTTTGTTGCAACTGTGACAGTGATAATAATTTATTAAATAACGTGTTACATAAATTTATAGTGTCGGAAAAGATGATTACAGAAGCTGCTCGTAGAATCAAACCAAATCTGACTATGGGACCGGACAACGTACCAGCTTTTGTAGTGAAAGACTGCATTACCTGTCTGATCACACCACTGTTGCATATTTTTAATCTCATACTGAAAACAACGAACTTTCCTACGATGTGGAAGATGTCTAAAATTTGTCCCATTTTTAAATCTGGTTGTAAGTCGGATATCGCCAATTACAGACCAATATCAATTATATGTAATTTCGCTAAGTTGTTTGAAACTATACTGTATAATAGTGTATATGCTCATGTAACACCTATGATAAATGATTGTCAACATGGTTTTATCAAGGGAAGGTCCACAACAACCAATTTGTGTGAATTTACACAGTTTGTCTCGGAATCCCTTGAACAAAAATACCAGGTGGATGTTGCGTATACCGACCTGTCAAAAGCATTTGATAAGGTTAATCATTGCCTCTTATTAAAGAAATTACATTTATACGGCTTATGTGACGATTTACTTTTATTGTTTAGGTCCCTTATTGTTGGTAGAATTCAATACATTGAATATAAAGGTTTCAAATCGACCTTATATGAGTCATATAGTGGAATTGCACAAGGATCCAATCTAGGTCCATTGATGTTTATTATATTTATCAATGATATTGTTGACTATTGTAAAATTAATGAGAAAAGTTATCTATACTTATATGCGGATGATCTGAAAATAGCACAAATGATATGTGAACCCAAAGACTGTGAACTACTTCAAAAGATGCTTCACAGCCTTGTTGAATGGTGCAATAAAAATAAGTTGGTACTAAATATCAGCAAGTGCTTTGTAATGATATTTTCACGCAAGATTCAGGATATTAGATTCCAGTATCTCATAGATGGTACTGTATTGGACATTAAATCAGACTGTAGAGATCTAGGTATTGTTATGGATCGTGAACTGTCTTTTGTACCACATATAAATTACATTTGTAACGAATCTTACAAGTTATTAGGATTTATAGTAAGAAACACCAGAGATTTCTATAGTACGGAATGTTTATTAACTGTTTATAATGCGTATGTAAGGTCTAAATTAGAGTATTGCTGTATACTATGGAGACCCTATTATAATACTCATATTATGACACTCGAAAAAGTTCAGAGAAAATTCTGTAAATACTTATTTTACATAAAACATAAATATTACCCATCAATAGGTTATCCACAGTATCAGCTGTTATGTGAATTTAAATTGTCAGACTTGCATGTAAGGCGTCAATTTATTGCAATTATATTTGTATACAAAATAGTCCATGGTATAATCAAATGTTCAAATTTATTAAGCAAAATATCGTTTCATATTCCTCGTTTGAATTCAAGAAATCCGGTCACATTTTATATCGAATTTGCCAGAACTAATATGTATATGTGTTCTCCTGTAAATTATATGTGTTCCTCGTATAATGATATCTGCAATAAAGTAGATATATTTGAAAGCAATATGCAGCAGTTTACTAGTAATTGTAAGAAATGCTTGTATGACTAGTCACTATTTCCTTATTATTTTGTTATAATAGTGTGTAGATATTTATGTAATTTTTGTATCCTACTATGGACAACTTGTCCGTTGGATAAATACATTATTATTATTATTATTATTATTATTATTATTATTATTAAAAGGTAAAAAATTGGTCTAAAGAGTTTAGACAGTACTTCCCCCGCCGCCGGAAACTTGACGACTGCATGCCTATTGTGTTTTTTTTCTCATTACATTTTTGTAGTGGGAATTTAAAAAAAAATTGCGATGACGTCATCAACATTTTTGCAAGGACACGTATATCAGTTGGGATAGATGTAGTGTAATACTAAGAATAAAATTATTGTATTCCCAAATTTTCGGGAAAATGAATTGGGTCGTTTTGAATATTGATTTTTAATAATCAATAAAATAACGAAACAATTTACTCACGTATACGGCAACTGAAAATCGTTTATGTATAAACATTCTTAATTTAAGATGACAAGCGTAACAGCATACGTGCATGAGAGTCAAACAGAGAAACTGTAAACAAAACGACCATCGGTTTTATTGCTTCGACTTCCGCTTATTATATAAAACATTGGGTTTTATTTTAATTCTTGACGGTGAAATTCACAATTGGTTGATTATAAACATGTCTATTTCACATTCGCGAAACCAAGTGAACGCATAAAACAAATGCAGGTCTGTAATGTTAAAGTCGATGTAAATAAGCGTGCTACCCTTATGTTTCAACCGAGTTTTTCCTTTAACAAATTTTGTGTCTACCAAATTGGGTTGGTTGGGGTGTAATACTAATAATAAGTGTTGCCTTTAATTTAATCAATAAAATAAATTGACTTCATTAATTTTTTTGAACCACCTCTTAAGAAAATCTAAAAAATATGAATGGAATGATATATCACAAGTACAAACTCATCATATTTTTTGCATTTTAGATAGGATTTATTCAGCAAAATTTAAGGGTGACGTCATCAATTTTTTTAGGAGGGATGAACAAATACATTTTGAACAAAAGTTTACCATGCTTATAATAACTTTAAAATATTCCCAAGATTTCAAAGCATTCGGTTTTGTAATTCCTGATTAAATCGATAAAATAAATTCACGCCTTCATTAATTTTTTTGAGTCACCCTGCATATGCAAATCCAAAAATATGAATGGAATGATAAATCACAAGTACAGGCTCATCATATTTTGTACAATTTAGATACGATTTATTCGGCAAACTTTTGAGCTGACGTCATCAGTTTTTTGTAGAAGATAACAAAATATATTTTGACTAAAAATTTATTATGCTCTTTATAACCTTAAAACATCTGCAAGATTTCAAAGCATTCGGTTTTGTAGTATCTGATTAAATCAATAAAATAAATTTACGCATTCATTAATTTTTTTGAGTCACCCTGTATATGCAAATCGAAAAAATTTGAATGGAATGATAAATCACAAGAAGAGACTCACCATATTTTGTACATTTTAGATAGGATTTATTCAGCAAAATTTTGTGGTGACGTCATAAATTTTTTAGGGGGGACGACCAAATACATTTTGATCAAAAATTTACCATGCTTATGATAATTTTAAAATATCTTCAAGATTTCGAAGCATTCGGTTTTGTAGTTCCTGAGTAAATCAGTAAAATAAATTTACGCTTTCATTTATTTTCTTGAATCACCCTGTATATGCAAATCCAAAAAATATGAATGGAGTGATAGATCACAAGTACAGACTGATCATATTTTGTACATTTTAGATATGATTTATTCGGCAAATTTTCGAGCTGACGTCATCAAGTTTTTGGGAGGGGATAAGCAAATATATTTTGACTAAACATTTATTATGCTCTTTATGACCTTAAAACATCTGCAAGATTTCAGAGCATTCGGTTTTGTAGTTCCTGATTAAATCAATAAAATATATTTACGCATTCATTAATTTTTTTGAGTCACTCTGTATATGCAAATCCAAAAAATATGAATGGAGTGATAAATGACAAGTACAGGGTCATCATATTTTGTACATTTTAGATATGATTTATTCGGCAAACTTTCGAGCTGACGTCATCAAGTTTTTGGAGGGGATAAGCAAATATATTTTGACTAAACATTTATTATGCTCTTTATGACCTTAAAACATCTGCAAGATTTCAGAGCATTCGGTTTTGTAGTTCCTGATTAAATCAATAAAATATATTTACGCATTCATTAATTTTTTTGAGTCACCCTGTATATGCAAATCCAAAAAATATGAATGGAGTGATAGATCACAAGTACAGACTCATCATATTTTGTACATTTTAGATATGATTTATTCCACAAACTTTTGAGCTGACGTCATCAAGTTTTTGGAGGGACAAGCAAATATTTTTTGACTAAAGAATTATGATGCTCTTTATAGCCTTAAAACATCTGCAACATTTCAAAGCATTCTGGTTAGCAGATTAAAAATTAAATTTCAAAATGTTGTTTTATAATTTTGATTTTTTTTCCAAAAATCTGGACGTTTCGGGTGAAAAGTCGATTCAGAGTTGTAAACTACATGTGTAGGACTATGTTATTTTATACAATTGAAAACCCATTTACTATGTACAATTTTGAAGTGACGTCATCGCATTAGTGGTGGGGATGATTAGACAAATTTTGGTTAGCATCTATATGATATTCTTAATATAAGTACAAAATTTCACAACAATCGGTCGAGTACTTTCGGAGATTATCTGTCTAATAAAAATCTGTGGGCAGACGGACAGACGGACAGACCGACGGACAGACGGACAGACAGACGGAAATGGGAGACCTATTTCTTCGTCTTCTAGGGGTCATGAAAGATCGAGAAAACGTAAAAGTAGAGAGTCGGCCGACGGACTCGATTACAATACTTCCTTTGCTTACGCTCGGGAAGTAAAAATGGGTGAACAGTCGGATCGTGTTAATTGCGACTGCACCGATTTAATAAACTTGTTAGAATAATTGCACTCGCACGCCGCCTCTCCATCATCGCCGTCTAGATTTTATTGTACAAAACGTAGTACGTGACAAATCGGCAAAGTTCCAGCAGTTGCACGGACTAGTGGACATTTAACTGCATATGTTTCCGTCTTATTTGCGGATAGCGCACCGAAGCTAACCTTATTTGCTTCCGTTTCCGGGACTACGTGAGCTTCGCCGACGTTGCATTGTTGGCGGATTATAACGAACACGATTTTTACGCACAGCGCACTAGATCATTCAACGATCGACGCCAATTAGCGTTATAAATTAACCGCGGAAACTCTAACTTTAATCTCAACGACTATATTTACGAGAGGAATCCCCGGCCAATTTTCGACGAACGAATAAACTTTATTGAGTGATTAAAGTTTCGGCGTTTATTAAACTATCCGTGAAAGTTCCGTAGTTTTCGCTTAAAAATTGCCTTTTTCCGGAGGGAGAACGAACCAGCCTGAAATTTCAAACCCGTAACGAGCTTTTATGTTATTAATTATTCTAAGTTAATTGTGATGGGGTACATTTATGAAATTTCAGACTAACATGTTTGAGCAAAACGGTTTCAGGTTATACTTTAGTTTCACTCTGAGTAATTACTTTGTGTATTGATCGTCGTCAAATTTCGTGGGACACGAAGTGACATGTTTATTCCGCAGAGGACATAAATTTCACGAGGAGGCGTTAATTTTTGAAGAAAAAGAGCAAATAAAGTGGCTGCGGGATGCAATATTTTTGAACTAACTCAATTTCTCTAGTTTCCAGGAGAGCCGCAGACGTTAAATATTTAAGCCGCTTTTTTTTTAATTCTCGAACGAACCATTAGTTGACAGTGATTAATTTTTTTTTTCTAGAAAATCAAATAATGCAAAACGCAATTGTGTACTAGTCTGGTAAAACTTGAAAACAAAGTTTGATTCGAATCGTGGAACGAATATGACAATCGTGTCTTATTCTACTTTGTGACTAATTTAAAGTTGCGTCATGCCACGGCCCGGCGGCGTTGAAAAAGGCAATAAAAGAAAATTTATTGCCAAGCTATAATTTCATGACTTCCAGAAGCAAATAAATTAGGGTCAGATTTCAAGCATATTCGCTTTTATAGCGGTTTGCAGTCAACAAACAAATAATGAGGAGAGGTAAGCATTCCAGGTCGTAAAAGCGATTTTTGCCCCTGTTCGAGACTTCCCCACTATAGAAATGTCGTTTGACATAAATCCGGGCGCCAATTTATTACCCGAGAACTTTCCTGTCTTCGGAGCACGTACCGGATGGAGAAATTTCAAAGTAATCGATGCGGTAGTTTCGGAAAAATGCAAACCGCGCGGATTGTGCTCAAAATAATCCGTCAGGTCCTGTCTCCTCTTGTCGGAATTAAATTAAATTGCAGCCGGATTTCATATCCGCGGCAGCATTTCGCTAGCGAATTGGGTTTATCAATGCCAACAACAAACTCGTAATAATCTACATATCAAAGAGAATTGTGATAAGTTACATTCAGCTTAGATAACCGTGTATTACAACCTGAGCATTGTGGCTCCTCCGTACATAACCACTCTAACAAACTTCAGAATTTGTTGTGCTCCGGCGGCAGTCGCGAAGATAGCGCTTAACAATTGGTATCACTGTTAAAATTTTCCTCCCCCTTGCACGGAGACTGTACTTTACGAACTCATCAACTCATTTAAATAATAATTATTTTACTAAGGATTGCAGCTTGTAAAACTAATTATATCTCCCGACGACTTGTACTAATTAAAAGGGAAAATTTAAATTTTCTTTGACGGGCGAAAACCCCGATGCACCGACATCTCGAGTATGAACACCCAGTGTAGTTCCGTTTACCTACCGGAAAAGCTTTCAAAGCTCCAAAGTCGTTGCACAACGGGTTTTTAAATCCCCACCTGCTTCCTTATTAGCTCGCCGCCTTATTAACTCATTTCAGACTTTGCCCGCCAGGAAAAAACAAATAGTTTCCTTTTCGCAAACCTTGTTTGTCAACATATTTTATTGAAGTTACTTTATCATCCTGCGCAATGTCGTTGAAATTTAATACGTACCGAACACAAAAGCTTTCTATTCACTAAAGCAAATGGCCACGTCGGGCGGACTTTATACGTTCGATTACGTTTTCACGATTATTGTTATTTTGTTGTTTTTCTCTTTCGCAAAAAATTGACCACGCCGCGTCCAACTGTTCCTGATTAAAAAAGCGTTAAAACGATACACGGCGAATTGAGAGCTGGGTTTCCGATTTTACAGGTTCGCTTTTGTAGCGAACGAATTACTAGTAGTAATAGCCGCTATTGTATGATATCGAGCAATCGAAAAAAGAGTCGTAGTTGACTGTTTGCAGGACTGACACGCAAAAATCACCTCGTTTTTACCTTGCGAGCGTAAGCTAAGGAAGTATAGTAATCCAGTAGGACCCCTACTCATCCTCACCAACAATCTGATGACGTCATTTCAGTTAATGGTATTTTAAATTGACTTGAATATTGCACAAAAATACTCTCATATACTTGTAGTTTTGTCGCTAAACGTTCCATTTTCGCAAAAACATTTGCAAGGTATAATAACGTTTTATTTCCAACACGGTTTGTACGTCTCCGTGGTGCAGTGGGTGTATCGGAAAGAATGGCGACAATGGGTACTGCGATGACGTCATCACAAATTTTTTATTGGTCAAATTAAGAACGAGTCATCCTATTTTCTCGGAAATGTGAAGAATATGCACGTCTTTATATAATAATGATAAAATAAGAATTATAATATTGAGAACATTTTGTTCGGTTGTGGTTTAATTAATAGTTCTAGTCCTGTTTTGAGAAGACAAATTCATTCAAATTAAAAAACTAACTTCTATATGACATTCTTTCGATGTATAAACATAAATAAACACTTGACCTTCAGATTGGTATTACCTACTGCTGAAGGACAAGGGGTGTTATTTATGCCTCTCGTTTTTATTTTACAGCGGTTAGCACAAAAGGAAAATCGTAAAATCAAATTTTATGCATTTTTTTTAAGACCTGTTTTTGTCGGATTATACTTGCAGCTTTCGACCATTTTTTTAGTGATCAAATTAAGAACCCCATTGTTCTAGAAAATGTGAGAATACCCTCATTTATTTTTAATTATAATCAAATAATAATCATATTCAAAACATTTTGTTCCATTGCGGCTTAATTAATGATTTTAGTCTTCTCATTCTAATTAAACAAATTTCTACGTGACATTCTTTCGATGTATAAACATAACCAATCACAGTTAAGCATGTACACTCATATTAATATTTGGTTATTTCCATTGAATCCACCTTAATCTTTGTGTTTTTTTTAATATATAGGATTTTCTTTCAACAACAGGATGGTTAAACATGTTTTCAGTTTCTTATTGGGAAAAGAAGACTTCTTATATTAAGCAAAAATGGCAAAATATAAGCCCCGCCCACCCACCCCTTCTCTATTGTGACGAATATTCTCTGCAAGAAATTAGCATGTGAAATATGTTTTTAAAGGGGTAGAATTTTCTAGAGAAATAATGATGTTACAATCAAATTCCGCCCTTTGGTCTGATTAGGAATGACCGAAAATTGGTGTCAAATTGTAGATAATCTTCCACTAGTTACGATTCTGAAATCGCCGTCCCGATATCTGGTCTAATAAACACGCAAAGTGAATTCAAAATTTCCAAAAATTTTCCAAAAGAGTGGTTAAAATTGGCTTAATCGACCGAAAATTGTTGTCGAATTGTTGACAATTCTCCGCTAGTTACAATTCTGAAATCGCCGTTCCGATATCTGGTCTAATAAACACGCAAAGTGAATTCAAAATTTCCAAAAAAATTCAAAAAAAGTGGTTAAAATTGACTTAATCGACCGAAAATTGGTGTCAAATTGTAAATTATCTTCCGCTAGTTACGGTTCTGAAATCGCCGTCCCGATATCTGGTCTAATAAACACGCAAAGTGAATTCAAAATCTCCAAAAATTTTCCAAAAATGTGGTTAAAATTGGTTTAATCGAATGAAATTGGTGTCAAATTGTGGATAATTTTCCGCTAGTTACGATTCTGAAATCGCCGTCCCGATATCTGGTCTAATAAACAAGCAAAGTGAATTCAAAATTTCCAAAAATTTTCCAAAAAGGTGGCTAAAATTGGCTTAATCCACCGAAAATTGGTGTCAAATTGTAGATAATCTTCCGCTGGTTACGATTCTGAAATCGCCGTCCCGATTTCTGGTCTAATAAACACGCAAAGTGAATTCAAATTTTCCATAAATTTTCCAAAAAAGTGGTTAACATCGGTTTAATCGACTGAAAATTGGTGTCAAATTGTAGATAATCTTCCGCTAGTTACGATTCTGAAATCGCCGTCCCGATATCTGGTCTAATAAACACGCAAAGTGAATTCAAAATTTCCAAAAATTTTCCAAAAAAGTGGCTACAATTGGTTTAATCGACCGAAAATTGGTGTCAAATTGTAGATAATCTTCCGCTTGTTACGATTCTGACATCGCCGTCCCGATATCTGGTCTAATAAACACGCAAAGTGAATTCAAAATCTCCAAAAATTTTCCAAAAATGTGGTTAAAATTGGTTTAATCGAATGAAAATTGGTGTCAAATTGTGGATAATTTTCCGCTAGTTACGATTCTGAAATCGCCGTCCCGATATCTGGTCTAATAAACAAGCAAAGTGAATTCAAAATTTCCAAAAATTTTCCAAATAAGTGGTTAAAATTGGCTTAATCGACCGAAAATTGGTGTCAAATTGTAGATTGTCTTCCGCTAGTTACGATTCTGAAATTGCCGTCCCGATATCTGGTCTAATAAACACGCAAAGTGAATTCAAAATTTTCAAAAAATTTCCAAAAAAGTGGTTAAAATTGGTTGAATCGAGCGAAAATTGATGTCAAATTGTAGATAATCTTCCGCTGGTTACGATTCTGAAATCGCCGTCCCGATATCTGGTCTAATAAACACGCAAAGGGAATTCAAAATTTCCAAAAATTTTCCAAAAAAGTTGTTAAAATTGGCTTAATCGAATGAAAATTGGTGTCAAATTGTAGATTATCTTCCGCTAGTTACGATTCTGAAAACGCCGTCCCGATACTTGGTCTAACAAACACGCAAAGTGAATTCAAAATTTCAAAAAATGTTCCAAAAAAGTGGCTAAAATTGGGTTAATCGACCGAAAATTGGTGTCAAATTGTAGATAATCTTCCGCTAGTTACTATTCGTTCCGATATCTGGTCTAATAAACATGCAAAGTGAATGGAAACTTTCCAAAAATTTTCCAAAAAAGTGGTTAAAATTGGCTTAATCGACCGAAAATTTGTGTCAAATTGTAGATAATCCTCCGCTAGTTACGCTTCTGAAATCGCCGTCCCGATATCTGGTATAATAAACACGCAAAATGAATTCAAAATTTCCAAAAATTTTCCAAAAAAGTGGTAAAAATTGGCTTAATCGACCGAAAATTGGTGTCAAATTGTAGATAATCCTCCGCTAGTTACGCTTTTGAAATCGCCGTCCCGATATCTGGTCTAATAAACACGCAAAGTGAATTCAAAATTTCCAAAAAATTTCCAAAAAAGTGGTTAAAATTGGCTTAATCGACCGAAAATTGGTGTTAAATTGTAGATAATCTTCCGCTAATTACGATTCTGAAATCGCCGTCCCGATATTTGGTCTATAAACACGCTAAGTGAACTCAAAATTTCCAAAAATGTTCCAAAAAAGTGGCTAAAATTGGTTTGATCGACCGAAAATTGGTGTCAAATTGTATATAATCTCCCGCTAGTTACGACTCTGAAATCGCCGTCCCCTTATCTGGTCTAATAAACACGCAAAGTGAGTTCAAAATTTCCAAAAATTTTCCAAAAAAGTGGTTAAAATTGGTTTAAGCGACCGAAAATTGGTGCCAAATTGTAGATAATCTTCCGCTAGTTACGATTCTGAAATCGCCGTCCCGATATCTGATCTAATAAACGCGCAAAATTTCCAAAAATTTTCCAAAAAAGTGGCTAAAATTGGTTTAATCGAATGAAATTGGTGTCAAATTGTAGATAATCCTCCGCTAGTTACGCTTTTGAAATCGCCGTCCCGATATCTGGTCTAATAAACACGCAAAGTGGATTCAAAATTTCCAAAAAATTTCCAAAAAAGTGGTTAAAATTGGCTTAATCGACCGAAAATTTGTGTCAAATTGTAGATAATCCTCCGCTAGTTACGCTTCTGAAATCGCCGTCCCGATATCTGGTATAATAAACACGCAAAATGAATTCAAAATTTCCAAAAATTTTCCAAAAAAGTGGTAAAAATTGGCTTAATCGACCGAAAATTGGTGTCAAATTGTAGATAATCTTCCGCTAGTTACGATTCTGAAATCGCCGTCCCGATATATGGTCTAATAAACACGCAAAGTGAATTCAAAATTTCCAAAAATTTTGCAAAAAAGTGGCTAAAATTGGTTTAATCGAATGAAACAAATTGGGGTCAAATTGTAGATAATATTCCGCTAGTTACGATTCTGAAATCACCGCCACCAAATCTGGTCCAATAAAGCCGAAAAGTGAATTCAAAATTTCCAAAAATTTTCCAAAAAGTGACTAAAATTGGTTTAATCGAATGAAAATTGTTGTCAAATTAAAAAACATAAAGTCAATCTACTATTCAATAATTTTGGACTACTTCCTCGTAAAAAAAAAACTGAAGAAATGAAAAACTGAAAGATTAAAAATTGGAAAAAAAAACTGAAGCAAAAAATTGCAAATGGAAAAATTAAAAATTGAAAACTCGAGAAACCCAAATCGAAAAATTGCAAAATCTATAAACTGAATTGAAAAGTTAAAAAATTGAAAAATTAAATTGAAACTTCAAAACTCGAAAAAATGAAGGAACAAAAAAATGAAAAATTGACGAAAAAATTCAAGTCAAATAAGCTGCGAGAACGTTATTTACGCCACTGGTTTTTACTTTACAGAGGTTACCAGAAAACAAAAATCGCAAAAAAAGGAAAGTTTTGAGTTTTGTTGAAATAACCTTCGACCAATTTTTTTAAATATAAAAACTATTTTTGAAATTAATGTAGACCACAACTCGAAAAAATCCGCAGTGTAAAAAAACGTCGCCAAGCATATTTTCTTGTTTACTAATGATCTTGGGTCGCTGTTGTCATTCAGAAAGTCCAACTCGCCGGAAAAATAGCCGGAAAAACAGCACAAAACACGAAAAATTCCATCGGTTTTTCTCGTTCCAAAAATAAATGCCCCCGGCGCCGCAGCAACCAAAACCCACCTTCTTTTCGTAGAAACATTCCCGCATACGCCTCGCACTCAAAAGTACATTTTCCAATTTTACACGTTATTTGCTTTTATATTGGCCAAATTGATAATAACAACAGTTAATATATTATATTTGGAGCTCCACTCAGTGTCGAATGTAATATCTCCGCTTCGATATTTCATTTCATCCGTGAGTGAATGGAGAAATGCAAAAAATATTGAATAAAATTTTTTTTGCTTGTATGGATGCTCGTAAATATCGCCTCAAGATTGAGAACGGTTTTATTATTAACGCTGCGAAGATTCCCCGGTTTTATTGGTTTACACCGATTTGGTGAAAATTCGCAGCGCGCTGAAATGATTCAGGAACTCCCGAGCACGTCCAACTTTCGAATTTTAAAAGTTTTTTTTTGTAAAATCGCTAGTTGTCGGGCGATATGACGTTAAAACCGAGCCGACCCTTCAGTTCCTGCAATCTTGCAGGAATAAATGTTGCATGAAATGACACGAATGTCGCTAGAGGCAGACCGCGGACGTGGAATTTCGTTCCATTGTCGCAGATACAATGTCAAGACATTGTCCCCCTGACATTGTTGTCTTGACAGCTGCACCCTACGTTCGTGAAGTCGTTGGCCAATTTCTGATTTACATTTGTCACGTGAAAGCTAGTTAAACTAAGTATATAATAATTAGAGAGCGGATTTCTAGGTTTAATGCTTTTTGTGAAAAATATGCTTATTTAATGCTTTTTTCGACGAATATGAGTTTTAATGCATATTTTGTTCAAATGCCGGCCTTGTCGAGATGACAAATACTTGTTAGTTAGCCGTATCGTGTCGTATGCATTTTACCTGGACTTGACCATTGAAGTACACTTACTCAAGACCCTTTCTGTGAATAGGTTCCGGTCGTTTGGGTAATAAAATTTTATTATAGGATTGGAAAAATACTCCATAGATTTTATGACTTTAAATTTTTATTTCCGTTGATAATGAATTAAAGCTTTTAACCAGACGTTCTTTTTCGGCATTTTGCGGCAAGACCGTTGAAGATTTTCTAGGAAAAAGGATTATTGTACCCAACTACCTACCTTAAAATTTTTCTAATGGAAACTTTTAAGTAAATGAACCGTTTATTTCACAACCATCAGTCTATCGCATCTGTCGTAGTACAGTGTTATACGTGGTTCTCCCTTGTTACATGTTGACTTCTTTTTGGTAATATTACTAATATTTTAAAAGAATGCCGAAAGTAAAATCGACGCCGGATGAGTGGATAAGGGATTTTCCAGAATTAAAATTACAAAACAACAAAATGTTCTGCAGAGCTTGTGTGAAAACCGTAAGCCCACTTTTTTTTTATCTATTTTCCTTTGTTAATCCTGTATATGTACGTTGTTTTAGATTCAAAGTGATAAAAAATATAACGTGACGCATCATGTCAGAACAACTCTTCATGTAGAAAGGAAGAAAATGTTTGAAGTTTCTAAAATTAAACAGCAGACCATACATGAATCTGTTGCATCTACTTCCACAAAAGATGAGCAGTTTTCAGTTTAATTTCGATTTATGTAAAATGATGATCCAGTCCAATATACCTTTAAAAAAATTGGAGAAAGGCCCTCTTCAAGAATTCCTTGAAAAACACTGCAATCGACATATTCCGGTTGAAAGTACTCTCCGAAAAAATTATGTAGGCCCAGTGTTTCAGCAAGTTTACGACGAAATTAAACATCGCATTGGAGATAATTATTTATGGTTCGCTGTCGATGAAACATCCGATAGTTGTGGAAGATACGTGGCAAGTTTAATTGTTGGAATCTTAAATGAAAATTTCCCTAGTCGAGGGTATGTAGTAAGTTTGAAAATGTTAGATAAAACAAATGGCAATACGATTACCAGATTTGTAAATGACAGTCTTACGTCACTATTTTTGCCAATAAAATTTTATTGATGATCTCGGATGCAGCTCGTTATATGTTGAAAGCAGGGAATAATCTAAAAATATTGTACCCTAATTTAATTCACTCTACTTGCATTGCCCACGGTTTAAACAGAATGGCTGAAGGAATACGTTTGCAGTTTCCTACTGTTAATAAATTAGTGGCAAATGGTAAAAAGATTTTTGTTAAAGCCCCACTAAGAGTGCAACATTTTAAGGAAAAATTTCCAAACTTACCATTGCCCCCAGAGCCGATTATAACGAGGTGGGGAACATGGTTACAGACCACATTTTATTATGACAAATATATCAAAGAATTTGAGGAAGTAGTTACGGAGTTTAGCGAAGATTCTTCTCAATCGATTAAAGATTGCATAAATATTTTGGAAAACAAAGATTTGCGACAAGATCTAGCTTTTCTAAGAAGCAATTATCAATTCGTATGTGAGGTAATAGAAAAGTTAGAAAAACCCAACATGTTGTTGGTAGATGCCATAAACTTAGTGAAAGAATTTAAACAACAAGCAAACGCAGTAAGGGGTGATATTGGTACTAGAGTATCTCAAAAACTTGACGAAGTGTTAAATAAAAATGCAGGTTTCGGTGTTCTTTGTGGAAAATTTGGAGTTAGATTCAACATTAGTTGCAAAATTCAAATTCGTCCCAACGAGTGTGTATGTTGAATGCACATTCTCCAATTTTAAACACATTTTAAATGATCGGCGAAAAAATTTTACACTGGACAACTTGGAACATATTACAATCATAAATTGTTTTAAAGAAAACTGAAATACGTGTGTCAAATATAAAGTCTAGGATTATTGTAATAATATTTTATCCAAAGTTCTAAGAAGTGCTCTTTGATTTGTAATATGATTATGTTTTTAAAGCTGCTTAAAATAAAACTTTTTTAATGAAAGTGTTATGCTTATTTGCTTAAAAAAATTTTTTTATTCAAAATGTTGTGCTTATTTAAGCGCTTATTCTTAATTTTTTTGTGCTTATAAATCCGCTCTCTAATAATAATATTATAAAGTTTGGTTGTAAAAGACAATTTCTTCGGAGCAACTCGAGACGTTTCAGCGCCCCGACGTCGCTCCGCTTGACAGCTGCAAGCCTTAAATTGTTAAAGGGACATTTCCGACGATCATAGGGCGAGTTGACCAGCGGAATCACGAAGGGACCGTTAAAAGATCATTCCTCTTCAATGTCACGCAGAAATTGGAATTTGTACCAATTTGAGGGGCGGCTTCAAACTCAAACTAGCTCGATTTTTCTAACAAGGAGTCGAAGCTCTTCACTTTTTCGGACGCGCATTCGTAAACAGGAATTCCATGTTTCGGGGATGAAATTCTGCGGAGAATATAAAAGAATTTCGTTTGCTGACATTAGGTGCAAGTTTTTTCCTCAAGATCATCTTATTTGGTCAAAGTAAAGTATTTTATTGGATTCTTTTACAAGGAACGTTGCGTATCAGCTTTCGCCATTATTTTCCTTGGATGTTTCTTTTATTCCGGGGAAATATGTTTGCCCTAAAATATTATTTCGTGTGTCGGGTGGAACAGCGGTATTTATTTAATTTAGCGAGTTATAGCGAAAACGAACCGCCCTGACCGCGGTTCCACGTTTCTTCCGAAAATTAAAACGCGACATTTTAAAGGGTAACACGCGAAGCCGCCATTCGACGCACACTTGTCGACAATGTCATTAGAAAGTTTAAGTGGCGTGACGCTTGTGCCAACATATGAAAATTAGCTGTGGAAATTGATTTCCCCGACTTTTTGTATGCCAGTCAACTTGTCGTTAAAATTGGCGTCCTTCGTAAAAAATAGCTCCCAGTTTTGTTAATTTTTGCGTTCCGTGCCGCGTATTTGCCAGATTTTTATATTTCATCTCTGTGTGTACATCTCCCAAATGATATTTCGCCACATCACGTAAAAGAAACTTTTTCATACTGTTTACCCATCCCCAACTCAAACAAGCCGTCAGCAAATACCGTCCGAAATTAGCCCTCGCTCCCCTCGAATCACATAATTTTTCAAAGTAGCTCGATGCGCGTTTAATTACTACATGATTGAGATTTACAATTTTAATTTAGATCGTTGATGTGGCGAGATTCCCTAAACTCCAGCCGATAAATCTCCCCGGCATCCATAAATCCGCAAACAAGTGTTCTTAATCTGTTGTGCATTTCTACAAGGTGATGTATGGTATGAGCAGAAGTTATAATCCGGCAAGCAATGGGGAACCGACACGAAGAAATTAAATTCGCCCAAGTCGTTTGCAACTGATGGTGTGCGGCGTCGCATTACCCTGAGTGAGAGTTATACAACACGATGCACTTTTTTCAGCTTGCATCGTAAAAGTTTGACGTTGTGGCGGTTTATTTTCTTGTGTTTTACTAACGCGGAACGACTTCCAGGGACCTAATTACGAAATGCGGTATGTGTGGGAACGGACGACTTTATTTAATGTGGATCTCCGCGCTCGAGGCGGATTTAATTTGCGAAAGTTTTGTCTGGGCGAAAAAGTCGACGACACACTATATTTCGCATATTACGAGCCATATGCGTTTTAATCGCTAAAAGATGACGCTCGAAAACCGAGATTGAGTCTCACAGCGAACAAAAATACTGTGATAACCTAAACATCCCGCCTTAAACTGACATGTGTGTTTTGAATGTGATCGTCTAACAAAATGGAACCCTACATTGTGTTTTGAATCCTTAGTGCAGATGGCACGACCGCCAGCTCGACAAGGAACCGCGCACTCCGTTTCCCCCACGTATTATTGTGTTATTTAACCTCAGTTCCATTTAAATGTTCAATTGCTAAAACTCTGACATTAAATTACAACTGAACAACTGTATGGAAGCATTAATCTGATGTGAAGTGACACTTGTCCAGACAAAAATTACGTGAGGTTAGAAACTGCAGAGCATAAAAATTTATTGAAAATTGAATGAGGTAAAAAATTTCAAAGCTAACAAAATTACATGAGTTTAGTATTTAATGTCCATTCGAGTTATTGGTTAATTTTTAAAAGTGAAGTCATTCAGCTGCATTGTGGGTTATCATTTGCATTCACCCAAACAAAAAATGCGTCAAAAATATGTCTCCCAGAAATGTGGACAATCCTGTGGTGCTGTGGAAATAATGGTCCAAATCAAAGGAATAAAATTCACGTCCCACTTGAGCCACAATGTTATTAATTTGTTCAACAAGATTTTACAGTTCAAACATGTGCTCGGTTTGAAAAATACTCTTTCAACTTGGCCGCTGCCGGAACAAAGAGTTTACCTGACGTTAAATTATGCCACACTTTATCAATGATTCAAATAAGAATTTACATTATGTTGAATTATGCTACACTTTATCAACGGTTCAAACAAAGAGTTTACCTTATGTTAAATGATGCCTTGATCCAATTCATTGGCTACTTAAAACCATTAGCTTTGAGAGTTTATATCGTGGACTATCCTTAGCTTACCCCAAACAAAACACAAAATGTACCAGGCATTGCGAGGAAAACTCCTCGGTTGAAGTTAGCGAAGAAATGAGGCCGGCAGTGACTTCTGCGCCCTGCAATCTACAAGAAAAAGTATTTAGTCAAATTTCGAAAATCGTCGAAAATGGATCGAAATTTGCTAGTACTTGCCAAATAACCTACCCTCTACGAAAATAAAAGGCGAGTGGGCCAGGGTAGCATTTGCCAAAATAAGACTCATTTTGGCAAATAACCTACCCTTCTAAGAAAAGGTACTAGTACCGCTCACCCACCCTTTATTTATTAGAAGAGTGGGTCATATGCCAAAATCAGTCTTATTTTAACAAGTACTACCCCCGCCCACCCACCCTTATTTTCTTAGAGGATATGTCATTTGCAAAAATCAATCTCATACTTGCCAAGATAAGACTGATTTTGGCAGATGATCTATTCTTTATTTTCTTAGAAGTGTAAGTCATTGACCAAAATGAGTGTTATTTTGGCAAATGCTAGCCCCACTCACCCGTCCGTTGTATTCTTAGAGAGTAGATCATTTGTCAAAATCAGTCTTATCGTAGCGAGTAGTACTAAATTTTCCAGTTTTTCGATTTTTCAACTTTCGAATTTTTCAATTTCTCGCTTTTTAAATTTTCAATTTTTTGATATGTTTTTAGATTTTTTATTTCTCTGGGCAACTGAAAAAAACTTTCGATTTTTGAATATTAGGATTTGCCAGTTTTCGATTTCTTAATTATTTGATTTTTAAAAATATCGAGAAAACAGATGTTTATTTTTTAAAATTTTCGATTTTTGATTGTTTGTCACCTAGTTTTTGGAAGAGAGTAAAAATTAATTCTGATCAGCGATTGCCATGTTTGTTTAGATTTATTCAATTTTTGGATTTTTAGATTTTTCAAAATTTCGGTTTGAATAAATTTGTTCTTTTAGCTAAAAAATCGAAAAATGACAAATCGTGAAAAGGAAAAATTTTAACTTGAGAACTTGAAAAGTTAAAATCAAAAAAGTCCAAAATTGTAAATTTAAAACTTGAAAAAAGATTGGAATTAAAAACTGCAAAATGACAAACAAAATATCAAAAAAATCTAAAAAATAAAAAAAATGAAAACTGGAATTTTAAATTCGATTTTATAAGACTGTTTTTTTTTCAATTTTTCGATATTTCAGTTTTTGATTTTCCGATTGGACAGTTGTACAATTTTCCGATTTCTCATTTATCCAATTCTACAATTTGTCATTTTTTGATTTTTTAGTTTTTTTATTTTTAGCAAGTACTAGCCCCACCCACCCAGCCGTTAATTTCTTAGAAGAATAAGTCATTTGCCAAAATCAGTCTCATCTTGACAAGTACTAGCCCCGCCCACCCACCCTTTATTTGCTTAGAAGAATAGGTCATCTGCCAAAATCAGCCTTATCTTGACAAGTACTAGCCCCGCCCACCCACCCTTATTCTTAGAGGATATGTCATTTGCAAAAATTCGGTCTCATATTTGCCAAGATAATATTGATTTTGGCAGATGACCTAGGCTTCTAAGAAAATAAAGGGCGGGTGGGCGGGGCTAGTACATTTTCTTAGAACAGTAGGTCATGTGTCAAAATAAGTGTTATTTTGGCAAATACAAGCCTGGCCCATCCGCCTTTTATTTTCTTAGAGGGTAGGTTATTTGGCAAGTGCTAGCCCCACCCACCCGTCCTTTGTATTCTTAGAGAGTAGATCATTTGCCAAAATCAGTTTTCTCGTAGCGAGTAGTACTAAATTTTCCAGTTTTTCGATTTTTCAACTTTCGAATTTTTCAATTTCTCACTTTTTAAATTTTCAATCTTTTGATCGGTCTTTCGATTTTTGATTTCTCCGGGCAACTGAAAAAAACTTTCGATTTTAGAATTTAGGCAGTTTTCCGATTTCTTAATTATTTGATTTTTAAAGATATCGAGAAAATAGATGTTTATTTTTTTTAATTTTCGATTTTTGATTTTTTGTCACCGAGTTTTTGGAAGGGAGTAAAAAGTAATTTTGTTACTAATTTATTCAATTTTTGGATTTTTCAATTTTTCAAAATTTCGGTTTGAATAAATTTGTTCTTTTAGTTAAAAAATCGAAAAATGACAAATCGTGAAAAGGAGCAATTTGAACTTGAGAACTTGAAAAATTAAAAATCAAAAATTCCAAAACTGTAAAGTTAAAACTTGAAAAATCAAAAGATTGGAATTAAAAACTGCAAAATGTCAAACAAATTACCAAATGAAATATTCGAAAGTTGAAAAATCTAAAAAATAAAAAAAAATGAAAACTGGAATTTCAAATTCGATTTTATAAGATTTGTTCTTTTCTTCAATTTTCGATATTTCAGTTTTTGATTTTCCGATTAAACAGTTGTATGTACAATTTTCCGATTTCTCATTTATCCAATTTTTCAATTTGTCATTTTTTGAGTTTTAAGTTTTTTTATTTTTAGCAAGTAGTAGCCCCACCCACCCAGCCTTTATTTTCTTAGAAGAATAAGTCATTTGCCAAAATCAGTCTCATCTTGACAAGTACTAGCCCCGCCCACTCACCCTTTATTTTCTTAAAAGAATGGGTCATCTGCCAAAATCAGCCTTCTCTAGACAAGTATTAGCCCCGCCCACCCACCCTTATTTTCTTAGAGGATATGTCATTTGCAAAAATCAATCTCATACTTGCCAAGATAAGACTGATTTTTGGCAAATGCTAGCCCCACCCACCCGTCCTTTGTATTCTTAGAGAGTAGATCATTTGCCAAAATCAGTCTTATCGTAGCGAGTAGTACTAAATTGGCCAGTTTTTCGATTTTTCAACTTTCGAAGTTTTCAATTTCTCGCTTTTTAAATTTTCAATTTTTTGATCTGTTTTTTCGATTTTTGATTTCTCTGGGCAACTGAAAAAACCTTCGATTTTTGAATTTTAGAATTTTGGTAGTTTTCCGATTTCTTAAATATTTGATTTTTAAAAATATCGAGACTATAGATGTTTATTTTTTTTAATTTTCGATTTTTGATTTTTTGTCACCGAGTTTTTGGAAGGGAGTAAAAAGTAATTTTGATCACCGATTGCCATGTTTACCGCGACTTTAAACATCTGAAATTTTTTTTCTAATTTATTCAATTTTTGGATTTTTCGATTTTTCAAAATTTCGGTTTGAATAAATTTGTTCTTTTAGTTAAAAAATACAAATCATGATAAGGAAAAAAAACTGATTTTTTTATTTTTCAGTTTTTCGTTTCCTCCATTTCAAGTCCTGATTTTTATTGTTCATTTTCCCAATATTTTAATTTCATTTTCTCGATTTTATATCACAATTTCTCGTTATTTCATTTACTTTAAGTTTTCAATGTTTCTTTCGATTTTCCAATTTTTCATTTCTTTCATTTTTCAAGTTCTTGATTTCCAATTTGTAGATTTTTCATTTTACTTTTTCGGTTTTTCATTTTTGATTTTTCAATTGCAGAATTTGGCAATTTTTACGTTTTTTTATTCGATAAGTTGAAAAAAAGGAAAATTGAAAAATCGAAAAACAAAAACTCGGAAAAATTAAAACTTGAAATTTTGGAAAACTTAAATTCGAGCAAATTATAGAAGAAAATACAGAATTGAATCAAAAAATGGAAAACTCAAAAATTGTAAAATTGAAGAAATAAAAAGTTGAAAAATCGAAAAATCGAAAAAGTGGAAAGTCGAAAAATTGCAAATCAAAATTTGAAAAAACGATAAACAGAAAACTTGAGAAACTGAAAAATCTAAAATTGAAAAAATCGAGAAATTGAAAACCGAAAAATTTGAAAAATTAAAAATCAAAAAATTCCAAAATTGTAAAGTTAAAACTTGAAAAAAGATTGGAATTAAAAACTGCAAAACGTCAAACAAATTATCAACTGAAATATTCGAAAGTTGAAAAATCTAAAAATAAAAAAAAACGAAAACTGGAATTTCAATTTCGATTTATAACATTGTTTTTTTTTTCAACTTTTTGATATTTCAGTTTTTGATTTTCCGATTAGACAGTTGTACAATTTTCCGATTTCTCATTTATCCAATTTTCCAATTTGTCATTTTTTGATTTTTAACTTTTTTTATTTTTAGCAAGTACTAGCCCCACCCACCCAGTCTTTATTTTCTTAGAAGGAATAAGTCATCTGCCAAAATCAGTCTTATCTTGGCAAGTACTAGCCCCGCCCACCCACCCTTTATTTTCTTAGAAGAATTGGTCATCTGCCAAAGTCAGCCTTATCTTGACAAGTACTAGCCCCGCCCACCCACCCTTATTTTCTTAGAGGATATGTCATTTGCAAAAAATCAGTCTCATACTTGCCAAGGTAAGATTGATTTTGGCAGATCACCTAGTCTTCTAAAAAAATAAAGGGTGGGAGGGCGGGGCTAGTACCTCGCAATTTTTCTATCCGGTTTCTTATTTTCCTTATTTGTTCAATTATTCGATAATAAATATTTCGATTTTATCATTTTCAGTCTTCTCAATTATAATTTTTTCAATGTTCCGTTTTCAAATTTTCGGTTTTTGACTTTCTTTATTTTTACAATCTTTCGATTTTTCAATTTTCCGCTTTTATAATTTTTTGTTTATACAATTTCAGTTTTTTCAATGCTTCGATATGAAATTTTTCTGTTTTTCAATTTTCCAACTTTTGAATTTTTCAGTTTTTTGATTTTGTAATGTTTGGATTTTATAAGTTTTTGTTTTTTTCATTTTAATTATTTCAAAACTGAAATTTCAAATTCGATTTTATAAGATTGTTTTTTTTTTTCATTTTTTCGATATTTCAGTTTTTGATTTTCCGATTAAACAGTTGTACAATTTTCCGATTTCTCCTTTATCCAATTTTCCAATTTGTCATTTTTTGATTTTTAAGTTTTTTTTATTTTTAGCAAGTACTAGCCCCCCCGCCCAGCCTTTATTTTCTTAGAAGGAATAAGTCATCTGCCAAAATCAGTCTTATCTTGGCAAGTACTAGCCCCGCCCACCCACCCTTTATTTTCTTAGAAGAATGGGTCATCTGCCAAAATCAGCCTTATCTTGACAAGTACTAGCCCCGCCCACCCACCCTTATTTTCTTAGAGGATATGTCATTTGCAAAAAATCAGTCTCATACTTCCCAAGGTAAGATTGATTTTGGCAGATCACGCAGTCTTCTAAAAAAATAACGGGTGGGAGAGCGGGGCTAGCACCTTGCAATTTTTCGATCCGGTTTCTTATTTTCCTTATTTGTTCAATTATTCGATTTTAAATATTTCGATTTTATCATTTTTAGTCTTTTCAATTATAATTTTTTCAATGTTCCGTTTTCAAATTTTCGTTTCGGTTTTTGACTTTCGTTTATTTTTACAATTTTTCGATTTTTCAATGTTCCGCTTTTATAATTTTTTGTTTATACAATTTCAGTTTTTTCAATACTTTGATATGAAATTTTTCTGTTTTTCAATTTTCCAACTTTTGAAATTTTCAGTTTTTTGATTTTGTAATGTTTCGACTTTATAAGTTTTTGTTTTTTCCATTTTAATTATTTCAGAACTGGAATTTCAAATTCGATTTTATAAGATTGTTTTTTTTTTTACAATTTTTCTATATTTCAGTTTTTGATTTTCCGATTAAACAGTTGTACAATTTTCCGATTTCTCCTTTATCCAATTTTCCAATTTGTCATTTTTTGATTTTTAAGTTTTTATATTTTTAGCAAGTACTAGCCCCACCCACCCAGTCTTTATTTTCTTAGAAGCAATAAGTCATCTGCCAAAATCAGTCTTATCTTGGCAAGTACTAGCCCCGCCCACCCTCCCTTTATTTTCTTAGAAGAATGGGTCATCTGCCAAAATCATCCTCATCTTGACAAGTACTAGCCCCGCCCACCCACCCTTATTCTCTTAGAGGATATGGCATTTGCAAAAAATCAGTCTCATACTTGCCAAGATAAGATTGATTTTGGCAGATGACCTAGTCTTCTAAAAAAATAAAGGGTGGGTGGGCGGGGCTAGTACCTTTTCTTAGAAGAGAAGGTCATTTCTCAAAAATCTTATTTTGGACTGCCCCACCCGCCTTTTATTTTTTTAGAGGGTAGGTTATTTGGCAAGTACTACCATAGTGTAAAATTTCATTTTTGAAAAAGTTGTCTGAAAATTCTGAAAAAATTCTGAGACATATATATCCCGACGTGCTGATTCCAAAAATATAGCATGTTTATGGTAACGGAGTAATATTTTCGGAAAATTCGGTGTGAAATTCGAATTTTTTTGAAATTTTTGAAAATTGTGATATTTCATTGGACGATTCTGGAAATCCGGTTTAAGTTATAATAATAATAATAATAATAATTTATTGTACTCAACAGAGATTAATCTCCAATTACAGAATACAAAACAAAAGTAAATAGTAGTCTATCTTACAAATAAATAATTAAATACAACGTATGCCTGCAAAATATATCTAAACATCAAGAAAAAAATAGAACAGTAAGGATAGCTCATTATAAAAAAGAGTAGAACAAAATTCTGACGCTCTGTAATTATGTGTTATGCTGTAAATGTATGGATTTCGATTGAAAAAACTTCCTTACCGCTACACCCTTGGGCCAAAAAGATGCAGCCAGAATATCATTTTGATATACAAAATCGATAGTAAGTTTGAAAGAACTATATAACTCAGGAAATTTAGAGTCCAATTTAATAAGCTTAAAGTCAGGAAGACGTTTATTTTTCAGCACTTCTTCATGGGATTTTAACTTAAATTTAATATAATCAGTAATCTTGTTCACATCAACATTAGGGTTTACTCTTGTAATATGTATATGACTGCTTTTTTTTCTGGTGACAGCTACGAAATCATGATCACTCGATGACAAATCTGACGAACCTGAACTAGAAGCTATATCTGCTGAGCCAATAATTAACTTACTTACTTTCGGCCGACGTTTTAAAGTATCAGCTGTTACCTCCTTCTCAGAAGGATTTTTACCATTGTCTGAAGAATTATTTAGATCAACTTCATTACATAAATTCGTATTAGGATAAATAATAGTGTTCCGTATTTCAGGTTCACTTTTGTTTACCACTTTTCTTGCTTCCACACCATTCACGTTTTTATTCATAATCTTACTCGAAAAAGCGTCCATTGATGATAAACTACAATCAGTGGAGCCTCCCAAGTTGTTCGAACTTTTTATCAAAATGTCTATCATCTCACTTTGCGTTTTTACACGATCCCTTAGCTCCTTTATAATTTCGTCTTTTTGTTTAATAATATAATTGAAAACAGCAATATCAACCTTTTTCTCAGGACCACTCATTTGTTCCATTGCTTCAAAAAACTCAGAATCTTCGCACACAACAGGAGGCATTTTCACTTTATCACAGCAAACTAAAGACTTACTGTCCAAAATTTTTACATAAGATACACCCTTGGCACAACTAAGGTGGTACACATTATCACACGATATACATTTTAATGCACTGACAACTTTTGATTTACATTTTCTGCAGATTTGTGCAGACGTACCGGACTGACTACTACTATTGGCATCCATCTTGGCTAAGTTATCGAAGATATGAAGGCAAAAGTGAGTTCTGCGGCCCAAAATCTACATGGAACCATTTAGTTAAATTTCAAAAATCGTCGAGAATGGATGGAAATTTGCATAAGAGGGGTAATACAAACACATAATGGGAAATTTCATTTTTGAAAAAGTCGTCTAAAAATTCTGTTTAAATTCAGAGATGTAGATCTATTATCCATTGTTGATTAAGAATGCTTTATTTCTGTTTAATAAAATTAAGGTTTATTTCTTGAAATTTGTTTTCAGCAGTGCACGAAGTTGTTATTCAATTCAGCTTTTTGGGAAATTCGCTGATCCGAACAAATCGCTAATCCGAACACACCTTTTCCCAATTAATTCTGATTATCGAGGTACTGTATTAATAATCTTGTATGAGGAAATAAGAAGTGTTGTAACGTAACACTTAAGTATAAGCATCCCGAAACCTTATTCACAATTAGACAAACAAAATCAAAAGAGTCCTGACTAAGTAAATTTCATGAAAAATCCTGCAAGTTCTTATCTAAACAAATTCCTGGTCATTAAATTGTGTCAGAACTAGTTAACGATTAAACTCCCAACATCAACTGTGAATTTACATCAACAAAACAAATTTACACACGTGTTAGCGTAGGACGAAAATTCGCCTATTTCCGGTAAAAAAAACACAAGAATTAGCTACGCGTGTTGGGAAAACTGTGCCGTCGTCGTCGTTATTTTTTTTTCCGCGCGAAATTTTAATTCAAATTCGGTCACCACTATATTATACATCAAACTGCAACTTTTTTCATACTATTGTGTCGATTATTATGTTAGAAACTGGAGGATCGCTCTGCTAGTAGAAAGCTATGCGTAATTTTTTGTGAGCTGATCGATTTTAAGACCAGTTCGTGTCCTTAGACGTCTTCACAAAATCCTGCAAAGCGTTTTTTTTCAGTTTTATAGGAGCCTATTAATTGATTAGATTTTTGTAAATTCGGCTGTCGCCGTCTGTCAAGTCGGCGTCGAGTGACTTATTGACAAGAGGTCGTAAAAAGCCGCCGCCGAGCGTTTCCTTCTCAATTATCCTTCAGCCACTTAACAGATCGCAACCGCTCCGAACTTACCTGAAAATCGAGCTCTCGAGGAGTCTCAAACTTGGCGAAGTTGACAACATTCCAGCGCTCGGCGTCGCATTAACTGCAACTTAAGTATATTACGCAAGATAACACACCAACAATATCTCAGGAATGATTGTTCGTGGATTTACATATTCCGAGAAATTACGGCGGGAGTAATTGCCGGAAGCGGCAAGACTGCGTAGACGCCCTCCGCGACGAAATTAACATCCGTCTTCGAGAAAAATGGAAACATTCAATAATTGTTCCGTCTCGAGTTTCGCCGGCTCGGATTATCGAGACGAGCAATAAAACAACTATTCGTAAATTCGGCGGCGAACTTTGCAAAACATCTCCTTTTTCTCCGTCCTTCGCGTTGTTATGTATTATTAAAGAAAATCTCTCGCAGGATCGGCTTTTTGCGGATGTGACCTCCGTTTCTTGCAAATAATAAAAGCCGAATCGAAATATCGGCGCGGTTGTTAGAGTTAAATCGATGAAGGATTATTACCGAATTTCCATTGTGCGCCGGCCGTTTTTAATAATCTTCTTTTGTTCTAATTTTTGCTTTTGTCTGAGAATTATTTTCGGGCTAATGAAGTTCCGTGTTAGGAGAAAATATTTCACGCAGATTCTATCTGGCGCTGTTTTATGCCTATTGCTACGTTTCAAAAAAGTTGATTTATTTCAATACGGTCCGTAAAGAAATAACGGCTTTCGTATTCGTGAGCCTTAATTGAGCGCTGCGTTTTAGGTTGCCGTTATGTTTCGCGTTATTAAGCGCGATTTATTGGACAAAAACAAGCGCATTTGCATTGTGGGGGGGCTGGAATGCACGTATGCAATGTATTGGCGTCTTAGCGAAAAATCTATGAATAATCCAGGAGGTGCACGATCGCTTACGTGGAAATATTTTTATGTGGGGTTTTTGCAACTTCTGAGGAAATTTCCATAGAATTAATCCGCACATGCACGAATTTAACCCATTTAATTCTGCGTAAAAATGGTGGAGGCGCCGGGATAACAGTAAAAATTAGTTTGACAACCTCTATAAATTAAAAACACACTGACTTAAATTTTTTGGTTACTCAATTTTTCTTTTTCTTCAGTTTTCGAAGTGCAGTTTTTTGAGTTTTTAAGTCTAAATTTTTCCATTTTTAGATTTTCCAATTTTTTAATTTGAGTTTCTCACGTTTTTAAGTTTCCAATTTGCAATTTTTTGTTCCGATTTTTTATTTGTTCAATTATTCGATTTTATCATTTTTTGTCTTTTCAATTTTAATTTTTTCAATGTTTTGGTTCTTGATTTTTCAGATTTTGCAATTTCTCGATTTAACATTTTTCAAGTTTTCAATTTTTATATTCTTTGATTTTTCATCTCAAATTTTCGATTTACAATTTTTCAATTCGGTTTTTGACTTTCTATATTTTTACAATTTTTCGATTTTTCAATGTTCCGCTTTTATAATTTTTTATTTTACAATTTTAGTTTTTCCAGTTTTTCAGTTTTCCAACTTTTGAATTTTTGAATTTTTATTTTTTCATTTATTCGATTTATCTCTTCAATTTAATTTTTTTTTCAGTTTTTCGTTTCTTCAATTTTCCGATTTGCGACTCTTCAATTTTCCCTTTTTTTTATTTCTCCAATTTTTTGATTTTGCAATTTTACGATTTAAAATTCCCCGAGTTTTGAATTTTAAATTTTTCCATTTGTCGATTTTTTAATTTTTCATTTCATCAGATTTTCGATTCGCCATTTTTCGTTGCGGTTTATATTTCCTTTATTTGTACAATTTTTATCGATTTTTCAATGTCAGAATTTTGTATTTACATTTTTTAAAGTTTTCAGAATTTCGATTTTCCAACTTTTGGATGTTTCAGTTTTTAGATTTTGCAAATTTTCGATTTTTATTTTTCATTTCGGATTTTCACTTTCTTTATTTTTTCAATTTTTCAGTTTTTCACTGTTCTGAATTAATTTACAATTCTCCTTTTTTCAATGCGAAAATTTTCCATTTTTGAATTTTTCGATTTTTTTCAATTTTAAATATTTCAGTTTCTCAAGTTTTCAGTTTATCGTTTCTTCAAATTTTGATTTGCAATTTTTCGACTTTCCACTTTTTCGATTTTTCAACTTTTTGTTTCTTCAATTTTACAATTTTTGAGTTTCCCATTTTTTGATTCAATTCTGTATTTTGTTTTATAATTTACTCGAATTTAAGTTTTCCAAAATTTCGTTTTTTCAATTTTCCAATTGTTCGCAAAATTCTGCAACTGAAAAATCAAAAATGAAAAACCGAAAAAGCATAAAATGAAAAATCTTTGAAAAAACTAAAAATTGGAATTCAAGAACTTGAAACATGAAAGAAACGAAAATTCGAAAAAAGCATTGAAAACAAAGGAAATGAAATAACGAAAAATTGTGATATAAAATCGAGAAAGTGAAATTAAAAAATTGGGAAAATGAAACATAAAAATCAAGGACCTGAAAAATTGACGAAATGAAAAACTTGATTTGCGACTTTTCAATGTTTATTTTTTTTTTGTTTCCTCAATTTTTTCATTTTACAATTTTTGGATTTAAAATTTCTGATTTTTCAATTTTTCGGCTCTTCCCGTTTTTTTTCTTTCGGTTTTTATTTCCTTTGTTTTAAATTATTTATCGATTTTTCAATGTTCGGATTTTATTTTTTTTTCAATTTCAAAATATTCAATTTTTTGATTTGCGATTTTTCAATTTTTCATTTTTTTTGTTTCTTCAAAATTACGATATGTTACTCTTCGATTGTATATTTTAAAATTTTACAAAATTTCCAAATTTTGGATGTTTCAATTTTAAGATTTTTCAAATTTTCGATCTGCTATTTTTCGTTTCGGCTTTTCAATTTTTCAATTTTTTCAATTTTAGATTTTTCAGCTTCTAATTCTTCAGTTTTTCGTTTCTTCAATTTTTCGACATTCCACTTTTTCGGTTTTTCAACTTTTCATTTCTTCAATTTTTCGATTTGCAGTTTTTCGTTTAGGATTTTATTTGCTTTATTTTTTTAATTTTTTGGTTTTTGAATGTCCTGATTTTATAATTTTCTTTTTTTTTTCATTGTGAAATTTTTCAATTTTTGGATTTTTCAATATTTAGATTTGCAGTTTTTCTGTTTTTCATTTTATATATGTAATAATAATGATAATTTTCGAAGTTTTTCATGTTTTCGTTACGTTTTTAGAATTATTTCATTTTTCAATTATACGATTTTCAATTTTTGATTTGTAAGTTTTTCGATTTTTCGATTTTTCAACTTTTTATTTCTTCAATTCTACAGTTTTTGAGTTTTTCATTTTTTGATTCAATTTTGTATTTCTTTTTTAAGTTACTCGATTTCAAGTTTTCCAATATTTCGACTTTTCAATTTTTTCCGATTTTTAGTTTTTCGTTTTTTCAATTTTCAAATTTTTCAACTTTTGGAATTAAAAAAAACGGAAAAATTGCAAAATTCTGCAATTGAAAAATGAAAAATGAAAAATCGAAAAAGTATAAAATGAAAAAACTTTGAAAAAACAAAAAATTGGAAATCAAGAACTTGAATATCATGAAAGAAACGAAAAACGGAAAAATCGAAAAAATCATTGAAAACATAAAGAAATAAAATATCAAAAATTGTTATATAAAATCGAGAAAATGAAATTAAAAAATTGGGAAAATGAAAATAAAAATCAAGGACTTGAAAAATTGAGGAAACGAAAAACTAAAAAATCGAAAAATTTTTTTCGATTCTTCAATTTTTCGATTTGCGACTTTCCAATTTTATTTTTTTTTGTTTCTTCAATTTTATCATTCTACAATTTTTGGATTTAAAATTTCTCAAGTTTTCAATTTTTAATTTTTCAATTTTTCGGCTCTTCCCATTTTTTTCTTTCTGTTTTTATTCCTTTATTTTAAAAATATTTATCGAATTTTCAATGTTCGGATTTTATAATTTTTTGTTTTTTCAATTTCAATTTTTTCAATTTTTTGATTTGCGATTTTTCAATTTTTCATTTTTTTTTGTTTCTTCAAAATTACGATATGTTCGAGTTTATATTTTTAAATTTTACAGAATTTCCAACTTTTCGATGGTTCAATTTTAAGATTTTTCAAATTTTCGATCTGCTATTTTTCGTTTCGGGTTTTCGCTTTCTTCTCCTTTTTTCAATATGAAAATTTTCGATTTTTGGATTTTTCAATCTGCAACTTTTAGGTTTTCAATTTTTCAATTTTTTCAATTTTAGATTTTTCATTTTGCAATTTTTCGGTTTTTTCAATTTAAATATGTAATAATTATAATTTTTGGATTTTTTACTTTTTAATTACGTTTTTGGAATTCTTTCAATTTTCAATTATTGGATCCTAAAAACTTCTTCATTTATATGATTTCCAATTTTCGATTTTTAAGTTTTCCGTTTTTATTTTTTCAAATTCTCGATCTCTCAATATCCACAGTTTTCGACTCATTAATTTTTTCGATTTTTAAGTTTTTCGGTCTTTTTGCTTTTTCAACTTTACAATTTTGACGATATTATAATTATTCGATTTTAGAATTTTTGAATTTGCCATTTTTTGATTCAATTCTGTATTTTCTTCTTTTTACTCGAATCTAAGTTTTTCAAAATTTCGATTTTTTCAATTTTTCCGAGTTTTTGTTTTTCGCTTTTTCAATTTTCCAATTTTCAATTTTTCCAATAAAAAAAATTAAAATCGCACAAAAAAAAAATAAAAAAAAAAAAGAAAAATTGAAAAATCTGAAGTGGGAAACAAATTGAAAATGAAAAAACGAAAAATAAAAATGAAAGAAACATTGAAAAATTGAAATGCAAATGCAAATAACGAAAAATTGGAAAGAAACGAAAAATTAAATTCAAAAAAATTGGAAAATAAAAAAAAAAATAAACGAAAAATTGGATATAAAATCGAGAAAATCGAAATAAAAATTTGCGAAATTAAAATAAAACAAGTATTTTTTAAGATTTGATAAACAAAATGGAAAAATGAAATTCAATTTTCGATTTTGAACTTTCAAATTTTTTTTTTTTTCTTCGTTTTTTTTCTTTTTTAAAATTTTGGATTTTAAAATTTCTAAAGTTTTTCATTTTTGATTTTTTCAAATTTTTTCGGCTTTTCCATTTTTTTCTTTCGTTTTTATTTCCTTTGTTTATAATTATTTATTATGGAATTTTTCAATTTCGGATTTTATTTTTTTTTTTTCAATTCAAAATTTTAATTTTTTGATTGCATTTTCAATTTTCATTTTTTTTGTTTCTTCAAATACGATGTTATCTTCAAGTTTATATTTTTAATTTTTCGATTTCCATTTTGGATGTTTCAATTTTAAGATTTTTCAAGTTTTCAATCAGCAAAAAATTTAATTTTAGAATTTTCAGTTTCTAATTGATCAGTTTTTCGTTTCTTCAATACTGATTTGCAATTTTTCGACTTTCCACTTTTTTGATTTTTCAATTTTTCGATTTGCAGTTTTTCGTTACGGTTTTTATTTGCTTTATTTTTCAACTTTTTGGTTTATGAAAGTCCTGATTTTATAATTTTCCTTTTTTTCAATGCGAAATTTTTCAATTTTTGGATTTTTCAATTTTTCGATTTGCAATTTTTCTGTTTCTCATTTTAAATATGTAATAATAATGATAATTTTCAAAAATTTTCACTTTTTCATTACGTTTTTAGAATTCTTTCATTTTTCAATTAAACGATTTTCAATTTTCGATTTTTAAGTTTTTCGATCTTTTTGGTTTTTCAACTTTACAATTTTGACGATTTCATCATTTTTCAATTTTACAATTTTTGAGTTTTCCATCTTTTGAATCGGTTTTTCAATTTTCCAATTTTTCAACTTATCGAATAAAAAAAACGAAGAACTGCAAAATTCTGCAATTGAAAAATCAAAAAATCAAAAAACTTTGAAAAATCTAAAAACTGAAAATCAAGAACTTGAATCACTCATTTTAGACAAAAATGTAAAACTAACTTCACCCAGCTCCGTTTTTAAACTTCATTGGCTCATTTTATTTCCGTTTCGTTTAAAACATTCAAAGTGGAAAATAGAAAAATAAACGAGTCAAAGATATCCTTTTTATTTAAATTTTGGAATTTAACGAGAAATCGATAACTTTTTCGAAGTTGTGTCAGTCATTCAGTGTTCCCTTGAAACGTGTGCTCTTGCACGTACATTTTGTCCAACTTTTGTGATAAAAAATTCTTTTCTGAAGCGCCTCTTGACATTAAAAAGTTCATCATTATGGACAAGTTTTAAGAGGTGGTGAATGTCACTGCCAATGTCGAGCCTCTTGTCCTACATCTACTCCTCCCATTAATTAAAACTTTTAAAATTTAGCCAAAATCATCGCAAACTAGTTCGTCTATTCATCTCTACCACATCCGGCCGAAAGCCGGCGATTTGCCTGAATGCTGCTCCATCCCCATCGGCCGTGATAGTTTGTTTAACTTTGTCAGACTAATTAGACAAATAACATACAAATGTGTATGCCATTTGATTCAATCAGCATAATTAACTTACCTCCACTGAAGGGAATAAAATAGAAGCATTGCTAATGTAATTACAACACAAACAGTTGAGTTGAACTCGCAATAATTATATTTCGCCCATGCATCCCATCGTCGAACCGGATTATCCAACCAGCGTTCCCTCTAGTAAAAAGCCAAAACCGCCCGACCGCCGGTGTAAAACATTAGACGTGTCTGGCTTATAAATCAATCCGCCGTTCCGGGCCAACATTAATTACGATCATTAAACCGTAATAGATCATAAATTTTAAGATCTTTCGTCGGTTTCACGTGTCCTGCGTCGCCGAAGAAATTTATACACCGCGCGAGAGGCATATTAATTTCGAATGGATGTTTTCATTTAGCCGGCGTTTAATATTTATATCCTGTCTTGATGAATTCGGGCGAAATTTCAAAGCGAACTTAACGTCTTAACTGACACACCCTTGCCGCCGTTTTTAAAATTTTATTATTAGTATGCAAGGTGAGCGGGAAGGTGTTTAGCGGAAGCGCCCGGATTATACCCAGGTCGCGGCGCGGAAAACTGGTCCAGAACTCGACGATTTTCCGATGGGTTTAAGGCGGATTTGGCGCGCGCCGGGTTAACGGCGGTACGGATTTTTAAATTTCGGGGGTGTGCCGGGAAAGGGACCAACGCGCGATCTGATTTGCTTTAATAACACATTTTGGGGTTTTTCTGGTAATTTGTTTTTATTTTTGATTGGTTTCTGCGAAAACTTAGAATTTGACTACCTATAAAAATAGGTCTCCCGTTTCCGTCTGTCTGTCTGTTTATCTGTCTGCTATCTGTTTGCATGTATATTAGGATTATCATGTAGTTGGTAAAATGTAAACCAAAAGTTGCCTAATCATCCCCACCAACAATTTGATGACGTCATCTCCACATTTTACAATACCAAATTTGTTTTTATTTTTACTTGTGGTGTACAAATCGGTGTTCAGTTTTCACACTAGATATCCAAATTTTTGAAAAACAAATTTTTCATAGTTTTAAATTTTTTCGGTTTCTCAATTTTGAATTTTTCGTTTTCTCAATTTTTCTACGAAGTATTTAATTTTTATTTTTCCTTTCCCCAATTTTTTAATTTCATTTTTTTAAGTTTTCAATGTTTCTTTAGATTTTATAATTTTTCATTTATTCAATTCCTCAAATTTTCAATTTTGTAATTTTCGGATTTCCCCAATATCTGATTTTCCGAGTTTTTTAATTTTCAATATTTCCGTTTTGCAATATTTCGTTTTTTCGATTTTAGATTTTCGATTTTTAAGTTCCCCAATTTTCATTAAAAATAAAATTGGCTAAATCAAATATTATAATTTTGCCAAAAATCTGAATTTATTTACCCCCGACCAATTTTTTAATATGACAATTTTTCGTTTTTTTCCTTTTTCTTTGATTTTACAATTTTTTGATATCATAATTTTTCGATCTTCTATTTTTTTAATTTTCCGATTTTTTCGTTTTTCAACGTTGCGGTTTTATCATTTTTCGTTTTTTCAATTTTAATTTTTTTAATCTTTCAATTTCTCATCTTCCAAATTTTTCAGTTTCTCGTTTCTTCAGTTTTTCGATGTGCAATTTTTCGATATTAAAATTTTTCGTTTTTCAATTTTTAAGTTTCTCAATTTTTCATGTTTCGATTTTCTAATTTTTCAGTTCCTATATTCTCTAATTTTTTAATTTTTCCATTTTGCAATTTTTGGATTTCCACAATATACGAGTTTCCGAGTTTTTAATTTTCAATATTTCTATTTTACGTTATTTCGTTTTTTCGGCTTTACACATTTTCGATTTTTACGTTTCCCAATTTTCATTAAAAATTAAATTGGCAAAGTCACATATAATTTTTCGAAAAATCTGAATTTGGTTACCTCCCACTAATTTTTTGATATCACAATTTTTCGTTTTTCCATTTTAACATTTATTCGGTTTTTTCAATTTTCAACATTTCGGTTTCATAATTTAAATTTTTTTAATCTTTGAATTTCTGAACTTCCAAATTTTTCAGTTCCTCGTTTCTCCAATTTTTCGATGTGCACTTTTTCATTTTTCGATTTTCTAATCTTTCAATTCCTCCATTTTCTAATTTTTTAATTTCTCAATTTTGCAATGTTTGGATTTCCCCAATATTCGATTTTCCAAGTTTCTCAATTTTTCATTTTACGATTTTTCAATTTTTCGTTTCCTCAAATTCTCAAGTCCTTGATTTTCATTTTTCATTTTCCCGATTTTTTTTTTTACGTCGCAATTTTTCGTTTAATTCATTTCCTTTAAGTTTTCAATGTTTCTTTAGATTTTATAATTTTTCATTTATTCCATTCCTCAAATTTTTAATTTTTGATTTTTCGATCTCCATTTTAAAAATTTTTAATTTCTCAATTTTACAATTTTTGGATTTCCTCAATATCCGATTTTTCGAGTTTTTTTTTGTTTTCAATATTTCCATTTTACAATATTTCGTTTTATCGATTTTAGAGATTTTCGATTTTTATGTTTCCCAATTTTCATTAAGAATAAAATTGGCAAAATCAAATATAATTTTTCCAAAAATCTGAATTTATTTACCTTCGACCAATGTTTTAATATCACAATTTGTTTTGTTTTTTCCTTTTTCTTTGATTGTCAGTTTTTTGATATCACAATTTTCCGTTGTTCCATTTTTTATTTTTCCGATTTTTCATCATTTTTCGTTTTCTCAATTTTTGGATATGCAAGTTTTCGATATCAAAATTTTTCATTTTTCAGTTTTTCGGTGACTCATTTTTCATTTTTCGATTTTCTAATTTTTCAATTCCACCATTTTCTAATTTTTTAATTTCACCATTTTGCAATTATTATTGGATTTCCCCAATATCCGATTTTCCGAATTTTTTAATTTTCAATATTTCCATTTTACAATTATTTCGTTTTTTTTTCGGTTTTACACATTTTCGATTTATAAGTTTCCCAGTTTTCATTAAAAATTAAATTGGCAAAGTCAAATATAATTTTTCGAAAAATCTGAATTTGGTTACCTCCCACTAATTTTTTAATATAACAATTTTTCATTTTTCCATTTTATTACTTATTCGTTTTTTTTTCGTTTTTCAACGTTTCGGTTTCATAATTTTTCGTTTTTTCAATTTTAATTTTTTTAATCTTTGAATTTCTGAACTTCCAAATTTTCCAGTTTCTCGTTTCTCCAATTTTTCGATGTGCACTATTTCATTTTTCGATTTTCTAATCTTTAAATTCCTCCATTTTCTAATTTTTTAATTTCTCAATTTTGCAATTTTTGGATTTCTCCAATATTCGATTTTCCAAGTTTCTCAATTTTTCATTTTACGATTTTTCAATTTTTCGTTTCCTCAAATTCTCAAGTCCTTGATTTTCATTTTTCATTTTTCCCGATTTTTTTTTCATTTTCTCCGTTGTACGCCTCAATTTTTCGTTTAATTCATTTCCTTTAAGTTTTCAAAGTTTCTTTAGATTTTATAATTTTTCGTTTAATCACTTCCTCAAATTTTTAATTTTTGATTTTTCGATCTCCATTTTAAAAATTTTTAATTCCTCAATTTTACAATTTTTGGATTTCCTCAATATCCGATTTTTCGAGTTTTTTTTGTTTTCAATATTTCCAATTTACAATATTTCGTTTTTTCGATTTTAGACATTTTCGATTTTTATGCTTCTCAATTTTCATTAAAAATAAAAATGGCAAAATCAAACATAATTTTTCCAAAAATCTGAATTTATTTACCTTCGACCAATGTTTTAATATCACAATTTTTCGTTTTTCGTTTTTCTTTGATTGTCAGATTTTTGATATCACAATTTTTCGTTCTTCCATTTTTTTAATTTTCCGATTTTTTCGTTTTCATCATTTTTCGTTTTTTCAATTTTTCGATGTGCAAGTTTTCGATATCAAAATTTTTCATTTTTCAGTTTTTCAGTTTCTCAATTTTGCATTTTTCGATTTTCTAATTTTTCAATTCCCCCATTTTCTAATTTTTTAATCTCACCATTTTGCAATTTTTGGATTTCCCCAATATCCGATTTTCCAAATTTTTTAATTTTCAATATTTCCATTTTACAATTAATTCGTTTTTTCGGTTTTACATATTTTCGATTTATAAGTTTCCCAGTTTTCATTAAAAATTAAATTGGCAAAGTCAAATATAATTTTTCGAAAAATCTGAATTATGGTTACCTCCCATTAATTTTTTGATATCACAATTTTTCGTTTTTGCATTTTATACTTTTTCAGTTTCTCGTTTCTCCAATTTTTCCATGTGCAGTTTTTCATTTTTCGATTTTCTAATCTTTCAATTCCTCCATTTTCTAATATTTTAATTTCTCCATTTTGCAAGTTTTGGATTTCCTCAATATTCGATTTTCCAAGTTTCTCAATTTTTCATTTTCGATTTTTCAGTTTTTTCGTTTCCTCAAATTCTCAAGTCCTTGATTTTTATTTTTGATTTTCCCGATTTTTATTTTTCATTTTCCCGATTTTTTAATTTCATTTTTTCGATTTTACATCACAATTTTTCGTTATTTCATTCCCTTTAAGTTTTCAATGTTTCTTTAAATTTTATAATTGTTCATTTATTCAATTCCTCAAATTTTTTAATTTTGATTTTTCAATCTCCATTTTAAAAATTTTTAATTTCTCAATTTTGCAATTTTTGGATTTCCCCAATATCCGATTTTCCGAGTTTTCTTATTTTCAATATTTCCATTTTACAATATTTCGTTTTTTCGATTTTAGACATTTTCGATTTTTATGTATCCCAATTTTGATTAAAAATAAAATTGACACAATCAAATGTAATTTTTTGAAAAATCTGAATTTGTTTACCTCTGACGAATTTTTTGAAATGACAATTTTTCATTTTTCCTTTTTCTTCGATTTTAGAATTTTTTGATATCACAATTTTTCGTTTTTTAATTTTTTTAATTTTTCAGTTTTTTCGGTTTTTCATTTTTCAACTTTTGGGTTTCATCATTTTTCGTTTTTTCAATTTTATTTCTTCAATTTTTCAATTTCTCAATTCCAAATTTTTCAGTCTCTCGTTTCTTCAATTGGGCTAGTTGCATCTGCTTGCCGCTACACTTGGTCGTGGGTTCGATTCCGCATGCTCTGGGTGTAACGTGTATGTCCGTTCCTGTAATGGGCCTCGCTGCCTGTTGGGGGACGTAATGAATAAAATAAAAATAAAAAAATTTTTTCGATGTGCAATTTTTCAATATTAAAATTTTTCATTTTCGACTTTCAATTTCTCAGTTTTTGATTTTTCGATATTTCAATTTTTCGTTTCCCCAATTTTTCAAGTCCTCGATTTTTATTTTCATTTTCGGATTTTTTAATTTCATTTTCTCGATATTACATCACAATTTTTCGTTATTTCATTTCCTTTAAGTTTCAATGTTTCTTTCGATTTTTCAATTTTTCATTTCTTTCATTTTTCTTTTCAATTTTTCATTTCTTTGATTTTCAATTTTTAGAATTTTCAAAGTTTTTTCATTTTATACTTTTTCGGTTTTTCATTTTTGATTTTTCAATTGCAGAATTTTGCAATTTTTCCGTTTTTTTTTAGTCGATAAGTTGAAAAATTGGAAAATTGAGAAACCAAAAAACAAAAAATCGGAAAAAATTTGAAAAATCGAAATATTGAAAATCGAATAAATGAAAAAGTTTTTAGGATCCAATAATTGAAAAATGAAAGAATTCTAAAAACCTAATTAAAAAGTAAAAAATTTCGAAAATTATAATTATTATTACACATTTAAAATGAAAAAAAAACTGAAATTAAAAAATTGAAAAATCCGAATATTGAAAAATTTCACTTTGAAAAAAGGAAGATTATAAAATCAGCACATTGAAAAATCGAATAATTGAAAAATAAAGCAAATAAAAAACGAAACGAAAAACCGCAAATCAAAATTGAAGAAACGAAAAACTGAAAATTGAGAAACTGAAAAATCTAAAATTGAAAAAATCAAAAAAACTGCGAACTAAAAATCCAGATATTGAAAAACTTAAAATCGAGTAACGTAAAGAAGAAAATGCAAATCGAATAAAAAAATGGAAAACTCAAAAATTGTAAAATCGAAAAATTATCAAAAAATTGAAAAAATAAAAATGGATAAATTAAAAATCGAATTGAAAATTATATAAATGAAAAAGTTTTTAGGATCTAATAATTGAAAAATTTAATTAATTCTAAAAATCGTAATTAAAAATGAAAACATTTCAAAAATTATAATTATTATTACACATTCAAAATGAAAAACAAAAAAACCCAAATTAAAAAATTGAAAAATCCGAAAACTGAAAAATTTCACTTTGACAAAAAGGAAAATTATGAAACCAGAACATTGAAAAATCGAAAATTGAAAAAAGAAAGCAAATAAAAAACCGAAACGAAAAACCGCAAATCAAAAATTGAAGAAACGAAAAACTGAAAAATTGAGAAACTGAAAAATCTAAAAATTAAAAAAATCGAAAAATTGAAAACACGAAAAAATGCAAATTGAAAAACTCAAAAATTGAGAATTAAAAAATCAGAACAATGAAAAAAAAAAAAATTGAAAAAATAAAGAAAGTGAAAAAAACGTAAACAAAAAAAAATTAAAAAATTGCAACTGAAACAATTGAAAAATTTAAAATTGAAAAGACAAAAAAATTATAAAACCGAACATTGAAAAATCGATAAAAAATTCTAAAAAAAGTGGAATTAAAATCGAAACGCCTGAAATGTTATCAATCCTTCAGATTTTTGGAAAATTTCTAGTTCGAAACAAATCGCTAATCGAAAACATTTTCCCAAGTAATTCAGATTATCGAAGTCAACTAACTGTATTGAATAAGTTTAATAATTACTAAAACTACATTTATTACCATGCGTCACTGTTCTTGAATCTTTTTCTTCCAGCTGCCAGTACTTGTTAGTAAAGTTGAGTTCACAAAAACCTTCTTTTTCCTTTAATTTTGCTAGAATTATTAAAACTCGCTTGAAAATTTGTAGCGAACTAGAGCACAAATAAAACACCACTCAGTCAGATTTCGTTGTTCGAAACAGTTTGTTTTTTTGGTTTCCAGACTGAATTGAAACTTTAAAACTGGACCGATATTGCATATTCGGCCCAGTCAATCCCTCGTTCTTGCGATTTCCCCATATTGGCATGCGCATTTTTATGAAACTCTGTCGCAAATAACGGTGACTAAACATTTTTAAAAAACGAAATTCTGTCAACCGTTTCGCCAAAGGCGCTTTTAATTGGTCCAGTAAAGTGCTTAAAAAATGTTGTATGTATCGAAAATTTCGATATTTGTTCCGGGCATAATTTTAAAAGGAAACGCTTGTTATATGGATCGCGATTAATTGACTGTCTCTATTCTATTTTACAAAACTGATTTAGTCAACAGAAATGCAAGTTAATTGTGTTATTATCGTTGGACGGAAAAGGGAGATTGCGATTAGGTTGATTAAAATTTTTCAAATGACTTGCATAACGAGACAAGTCGTTATTTTGTTGTCAAACCGAACGAGAAATAATGGTCGATTTGAAAACAGTTAGATTTTATCAATGCATTACTTACCTATGAAAAATGGCATCGGTAAATTCCTCCACTTTTTTCATTAATACTAATCACAATTGGTGATTAATGACTCCTCCGAGTGTTGATTTTGTGAATGGCGTCAAGTTTAATTTCGGCCTGACATCGACTTCGGTAAAAATGACTTGTATAATTAGCCCGTCTTGAAAATTCACCCTCACAAGAAGAAAAACAAATTACGTTGTATATTTAATTAGGAAGTTTATAAGGCAAGTGCAAAATCATGAAAGTTAGACAACGAATCATAAATTTTAATTAACATTAAATTTTATCAGAGATTTTATTCAGCTAGCTGCGATAAAGTCGCGATGGGAAAAAGTAATTTAAATGTTACGTGTAGGTGGTTAAGTAAAATAAGAATCTAATATAAAAGCCACAGCTGAGCGAGTTAGGAATTCATATTCGCTTTGAAGGAGTCATCTCGTCGCCACGTATGAAAGGCGCCCTACTTGTATCGGATTGGGGCATAAAATTGGGAAAATCACCCTTTTTTCTTAAATTTAATCACGGAAAGATCCCCCGAGATGTGTTCGAGGTCTTTGAAAAAGGCTCCGCGGAACTGAGTTAACTAGGAGTCGCAGTTATTACGGGAGACGACGGGGGACGGGGACGCCCCGCTGCAACTTTACGGGTTCAATTCTACGAGGAGAGATAGGAAAATACGTACGACTGAGACGCCCGAACACTGGCAATGCCGCTCCATGGGGAAGACGCTCATTATCTAGCGGTTTTCTAAGATGACGTCATCGGATCTCTGGAGAGCATTAATGAATAAATTTTAATAAACCCGTACAAAACAACTAGATGCATGAAATTCCGTTGTTAAATAACTTAGCATTAAATTTAATAGTTTAATAACTAATTTTACGTCACTCAAAACTTGCAGATACGATAAACTATTCATTTCGGATAATTGAGTCGGAATTTTATTAAACGTATCGAGAATTGTTATTCGACATGGATTTCTACTTTCCGTGCGCTGAAATAGCATTCTAATAGGTTCATTCTAACCGTTTTTCCTTTTGGGAAAATCGTTGGACATAAAAGTGTAATTTTTACGAATATTTAAAGGAAGATCGATACAACTACTTCGGTTTCTTAATTTTCGGGGAATCCTCTATAAGATTTCAGATTATTATTTTCCCCAGAATTAGCCCTAAGACCGCATCTTTCCCTGAGACAAAAACGACTTTGAAAAATTCTTATTTCAAGTTTATTTAAAAATGTCCTCAAGAAATTAATTATTGATATTTTTTATTGATCAACAGTGAGCTCAATTACTCCGTTCCTCAGTCAATTAGATATTTTAATCTATAAAATGACTTTTTACTGGAAATAAATTCTAGAAGTCGAATTTACAGAAAGATCTCTTTAACTAATTTTGAATCTGATCGACAAATGATCAAAATTATACTTTTGAAATTGTTTAATCGTAAATTCGAACACTTGACAAAATAAATTCAATCTGATATCTTACAGATAAATACTTAGCCAATGAATTCAAAAGTGAATGGGTGGAATTAGTTTTGAACCTGTTTTTATTAGATTCCACTGATCTAAATATAAAATCACTTTTTCATCCAATAAAATAAGCCAATGAAATTCAAAAGTGGAAGTGGGTGGGACTAGTTTACCTTTTTTGTTTAGATTTCACATTGACTACAATATAAATCCATTTTCCGTCCAATAAAAAGAAGAAGAAAATGGGTGGGTGGGCGGGGCCACTTTGAAGTTTTTTTCATAATTCGAACACTTGACAAAATAAAATTCATTACAGTAAATAAAATAAGCCAAGAATTTCAAAATGGAGGTGGGTGGGATTATTTTACATTTTTGCTTAATTCCACTATTTATTAATATAAAATCCACTTTTCGTCCAATAAAATAAGCCAATTTCATATAGAATTCAATAAAGTGAGTGATCCAGAAAAAAACCGGGTGGGTGGGCGGGGCCACTTTGAAGTTTTTTTCACTGTAGATTCAAACTTGAAAAATAAAATTCAATCTTCATCTCACATTAAATAAAATAAGCAATGAAATTCAAAAGGAGTGGGTGGGATTAATTTTCGCGTTTTTGTTTAGATTCTAGTATTTATTGATATAAAATCTTACTTTTCGTCCAATGAAAAGCCAATGAACTTCAAACGTGTAGGTGGGTGGCATTAGTTTTGTCTTTTTCGTTTGGGTTTCACTATTTAGCAATATAAAATCCAGTTTTCGTCCAATAAAATGAGTGATCTAGAAAGAAACCGGGTGGGTGGGCGGGGCCACTTTGACTTTTTTTTATCCTATATTCTAACACTTGACAAAAAAGATCAACTCGCAGTAAATAAAATAAGCCAATGAATTTCAAAAGTGGAGGTGGGTGGGACTAGTTTTACTTTTTTACTTAGATTCCACTATTTATTAATATAAAATCTACTTTTCGTCCAATAAAAAAGCCAATGAAATTCAGACATGGATGTGGGTGGGATCAGTTTTACCTTTTTCGTTTGGAGTTCACTATTTAGCAATATAAAATCCACTTTTCGTGCAATATAAAATGAGTGATATAGAAGAAAATTGGGTGGGTGGGCGGGGCCACTTTGAAGTTTTTTTATTCAATAATCGAACACTTGCTAAAATAAAATTCATCTCACAGTAAATAAAATAAGCAAATGAATTTAAAAAATGGAGGTGGATGGGATTAGTTTTATCTTTTTTGCTTAGATTCCTTATTTATTAATACAAAACCCACTTTTTGTCCAACAAGATAAGCCAATAAATTTCAAAAGTGGAGCTAGGTGGAGTTAGTTTCACCTCTTTTATTTACCTTTCAGTGATTTCCTGTTTAGCAATATAAGATCCACTTTTCCTCTAATAAAATGAGTGATCCAGAAAAAAAACCGGGTGGGTGGGCGGGGCCACTTTGAAGTTTTTTTCACTCGTAGATTCCAACACTTGACAGAATAAAATTCAATCTTCATCTCACATTAAATAAAATAAGCCAATGAAATTCAAAAGTGGAGGTGGGTGGGATTAATTTTGCCGTTTTTGTTTAGATTCCAGTATTTATTGTTATAAAATCTTACTTTTCGTCCAATAAAAAGCCAATGAAATTCAAACGTGTAGGTGGGTGGGAATAGTTTTACCTTTTTCGTTTGGGTTTCACTATTTAGCATTGTAAAATCCAGTTTTCGTCCAATAAAATGAGTGATCTAGAAAGAAACCGGGTGGATGGGCGGGGCCACCTTGACTTTTTTTTATCCTATATTCTAACACTTGACAAAAAAAATCAACTCACAGTAAATAAAGTAACGCAATGAATTTCAAAAGTGGAGATGGGTGGAATTAGTTTTACCTTTTTTTCTTAGATTCCAGTATTTATTAATAACAAAATCCACTTTTGTCCAATAACATAAGCCAATGAAATTCAGACATGAAGGGGGTGGGATTAGTGTTACGTTTTTCGTTTGGGTTTCACTATTAGCAATATATAATCCAGTTTTCGTCCAATAAAATGAGTCATCCAGAAAAAAGCCGGGTGGGTGGGCGGGGCCACTTTGAAGTTTTTTTTCACTAGTAGATTCGAATACTTGATAAAATAAAATTCAATCTTCATCTCACATTAAATAAAATAAGCCAATGAAATTCAAAAGTGGAGATGGGTGGGATTAATTTTCGCGTTTTTGTTTAGATTCCAGTATTTATTGATATAAAATCTTACTTTTCGTCCAATGAAAAGCCAATGAACTTCAAACGTGTAGGTGGGTGGGATTAGTTTTACCTTTTTCGTTTGGGTTTCACTATTTAGCAATGTAAAATCCAGTTTTCGTCCAATAAAATGAGTGATGTAGTAGAAACCCGGGTGGGTGGGCGGGGCCACTTTGAAGTTTTTTTATCCAATAATCGAGCACTTGACAAAATAAAATTCATCTCACAGTAAATAAAATAAGCCAATGAAATTCAATAGTGGAGATGGGTGGATTAATTTTACATTTTTGTTTAGATTCCACTACTTATTAATATAAAATCTACTTTTCGCCCAATAAAAAAGGCAATGAAATTCAAACGTAGAGGTGGGTTGGATTAGTTTTACCTTTTTCGTTTGGAGTTCACTATTTAGCAATATAAAATCCACTTTTCGTCCAATAAAATGAATAATTGAGAAAACCGTGTGGGTGGGCGGGCCCACTTTGAAGTTTCTTTCAATCCTAGATTCGAACTCTTGACAAAATAAAATTCATATCTCAGTAAATAAAATAAGCCAATGAAATTCAATTGTGGAGATGGGTGGGATAAGTTTTAACTTTTTTGTTTAGATACCACTATTTATCTATATAAAATCCACTTTTAGTCCAATAAAATGAGTGATCTAGAAAACTGGGTGGGTGGGCGGGGCCACTTTGAAGTTTCTTTTAATCCTAGATTCGAACAGTCGTCAAAATAAAATTCAATCTTCAATCTTCAATGTACGGTGGGTAAATAAAATAAACCAATGAAATTCAAAAGTGGCTGCGGGTGGGATTAATTTTACTTTTTTGTTTACATTCCACTATTTATCAATATAAAATCCACTATTCGTCCAATAAAATGAATAATCGAGACGAAAACCGGGTGGGTGGGCGGTGCCACTTTGGAGTTTTTTTCAATCGTAAATTCAAACACCTTATTACCCGGAAGAAAAATTTTCGAAATTAAAGCTTGAAAGTTATTTTTTTAAAATCCTAAGAATTGCCATATTTAAAATGGGCGATTCTGGAGAAATGATAAGAATTTTTGAAAATAAATTCTAGAAATTGAAATCTATAGCAACATTTTTTTAAATCAATTTGTGAATGTGACCGAAAAAAGTCGGAAATTTCTGAAAGGATTATAAAAAATTTGAGTTTTCAAAAATTGTACACATCATCTGTAGATTTCGGAAATCTGAACCGAAAAACACACCGGAGCAAAATTTTTCGAAATATTCCAGGACCCTTTTTATTTAATTTTTGAAAAAGTTTGAAAGAATTTTGGCAGCTCCTTATGTTTTACTTTTAAGTGAGTTTAGTAAATTTGAAGGGATAAAGTCAAAATTTATGCTTTATTCAAGAAACAGAACTTGTTTTATTGTCTTTGTTCCAATTAACAACTTACAAAAGCCTCATTGATGTGGACTTACTAATTTTGGAAAAGGGGACTTTGTAAAAAACGGGGCTTCGTCTTGTGGAACATTCAGAATCTGATGAAGACAACACAAGAACAAAGTTTGAACACTGTTGTTATTATAGCTACAAGGTCAGAACAAGGGAAGCTGATGCAAGTCAGTACAAGAAAGTTTCATTTTGCAACAAAGCATTTGTTAGCTTACATGGTATTATCCCTGCAAGACTTTGGCGACTGAGGTTAAGTCCTTGTAGATCAATGAAATCGCCTACGGATGAATCACGACATGATAAGAACAGACCCTTGGAATCACAAAATTTAATCAAAAATCGCAATCTTACAAGCCCAATATCCAAACTACAGTTTCGCTCATTATAAACGAAAAGAAACTTCCTTTCAGGACACCAAATGAAGAAAAGATATTTTCAAAAAAGAAAATAATTTTGGCACGAATCCGTCAGCGATTTTGCCAAGTTTCGTGCGAGCATCGGCCCTCCTTTGTGTGGAAGTTCAAGCGCGTATTTTTCTCGTTGGCGCTAACTTCAAAAACTACTTTAACAAATAAAACGCAGCGTCAGAAGGATCCCCACAATAAATTTGCAGCTATCAGTTTCAATTCCGGCCGAAGTAAAAAGATGAATCGAGTTTAAAACTGTTATTAAATTAGAATGCGTTGTATATCTTTATAAACAAGTTTTATCCACACGGCGAAACTTAAACAAAAGTTTTTATTAAACCCAGATTGAAACATTGGAAGTTTATTCTCTCAACTCGGAGGGATAACCCGGCACTAAATTCACTAAAATTCACTAAACTCAAAACAACCGTTCCTATTATATCGCACAATATTTGTGAACCGGTACGAAATCTGATTTGGTTTTGTTGATAGTGTTAGTTTGAAACTCGATAGTGTTGCTAACAATGTTAGCCAAACGCAGGCCTTAATTACGTTAAGTTTTAGTTTTGAATAAGCGGAGGAACCGGAGCATAGGAAGAGACCCTTCATGCGATCGGCCAAACTTTACAAAGCTTATCGATCAGACAAAACACATAATACGTGCATACGGACCGCCGGGAAGAGTGTACGGGGAATAAAGACAACATGCACGAACGCCGCCGCCGCCGCCGCCGCCGCTTTCGCCGGCACTGCCCCATTTAATGCCAGGATATATCGCGTGTATTAATCTGTAATTACCCTGACACCCTATCGATCACAATTACCGTCGCTGATTTTCGCATCGCCCTGGCGGCGGATACAAGTTTCGCGTTTTGTTCCACGTGTCGACCAATTTCCGCTACGAAAGCTCATTTTTTCCTACAGTGTCACTTTTCTTTCGATGATTAAAATCTTCGCCGATGAACCAAAAGCCCTCCGAACAAATACCGGTCTTTGAGGCGCTTCGTCTAGAAAGGTGGCGCATACATAATTAAAATTAGGTGGCATCTATTGCGAGTGCAGTCGGTGTTCGTCGAAATCCGCCGCGAAAGCCCCAAAGGCTAATTTGCATCGCCACCTTTAACACCTTCGTCTGCGGAAGGACGATTCGATGGAAATGCCCAGAGGCGACCTTCACTTTGTATGCTAATCTTCCGGGGAAAGAAGATAGACACGTAATCATTTTATTGCAAATGAAAAACGTGAACGCCGGCTTCATTTGAATTGAAACTATTTTATCTCTAGTCCTTCTCGCCTGCATTATCCTGTGAATGCAACCGCGAATTAAGAGCGCAGCGTGCTGGATCAAAGCAAATTTAGAGACTCGACTAATAAAAGTAAGTTCGGAGCGGGAAATTGCGATTGCGACAGTGTTCTGTGTTTCATTTCTCGGTAGTTAAAGAGGGGCTAAGAAATTTTTTAACAAAGTAAAAGATTCTTTTTTTTTCAAAAAAGTTATTAATCTGATACCAGGGAAAAATAAGGTTTTGACTTTCAAAATTGTTCAAAGAGGATCCAGTTTATAGAGATTTTTCCGGAAATTACTAACTTTATCAGGATCAAGAATCTGTGTTTATTTTCGCTGCAGCAAATAAAGAAAAAAAGGCGTTTGTATGCCATAAAATTAAAGTTGGTAATATATCAAGATGTTTAAAGAAAGGTATGTGACTTCAGGTAGAAATTAAAATTTTTAAATAAACGCTTTCAATCACACAATTTTTCCAGAATCGTAATTTGAACATGTAATTTGAAACATGAAATCAATTTTTCGATTTTAGAATGAAAAATTCAATTTTTCAAAATTCTCTTTACGAAATTTCGAAATTTTTTTCAACGACCTTCAAAAATTACGTAAAAATTTTCTTCTGTCATTACGATTTCTAAATTTAGCTGTTTCCTCGAAAATTCTTACCATTTTAAATATGACAGTTTTCCGATTTAATAAAAAATTATCTTCGGACACATTTTCAAAAATTTTGCTCCAGAATCAAAAACACGCTATATTCTTCGTCTCAGATTGCCGCATCTATATATCAGATTTTTTGTGGATTTTTAAATAAATTTTGAAGAGACTCAAATTTTGAACAATTTTTACGAATTTCTAACTTTTTTCAACCGCCTTCAACAATTACCTAAAATTTTTTTCTGTAGATCATATAATCTAAGATTACTATTGGCTTCATTTCTTTGAAAATTCTTATTATTTTACCAAAATGGCCTATTTTAAATGACAGTTTTTCGAAATTTTTTCGGCACCTTAAACACGCGATGTTTTTCCCATTCAGATTGCCCAAATCTATATATCAGAATTTTTTATGAATTTTCGGGCAAATTTCCCAGAACTCAATTTTTCAACGAAATTTCCGACTTTTTTTAACCACTTTAAAAATTACCTAACAATTTTTTTTCTGCAAAGTACGATTTCTAAAACTCAGTTTCAGCTTCATTATTCCTAAAATTCTTGCTATTTTTCCAGAATTGCCCATTTCTATATGGCAACTATTAGGATTTTCAAAAATAAAATACAAGGGTCCATCCTCTCAAACTCTTTCAAAAACAAACACCAGAGGTCTCAAAATTTCTTTAAAATTCTTTCAAAAATAAAACACCGATCCAGGGTTTCTTTCAAATCTTTAAAAAATAAAAGATGAGGGGCCCCCGAGATTCTTTCAAACTCTTTCAGAAATAAAACATCAACGATCCACGAGATTTTTTAAAATTCTTTCAAAAAAGCCCTCATGATTCGTTCGTATTAAAAAAAAACACTAAGGCTCCCCAAAATTCTTTTAAACTCTTTTAAAACAAAACACAAGCGGTCTTCGAGATTCTTTCTTTCCAGTTTTTCCAAAATAAAAGACAAGGGTAGTTACCAAGATCCTTTCAAACTTTTTCAAAAGAAAACACCAGGGGTTCTAAGATTTTTCCATTTTCTCAAAAAATTAAACACTAAGGGTCGCTATATTATATTTATATTCTTTAAAAAGAAGACATTAGGGGTGTCTATGATTCTTTCCAACTCCTTTAAAAATAAAATACCCCGGATCCACATGATTTTTTCGAATTCTTTCAAAATTAAATCAGGAGATTCTTTCAAAAACAGAACACCAGAGGTCCTCAAGATTCTTTCTTTTCAATTTTTCCAAAATAAAACACAGGGGGCTACCAAGATCTTTTCAAACTCTTTCAAAAACAAAATACCCCCGATCCTCAAGGTTTTTTCAAATTCTTTCAGAAATAAAACACCAGGGATCAACAAAATTCTCTCACTCCTTCCAAAACAGAACACCAGGGGTTTTCGAGATTCTTTCTTTCCTGTTTTTCTAAAATAAAACACACGGGGTTACCAAGATGCTTTCAAACTTTTTCTTTTAAATCAGGAGTCCTAGAGACTTTTCCAACTTTTTCACAAATAAAACACAAGGGGTCCCAATGATTATTATTTTATATTCTTAAAAAGGGACACTAATGGTCCCCAAGATTCTTTCAAACTCTTTCAAAAACAAAACACTATCCATCCACGAGATTTTTTTCAAATTCTTTCAAACTCTTAGAAAACCAACACCAGGGATCCACGAATTTTTTTCAATTTTTTCAAATTCTTTCAAGAAAGCACAACGAGTTCTCATGGTTCTTCCATATTAAAAAAAGACCCTAGAACCCCCAAGATTTTCCAAAAGTTTTCAAAATTGCGCTTTCCAATGTTTCTAAAATAAACAAAACAAAAGGGGCTACCACGACCCTTTCAAACTCTTTCAAAAACAGAACACCACGGGTTCTAAAGATTTTTTCGTTTTTTTTTTTTCAAATATAAAACACTAGGGGTTTCTATGATAATTTTATATTCTTTAAAAAAGACTTCGGACTGTCCAAGATTCTTTCAAACTCTTTCAAAATTCTTTCTTTCCAACTCCTTCAAAAACAAAACACCAGGAGTCCTAGAGATTTTTTTTATTTTCTTAAAAAATACAACATAAAGGGTCGCTATGATCAGTTTATATTCTTCACAAAAAATATTAGATTAGATTCTTTCAAACTCTTTGAAAAACAGAACACCAGAAGTCCTCGAGCTTTTTTCTTTCCAAATTTTCCAAAATAAAACACAGGAGGCTACCAAGATCTTTTGAAACTCTTTCAAAAACAAAACACAATGGGTCTCTATGATTCTTTTAAATTCTTAAAACAAGCCATTAGCGGTCCCCAAGATTCTTTCAAACTCTTTCAAAAAACACAACAACCCGGATTCACAAGACTTTTTCAAATTCTTTCAAAAATAAAACACGAAGGGCCCCGAAGATTCTTTCAAACTCTTTCAAAAATAAAAGACGCGGAATCTACAAGATTTTTTTAAAGTCTTTCAAAAACAGAACACCAGGGGATCTTAGAATTCTTTTATATTGGGGGTCCTAGAGACTTTTCCAACTTTTTCACAAATAAAACACGAGGGGTCCCAATGATTATTTTATATTCTTAGAAAAGACACTAACGGTCCCCAAGATTCTTTCCAAAACAAAACACCATCAATCCACGAGAATTTTTCAAGTTCCTCAAAAAATAAAGCCCATGAATTTTTCACCTTCAGACAAAATATTTCGAAAATTTTTTCGGCACCTTAAACACGCGATGTTTTTCCATTCAGATTACCCAAATCTATATATCGGAATTTTTTATGGATTTTCGGGCAAATTTTCCAGGAACTCATTTTTTCAACGAAATTTCCGACTTTGTTTAACCACCTTTAAAAATTACCTAACAATTTTTTTTCTGCAAAGTACGATTTCTAAAACTCAGTTTCAGCTTCATTTTTCCTAAAATTCTTACTATTTTTCCAGAATTGCCCATTTTTAATATGGCAACTATTAGGATTTTCAAAAATTTCAAACTCTCAAAAACAAAACACCAGAGGTCTAAAATTTCTTTCAAATTCTTTCAAAAATAAAAACCGATCCACGAGATTTTTCAAATTTAAAAAAAATAAAACATGAGGGGCCCTCGAGGTTCTTTCAGATTCTTTCAGAAATAAAACATCAGGGATCGCAATACTTTTTCAAAAATAATACACAAGGGATCTCCAAAATTCTTTCAAATTATGGCTCCTAGAGACTTTTCCAATTTTTTTCAATCTCCAAAATTCTTTCAAATTATGGCTCCTAGAAACGTTTCCAATTTTTTTCAAAAATAAAACACAAGGAGTCCCTATGATTACTTTATATTCTCTTCTAGTAGGCGTTTCCAACATTTTTTCAAACTTCCTCCAAAACAAAATATCATCGATCCACGAGATTTTTTTCAAATTCTTTCAAAAATAAAACACAACGGATTCCACAGATTATTTCAAACTTTTTTAGAAATAAAACACCAGGAATCGATGAGATCTTTTCAAATTCTTTCAAAAAAACACGAGTCCTCGTGGTTCTTTCATATTAAAAATAAACACTAGAACTCCCCAAGATTCTTTCAAATAAAACACAAGTAGTTACCAAGATCCTTTCAAACTTTTTCAAAAACAAAACACATGGGGATCTCAAGATTTTTCAAAAATAAAACACAAGGGATTCCCAAAATTCTTTCAAAATAAGAGTCCCAGAGCTTTTCCAATTTTTTCAAAATAAAACACAAGGGGTCTCTATGATTATTTTATAATCTTCAATAAAAGACACTAGGCCCCTAAGATTTTTTCAAACTCTTTCAAAAATTCTTTCTTTCCAATGTTTCCAAAATAAAACATAGGGGGTTCTCAAGATCCTTTCAAACTCTTTCAGAAACAAAACACCAGGGGTTCTAGAGATTTTTTCCATTTTCTCATAAAATAAAACACAAAGGGTAGCTAGTATTATTCTATATTCTTTAAAAAGATAAAACTTGGAGTGTTCAAGATTCTTTCCAACTCCTTTAAAAATAAAATTCCCCGGATCCACGAGATTTTTTTCGAATTCTTTCAAAATTAAAACACGAGGGCCCCCAAGATTCTTTCAAACTCTTTCAAAAACGTAACACCAGAGGTCCTCGAGATTCTTTCTTTCCAAGTTTTCCAAAATAAAACACAGGGGGCTACCAAGATCTTTTCAAACTCTTTCAAAAACAAAATACCCCGATCTACAAGATTTTTTCAAATTCTTTTAAAAATAAAACACAAGGGGTTACAAGATCCTTTCAAACTTTTTGAAAAACAAAACACCAGGGGACCACAAGATTTTTTCAAAAATAAAAGACACTAATGGTCCCCAAGATTCTTTCAAACTCTTAGAAAACAAACACCAAGGATCCACAAACTTTTTTCAATTTCTTCAAATTCTTTCAAAAAAGCACAACCAGTTTACATGATTCTTCCATATTAAAAAAAGACCATAGAGCTTCCCCAAGATTCTTCCAAAATTTTTCAAAATTCCCTTTTTCCAATGTTTCTAAAATAAAACACAAGAAGAGCCTTTCAAACTCTTTCAAAAACGGAACACCAGATGTCTTCGAGATTCTTTCTTTCTAATTTTTCCAAAATAAAGCACAGGGGGCTGTCAGGATCTTTTCAAACTCTTTCTAAAACAAAATACCCCGATCTACAAGATTTTTTTAAATTCTTTTAAAAATAAAACACAAGGGGTTACAAGATTTTTCATTTTTTCCAAAAATAAAACACAAGGGCTTCCTATGATTTTTTATATTTTTGTAAAAGAAGACACTAGGGGTTTCCAACATTCTTTCAAACTCTTTGAAAAACAAAACACCATCAATCCACGAGAATTTTTCGGATTATAATGTTCCGAGGATTTGAGGATTATGCTACTTTGACGATCTGAGAATTAAGGTGTTGTGAGAATCTGAAGTTTATGTTGTAAAGTTTAGAGGATTATAGTGTTTTGAGGATTTGAGGATTATGGTGTTCTGAGGATTTGAGGATTGTGGTGTTCTGAGGATCTGAGGATTATGGTGTTCTGAGCATTCGCGTGTTATGGTGTTATGACGATTTGAGGATTTGATGATCTGAGGATTATGGTTTTTTGAGGATTTGAGGATTATGATGTTCTGAGGCTTTACGGCTTATGGTGTTTTGGAGATTGAAGGATTATGGTATTTTGAGAATTTGTGGATAATAGTGTTCTGGGAATTTGAGGATTATGCTGTTTTGAGGATTTGAGAATTAGGGTGCCGTGAAGATCTGAAGTTTATCTTGTTTAAAGGTTTTAAGGATTATAGTGTTTTGAGGATTTCAGGATTATGGTGTTTTGAGGATTTGAGGATTATGGTGTTCTGCGGATTATGGTGTTCTGAGGATATGTGGATTATGGTCTTTTAAGGATATCAGGATTATGGTGTTCTTAGGGTTTAAGGCTTATGGTGTTTTGAAGATTAGAGAATTATGGTGTTTTGGGGATTTGAGGATTATGGTATTTTGAGAATTTGAGGATTATAGTATTCTGAGGATTTGAGAATTTAAGAATTACGGTGTTGTGAGGATCTGAGCTTTATGTTGTTTTAATGTTTTGAGTATGATAGTGTTTTGAGGATTTGAGGTTTATGGTGTTCTGAGGATTATGGTGTTCTGAGCATTTGCGTGTAATGGTGTTATGACGATTTGAGGATTATGATGGTCAGAGGATTTAATGCTTATGGTATTTTGAAGATTAGAGGATTATGGTGTTTTGAGGATTTGAGGATTGATGTTCTGAGGATTTGAGGATTATGGCATTTTGAGAATTTTGGAAATAGGGTGTTGTGGGGATCTGAGGTTTATGTTGTTTTAAGATTTCGAGGATTATAGTGTTTTGAGGATTTGAGGATTATGTTGTTCTAAGCATATGCGTGTTATGGGGTTCTGACTATTTGAGGATTATGATGACCTAACGGTTTGAGGATTATGATGATCTGACGATTTGAGGATTATGGTGGTCTGCCATTTGCATGTAATAGTGATCTGACAATTTGAAGATTATGATGATCTGACAATCTGAGGATTATGATGTTTTAAGGATTTGAGGATTATTGTGTTCTGAGGATTTGAGAATAATGTTCTGATGGATTGAGAATTATGTGTTCTTGTGGATTTGGTGATTATGGTGTTCTGAGGATTTGAGGATTATAGTATTCTGAGGATTTGAGGATTATGGTGTTCTGAGGGTTTGAGTGTTATGGTGTTCTGATGATTTGAAAATTGTAATGACCTGAGGAATTGAGGATAATTTTTGTTTTATTAATTTACCAATTAAATAACTTCTTTATGTCGAAATCAACAAAAATTCATTCAAGTAATTTTCTGAAGTTTTCATGAATATGGTCAAAAATTTCCGAAATACTGAAATATTGAGGTTTCGAAAAAGTTGGCCAAAAATTTACAAAAAAAAAATACGTGACATCAAGATTTTCGAAAAATTCTCTGAAAATGGATTTTTTAAATACCTCGAAAATTGTATTTTTTATTTTATCGATTATTCAACCATTGTTTTGTTGGAATTTTTGAAAAAACGAAGCCGATTATAACTTCTGTCGGTCTAAATCAAGAAAAAACTTTCTTTAAGCAGTTTTAGGTTTTCGAAAAATGGTCGAAAATTTTTAAAATACTGAGCTTTCGAAAAAATAGACGAAAAATCAAACAAAAATTCTGGGAAATGGAGCTGAATGATTCGAAAAACATAACTTGTTGATAGTCCCAAACTAGAATTTTCGAAAAATCAGCCAAAAATGGGATTTTTAAAATATCTGGAAGAAACATTGAAATTTTCGGAGAAATGAAGCCGAAAATAACTTCTGTAGGTCGAAATCAACAACAAAGTCCCTTCAGGGAATTTTCGAAGGTGTTCGAAAATACTTACGTAGTCGAAAATTTCTGAAATGCTGAAATTGTTTAAAATCTTAAAAATTGCGATATTTTATATTAACGATTATGAAAAAATAGGTCTCTGAGGAACTGAGAACGAAAATAACTTCTATAGGTCGAAATCAAAAATGGTCAAAAATTTTCGAAATACTGAAATATTAAGATCTCAGAAAAGTTGTCTAAAAATCCACAGAAAATTCTATAAATAAAGATGATGGATGGTTCCAAACAAAGATTTTCGAAAAATTCTGTCGATTTTAAAATATGTATCTCTAAAATTGTAATTTTTTAATTCATCGATTCTGAAAAAGTTCCAATTTTCGAAGCAATGAAGTTGAAAATAACTTCTGCAGCTCGAATCCTGCGTTCAGGTAGATTTCGAAAGTGCTCGAAAAACAAGTTCTTCAAAAAATAAAGTACAATGGGTCCCCATGAACTTTTCAAAAAATCTCGACGATTGTTTCACATATAAAAAAATTGGTCGAAAGTTCGAACCATTTTCTAGTTGAGTTTTTACATAACGCAAATTTGTGATGACGTCAACATTTTTGCAAGGACACGTATATGAAATTGGATTGGTGCAGTGTAGTACTTGCTAAGATAAGACTAATTATGGCAGATTACATACCCCCTAAAAAAATATAGGGCGGGTGGGCGGAGCTAGTATTTGTTAAAATAAGACTAATTCTGTTAAATGACTGAACAATATTAAGAGTAATCGCTGGAATGAAAAATAGGTGGGTGGGCGGGGCTATTTCTTGCTTATAAAAGATTCTGCAGGAAAAAGTTAAACTTAGCTCCGCCCAACCACGCGTTCTCTCATTTTTCTTGTACAGAAATAGGAAATAAATGTTATAGTAAATAAGTAGTATAACAAAAAATAAAATATGCGATTAACGCTTTTTTTAACAATTTACGTTAGTTCTCATTCTCATGAAAGATGGATCTCAATTGAAGAGAAATAAAATCGTTAGAATGAGAACACCGTGTGTGGGCGGGGCTAATACCTGCTAAGATTAGATTGATTTTGGTAAATGACATATTCTCTTAAAAAAAGAAGGGTGGGTGGGCGGGGCTAAAACTTCCAAACATAGGACTGAACTGAAAGAGTAGTCACTAGAACGAAACCAAATTGCAAAATATTGTTTTATAATTTTGATTTTTTTTTCCAAAATTTAGACGTCTCGGGTAAAAACTTAACACGGAGTCATAAACTACATATGTAGGGCTACATATTATTTTATACAATTTAAAACCCTTTTAGTATATACAATTTTGAAGTGACGTCATCACATTATTGATGAGGATGATTAGACAAATTTTTTTTGACGTTTTATATGATATTCATAATGTAAATACTAAACTTGACAACAATCGACACCGTACTTTCGGAGATTAGCTGTCTAATAAAGATCTGGGACGGCAGACAGACAGACAGACGGAAACGGGAGACCTATTTCTTCGTACTCTATTCTCGAAATTCTGTCGGTAGGTCGTATTCCTTTTTTCTACAGCTGGATCAACGTTCGATGTTTTCTAAACAAACACGATCCATCTGTCGCATCCCCTGTATTATTTTAATTTGTGGCTAGTGCAGGTAATCTATCCATGCATGCGATTTCAGTTTACAGTCACAAATAAACACCCCGACAATGTTGATCCTGCAATTGGATACTAATTCCATCATGGCTGACATAATCACCTGAAATAATAAGTAAACACAGTCCACAACTTTATCCCAGTGCAAACCCCGCTTTCATCGCCGTTAATTGAATCCATTTTATTAACAACTTTAGTAAATTTCGAACGCTATTAAAAGCCGCCACTTCCGCAAACTGCGAACGCTTCCATTAGGCGAATTTTTAAACCCGCGCCGTCACCATAACGCTCGTCTAATATTTTGATTTATCGTGATTGCCTCCGTGTTGGCGGATTAGTTCGTTCATTTCTACAACTCCATGAATTATTTATGAGTGTGATGACTTTTGGTTTATTAGGTTTTAGCATTTCGCAGCAAATCCCTGTTAGCAGGGAAATGCAACCGCAGGGATTGAGTCGCACTCTTCCTTCCTCCGGGGGTGCAAAGACGAGATCGACCCATCACAGTCACACTTGCGCCTTCCCTTAATGAAAGAAATATTTCATAATTCGCCCCCTTAATTAGCCGGAGCGAACATCAAACATGTATAACGAAATTATTTATGAAAGCTCGAAGCTGGGCATCAAAGAACCATCAGACGCTCCTCTCAAAAAAGAGATGTTTCGATTCGCGAATTAATCTGCGATGAATAGTGTGAATGACTTTTGCTGCCGGCAAGGGTTTAATATTATTCCCAATTTATTTCGTACCATAAATTTTACTTTGAGAATATTGTAACAGTGAACTAAGCCGATCGTCGCTCCAAATTTACATCATCCTCGTACAATTCAACTTGAGCCAGATAGAATTACACTACCCACTCTTCTCTATTCAATATTGTAATTTTCCGATTGCTGTGTAGAGTTCAAACTTCGGCGGAGCTTTCGGCGGCCTACAAGGCGCTCATCCGACTCGAGACGGGAATTTTCTATATAATGCGTCTGTTTTGCTTCCTGTCTTGTCTGTAATTACGGCAGATTAATTCGTGGACTTTCTTGCGGCTGACGCCGCTTTCCGGATGCCTTAATGTGCGGCTGAAGGAGCTTTTAATATCGGCATTGTCTCGGGGCTGATTTATACGCCGAAAGATTTTTACACAGAAAGTGTCACTCGATTGTCTTGGATAGGTGGTTTTTCAATTCAACAGGCAATTTTGTAACACGTCAAGACACCAAATTCCTGCAGGACTTTCGAGATCTATGTAAATGTAAATCCGAATGACGTTTCAGCCCCCTTTTTTCTCGTCACAATGGGCACCTTTTAATTAAACTCCATCTCCCCTCGCCGAACCAGGAGTTCTCGATCCCCAAGGCGCCATTCCCTCCTGTTTACATTAACTATTAATAATATAACAGCCGGCAATAAAAACACTAGCACTGGAGCATTTGACTTGGTGAAATCCCTGATGAGATTACCGCCGAAAATAACCAGCAGGCACGACATGTGACAAGGATCAGCAGCCCATTATCATATCTTTCGGTCTCTATTAAGCGAACTAAATCAACAGGAAAAAAGACTAGGGGAACCCGAAAAAAATAATATAGTGAACGAAGATTTATCGAGAAAGGGGTCGCGCTCACAGATCGAGTTTCCTCCCCAATAAAATAACCGGAACGACCTCTCCGCCGAGGACTTTAATCGCGCCTCGTCATATTTCCAAACTTGGCCCACTTCGGAAGAACACTGTTTGCATGTCTTCACTTAATAAATAAAGGATCACGGGGAAATTTGACGTGCGAAATCTTAGTCGAAACGTCCCATTTTTTATTCCGATTGCTCGAATGGTACTTCGGGTATGATGGACGGCATCCATTTCGCTTAAGAGGGCTGTAAATTCGACATAATTCGTCGCTCGCAGTCAGGTCGGGATTACTTTTGATGGGTTTTTCGAACGGAAGGGTTAATTGCGGCGGGACTTTTGCAGCGACACGGTCGACCTACGTCATCGAGACGCGCGTGTGCTCACAGAGTACACAAATCCGACATAAATAAACAAAGGTTAAATAACATAGTCCTACATGTGTAGTTTATGAATCCGTGTTGAGTTTTTACCAGAGACATCCAGTTTTTTTGAAAAAATTCAAAATTGTATAACAATATTTTGCAATTTAATTTTAAATCTGCAAAACTTTACATTTGCTTTAACATTATATATTTTTTACTTAAAAATAAATAGCAATTCGCAAAATAAAATTTTATAATTTTTCGAAAAGCTAGATAGGTTTTATCGTACTTCTGGGGCGAGGGAAGTTCTGTCGAAATAACTTTCGACCGTTTTTTTATGTAAAAAATTTTGTAATTGAAACTAAATGGGTAGTTTTTAAATTTTCTACTGATTTTTACTTCATGAGCTTAAGCTAAGGGATTTTTTGATTTCTTAATTTTTCGTTGTCTCAGTTTTGGGATTTTTTAATTTTTCCATTCTTCAGTTTTTCTTCAATTTCCCGCTTCTTCAATATCTCGATTTTTCAAATTTTCGATTTCTCGATTTTCCGGTTTTCCACTTTTTCATTTTTTTGGCATTTCTAAATTTTCAATTTCTCGATTAATGAGTTTTTTGGTGTTTCAACTTTCTTGATTTCTCGATTTTTCGACTTTTACATTTTGCGATTCTCAATTTTTCAGTTTTTAATGTTTTCGATTTTTCAGATTTTTGATTTTTCAATTTTTGTTAAGTTTTCGGTTTTTTCGATATTTTTGACTGGACGATTTTTCGACTTATCGATTTTTCAGTTTTGGGATTTGTCAATATTTCGATTCTTTGGTATTTCGGTATTTCGTTTCGATTTTTAATTTTTTTGGTTCCATTTTTCGACATTTTAATTTTTTGATATTTTGTTTTTGGGTTTTTTAAATTTTAGATTTTTTGATTTCTCGATTTTTCAATTTTTTGATTTTTCGATTTCTCAATTTTTGCGGCGTTTCAGTTTTGGGATTTTTTTCCCTTAAATTTCTCGATTTTTCAAATTTTCGATTTGTGAATTTCTTAGTTTTTCGATTTTTCAATTTTCCGATTGTTCAATTTTACGATTTTCAAAATTTCGATTTTTCCATTTCTCAATATTTCGACGTTTCAGTTTTGGGATTTTTTTATTTTTCCATTCTTCAGTTTTTCTTCAATTTCTTGATTTTTAAAATTTTTGGATTTCTTTATTTTTCGATTTTTCAATTTTCCGATTGTTCAGTTTTACAATTTTCCAATTTTTCATTTTTTGACATTTCTAAATTTTCGATTTTTCGATTTCTTGATTAATCAGTTTTTCGAATTTTTAGGTTTTTCTATTTTTTGACTTGACGATTTTTCGAGTTTTCGATATTTCAGTTTTGGAATTTTTCGTTTTTTTTATGTTTCGATTTTGTAATTTTTCGTTTTTTAATTTTTTGATATGTGTTTTACTTTTCGGGTTTTTAAATGTTGGATTTTTCAATTTTTCGATTTGTTAAATTTGATTTCTCAATTTCTTAGTTTTTTGACGTTTCAGATTTGGGATTTTTCAATTTTCCCATCCTTCAGTTTTTCTACGATTTTTCAATTTTTCGGTTCTTCAATTTCTCGATTTCTCAAATTTTCCCAATTTTCGGATAGTTCAGTTTTACGATTTTCCAACTTTTCATTTTTTGGCTTTTCAAAATTTTTTGGGATTTTAAAATTTTTCCATTCTTCAGTTATTCTTCAATTTTTCGTTTCTTCGGTTTCCCGATTTTTTCAAACCGATTTGTGATTTTCCAATTTTTCATTTTTTGAGATTTCCACATTTTCAATTGTTCGATTTCTCGATTAATTAGTTTTTCGGTTTTTCAAGTTTTTTGATTTCTCGATTTTTCCATTTTTTACTTCTTCAATTTCACGATTTTTCAAATTTTCGATTTTTCCATTTCTTTATTTTTCTATTTCCCAATTTTCAGATAGTCCAGTTTTATGCTTTTCCAATTTTCATTTTTTGGCATTTCTAAATTTTAGGTTTTTCGGATTTTCAACTTTTTTGATTTCTCCGTTTTTCGATTATCGATTTTTCAATTTTTTTGACTTGACTATTTTTCAATGTTTCAGTTTTGGGTTTTTCATTTTTCGTTATTTCAATTTTGTGATATTTTATTTTTCGATTTTTTAAATTTCCAATTTTCGATTTCTCAATTTTCCCATTCTTCAATTTCTCGGTTTTTGAAATTTTCGATTTGTGGATATCTTTATTTTTGTATTTCTCAATTTTTCGATATTCGGTTTCCGATTTTTCAACCGATTTGTGGTTTTCCAATTTTTCATTTTTTGACGTTTCCAAATTTTCGATTTTTCCATATTTCAGTTTTTGAATTTTTCATTATTTCGACTCTTCGTCGATTTTTGGGTATTACGTTTCTTCGTTTTTTTGATGTTTCCATTTTCCAATTTTTTGATTTTTTCAATTTTGATTTCTCGATTTTTCATTTCAATTTTTGGATTTTTTAATATTTCCATTTTTCAGTTTTTCTTCAATTTTTCGCTTCTTCAATTTCTCGATTTTTCAAATTTTCGGTTTTTCGATTTCTTTGTTTTTCTATTTCCCAATTTTCAGATAGTCCAGTTTTACGATTTCCCAATTTTTCATTTTTTGGCATTTTTAAATTTTAGATTTTTCGATCTCCCGATTAATCGGATTTTCAACTTTTTTAATTTCTGGATTTTTCGACTTAGATATGTATTTCCATTTTTTAATTTTTCTATTCCTTTAATTTTCTCGATTTTTGAGTTTTTCAAATTCTTCAATTTTAAAAATGTTCAGGTTTTTAATTTTTCAATTTCTAAGTTTTCGGGTTTTCGATTTTTTCTCCAGTTTTCAGTTTTTCAATTCTTCAATTTTTAAAATTTTCATGTTTTTGATTTTCAGTTTTTTAAATTTTCAGTTTTTCGACTTGATGATTTTTCGACTTCGATTTTTCGTTCTCAGTTAATTTCAATATCCGTCTCGATTTCCGATATTTTTCCGATTTTCGTTTTTTTTATGTTCGATTTCTCAATTTTTTGATATTTTTATTTTTCGGTTTTTTAAATTTTAGATTTTTCGTTCACTCGATTTTTCAATTTTTCGGTTTTTTTAATTTTCGATTTTTCGATTTCTTAGTTTTTCGATGTTTCAGTTTTGGGATTTTAATATTTTTCCATTATTCAGTTTTTTTTCAATTTTCTCGATTTTTCAAATTTTCCGTCTATTCAGTTTTACGATTTTCCAACTTTTGATTTTTTGGCACCTCCAAATTTTCGATTTTTCTATTTCTCGATTAGTCAGTTTTTTGGTTTTTTAACTTTTTCGATTGTTCAGGTTTTTAATTGTTAAATTTTTTAAGTTTTTGTTTTTTTTTTTAATTTTTTTAACTTTACGATTTTTCGATATTTCGGTTTTCGGATTTTTCAATATTTCTACTCTTCTTCGATTTTTCGTTTTCTTTTTATGCTTGAATTTTTCGATTTCTCAATTTTTCGACATTTCAGGTTTGAGATTTTCAATTTTCCCATATTCTTCAGTTTTTTTTCGTTTTTCCAATTTTTTGCTTCTTCAATTGCTCGAATTTTAGATTTCTTTATTTTCTGTTTCCCAATTTTGAGATGTTCAGTTTTACGAGTTTCCATTTTTTATTTTTTGGCATTTCTAAATTTTAGATTGTTCGATTTCTCAATTTTTCGGTTTTTCAATTTTTAAAATTTTCAGGTTTTTAATTTTTCAATTTTTAAGTTTTCGGGTTTTCGATTTTTTTTTTATTCATGGATTTCTAGTTTGAACGAATTCGGTGTTGGCTTGTTAGAACATGTGTACGGCCCCATTAGACTCTAATAATGCTCCTTCAGTTCCTTTTTTATTTTATTACTTCGATCGGGAAACTTCAATTAATTACATGAAAAACGGATCGAGAATGTAGATCGGACGAAAAAGTTTCATTTGCTTTCATCTGGACTCTCAGAAGTTTCACTTCTTTGTTCCTAATAAAAGTTTGGGTAGAGACAGATTAGACTCCCCATTTGAGGTCTTTTTAATTAATTTTTGCGATTGCTGCGAGGATTCTTGGAAACAACAGGATCCACGTGGGCGAAAAATTTAAACGTTGACAAACAAACGCTGATTCTATTTGCACGATCTTTAATTGACCCAGTAAAAGAAATTAGCTACAAAGGAACAATAATGAAAGCAAATTGAGTTTACCTGTTAATAAGATATTTTAACGAGAGCGGAATAAAAAGTTTAATGTGGAGATAAAACTGTCTAGCTGTGACGGAATGGGTTTAGCTAATTAGGTGTGTTTTTTTGTTGTTCAGCCCCCTTAAATTATGCATGGCACTTTTTTACAACAAAGAAGCATTAAATTCAGGTGGAGCGCCGAGCTGATTCGTTAAATTTAAAGTCGTTTTGGTGTAGTTTTGGCAGTACACGAACCAATCCATTGGATGGTAAATATAGCAAATTTTGAAGAGTTTCAGTCTCTTTTTCCATTCCCGCTTGTTTTAGGACAAATTTTCGCGTTTTTCGTATCGAAAATCGGGTGTCCCTTTTGGGAAAATCTGGTCGTGGAAAATTCGAGGTTGTGCGATTTAAATTTGCGCCCAAACTGCACATTTAGCTTGTTCTGCGTTGTCGAACCGAGTTAATGAAATAAAAATAAAATACCTGGCTGTGTTGAACTAAAACGGTTAATTCTGGCCGGCCGCGTCGGGTTTTCTCTTTCCAAAACAAAATACGGCCAACAACAGATTATGTGGTAATGGAGCCCGCGAGATATTAACAAAAACATACCTTCGTTATTACACGTTTATTAATATGGGTTTCTCTTGTTAGCTAACACCTTTGTTGAGGGCTGTTTTAAAACCGATGATAGCTTACCGCGTGAGCTCATTAAACTCGATTTACTGCGGCTTCTCGGCTGAAGCTCGTCGCTCGCAAAAATGAAATTATTTCGTCCCGATCGTTTCGATACTCGTACGAGACGAACTGGCCCAACTCCGGCCGGAATCGATTTAGCGGCGATCTTTCCTCTCCTTATCACTCCATAAAGGTTAATTAGATCTAAGTTAATCGAGACCGCAGCTCTCCGAGACTTGACTTCCTTTCATCCGATTTTCGGGAGCTAATTACGCGTCTTCATCGACAAAGTACACACCTTAAGATGAAATGTCAACGTGTTCAATTGTTGACGGTCTGATTCGAGTCTGAGTAAATTTTCCAAGGGGATTTTCAATATTTCGCCTTTGAATATTTAAAGGGGGCACAGATATTTGATTCGTATCGCTGAAATATTAATATTTCGGGATGGGGCTCTCTTTGAAGTGATTATTTTTGAATTCTATTCAGGAGAAGGAATGAATGGGTTTTTTTTGAATTGGGAAGTTTCGCTCCGGGAGTGTGCAATAAAGGAAATCGATTTAATAAGCTATAAGAAGGGTTGAGTTTTTATTTCCTTGAAAAAATACGTTAAAGAAATGGGATTCAGATGTTGCATACCAACGCGCTTAATTTTGTTAGCGCGCTATAAAAATACAGCACTCACATTCAGCCAAGGCGAACGAAAAAAATGTTTTAACGAATAAATTACATTGTGTGCACAAAAAATTACTCAGACTTGAAATTATTAGCGCCTACGGTATCAAGAGAATGTAATTGATGGTGAAAAGTGTACAAATGCAAAAAAATAATTCGGCACGACCAAGCAAACTGACTTAACTATCTGACATAGCCCTGACCTGACTTGGACTGACCTGGGCTAACCTGGTCTCACTTGACTTAACTCTTCAACTTGGATTTAAACAAAAAATATGTTCAAACCGAATAAATTTTTAAAGTTTCAAAAACTACGAAATCTAATCCCAAATTTTTTGGATTTTTTTTAGCAACTTTTTCAAAACTGAAATTTTTCAAAAACGAAAATTTGCCAATTTCGATATTTAACCCCGAGAAGCTAATTTCGGTCTCATTTCTTCATAGCTGCGTACAATTTTTCTAGAATCGCTCTGAAATATTGCGAATTTTCTAATAAAAAAAAATATTTATATATTTTCCGGCTATTTTTGGACTGTACTTCAGTATTTTCTATATTTTGGCAACATTGCAATAGCGCAAATTTCCAAAACCTTTTGAAAATTTCGGGCAATTTTCAACAATTTTGCAAAATTTCCAAGAATTTTTGATACATGACGTAAATCTATTATTTCGCAATTTTTGACAATTTTTTTCAAGAAGCAAAAATTTATTAAAAATTTAAAAATAATTGGTCCAATTTAATTGCAAAAATCAATAAAATCTTTAAATTCCGTACAAATTTTCCAGAATCGCCTTCTGAATATTGGATTTTCTGAATTTAAAAAAATGCGCGCTATTCTTTTGGAATCAGTACGACGAAATCTACATCCCAGAATTTTTGGAATTTTTGCTTTTTTTAAACTTTAATATTTCATCTTTAGAAATTTTTTTTTTTCAATATTTTAAAGCACCTTGTCTATTTTCTAAAAATATTCCAACATCGTTCATATTATAAAAAAAATCTGTACCCTAAAGAAAAAGTCTCAAAATTTAAGGAGTCAGGAATAACGATGGAAATGCTTATAACTCTAAAGAAAATAAATTAGATTAAATGTATGTTTTCAATTTTGTTTTCAAAATATAAAAATAAATCAAAAATAATCAAAAATAATTTTGAAAATTAGAAAAAAAAAAGATTTTTAAATTGTGAACATGCATTTTTAAAATACCTTTTCCTCTTCAAAAATTTTATTGTTCTCTAACCTGACCTGACCTGATGTGCCTGCCCTGGGATAACCTGCCTGGCTTGACGTAACTGGCCTGGCCTCCTAACTACCTAGTTACACCTGACTTGACTTCATCTGGCTTTACCTGAACTGACTTGACCTAGCCTGTTTGACCTAACTTGCCTTGCTTAATTTGCTTGAGTTGACCTGACTAACCTGGGCTAATATGGTTTGGCTTGACTTAACTGTCCTGACCTGACCTGATTTAGCCTGGCTAGACCTATCTTGGTTTCATCTAATTTGACTGATGTGGCCTGACTAAACCTGACCTGACTTAGTCTAACCTGGGTTAACTTGATTTGGCTTGACTTAATTCTCCAGACTTGGCTAGACTTGCCTTGGCCTACTGAAATATTGCAGTTTTTTGGATTTAAACAAAAAAAATATTTCAAACCGAATAATTTAAATCTTGCACGGTGAGCATAAACACCCACAATTTTTTTGAAATTTTTTAGCAACTTTTTCAAAATCAAAATTTTCAAAAATGAAAATTTCGGCCAATTTTCAACGATTTTCGATATTTAACCAAAGACATTTTTTTATAGATTTGAACCTCCAGAAGCCAGTTTTGGCACATTTTTCAATAGTTCGTACCATTTTTTCAGAATTTTGGAATCAACACGACGAAATCTATATCCCAGAATTTCTTATGAATTTTTTGGCAACTTTTTCAAAGCCAAAATTTTTCAAAAATGAAAATATCGTCTAGTTTTCAACTATTTTACAAAAATCAATAAATTTATTAACTTCCCGTACAAATTTTCCAGAATCGCCCCCCGAGGTATTGCGATTTTCTGAATTTAAAAAAATGCACGCTGTTTTTGGAATCAGCACGACAAAATCTACACCCCAGAATTTTTTGGGAATTTTTGCTTTTTTTGAACTTTAATATTAGTGATTTTTTTCAAAATATTTGCTTTAATGTTCACCATTCTTACGGTTTTTTCTAAAAACTTTGTCGTTTTTCAAAATGTTCACAGTTCATAGAAAAAAAATCTGTATCCTAAAGACAAAAGTCTCAAAATTTGAAGGAGTCAGGAGATAAGGTTGGAAACAGCTTATAGATCTAAAGAAAATAAATTAGATTGAAATGTATCTTTTCAATTTAGTTTTCAGATATAAAAGTACTAATTTATAAATCAAAAATAATCAAAAATAATTTTCAAAATTAGAAAAAAAAGACTTTTTTTTTAAATTGTGACATGCGTTTTAAAACCTTTCTCTTTTCTCTAACCTGACCTAACCTGATGTACCCTGCCCTGGGAAAAACCTGGTCTGGCTTGACGTAACTGACCTGGCCAGATTAGACCTGACTTGGCTTCATCTGGCTTTACCCGAACTGATTTGACCTAGACTGGTTTGACCTGACTTGCCTTGCTTAATTTAGGTTGTGTTGACCTGACTAGGCCTGACCTAATTTAGCCTAGCTATACCTATCTTGGTTTCATCTAACTTGACTGATGTGGCCTGACCTAACATAGCCTGCCTAGACTTTGTCTGACTTGACCTGCGTTGCTTAATTTGACTTGACCTGACCTAGGCTAACCTGACTTGAACTGACCTGGGTTAACTTGGTTTGGCTTGACTTAACTCTTCAGACTTGACTAGACCTACCTTGGTCTACTGAAATATTGCCGTTTTTTGGATTTAAACAAAAAAAAATATTTTCAAACCGAATAATTTAAATCTTGCACGGTGAGCATAAACACGCCATGTTTTTGAAATCAACACCAGTAAATCTAACCCTAGAATATTTTGGAAATTTTTAAAAAACCAAAGTTCTTCAAAAATGAAAATTTCGACCAATTTTCAACAATTTTCGATATTTAACCAAAGATATTTTCTTATAGACTTTGAACTCATGGGGTTAATTTCGGTCTCATTTCGATGGCTCGTACAATTTTTGTAGAATCGCACAATGAAATACTGCGATCTCCTGAATTAAAAAAACATATATTTTTCAAGCGGAATAATTCTAGAGCTTGTATCGAGAGCACAAACACGCTATGTTTTTGGAATCAGCACAACGAAATTATATACCGTATTATACAACACGTATACGACGCGCACCGGAATAGGATGTCGCGTTCGGCACCGACACCGACACCAACACCGGTCTGAACTGAGTCTGAACATAGGCATGTAACACCGAGCTATATTTTTAATCAATACAAGTAATTAAATATTTCTATATGATAAATAAATAAAAAATATATATTTTATAATAGACAATAATTGACATGGATATTTACTATAATTAACCCAATCATCATCATTAATCATCCGTTAAAACTCAATCCGTGCGTCCCTGGGTCGACGCACTCTTTTTTATGGATTTTTGCCAAGTTTTTCAAAAGCAAAATTTTTCAAAAATGAAAAATTCGGACAATTTTCAACAATTTTGTAAAATTAGCTAAAGACATTTTTTCATATATTTGGACCTCTAAAAGCTAGTTTCGGTTCATTTTTGTGATAACTCGTACAATTTTTCCAAAATCATCCTCTCAAATATTGGGATTCTCTAAGTAAAAAAATGTTTTCAAGCCGAACATTTTTAAAGCTTGCACCAGGAACATACATTCGCTACGTTTTTGGAATTAATACGACGAAATCTATATCCCAGATTTTTTTGGGAATTTTTTATAAACTTTAATATTTCGTCTTTAGAAACTAGTGACTTTTTCAAAATATTTGGATTAATTTTCACTCTTTTTTTCTGAAAACCTTGTCGATTCTCAAAATGTTGATAGTGTTAATTAACCGCAGAGTAAAATAATGTTGCTAATTTTAAGAAAAAAATGTATACCCTAATAACAGAAGAGTCAAGATTTAAAAAAATCTGGAGAAACAGATGAAGTTAGATCGAAATTTTTGTCTGCAATTTAGTTGTCAGATACAAAAGTACATAGCTGCGGATCAAAAACAATCAAAAATAATTTTCAAAAATGGAAAAAAGATCTGGGGTTACCTGGACTGGCTGGACCTAACCGACATGGACTGGCCCAACCTAGCCTGATTAGAGCTGACTTAACTTCATCTGGCTTTACCTGACCTGACTTGACCTAGCTTAGTCTGACGTAACTTGTCTTGCTTAATTTGGCTTGGCCTAGTTTAGTCTGACCTGGGCTAACCTAGCCTGACTTGACTTAACTAATCTGGCCTGAGTAGACCTGACCTGACTTAACCTGAGTTGCTTAATTTGATTTGACCTGGCCTATCCTGATGTGGGCTAACCTGGCCTGAAGTGACTTAACTTTCCGGCCCTGAACTGATCTAGCCTTGGCTCCAGTTAACCTGACTTGATGTGCCGGGCCTGACCTGGGGTAACTTGACCTGGACTGTAGTAACCTAGCCTGGTAGACCTGACCTGACTTCATCGGGTCCTACTTGACCTATCCTGACGTAGTCTAGCCTGGCTAGCTATGACCTGACCTGACCTTAAGTCGCCTGACGTTACTTGGCCTGACCTGAGCTAACTTTTCCTAACCTGACTTAACTACCCTGATCAGCATAAAAAAGATAAAATATCTGAAAGCCTTTAAAACCTTCAAATCGTGTAAAACATCCAAAATATCGATAGGAATTCATTCACTGACAACACGCCTACATTTAACCCAAAATTCTATACATTGTTGACACACGTTAAATATTACAGCGTATTTAAACATTAAACAACCGAACCTTTTAAGCGCTCACTACAACCCGATGGAAAACAGCCACACCTCCGACAAAAACAGTTTTTTCAGCGTCCCTCGCGGAATTGATCGACAGGATAACCTCTACAAGCAAAACTGCAGTTAATGACGCCTAATTTAATTAAAACTGTCGCATTTGAACAACGTATGCAAAACAGTCCTAATTAATTTTTACAGAGTCGCATTTAAATTCAAACCGCCATCAGCAATTGATCATCCAGAATAAATTTGAATTTATTGTACTAGATAAAACCCAATCAATAGTAATTTCGGGCCGTAACTACCAATGCGGCTGAAAATTTCAGACGAGTTCGGCCCGACTTTCAAACGACTAAATTGCTTCTGACCAGTGTATTGTGGACGTAGAGGTGCGCAATTAAACAGACGCATTGCATTTGCAATGTTCAATATCTGAGGGATGATCTCGGCACATCAATAACCGTCGGAGCCCGACGATTAATCGCAAAGTGCAATATCGCAGCTTTCGAGAAAATTTTGTGTGCTCTCGCCATTAATCTCACTCGAGTAAGTCGGAATTACGGTACTTATTCTTGAAGAGTCGATAGCAAAAAGGACGGGGGTAGTTTTTAGAGGGTTCGTTGCGGGGGCATTTTCGATAACCGAATTACGGATTCCGGAATTCTGCGGACGTTATTGTTTGTAAATAGGGTTTTGATTTAATTTGCAAACTGGCATGTGGTGAGCAGGAAATTAACATAGTGGAGAGATTATGGCGTTATTAGTTTACGGGCGTGAATTTCGCCGGTGGCCGCTCTTGGTACTTATTCGGGCGATTTTACGTTTAGTGCCATTAAAACTGTAGTCAAAATACTCGGCTTAATGTCACGCGACTGTTTCATTTCGATTGACCGTACCGTTTAATGAAATTCTCGCTAGTCTTTATGGAAAGGTGTCGTAAGAGCGACGATGGCACGGGCGCTTCGCGCCTCCATCACAAGTGAGCGGCCTAATTCCGATACATATTTGTTATTTAGATGCTGCGCCACGTCGGATCGGGTTTAGGTGCAGTAATATTCGAGCCCATTATTCCCGTACCTTTTCGAGTATATTCCTCCGTAAAAATGTGTCTACCTTAAGTCTTATTTATGAGTTTCCGGATTCCGGCCATAAGCAGGCAACATTTTATTTGAAACATCTGATGTCGTTGCGTAAAAAAATACAACGCGGGACCGAATCATTTACCTGATGGAGATCGATGTGGAAAAGTTGAGGACACGCTGTAAAGGATTGTTTCCAAGTGTCCTTTTTTTGTTTCCGCCGAGTTATGGGCCAAATAAATAAAGGAAAGCATGTTTCCTGCTCTTAACTCAGGAATTTATGGGGCCTAATACAAGTTTAACGACATCGGAATAAATATGGAAGCTAATGCGGACCGAAAGCAAAACTGTAAAGGGACACGGGGCCTAACGAAGTTACGCAAGGGCGAACTACAAGAAAATAAACCCGGAAGAAACTTCGGCGTTCGGTGTTCTCGGATGGTCATCGAGTCAAAATTTGCTTGGCGGCCATAAAAGCCCCGATAGCCCGCCGATGAATCAAAAGAAAATGCCTCGCTTGATTGCAGAAGTGAATGCTGTAATTGAGTATAACAGTAGCAGAGATGTTCGAAGCCAACTCCGGCAACATAAATAACTTGCCGCGAACTTCAGACAAGACATTAAGAGCTCAGTGGGATAATATCAGTCAGGATGCTATCATGACTTCGGGTTCTCGCAAGATACTCTATGGGCTCGAAAACTGATTTCACACCTCACAAAGCGCCACGCCCTCGAAAATAGTTTAAGTACGGAAATTGCAGTGAACCGGTCATACTCTGTACGCTTTCATTTGTATGCAAATTGGGGAAAAATCTACAAGTTCGGCGCATATTAATTGCGTACGGTCCAATAAACGCGATTATTTCGATGTAGCATGTTTTCGTTTATAAATGGGGATAATGTTGGAAGTTGCGCGCTGGCAGATCGATAAACAAATTTCGGAAGAGTTATTGCGTTTTTTTGAACGCGTTAGTGACTTTGTTGAATCGCGATGTTTTAAAAATAGTTTGTGGGTTGTTCGGTACTTTACTGTGTACTTTGACCCGAATTATGCTAACAACAGCGGCCCCACAGCACATTCTGCGTGTTTTTCGCCGCTTGACCACCTCGGAAAATTACATAACGTTGCGTAGCGAGCCCCGATAATTGGTCGTTAAGAGTGAAACCGTTTCTCTCGAATAATAAATAAACAAGCCGTAATCCCGCTGATCTCGCGTTTTAATTCACTTATTTACCGTTTCGCTGTAAACACCGATTCCAGAGGTAAATGACGTTTGCGGAATCCTCGCACGAAAATGACGAATGAAAGTATCTCCGGAATAGTGCCCCGGGTTTATTTATCCACCATTTAGATTTGATATCTCTATTTGCATTTATTTGTTGGTTTGTTTCCCGAAGTGCAAACCGCCGGTGATTTAAAGCTGACCGCCGCACAACCCCTTATTAATTCGATTAAAGCGAATTTGCGCCGGTTTATCAAATTTGAAGATTACTTTCAGCCGCGTTCCACTTATCGGTAATTAAATCTCAGACCTGTACAGGAGGCGGCGGCCGCCGCCGCCGGCTCCGACCCCCTATATATTTTATATTTAATTAAGGCATCGACATGTTTAAATCATAACTTGCTACATAAAGCCTCCAGGTTTCGTTATTACTCACTTCGGATGCGAAATTAATTTCGCTTAAATCTCGGTGTCAACAGTACGTGGGTTCGAGGAATTTGTTTTGCCCCCGCGGATTCGGGAGCAGGGCCGGAGTGGGCGACGCCAACAAGCCAACTCGGTTGACAAACCTTGAAACTAAGTAAATTTCAACTATTTTTACTGACTTAAATTAATCCAATAAACATGATTCTCAATTTAGTTCTTAAAGCGAAATTGCGGAAATACTGGAGATTTTTAACTAAATGATTCGATTAAAGCAGCCAACACGCACCATTTAACACTGTTTATCTGTGTATAGTACATTTAAAGTGTTTTATGATTTGCTCCCGAGTGGAAGTTGCACAACTATCAGATGTGCAGCCGATAGCAAATGCAAATTTCAACGGGGTTAATTGTCTCGGAGATAATAACTCTGACCTTGAGCGCCCGGATTTACTGCGTTGGACTATGTAGCGTTTTCGCCGGAAAATTTTTTTGACGGACGTCTAACCACCGCACGTGTTCTTGACCCTCACGGCTCATACAACACGACAATACGAGTTTTCCCTTCTGCTTGTCAACTGTGGGCAATTTCGTTCACGCTTGCTTAAAAATAATCGTCGGGATAATAAAACGCCAACGTTGGTGTGTGCTGTTATGTTATTTTGGGAAAATCAAACTCTTCGTTGCAAGTCGGACTAACTGTCCTTTATTATTTCCAAATTTTGTTGTTTTATACCTTTTCAGACAATTAACAAATAATTAGAAAGGGAAAGGTGACAGAAATATTTAGAATAATTACACTTAATTTAAAAAGACCCATAACACCTCCCACCTAAAGAATTTTGATATGTTTATCAAAATTTAAATTTTCAACTTTTTTGCAAAATCGTTGGATAATATAGATTTAGATCTTGATCTTGTGAGGATTAGATTTAACGGGGCTGACGGACCTGGCACGTCCGGTGAATTTGGTTTAATAAACGTTTCTTCATCTTCTTCATCATCTTCTACATCTCTTTGGCTATTTCTTGAAGCTACCAGTTGGATCGGCGTATTAGACGACGCTTATACACACTGCGACTAAATTTGCAAAACAAAATTCTTCTATACGACATCTTGCAGCAACATTTCCGAATGATGTAATATGATATGGGAATTAATGCAAGGAGAAGGAGAACTTCAATAACAACATTATACCATTACGAATGTGTCACAATGAACGGATTTTCCATATTCCTTTGTAGAGCCTCTTCGAATTTTTGTAGTTGGTGCTTGGCGTGACGCAATTCATCCAAATTTGAACATTAGATTTTACGGTCTTCGTCTGACAGTCTGATGGAATGTGGTCCCATTGTTGTACCTTCAACAGTATTTCACAGACAGGGTGCTGATTAGCCATATAAGTTATCGCATCTTGGCAAATAAAATCATCTTCATAAATCGTCTTGCAGGCGGAAAGATCCTTTAGGCGACCGTATTGCATCTTGGTTGTACTTATTAAGACGTAGAGATAGTCTGTGTCGATGTATGAGAACGTGGATGAGGAGTTCTTATCAAGAGAAGGCAATGGAATTAGGTGATACAAATGAAAGGTTTCTTCGGAAACTAAGGGTATTTGTACAATGTAGATTAGAATATTTCTATCAAAAACAACTGAGAGTCTGCATATTGAGAAATACTTATGAATATGCTCCAGATTATCAGGTGGTATTGGGAAATTCAGATGCAAAAGAGAACTGGCTTTCATAAGCTCATCGCGTAAATTAGTAGGTGAAATAACTGATGGATGTAGAATATTATTCCGAGAAAATAATATTGAAGAAATTATAACGTCATATTCTTCATTTAATTCATTTGTTAATTGTATTAATAAATTGAAATGATCCATAATTAATTGCGAATAAGTTAATGCATTAATGTCCTTTGTAGCATTTTCTGAAAATTTATTAAATTTATTTATATTATCATTTAATCGTTGTTCGTTTATTAACGTTTGAGCTGACCTATTGTAGTTAGTAATGGCATCTGAAATACCGTGAATCTGTTGTTTCATTAGCATTTGGGTATCATGATTATTTAAAACGATGTTTAAGTAAATCAAAATGATATTTTGCGAATTTATTTGGTTTAATCTCGATTTTAACAGTGTGATATTTATTTACTTCTGCTATTTTAAATGGACCTTTATAGTTTGGTTGAAGCTTCCGATTCAGATTCCTTTTTTTCTCTTTATTTAAGACATAAACCAAGTCATTGACTTGAAATTCCTTTGGATGTACATTTCTATCGCAATAGATTTTCGATTTTTCTTTAGATTTGAGAATGTTTTCGCGAGCTATTTCAAAGGATCTATTTAATTTCAACTTGAGATCTTTAGAGTAATCTTCATAAGAATATCTGAATTCAGGTTTACTAGTTAATGAATTTGGTATAGCTGCTTTGTGTCCAAAAACTAATTCGTATGGTGTAAATGAAGTACTAGCGTGAATGTGGGTGTTATATGTAAAAATACCCAAGGGAATATATTCATTCCAATTAGTTTGATTTTGATTTATGTAATGCTTCAAATATTCCTTTAATGTTGAATGAGATCTTTCTAGACTACCATTTGATTTTGGATTATCATAACTAGTTAAAATGTGTTTTATCTTGAATAATTTATTTACTTCCTTTACTATATTTGACACAAAATCGGGAGAATTATCTGAAAGAAGACTTTCAGGTAAACCAAAAATGGTTATAAACTTTAATAAACATTCAGCTATAGTTTTAGCTTCGTGGTTTGGTGTACAAACGGCAAATGAATATTTTGTTAGATCATCTTGCATTGTAATAATAAAACGATCGCCATTTTCGGTAATTGGTAACGGACCAACTACATCAATAGCTATTTTTTCAAATGGTTTCGAAGATGTTGTGGTAATCACCATAGGGGCCTTTGGAGGGTGACGAGATGTTTTATTGATTTGACATGATGAACATGACTTAATATATTGTTTGATATCTCTTTTCATTCCCTGACATTTATAGTTTTCTTTTATACGCTTGTATGTTCTAGAGTAGCCCGAATGACCTGAGATAGATGAATTATGGTTTTCTTCCAGAATTCTACAAATTTCATCCTTCGTTTTAGGACATAATCTTTCTTTGTCAATTAAAGTGATTTTGATAAGGGTGTGGGGACAAAAAATCTGCACAAATTTTAATTTACCGAAAATCGAGTTAGCTTTGAGAAAAATGACGGTTGACGTTATGACATTTTTTGACAGTTGTTAAAAATTGTTATGCCTAGTTCCTCTTGAAAGTTTCAATATTTTTTGTAATAATGGAACACTTAAATGAAAATGATCGCCGATCTATGATTGCCGAATTTTATAGAAGGCATATGCATTTAAAAAAGTCATTCACCGTTAATCACTTCTTCCAAATGGGGATATCAAAAAGGACAACTTGTAGTATTTGCAGAAGAGTAGAGAATGGGAATTCGGTAGAAAGACAAGTAGGAAGCGGAAGACCAGCAAGAAAAATGCCCCAGAAGAAGAGAGAAGCCTTAGTCAATCAAAGTCACGGTAAACTTGGTGTTTCACTAAGAAAGCTTGGACGGAAATTTAAAATTGACAAAAAGTATGTTAGCAACATATTAAAGGACAATAATGTCAAGCTTGCAACGCTAAAATCCGCCCCCAAATATTCAGAAAAACAAAAGCTGGAACAAAAACGAAAATTAAGGCATCTTTCTGAATCCGCTTTTTCCCCCTCAAATGGAACTGAAATAATCATCGATGACGAATCCTACTTCACTTTTGATGGTAGCGATACTGCTAACAATAAACATTTCTATTGCAAGGAAGGAGAAGAAGTAGATGATAAAGTGAAATTCAAACGCCATAAAAAATTTCAGTCCGAGTTGTTGGTCTGGTTGGCCATTTCTTCACGTGGACATTCTACTGCGTTTATTTGCCCATCTGGAAATTCTGTTAATGCAGATATTTATGAAAAACAGTGCATTAGGTCTCGACTTGACCGCTTTATAAGAGAAAAGCATTCGGATGGCAATTTTGTATTTTGGCCAGACATGGCAACAGCTCATTACGCAGCTAACGTTATTGCTGCATATAATGAGTTAAACATTCCTTTTATCCCTAAGGACAAAAATGTTCCCAACGTACCTCAACTACGCCCAATTGAACGTTTTTGGAGAAACCTAAAGAGGAATGTGTACGAAAATGGATGGGAAGCCTCGACACATGCAGAATTAAAGAAGCGTATACTGCTGAAAATACGGCAAACAAAAATATCGGCTTTTACAAATTTAATGCGCCGTGTTAAAACAAAAATTCGTAAAGCAAGCAGATATGGTGCAGATTGTGTTCTTTAAAGTTGTTTTTATAAATGTTGTTGATCACGTTATTAATACCTGCTTTTATAATACAGTTATTCTAGTTTGAAATTTGTGCATATTTTTTGTCCCCACACCCTTATTTGAGTCCGAAAACAGGAAGTGCAACATTTCGTTGATCATACTTAGTTTGAAATTTGGATTATAGTTTAAAGGATTGATAAGAAACATTTGTTTGATTTCTAATTCAGTTAAATTTTCCTTTAATTTCAGCAATGCATAAAACAGATTTTTATATGTAACTTTATCAGAATAGTTTAAGTGAGTGATAAGAAGGAATGTTTGTTGTTTCTGAGAATTTCTTAGATGTATGCAATTATTTAAATCTAGATCTGATTCTGAAATTGCGTCAATATCATATAATGAGTTTATGTTTTGGAAGAATAAGTTGTTTTCATCTAAATCTTTGGAAAAAAGCAAAACATTTGGAGATTTTTTAAATATGTTTTCTTTGATAATGTCGAATTCAAAATTCAATTAAGTCATTGTTTCTATAATGGGATTCAATAAAGTTGTTGTATGTCTTTTCAGATTTATTGTTTAAAAGAACGGGGTTTCTTGATAATGCATCTGCGTTAGAATTAATTTTTCCCGGTTTATATTGTATTTTATAATCGTATTCTTCTAATTTTAGTCTCCATCTCACTAAACGAGAGCTAGAGTCTTTGCAATTGAATAACCATGTTAATGGACGATGATCAGTTACAATTGTAAATTTGTTTCCATAAAGGTAATGTCCTGAAGTATCGTACAGCCCAAACTATCGCTAACAACTCCTTCTCTGTAAGTAGAGTAATAGATTTCAGACTTATTAAGTGTTCTAGATGGATAAGCAATAGGGAGATCTTTACCTATTGGACCTTGAGAAAGTACGCAACCTACGGCGTACTGAGAAGCGTCGCATGTTAAAATGAAATTTTGTTTAAAATCTGGATATTGTAGGATTGGTTGACTTGTTAAAATTTCTTTAAACTTACTGAAGGCTATTTGTTGATCATGTCCCCATATGAATGGGACTTCTTTCTTTAACAAAGAAGTTAGAGGTTTAGCTATTTTAGACAAATCTTTGATAAAATTTTTATAATAACCAATTAATCCCAAAAATTGTTTGATTTGTTCAATTACGGCTTTGATTTTCTCTGGATTTGGAGAAACGCCTTTATCACTAATAACATGACCTAAATAAGTAACTTCTTTCCTCATAAATTCACACTTATCAGGTTGTAAAAGTAGATTATTTAATCTTAGACGACTGAATATCGATCTTAATTTTTCGTTATGATCATTGATAGAATTTGCATAAACAACAATATCATCCATATAAGCAAAACACTGAAAGCCCGTTAAACCCATTAATACCGTATTAATCATACGTTGAAAAGTACTAGGAGCTGTTTTTAAACCAAAGGGCATACGTGTGTACTCATAATGACCATTGGGAGTTGAAAATGCTGTCTTTGGAATATCTTTTTCTGACATTTTAATTTGATTAAAACCAGAGGCTAGGTCAAGAACAGAAAAGTATTTAGAGTGACCTAAACCATCTAAAATTTCATTAATACTAGACAAGGGATAAGCATCACCCACCGTAACAGCGTTTAGCACTCTGTAGTCGGTTACTACCCTAAATTTTCTTTCGCCAGAAGCATCTATTTTCTTTGGAACAATCCAAAGTGGGCTATTGTAAGGTGAAACAGAATGACGAAAGATGCCTTGTTTGAGCCACGTTTTTATTTGTTTGTTAACTGTATCATTAAATGAGACTGGATATCTATACATTTTAGAACGAATTGGTGTGTCATTGCTGGTGTGGATCTCATGTTCGACTACATCGGTGTTAGTTAATGTGTCTCCATCTAGATAAAATATATCATTGAATTCGTTACAAATTTTTAGTACTGATTCCTTTTCTTCTTTATTTACATGATCTAATCTTAAATTTTTCTTCAAATTATTAACCCTTTCAGATAAATTTATAGAATTTTCATTTACTAGAAATATATTAGATTTGTTTTCATCGAATTCTTCCAACTCTACATTAATATGATTGATTCTAACGTCTCTCTCTAAAGTGTTAATTATTGTAGTAATTGCTTTCTTATTATTTACTTTAACGATAGACTTAGCCAAATACACACCATCTATAATGGGAGTTTCCTTAATAATGCCCTCGTTAAGATTGTCGCTTATTATGTTTACTTCAATTACTGCTTCAGTTCTTGCTTTTAAAATATAGGATTCGTTCTTATTAGGATTGCAATTTGAAAAAATTGGGATATTAAATGGAAGAGAATCAATTTTGAGACTACAATTTTTGTAATCGATTTGGGCATTTTGAGGTTGCAGGAAATCATTTCCGATTAGTCCATCGAAAGGAATGTTACAATCTTGTTTAACGATGTGAATTTTAATCGGAACTTTATGGCCATAGATCTCACCATCAAATGTCATACTGGCGGCAGTATGAACAGGGGAAGTACCAAGACCCGACAAAATTATTTTTTCTGATGGATCGCAAAGGGTATTAGTGCCTATAATTTTTGAATGTTTTATTAAGGAGACATTCGCACCAGTATCTAATAAGAATTTATATTCTCTGTCTTTATATTTTAACTTAACGTAAGCATTATTATTATTGGTAAACAACACAGAGCTGGCACCAAATGTTTGAGTATTTAAAACTTGAATATTCTTACAATTTATGGAAGACTGACATGAACTAAAAGGTTTTAAATCGCCGATTTGGGAATTTACAGGACGTCCACAGAAACGGCGTTTTTCTGAGACGGTTTCAAGTTTAAATGTACGGAATTTGTTGAACACGGTTGAATTTCGGGTGAAACTTCGGGTAATTTATTGACATCGTTTGAATTTTTTTTAAATTATTGTTCCGTTTCCAACATTCATGTATTAAATGACCTTTTTTTTGCAATAATTACAAAATTTTGTTTGATATGTCGCATTGAAATGTACTCTTTGATTAAATTTGTTGGTTTTATTCCGACAGCTTTTTATATCATGACCTGATTTCTTACAAAAATTACAAAAACTATAATTTTGTTAGCATGTGAAATCGTAAATTTTGAAAGAGAAAGAGCACGTTCCTCTTCTAGAGCTTCCGAAAGCGCGTCTTCAATATTTTCAGGTTTTCGACTTCTTAGATATTTGGATATATCATTATTCGTGTAAAAAACAAAGCGCTGTAAAACTAGTTCTTTAATTGTACTTAACTTTCCAGCAAGTTCTTGATTATTTGAATGATTATTAATTGACAAAATATTTAAAATTCTAGAACTGATACGATCTAATCGTTCATAAAATGACATCACGGGTTCATTGTTATTTTGTTTAATGGTATTTAATTCTTGCAATAACTGAGTGTAATGTTTTTTATCGGAATAATATTGAACTAATAAGTTCCTTAAATCTGTCCATGAAGAAATTTCTTTACCGTGCAACTGAGATCTACCACTACCCGTCAATCTGGTTATTATAAATCCCAATATAAGTGACTGTTGGGATTCATTACCGAATTTGAAAGCTAACTCACAGTTATTTAAGAATTCATTTAGCTCAAGGCGGTTACCACTAAATGGTTTCGGAATTAGTGAGCATATGAAATTTAGTTGAATGGGAGTATTTGAGGCATTAGTATTTTCATTTTCTGTCATTTTGATTGTGATTAATACAGCAAACAATAATTAGAAAATAAGGATTGGAATGAATACCAGGACGGTTCTAATAAGTAATAACCAAGTACAAAGTAAAGTCGGAAAAAAAAATCGTTCTGCTTACAGTTTGACAGTCCTTGATGATCTTGAACACGGGATGATTTCTCTTTAGTTCTGTGAACGAACTTTCCCAATGGACCAGTTCACGAATCCAATCTGGTATAAATTTTGATCCTTTTCTGATAATGGAAGTTTCTTGAAACCTTCCCAGATAAATCAATCTTCAACAGCTCTTTGGATTATAACGTTTGTGATATCCCACTTCTGACACCAGTTTTTGTTATGTTATTTTGGGAAAATCAAACTCTTCGTTGCAAGTCGGACTAACTGTCCTTTATTATTTCTAAATTTTGTTGTTTTATACCTTTTCAGATAATTAACAAATAATTAGAAAGGGAAAGGTGACAGAAATATTTAGAATATTTAACCTTACACTTAATTTGGAAAGACCCATAACAGTGCATCCAGCGCGATAAATTGATGACGTCATCTCAAACTAAATTTATTCTTTCCAAAATCAACCACAATGCCAATCCACTATAACTTCCAACTAAATTACCTGGATTATTTGATCGAGCGCGAGTTTCGAGCAACCGCTAATGAAGGAGTTACTCTCGGATAATCATAGGATAGCTGACTTGTGATTATATCCATGCAGAAATTCCATTTATTAAACACACTGTGTGACTAGAGTGCAAGTGCATAGACGTGTTTTCGGTTGATCATTTTGATAATTTCGCGTTAGTTAAGAGATTAAAGCGGCAATTAATCGATTTGCGTGTGCCGCTCCTTACTTACTAGTCCACCGCCACACGTAAACATGACCGAAAAATTGTTAAAATCAACTAGATCCGCTTTTCAACAAAACCTAGCAAGCGGGAGCGTCGAAACTAATCAATCAAACCCGGCGAGATTTTCGCGGGAAGCAATTAAACTCTTCCCCTCGTATTTACCCATTCTGGGTAAGTCATTGTGGAATTGCAGATATAATGGAGTTGTTTCACGGGTAATATTTATATAAGTTTTTATAACTAAGTACGTCCCTAAGAGATTTATTTCACCCTGATGCACAAACTTATTATACGCTTTTATTACTTGGGGGTTTCCAGGGGTGCATAACAAGCTGCTTTTGTCTTTCCTTGATTAATTCACGAAGGGGTCAGGTGGCTCTAATTGAATTTATAAAATTTTCACTTAACGCCAAAAAATCTATAAAGTCATTAAGGTCTCCCCTCGCCACACTAAATAACAAGAAATTGCCCCTTGGACTGAATAAAAATTAAACATTCGTCAAAATGCGCCACAATAAAAATAAATCGGCTTTGATTGCTGCAGCAAAACCGTGTAACAATGGGTGACAAATGGTGGTAATTTGGGCGTGTACCATTTTCTACCTCGATACGTGATTCGACAGGAGATTAGCTCGGGTTCAGGGGTGGAGGTTATCTTGCAGATTCAAATGTTCTGTAGTGACCTGATAATGATTAATCGATTCTGACCCCGGTGGATCATCGCGACGAGTTGATCAAGGGCTTAAGCACCTCCGGAACACAAATCGCCATCCAGATTTTGTTTCGACATTGCAATGAAAATTTTGCTGGGTTAAGCCCAATTCGTGTCAAATGTTAATTCCAATTACTAACTCGCTTCGTGACAGATGCTGTAGCGAAGTAAATTGCACTGATTAAATAATGGCGAGTTAATCTGAAAGTTCATCAAATAATCCATAGGATAATTGCATGGAAATGCTTCCGTTATTATTCAAAAGGTCCACTTTAGCAACAGGCCGCATTTTCGAAAAACTTATCAATTTATTGCGGCGGCTTTTCATTTTCGTCCCGGGTTTAATATTTGAAAAATCCTAGCGTTTTCCTCTATGGCCGCACATTTCATTTCGTAGGCAAACGCAATCTCTGGCCCTTTCCGATTCCCAAATCTCCCCATAAATTCCTCCTATGCGGAGCCCTTCGATAATGCCCTCCGCATTATAGGACTGTCAGCCAAACGTCGCAATTAATGTTTCAGCAAAATTTCGTTGCGATTTATTTGTTCAAAACGAATTTGGAGGAATTTCAAAAAGTAAGTGGGGCTATTGCCGGGTCCGTGTCACTCGTGCGTTAAATAATTTAGAACATACAAGGTTAATGTAGTTGCTGCTTTGATGAAATATTTATGTGTTAATTAAAAGCACCGGAGGCACGCACTTGATGCTTTCGATTACTTTGGTGGAGATTTTAAGGTTGGATGTCTGGTGGCGGAGGTCTGAGTGGCATCGATTTTTGTCTGATGGCTCCTGTAAATAAGGCGGCTGTCATTCGCAAGTCTTAAATGTCCACTAGTCGCTGAATGGAACGGTTAAATGAGAAAAAATGGTTTCATACGTTCAGACGGACATTAATTTTTCGGGGTCGGCAATATTCAGGTCAAGCTTTTACTATAAAATAGTCACGATGTTTTTAGACAACCAAACTTCGAAAACTTAGTGATTTTTATTGACAGCTTTTAGGTGAATTTATTGTTTAAATTGATTGAGTATTTGTCTACAAATGGATTCAGATGCTATTATATTATAACAGCTGTTATATTATGTTGTCGTTTCCGTAATTTATTATCCAAATGATTCAATTGTGTATTTCTGACTTATTACAATCGTCAATTTTAACTAAATTTAAACCACGTTAGCATAAATTATTGGGTGGGCGGCATTTATTGGCACGTTTTGTGTATCCAATTTATCACAAACAGGAATAAATTTTAGGGGAAATTTTGCCTCTCGTTAAATTACCTAATATCTGACGTAATATAACAAAACATACATAATTTAACGTAGATTCGTGCTCCTGAAAAAAATTCGCCTAAAATAACCTCCATGTGTACAGGTTTCATCAATTTTAATTCTTTCAAGAATTGTTTAGAAAAAGCATTTTACAATGAGTCACTTCAAAATTGTACATAGAAAATAACATAGTTGCACACATGTAGTTTATGACTCCGTGTTGACTTTTTATCCAAAACGTCCAGATTTTTGGAAAAAAAAATCAAAGTTATAAAACAACATTTTGCAATTTAATTATGAATCTGCCAAACTGAATGCTTTGAAATCTTGGAGATGTAAAATATCATCGCCCAGAAGTTTAAAAGATTATAAAGATTTCATAATATCTAGAAGTACAGAATTTCGAGAGATTCTAAAGTTTCTAGAGATTGCAGAGAATTTAGAAATTCTAGAGATTGACCGAGTTTGGAATCTAGCGATTTCAGCTATTCAAAAGATTCTAGAAATTCTAGAAAGTCTAGATATTATACAGACTCTAGAGAGTTTACATATTCTAGATTCTAAAGATTCTGAACATTCCAAAGATCCAGGGAATTCAGAGATTCTAAATATTCCACAGATTTTCAGAATACCACAGATTTTCGGAAACTACAGGGTTAACAAAACTATAAAAATTCTATGGATTTCTGAAATTAGTAGTGCCAAAATGTCGAAGATTCCAGAAGTTTCAAAGATTATAAAGATTCCATAAAATCTAGAGATACAGAGTTTCCAGAGATTCCAAAGTTTCTAGAGATTCCAGAAAATTTAGAAATTCTAGAGATTGAACAAGTTTAGAATCTAACGATTTTAGTTATTCAAAAATTCTAGAAATTCTAAAAAATCTAGACATCGTACAAACTCTAGAGAGTTTACATATTCTAGAGATTTTAAAGATTCTAAAAATTTCCAAGATGCAGGGATACAACAGATTTCCAGAATTCTACAAATTTTCGGAAACTCAATGTTTAATAAAACTCTTAAAAATTCCAGGGATTTCTGCAATTACTAGTACTAAAATGCCAATGATTCCAAAAGTTTCAAATATTAGAAAGATTCCGCAGAATCTGGAGATACTGAGTTTCAGAGACTTCAAAGTTTCTAGAGATTCGAGAGAATTTAGAAATTCTAGAGATTGAACAAGTTTAGAAATTAGCGATTTCAGCTATTCAAAAGATTCTAGCAATTCTAAAAAATCTAGACATTTTACAGATTTTAGAAAATAAAGAGACTGTAACAAATTTAAACATTCTAGAGGTTTTAGAGTTACTACAGACTCTAGAAAGTTAACATATTCAAAAGATTCTAAGGATTCTAAAAATTCCAAAGATCCAGGGATTTCAGAGATTCTAAATATTCCAAAGATTAAACTATAAAAATTTAATGGATTTCTGAAATTAGTAGTGCCAAAATGTCGAAGATTCCAGAAGTTTCAAAGATTATAAAGATTCCATAAAATCTAGAGATACAGAGTTTCCAGAGATTCCAAAGTTTCTAGAGATTGCAGAGAATTTAGAAATTCTAGAGATTGAACAAGTTTAGAATCTAACGATTTTAGCCATTCAAAATATTCTAAAATATCTAAAAAATCTAGACATTGTACAAACTCTAGAGAGTTTACATATTCTAGATAATATTCCAAAAATGTCCAGAATTCTACAAATTTTCGGAAACTCAAGGTTTAATAAAACTCTTTAAAATTCCAAGGATTTCTGAAATTACTAGTACTAAAATGCCGAAGATTACAAGAGTTTCAAATATTATAAACATTCCGTAGAATCTAGAGATACAGAATTTCCAGAGATTCTAAAGTTTCTAGAGATTCGAGTGAATTTAGAAATTCTAGAAATTGAACAAGTTTATAATTTAGGGATTTCAGCTATTCAAAAGATTCTATCAATTTTAAAAAATCTAGATATTATAGAGATTCTAGAAAATATAGAGACTGTAAAAAATCTAACCATTCTAGAGGTTTTTAGAGTTCCTACAGACTCTAGAGAGTTAACATTTTCAAGAGGTTCTAAGCATTCTAAAAATTCCAAAGATCCAGGAATTTCAGAGATTCTAAATATTCCAAAGAATAAACAATAAAAATTCCATGGATTTCTGAAATTCGTAGTTCGAAAATGCCAAAGATTGCAGAAGTTTCAAAGTTTATAAAGATTCAATAAAATCTAGAGATTCTGACTTTCCAGAGATTCCAAAGTTTCTAGAGATTCCAGAGAATTTAGAAATTCTAGAGATAGAACAAGTTTAGAATATAGCCATTTCAGTTGTTCAAAAGATTCTAGACATTCTAAAAAATCTAGACATTATGCAGAGTCTACAGAGTTTACATATTCAAGAGATTCTAAAAATTCTAAAGATTCCAAAGATCCAGAGATTCGAGGGATTCTAAATATTCCAAAAATTTTCAGAATTCTACAAATTTTTGGAAACTCAAGGTTTAATAAAACTCTTAAAAATTCCAGGGATTTCTGAAATTACTAGTAATAAAATGCGGAAGATTCCAAAAGTTTCAAATATTACAAAGATTCCGTAGAATCTAGAGATACAGAGTTTCCAGAGACTCCAAAGTTTCTAGAGATTTGAGAGAATTTAGAAAATCTAGAGATTGAACAAGTTTAGAATTTAGCGATTTCAGCTATTCAAAAGATTCTAGCAATTCTAAAAAATCTAGACATTATACAGATTCTAGAAAATACAGAGACTGTAACAAATCTATACATTCTAGTGGTTTTAGAGGTACTACAGACTCCAGAGAATTAACATATTCAAAAGATTCTAAGGATTCTAAAAATTCCAAAGATTCAGGGATTTCAGAGATTCTAAATATTCCAGAGATTAAACTATAAAAATTTCATGGATTTCTGAAATTAGTAGTGCAAAAATGCCGACGATTGCATAAGTTTCAAAGATTATAAAGATTCCATAAAATCTAGAAATACAGAGTTTCTAGAGATTCCAGAGAATTTAGAAATTCTAGAGATTGAACGAGTTTGGAATCTAGCGATTTCAGCTATTCAAAAGATTCTAGAAATTCTAGAAAGTCTAGATATTATACAGACTCTAGAGAGTTTACATATTCTACAGATTCTAAAGATTCCAAAGATCCAGGGATTTTAGAGATTCTAAATATTCCACAGATTTTTAGAATTCCACAGATTTTCGGAAATTCGAGCTTTAATAAATCTATAAAAATTCTATGGATTTCTGACATTAGTAGTGCCAAAATGCCGAAGATTCCAGAAGTTTCAAAGTTTATAAAGGTTCCATAAAATCTAGAGATACAGAGTTTCCAGAGATTCCAAAGTTTCTAGAGATTCCAGAGAATTTAGAAATTCTAGAGATTGAACGAGTTTGGAATCTAGCGATTTCAGCTATTCAAAAGATTCTAGAAATTCTAGAAAGTCAAGATATTATACAGACTCTAGAGAGTTTACACATTCTAGAGATTCTAAAGATTCCAAACATCCAGGGATTTCAAAAATTCTTAATATTCCACAGATTTTTAGAATTCCACAGATTTTCGGAAATTTGAGGTTTAATAAAACTATAAAAATTCTATGGATTTCTGAAATTAGTGGTGCCAAAATGCCGAAGATTCCAGAAGTTTCAAAGAACATAAAGATTCCAGAAAATCTAGAAAAACAGGGTTTCCAGAGATTCCAAAGTTTCTAGAGATTGCAGAGAAATTAGAAATTCTAGAGATTGAACAAGTTTAGAATTTAGCGATTTTAGCTGTTCAAAAGATTCTAGAAAATCTAAAAAATCTAGACATTGTACAGACTCTAGAGAGTTTACATATTCTTGAAATTCTAAAGATTCTAAAGATTCCAAAGATCCAGGTATTCTACAGATTTCCAGAATTCTACAAATTTTCGGAAACTCAAGGTTTAATAAAACTCTTAAAAATTCCCGCGATTTCTGAAATTGCTAGTACTAAAATGCCGAAGATTCCAAAAGTTTCAAAATATTACAAAGATTCCGTAGAATCTAGAGATACAGAGTTTCCAGAGACTCCAAAGTTTCTAGAGATTCAAGAGAATTTACAAATTCTAGACATTGAACAAGTTTAGAATTTAGCGATTTCAGTTAAGTATTCAAAAGATTCTAGCAATTCTAAAAAATCTAGACATTATACACATTCTATAAAGAGACTGTAACAAATCTAAACATTCTAGAGGTTTTAGAGATACTACAGACTCTAGAGAGTTAACATATTCAAGAGATTCTAAGGATTCCAAAAATTCCAAAGATCCAGGAATTTCAGAGATTCTAAATATTCCAAAGATTAAACTATAAAAATTCAATGGATTTCTGAAATTAGTAGTGCGAAAATGCCGAAGATTGCAGAAGTTTCAAAGATTATAAACATTCCATAAAATCTAGAGATACAGAGTTTCCAAAGATTCCAAAGTTTCTAGAGATTCCAGAGAATTTAAAAATTCTGGAGATTGAACAAGTTTAGAATATAGCGATTTCAGCTGTTCAAAAGATTCTAGAAATTCTAAAAATCTAGACATTATACAGACTTTACAGAGTTTTATATTCAAAAGATTCTAAAAAGTCTAAAGATTCTAAAGATCCAGGGATTCGCGAAATTCTAAATATTCCAAAAATTTCCACAATTCTACAAATTTTCGGAAACTCAAAATTTAATAAAACCCTTAAAAATTCCAGGGATTTCTGAAATTACTAGTACCAAAATGCCGTGCTAGGCCCACCCACCTGACCCCTATTTTCTCAGAGTTTATGGGATATGCCAAAATCAGTCTTATCTTAGCAAATAAATGCTAATCCCGCCCACCCACCCTCCATTTTCTCAGAGGCTATGGCGTTTGCCAAAATCTGTCTTATCTGAGTCAGTACTGGGCCAGCCCACCCACCCCTATTTTCCCACAGAATAGCTCTCTAGGATAGTTCTAGCAAGTACTATCCTCTGAAAAAATAAAGGGGGGGTGGGTGGGGTTAGTACTTGCTAACATAAGCCTTATTTTGGCAAACACCATATTCTCTGAGAAAATAAGGGGCGGGTGGGCGGCCCTAGTATTTGTTAAAATAAAACTGATTTTTGCCCTTATTGATCTTGTAAAAACTAAATTTCCATTGTAACGAGTTAAATTCCTAAATCTACCCAAAATGTGCAAAATATGATGACTTTTTACTTGTGATTTATTGTTATGATTGACCTAAAAAAAAATAAAAGGTAAATTTCAGTCACCATCGTTACTAAGAAATCAAAAAGTAAGTCTTCAGTCTTCTTATGACTTGAACTGATTACCTGAAAGGTAAGACTGTTGTGTAAAACTCAAACATTTTATGAATAGGGTCCTTTGTAAATAGGGTTGCCTAGTTTCACTTTATTTTCATTTTTCAATATTTTTTTAAAACGCAAATATTTTGATAAATATAAATTTTAAACAAAAATCACCGGTTCTTTCCCATAGAGCTCAATGTTGTCTTTGCACTGATGTAAAAGTTGAAGGGAAACTTTCCCTCTCCTCGTCTAAAAAGTGATTTCCTTCGAAGAATGAACGATTAATTAAACACTAAACAATCACTTATTTTCAAAGTTGAAATTACGCCCGTGCAATGAAATTCTATTTGGCTCATTTTTCGGTCTGCTACTGGGCACCCTTAAGTGCGTGTAGTGTTGCCAATTTTACCTTTATAAAATTACATTTTTGTTGTAATCTACGTCATAAAGAATTTTTTTATTTCTTTATTTTTTTTTGCCCCGAAACTCTCGTATATAACGTACTGAAGAGTTAATCCGCCATTTTGCAGACACGCGGTATATCAGAAATTGTATTACTTAATTCCACGTCGGCTCGCCCCCACACCATCAACCAACCTTCCACACCTAGAGGATTTCGAAGTATGTTTAATTCGGCATCACCAAATAGAATAACCGAACTAAAAGTTTCCCCTTATCGATAAAAAGTTAAAAATTTCGCAGCCGTGATACATCATTCCAATCGCGGGAAACTTTTCCGAATTAGCCGACCCGAAAATAATCTCGCCGAAGACGACTTTCCATCGAGCGAATTCTCAGATCAACAAAGACGAATTGGAGTTTATCTCGACAATAAGTGCAAGAAAGTTTACGCCGACCGACAATTGTCTCCTAAATATTATATCTCGAGTTTTAGATGCACGGCATGAAAATAAAACTGGAAAACTTTTCAACAACTTTTCCTTTAAATTTCAGACAATGGTTAGTGTCAGCACGTCTTTGCCGCGATTTCAGAGTCATACAACAAGAGAATAAAAATTCTATCAAACTCATAAACCTCGTTGAATTATTTCAGTCTTCGTGACATCTGCAGAACACGAACGTGCTGGTTTCCCGTCCTAGTGTTACATTGTACACGTTTGTGCGTTAAAAGCTCCGGCTCGTGCGTGAATAGCTTTTTCCATTTTGTGAAGCGAAGCCACCTACAGGTGCAATTTCCGCGCCGCACGAAAAAGCCCTTTTTGCGTTCAGGGCCGGATCAGGAGGAGCCGCAGACGACAATTTCCGCCTCACGCCCACTTCATCACGTCGTTTCGCGTCTCGGCGCCTCCATAATTAATGTCCCGATGATGATGTCACCGAAAGGGCACGCCCATGGGGCCCCCGTTTCCTAATCCCGGATAAATTCACCCCGCGTATGCCGTACGCATAGAAATTAAACCATTTGAATCAAAATGGGGCGATTGTTGTGGAAATACACTTCCGGCAATCAATAACGCCAAATATTTTTATTAACGTCGACTGTAAATGGTATTTTATTGTGATTGATTCGGGCGCTCTCCCACAAAGTCCGGATTTTTCCACGATGACCGGTGGAGATGACGTCGTAACACGCTGTATAAATCAGCATAAATGAGGCGATCCGGAGAGTGAAAAGTGAGAAATTGGAAAAGTCTATTTGGTGTTTGGTTAAGGAGCGATTTCCGGGGTCGGCAAACAAAGGAACGGCGATTTTTCCTTCTGGGTCTTAGTTGGTTTTGCGTTAATTTTCGGGTTTGTGTATCGAGGAGGAATAAGAGATCAGGGAATAAATTACAGGCATTTACTTTCGGCCCTAAAGTTGCCCGAAAATGATTAAAAATTGAATATCCGCTTGTCGTTGTTTGAGGGTGCTGAATGGCCCCCTTTTTTGATAACATCGCTGCTCTAACGCTGCTTAGTGTTTGATCAGAGGCTGATTTACGAGTGTGACCAGGATTGACGGGCGCGTTTTAGGCCCGCTTCCGATACTTTCCCCGACATTTATTTCCACGGCCCCTTCGTTGCGCCGCGTTTCATCATCTGGAAGAAAAACTTTCCTGATAATTCGCCCCAAAAATTTCTTTGGCCCGAACCCGCGCTGTTCATCCAATTATTGGAAGTTCGTTCGCAACTTGCGAACGAATTTTCGATAAATATCTCTTCTTTTGTTGCGGGCGAGTGTTTTGCTAATTTTCGAAACCCTTTTATCTCTACTTAATTGTCGTTGTTTGCTTAATCACGGGCCCTCCGAAGCACAACTTAATCTATAAATTACCAATTCAAGCATCAATTCGAAGCTTAGTAGAGTTGCGTGCCAAAAGTCGACATTTATGTAGCGCCTAACTAACACGACACTTGATAAGAAAGCCGTAATAATTTCAACCTCTGTAAGTGGTTTGTACTTTTGTCGTACAAATTAGACGACGAATTTGCATAAAATGTGAATTTTGACGATTTTAATCACAGCTCCGACAACCCTAATAGCCCGGATTATGCACGCGGCGATCTCGAGTCCGAAGTGACGAAAAACGAATCTGGAACGATTAAAACGAACACACAAAACATCGAAAAAAAGTACTGTGTTTTTCGGAAAGATTGCTTTACAATGGATGCCAGTTCCTCAAAAAATATTTCTATTTCACAATGTCATATCTCCGTTATTAACAGACATATGGTTTTGAAATTTTAAATATATGTTGTCCATAACTTTCTTTATATAACGGAAGGGCAATTTTGTTAAAAACAGTTTGTGATCATGTTTTTTTTTATTTTAGTAAAATTTTTGGATAACGTATTTTTTAAAATCAATATCTCAACTACACTGACCGGCAAAAAAAACGGCCACCCTGAAAAATTTCGCAAAACTAAGCTTTAAAAATTATTAATTTAACTAGGGATCGTTATTCACTATTGACACATGAGGTATAAATTAGCAAAACAGAAACAGAGCGACACTTTCAGAGACGTCTGTAAGAGTTAACGGAATTATTTTCGCGTGAAAACGTTTATTAATTGCCAAACTTATAATCAAATGATGAAAAACACTGTTTACAAAAACAGTCTCCTTTATTGTTTTTTTTTAAGAAAATATCGTACTTGGTCTGTTTCTGTTATTTTGTTAAATTAAATTTAATTCTGCATTTAATTGTCTTCTTTTTTTTGCTAATTTGTACATCATGTGTCAATAGTGAATGATTCTTTAATAAAATAACGATCACTAATTAAATTAGTAATTTTTAAAGTGGTTTTGCAAAATTTTTCAGGGTGGCCAGTTTTTTTTTGCCGGACAGTGTATTAAAGGAAATTTCAGAACACGGTTTTCAACACTGTTTTCAGCTTACAAAACTCCATAAATAACTGAAATAATCGAGTAAGCAGTTAAAAATGTTTGACACATTGTCAAAGTTTCAAAATCCTACGTTTAAAATCTTCGCAGGAATCTGGTGTTTTGTTGCTGGATGAACTTGAAAAAATGTGCAAAATATGTGACTCAAAAAAATTAATGAATGCGTGAATTTATTTTATTGATTTAATCAACCAAAACCGAATGCTTTGAAATCTTGCAGATGTAAAACATCATCGCCCAGAAGTTTAAAAGATTATAAAGATTTCATAATATCTAGAAATACAGAATTTCCAGAGATTCTAAAGTTTCTAGAGATTGCAGAGAATTTACAAATTCTAGAGATTGAACGAGTTTGGAATCTAGCGATTTCAGCTATTCAAAAGATTCTAGAAATTCTAAAAAGTCTAGATATTACACGGACTCTAGAGAGTTTACATATTCTAGAGATTCTAAAGATTCTAAAGATTCTAAAGATTCTAAAGATTCTAAAGATTCTAAAGATTCTAAAGATTCTAAAGATTCTAAAGATTCTAAAGATTCTAAAGATTCTAAAGATTCTAAAGATTCTAAAGATTCTAAAGATTCTAAAGATTCTAAAGATTCTAAAGATTCTAAAGATTCTAAAGATTCTAAAGATTCTAAAGATTCTAAAGATTCTACAGATTCTACAGATTCTAAAGATTCTAAAGATTCTAAAAATTCTAAAGATTCTAAAGATTATAAAGATTCTAAAGATTCTAAAGATTCTAAAGATTCTAAAGATTCTAAAGATTCTAAAGATTCTAAAGATTCTAAAAGTTCTGAATGTTCTAAAGGTTCTAAAGGTTCTAAAGGTTCTAAAGGTTCTAAAGGTTCTAAAGGTTCTAAAGGTTCTAAAGATTCTAAAGATTCCAAAGATTCTAAAGATGCTAGAGATTCTAGCGATTCTAGAGGTTCTAGAGGTTCTAGAGATTCTAGAGATTCTAGAGATTCTAGAGATTCTAAAGATTCTAAAGATCCTAAAGATTCTAAAGATTCTAAAGATTCTAAAGATTCTAAAGATTGTAAAGATTGTAAAGATTCTAAAGATTCTAAAGATTCTAAAGATTCTAAAGATTCTCAAGATTCTAAAGATTCCAAAGACCCAGGGATTTCAGAGATTTAAATATTCCACAGATTTTCCAGTTTTTTTTGCCGGTCAGTGTATTAAAGGAAATTTCAGAACACGGTTTTCAACACTGTTTTCAGCTTACAAAACTCCATAAATAACTGAAATAATCGAGTAAGCAGTTAAAAATGTTTGACACATTGTCAAAGTTTCAAAATCCTACGTTTAAAATCTTCGCAGGAATCTGGCGTTTTGTTGCTGGATGAACTTGAAAAAATCTTTTGAACTTTTAGTGTATTATTTTCTATGAATTTGAAAAAGTCTTGAGTGCTTTTTTTTTAATTCGGAAGACTCTTGGGTACAGTATTATTTTGGGAACCCATAAAGATTTTATTTTGTAAATTATTTAAAAGAATTTTGGGGGACTTTGATGTTCAATTTTTGGAAAATTCTGACCTGACCAGTTTTTTTGAGTTAATTTTGGAACCGCGTTTTTTTTTTTGTAAAATCTTGAGGTTCTAGGTACTCTTATTTGGAAAGAATTTGAAAGTACTTTGGAGCCTCTAGTGTCTTTTCTTATCATAATTTAATTAAATTTCTCAGAGAATAATTTAGCAGGTAGTAAACCCTCCCACCCGCTCTATATTTTCTTAGAGGAATGTCATTTGCCAAAATCAGTCTTATTTTAGCAGGTACTTGCTCCACCCACCCTCCCTGTCGTTTCTTAGAGGCTGTGTCATTTGCCAAAATCAGTTTTATCTTAGCAGGTACTAACCCCGCCCACCCACCCTCTCGTTTCTTAGAGGGTATATCATTTGACAAAATCAGTTTTATCTTAGCAGGTACTAGCCCCACCCACCCACCCTCACGTTTCTTACAGGTACGTCATTGCCAAAATCAGTTTTATCTTATCATGTACTAGCCCGCCCACCCACCCTCTCTTTTCTTAGAAGGTATATGATTTGCCAAAATCAGTCTTATCTTAGCAAGTACCGATGGCTAACTTTTACAAAAATTTAGCAAAATTTGAAAGATTTACGAACTTAGTTATATGCACAAGGCTAGTATTTGCTAAGTTAAAACTGATTTTGGCAAATGAGATACTCTCTAAGACAAAGAGGGCGGGTGGCGGGCTAATACCTGCTAAGGGCGAGTGGCGGGCTAATACCTGCTAGATAATAGTAATTTTGGCAAATGACATACCTTATGAAAAAGAGGGCGGTGGGGCTAATACCTTTAAGATAAGAGTGATTTTGGCAAATAACATATCCTCTAAAGAAAGAGAAGATGGGTGGCGTGGGCGGGCTAATACCTGCTAAGGGCGAGTGGCGGGCTAATACCTGCTAAGATTAATTTTGGCAAATGAATACTCTATGCAAAAGGAGGGGCGGTAATACCGTAGATAAATATTGCAATAACATATCCTAAAAAAGAGAAGATGGTGGCGGGACTTCTAAGATAGAGTGATTTTGCAATGAGATACCCTCTAAAAAGAGAGGCGGGTGGGCGGGGCTAATACCTGCTAAGAGTGAATAGTTTGTGGCGGTATACTCTAAGAAAAGTGATTTGCAAATACTACCTCTATGAAAAGCGAGGCGGGTGGGCGGGCTAATACCTGTTAAGATAAGAGTGATTTTGGCAAATAACATATCCTCTAAAAAAGAGAAGATGGGTGGCTGGACTTCTAAGATAAGAGTGATTTTTGCAAATGAGATACCCTCTTATAAAAGAGAGGCGGGTGGGCGGGCTAATACCTTCTAAGGTAAGTGTGATTTTGGCAAATGACATACCCTTAAGAAAAGAGAGGGTGGGTGAGCGGGGCTAGTACTTGCTAAGATAAGAGTGATTTTGGCAAATGACTTATCCTCTAAGAAAAGAGAGAAATTTAAATAAATTATTATAAGAAAAGACACCAGAGGATCCAAACAATTTTCCAGACACCCGGATAATATGTAATTTAGTGATCACATTCATAACTGGAATAGACGAGTATAAATTTAAATAGTTGTAAATTTAAGCATAATAAAGCATATTCTTTTCTGTTCCACACTTTTTACTCAAAGAAAAAATTTAATTCGTCTCAATTTCGTCGACAAGTGCGACATTTTGTCCGCCGATTCGTTGATGAGTCCTCAAAACCTCTGCAAACCCGTTAGACTGAACCGTTGCTTGGGTCCCTGCATACGACTCCGCAATTATCACCGTACGCGATCAATAGGCCGTTAAACGAGCGAGTTCGTGCCCCAAAAATGTTTGCTAGTTCCAGCCTTTCATTTCCAAATGACGCAGAAAACTCCGGATATTCTTACTCCATCAAACATCGGCTCCAACAAGGGGCTTAAACATCGGGCTTAAGACGGACTAACCTAATATTACACTTTTAAACGTGTACGAAAGTTTATTTTCATCGGTTCAGTTTAAAGAATGTGACAACTTCAACAACACTTTCGTCTGAAACAGCCTCGTAAAATTCAACGCCTCGCTTTACAAATGATCCTACAAATATTACCGTTTTTCGAAAGTGGAGAAGTTTCGTCGCGCATTTGTTCTTTCCTCGTTCCGTTTTCGACAAGTACGAGCTGGATGATTGATTTTTGTTTAAAGTTTTCGGATGCGCCGGTTATTAATGGTGGGAAATTCGGTGAACGTAATCGGGAGTTTCATAAACCGGCGTCTTTTTTAAAGCGCGATGGTAAGCTCCTTCCGTCGCCGTGGCGCTAATTAGCGGGGACCGGTAAAAGCCCTTCTCTTATTTATGCCGCGATCCATGTGTGTGCCGTGTGAGTGTGTGGGCGGGGGTGTCATGCACGCTGCCCCCAAATACATTAATTCCGCCATTCCGGCCCTCGAAATAACACGCGCGTTCCAGAGACACGGTGTAAATGTAAAATACATGTTTCGGCGGCGCTGAAACACTGCAATTATGCTAATTAATTCCTACTACTATCTGATGCATGTATTCCGTGCTTCTTTGTTTCTTTTCCCGACCCCGGTTATCAAATTTTTACCTATTTCCTGCTGTTTAAATTAGCCACGTCACCGCGTTTTTTCGACCTCGGCTATGGATTTTTCCCGATTTTCAAATGCTCGATGATACTTTTGTCTGGCGTTGCGAATTTTCGACGATGACACGACATGATTTTCGTTAATTAATGGTGTGCCTCACACGGCTCGAATTCGAGCTGGAGCGCAACATGTAAAGCTCTTCATCATTGTTTTATTATTTACTGCGTTTTTACTCGTGACGGTTTAATTGGAGCAATAATTAGTGGAGGTGAGAGATGTTTCGTAAATAATCGATAAGGACGAAATTCGGGAAAGGTGGCATGTCGAGGGTGCTCGCGTGTTATTTTTAAATTACGGAATTTCGCCGACCGAGGGACCATTCAAATGCAGATACGTAAAGTGGAAGGTTTCACTTGTTTCTGCAATAAAAACGACGCACAGGTTCTAAATAGACGCAAAATTAGCCCCAAACTATTGCACAAAATTTACCTCAGAAACGTCAAATTTATTTATTATCCAAATTATGACTAATTAAATCAACTTGCTCAAAAACGCAACAAGAATTGTTGAAAAAAGTTTTTAGGTTTAGTTTTATCCCGGCGCCTCCACCATTTTTCAACAAAGTATTAAAACTGATCAAATCATTTCAACATGAATCGTCCAAATCTGTGCTCATTTCATTATTTTGTATCTGTGTTTGTTATAAGATTAGTTCGAAAAAGGATAATAATTTTTGTAGAAAAATTTACTCATATTTTTCTCCGTTCTAAAACGGGCGAGATCGTCCGAAGCACAATTCCGTTTCAGAAATGTTCGTAATGAATTTGAAATCGATATGTCCACATTTAAACCATTAAAGAACAAAGAGAAAAATAAATTAAATCAGTTGGCTCAGAAATGTGGAATCACTTTACATTCTAATAATAATAATAATAATAATAATGAAGACAATTTTTGCTCCATTCTAATAACTTCCGTATCCAACAAATAAAGCGTTATTAAGGCTGTTGTTACAATAACCTAAGTATTAAGTAACCTTCGTATCAATCTTCGTAAAAAAAACTCGGCGTAGCAACCGCCTTAACAATATTTTCGTTGGGTAAGCTCCTCCAGCGGCATTAATTCCAGAGATGTATGTAAAACCTAGCCCCAGCGGTGCCTCTCTTTGTACTTTTCCTCGCCACATCGTAAGTACATTATTCATTTTGGCTTTTTTATTTAGGCGTGTTTCTCGTACGAGGACCGTCCTCGGCGGAAATCAAAGCCGAAATAAATCAAATAAATAAGGTCGTCCTAGCATTAATATTAAGCAGGCGAAATTCGGACGTTAATAGTTGTGCCGAAAATTTCTTTAATTAAATCTCGCAAAGGGCCTCCGCGCTTCCATTAACCGCTGCTCGTTTTTTCCGGCCTTCGCGTCTCTCCATCATATGTGTATTTGCGTTTCAGCATTAGAGTCCTCGTTACTTATCCTCTTCCTTTTTCTCATTTACGTGGCTTAATCCGAGCTTATTTATCGACTGTTTCGGAGCTTCTTAAATATTAATACTCTTAGAGCCCTCATTATATCTTCCTTATTTTCCTACTCGCATCCGGCTTTGTTTGGCCCCAAATTGATTGAATTGTCAAAGTTTTCAAACTACGTCCTCGGCTGAGATCTATAACTAATTTAATTTTCTTTAAAAGAAGCCCTAACCCGGCTCCGGAAATTACATTTATTTCAAAACATATTTACATTTGATCCGCGTTCTCATGGGCCGGAAATGATACCACTCGAACTGAGGATTTGTTTGCGATAATAATAGCGAATTTATTAACTATTAAAATTTACAAGCCGCTGGCTTGTTTCCTCGGGAGTTCTACTTTGCAACAAAGTCACTCCGTAAACACAAAAAATTACTACTAGAAAGTTCAGTACGCGAACGATGTTTAAATCATGTTACCGGAGAGAATTTACTTCAGAAACGTAAAATTTCGTGTTGGAATATGAACAAATGTTTGGCAGACTACTAATGGGGGTTTTTGTAAACGGTCGTGATTTTTTATTTAATTAATCCTTGCGACTGTCATCTGGCGTCCGATGCCTTCTTCGTTCTTTTAAATCTCCCCAGCTTGTTAAATGTTTGCTTTGGAGCACAAGGATAATTAGAGGAATATGCTTTCGTTATGCAAATCTGAGGCAGCGAGGGTTGCTTGTAACACGATATCCCTATTATGTTTTTCAAGGTTTAAGCCGCCCTAAGTTATTTTATCTATAGCCGGAGGTTGAGCCCTTCTGACCTGAAGAACATAAAGTGGAACCTTCTCTTTACAACTAGCGCCACATTCTGACGGCTCCGGCGATTCATTCGTTACCTAGGCTGGCACGGGACTGAATTACAACGCTGTTTGGCTTCCATGTTAATTAAAAGCGCTTTCGATTTGGTCCAGCATTGATAATCGCTCAGATTGTTTAAGAGGAGTCCCGGATCGATGCGCCATGGGCGTTGTTTCGGTGAACGAGAACGCACATAATCAGCTTTTTGGAATATGGGTTTTACGAGAATCGATGGGTGATAGGGACGCCCTAATTAATCCGAAGGACGAGGAGAGGGCGTATTTGCTTAGTTTAAAAGGTTTTCCCAAGCCCGCAAAAAACGTTCGTTTTCTCACCTAATTTCTGTATAAACTGGATAAAATTTAGCGCGCACATTCTCCAAGTTCAAACGTTCCTGCTACTTCCTACGTGTAATTTCGGCCGTAATTTTTTACACTGATAGCCCATTTGCTGGGGGCGCTTACCCCGCTAAAAGATCCTCTTCTCATGTGCAAACAAGGCCTCATGATAAGTAATTGTTGAATTAACTTGATGAACATCCCTTAGGGTGAAAGGAAATGGTGATAAATCTTTCAAGGTGCAAACGTCTATGTTAACTCAGGCTGGGTTTGGTCCAGGTGCCCTTGAATAAAGTGCTCCAAGAAACAACGAGGTCCCGATAATAAATAACATTATTTGTCCCTAACCACACCTTCCACGTTCCACTTGTAAAGTATCAACTGATCCTCCGAAATGGGTGACGCGTAATGGCTTTACCACCCATACATCTGCACTTTATTCTGGCAGGAAGATGCTCCATAATGGAACCATGATAACAGATAAATTCCAAATAATGGGGGCCCTGCCCTTTATTGTTATTATTGCGCTTTGTCTTGCGCCGTAAATTAACTACGGTAATTCTACCATCTACACTAGTTATCGCGCGTAATGAACGCTCAAATGGGGCACAGTTTTTCTCAGTACGAAGGGTTTCGGTTTTTAACTTGACTCGTCAGGAAAAAAATGAAAGTTGTTTGTAAAATATCGCCCCCGACTTCGAGCGTTCTATCCAAATAAGTTTATCATGGGAAACGCTGACATTGTTCTCTTTTATCGCTGCGTTCGGAATTTCAAAGCTAGTAATTTTATTATTTGTTTGCGTTGAATAATAGTTTCAATTTGTAACAAACGTTTTACGCACGATAATTTCATCAAACCGTGAAAACGGGTTAACGAGAGAAAAGCGGCTTGTGTACATTTCTGTTTTTTATTCAGTTTGGAGTATTTACAGTGGGACAATTTTAAAACACTGTTTGAAATGTGTTGTTTGAGTAGGCCGTAATTTATAAAATGCAGTTTTGTTTTTAATTTAGTCGATTTGGAACGGTTTGTTTAGCAATTTCGGAGACATTTTTTCAGGTTTCAGAAGAACGCACTAGAGAAAAATCAAACAAGTTTGTTATCCCACGAGTTTTCCCATACCGGCGGCTCAAAGTTTCACAATCGTCTAAGAACTTCCCCGTAATTGAAATATTTAATACTCGTCTGTCTCATCCGATTTTCTAGAATCTCTTAAACCTTTAATCGATTACAAGTCGAAATGTCAGAGCTCTCGTCTAGCAAAGGCACTTGCTTTGTTCCCGACTTTAAGTGTGTATTTGAAAGAATATATCGCGTAGGAGAGGAAACATCCTCGTCGAATTCCCCCATTTTTGCCCTTTCCCTGATTAATGCCCGTCCTTTCGCCAAATTTCCAAATGCAAATGTTTAGCAGGAAGGTGTTCCAGCAATTACATTTGTCTAAAGCTTGAGGTAAATTGACGCGCGAGGATCAAATGTGCTCGTGGAAACTCGTTTAGGAGCAAATGTACGCCCTGGGCCCTAATTGGTATTAGTATCAGTGCGGATTAGCACCCTTAGGGTCAGCGGGTTCGAACCTATGGCGACATTTCACATTGATATTCCCAGATACTCCTGCCAATCCTATTGATTTAATGGAAGGTAATGGCTCATGCCGACTCTGTCTATATGCGATAAATAAGCCCCGACTTCCTGCTGTTGACGCCCCGCTTTAATAAGAAGTTTATTGCTGATTTGTGGCCGCCATTTGCACATATTTCACGCCGTTCCGTCATCTCGGGCCCATATTTACTCCGGAGGCTGCATTAGACCGGAATTGCAGATAGTGCGCAACGAAAATCGACTTAACAATACAAAATCTGGATGGTCACTCTTGATGGTTTGCGTCAAAGCAACGTAAAAATGTCAGCTGGGTTGTGACAAACTTGTAAACAAGGTTTTAAATTTCGGCGCTGTTAAATTCCGGTCCTGAGCAGCGAAAACCGCCACTTCTCCTAATACAGCGGAGTAATTTCGTCTAAATCGTCCATTTTTCCGCCGTATTCAGATTCGTTCGTTTCTTCGGCCCCTTTTGCTTACATTTCATAAAACAAACAGAACGGCCCTAACCCCTTCCAGACTCTCTCAAAACAGTATTTTTTATTGTGTATCGTATACGTTTGCATATGAAATGAAACCATTTGCATTTTGACACAACAAAATTTACTTTCCAAGAGAACACTTTACAACCGCATTAGTCTAAATTTTATCCAAACAATTAAATTATAGCGTCCATGATAGTCAGTGTACGCTATTTTACATCAAACTCAAATAAAAATTAGCATCCGAGCGTGCAGGCAGCGAGCCAGAGTGAAAAGAAGTCTCAAACGCACAACCTCCGCGTTCTCCCCAATCGATTCCAACCGGTTCTATCAAATCTAACATCTCTGAATACAAGAATCGATTACTCGAAATGCCATCTTTAAATCAAATGGAGTGTTCGACGACAGCGAATCGCCCAGCAGCAATAACCGTTAAGCTCGAAGCTCTCCGTATATGGGTCAGGCTTCGGCTTTGACCCACTGAAAAGATAAATAAACACCCTGACACAATGAAGCTGAATTATCACCGGTTCTCCGGTTTCTAGACTGTTCCTCAAAGTCGTTGCCGTGCTAACTTACCACCCTTCCTGTTAATTATATGAAAACGAGATTAATCTATTAAAATTATGTCTCCCGGCTGACGCCCGTGCTCCTCTCTCCTCAGCGCGAACGGTCCACTTCAGAGCTAATGGAAGTCTGCGGAAATGGGAAGCCGATCTCGATTTGTTATTTTATTGTGAGAGCAAATGAGGGGAAAAATCGACACGGTTTGAAATATTAGGACGGTCTCTCGGAAGCGGACTTATAAACGTCGAGTCGAAAAATGAATTTTCCGACGCCGCCATGCCAGAATCATCGGCGACGAGACCAAATTCGACAAGGTCGATATCGATAAAAAAATCTAAACAATATCCTGTATTGATTATGGCAACGCGTCGCTCGCCCCGCGACGTCCTTACCTCGTCGCATCTCCGGCTTCCTCGGCCCACCCGTAAATCTCGTTTAATGGCCCCGCAATCGGCCATCTCGTTGAAATCTCCAGCTCGGGCGTCGCTGACCGCCCATTTATTTACTTCCAGATAACAAATTCGTCTGCGACTGTCGTCTGGCCTGGCTGCACACCCTCCGCAACGAGACGAAGAACCCGCTGATCCGAAACACCCTCGACGAGATCACTTGCTACATGGAATCCGCAGGTCAGAGCCCGGTCCGGGGCACCGCCGCCGCCCCCAGCGCCGCCCCGCGCACCGTCTCCGGCCCATTTCCCGCCGACAACGAGGACTACTACGAGCCCGTCGAGTACGACAACGACATCTACGACCAGCAGCAGGACAGCTCGTTGAACTACGTCACGTCGTCCGGGCCGAGGGACCCCAGGAAGCGCCACCTCTTCGAGATACCGCCACAGGAGCTGCCGTGCCCCCAGCCGGAGCAGCCGACCATCGCGCCCAGGACGCAGGTGCGTACTCGAATTTTTTGTAAAAGTCACGCTCATTTTGTTTCGAACAGGTGCCCACGCCGGGCTTCGTCGGGGTGAGCGCCAGCGGGGCCGAGGGGCTGCTGGCGCCGGCCATCTTGCTGGTGGCGGCCATGTTGGTGACGTAAAGCAGCGAGGCGGGAGATCAAGTGTGGCTGTGGACAGGCAGTGCGTTGCGGTGTGAGTCTGAGAATGTGCCGATTGCTCTAAGACTGCTCTACTCTACACAACCATTGTAACCTTCCGGTCACCGTCACGTCGCATATCGTTACTGTAGCTCAATTCCCTCAAAACGACGTATTTTTTTTAGGGCAACTTTCGTGGTGGCACCTTGCTGGGTCGGGGCCGAGGCAAACTAAATTAGTTAAGCTCCGAAATTTACAAAATCGATGAAAAATTTTCAATTAATTTTCAAAAGTTTTCAAAAATTTACAATCTCATTAATATTAATAATATGAAACTAACAAATTTATCTGTCCAACGCTACACAACCAATAACAAGGCAAATTAAGCATGAATTCATTACATTTATTAACATGAACGGATAAATAAAATTTTGATCAGGAACAAACAAACATGTTATTTGTTCAACAGCATATAACCAATAACTGGCCTAATTAAACATAAATATTAACCTCAACGTACTGACAGTTACAGAGTTTGGCGCCAAATTTTTAATTACATCTGCTTTTTTTCCTGAATCTAAACAAATTTCATAAACTTTGTAATTACCTTTTGTGCTAAAATTTGAAGAGCTTTAACCACAAAATTCTTCGAAAAATTTGACTTTGCTGGAGGTTTTTGGAGTTTTATAAGCGAATCGATATGCTTATTAGTGTTATAGTGGTGTGTGCCCTCAAAAGAAATACAGTTTTATAAGTCTCAAGAACCCCATGTACAATTAATTTGACTTAAATTCAGTTACCTTTTTCTTATTCGAGTTCTGTTGAGCTATTGAGCTTTTATTATAATACAAAATACTTTTTGGGATTTTTTTTTTGTGTAGTGTTAAGCGCGTCGGCCCCGGCCCCCAGCACTTGGCGTCCATCTGTTGCCGGGGATCCCCTGGAGTTCAGAGATTACAGCTATGTTCCATTGTTGTACATATAAGTGTAATAAAATGGCTGTTTAATATCACGATTTTAAAATAGTTCTGGATGTAATACTCACAAGAAAGTTGAGATTTAGTTTAGACTATGACCTGACTTAGAACATATTTTGTAAATTATTGAGAAAACCTAGTCTTTAAGTGTATTTTTAAATATGTCGATTCGCACTGATGTAACTAATGCCATTAATTTATAAGCAACTATTTTGAGATATTAAAGATAAGTGTAATTATAACGTAAAATGTAATGTTAATCCGTTGTACTTTGTATTTGTAACAAGGCACCTGACTCGACGTGCGCCATACAGGGGATTGCGGTGGAAAAAGCGTCGCGTCCGACCCTGTATGGCCGAAGAGGTTGCGGAATGAGCGATAATTGACGAAACAGGTGGCGAATCTGGTTAAATATTAACGAGAGACCTGTGGCTCCGGATTCTCCACGCGACGGCTATATTTTTCGGTTCGAGGGGCCTCCGGGCGAGCAACATTTTCGTACTTAATTCGATTTGTGTTAAACAAGACGTCCTCTCTCTGCACATAACATGTATTTTAAAAATTTGTACGTATGTGTTGACTGTGTATTTCGCTTATTCTGATCTATACTAATAAGATGTCTTTTCCCCTTTGATTTCTGTAAATACCTTTCATGTGATTTTCATTAAAAATAAAAGTGGAAACGAGCTCGTTTGCCTCATTATCCCTCCGCCTATAGTCTTATAATTAGTCCGACCTTTCGGCCGATGTCTCGTTAGAATCGAGTGGCGCGTCCCCTGCAAATCCGCCTCTAATCCTCGGACAAATACAAAAAATCGCCCGGAAAGTTGGCCGCTCCGGAAATAATTTTGATTAATTAAAAAAGGGCGAGCAGCGGTAAAAACAAACAGGACGTGTTTGCCGAATTTCCACGGGAATTTTCTCTTGCGCGATCTATCACGTACTCGATTCTTGGATAAGAAGTAAAAGCGGGGAAGAATGAACATTGATTTTAGTTCAGACGGTCGGAATGGAAGTTCGCAAGGGGCGGCTCCAACTTTTTCCGTCCAGCGACGTTAAAAAACGACTTATACCGGGTGTTCCGTGAGGCACATATTAACGCCCGACCGACCGGATGTTGCGTCCGACGAAAAACGCAAGCGCTTTTTTCGAAAGCTTTCGCTTATTCGATTCGAGATAAAAAGGTTGCTAAATTCGCTTCGATGAGAGTAACGTAATAACCACTTACACTAACAAGGGTAATGGAATTGGAAATATCATTACGCAGCACAGAATTTTTTATAATGTTGGAGTTAATGGATGAGAAAAATGGATGGTGTTTCATTTCGGTAGCACTGAGATAAGCCTCCCTATCAAAGCCGCTGCTTATTAAGCATTTCGGCATGAATTTATAACGTTCGTAGGGGCTGAGAAATCGGTCGGACAATCTCTTTCAGTTACGATTTTAACGGAAAAACCACTAATCTAACTAAAAAGGTACCCAGAAAAATCGCACGAGTTATGCAACACATTATACAACAAATTGTTTCAATATATTTGCCGCTCCGTCGAAACAGAGAACGTAATCAAAATGTAAAATGGACGTTACATTTTATTTTATGATGGAAAACAAATGTCGCTGGAAAAGGAAGCGATAATTTGAATACATTTAAAATGCCACCAGTGTTATATGTTCCAAATGGATATAAGGACACGCTATAGCATAATTTAAAAAAATTGAACAATTTGTCATACCGTACATAAACAAAGTCCTTAATAGATGATTTGCAATGTAAATACTTACTGGGAGGAGACAATCACGGGGAACATTTATACCTGAAGGAAGTCATTAAAATTAAAAATTGTACCTTCAATTCCACGCCTGCGCTGACTGTATTTTTTGCTCCCCCAGTACTTTTAAACGAAAGACACGTAATAGTTTCAAAGTTTAAATTAATTACAAGCCTTGATAAACCTAGATAAACCACCCGGCATCAAACGAAAATTAACCTGCCAGGCCAGACATCAACTACTATGCGGGAACTTGTGGAATTAGCACGGAATTTTCCAAAAAACTATAAAATCTTACCTGGACAAGGCTTGTCTTTCGAAAATCGACCAGAAAACACAAATTTTAACACTCGTTTCGAATTAATCCTCCAAGTTGAAGTTTGCACATCTGTCATTACGCTACCAACCAAAAAAAAATAAAATTTTCGTCTGCATTAAATACGACAAATATTACAATAAACAACAGCCTCAATAAATTAGACAAAACCAATTCGACTTTGTTGAATTATTGCCTAATTTTGTTGATATTAATAAACCCCCAGAACGTCGGATGATGATTGAGTTGCATATGCAACCAACAATACACCATTTCCAAAAAATTATCTCAAATCTGGTTTGATTGCTCGGTGTTTTGTTTCAATTAAACGTTATTAAATCCTTTAATTAATGCAAAAAATTGTCAATGGGGTTTAAAATATCTGGTTTAAAGCGACTAAATCCCGCATTATTGTATAAAATAATTCGTGACACAAAGCACGACCAGCGGAGTTAGCTTCTCGTCAAAAGGCCGGGAAAACTTTAGCGTTTTCTCTCCAGTGCCATTTATAATTCGCGCATTTATCATCCGCAAAGTTCTTCGCAAACAAGCCCCTTCTAATCTCCCATATGTTTAAACTAGCAGATTATTAATGACACGAAATCCCAAGAAAAGTTGTTTAAATAGGACGGATGTGACTCGCCGAACGTCAGACAATGAATTCGATTTGAGCTTGTTACGTCTAATAAATCTTCAATAAAGATAGCGAGACAAGGCAGAGTGTATAAATTCGGTTTCAGAAGGGGTGTACGTAATTTATATTACGTCAGTCAGGTTCCTGTGTATCTCTAGTATAATTTGTCTGTGACTTCTCGACGTATTTTTGCGGCCCGAATTAATCCCATTTTCCCTACCAGTCACCAATGCATTACTTTAATTTTGATTTATTTTTCGGCTTCGTCGTCACTGCCTTGCACAGGCATTAAACAATCAATCTAGGGGCGAATTACAGACGGCATGGAATTAAAAAATTGTTTGGAGACGTCAATCGGAAGAAACGCGCTTTCCGGGGTTTGTTTAGTTTATGGAGATGGTTTACGAGCGGTGTCTGACTTGTCTGAAATGAATAATAAAAATCCGTTATGAGGTGTTAACGGAAGCAGATTCGTTGTCGTAAAGCGATATTAGACGAAATAAACAACTGCGAATGATTTGTGTGGGGGAATACAACGCGAAATAAAAATCGCGACCAATCAGAAGCGAGTGATCTGCAAATGTCGGATTTTGAGTGGTCGGGTGTAATTACAGTCGTAGCACACAATCACGAGACTCCACCGAACCGATTGTGTGTTTAACAGGTGCTAATTAGTGAAAATCTTGGGCAAACGTTCCAAATATAGCCGCCGTCGAATTACTACCAGCGTCATAATTCCAGGACAAATAAATATCGACTTATCGTGACGAATTACACTGTAAACCTCGACGGCGGGCAAACCGACGTCCTTTTGTTTGCTGTTCGACCACCATCGACTACAACGCGGACTCCAGCGGCCGCATCATTTTTTCCCAACGAGCCTGTTATTTGTTGTTTAGACAAGCTTTTACACAACTGACAAGCTGAAAAAGCTATCGATTAACCACGTCACTCCCATTAAGTGACGCCGCGTTCAGACGAGCCGGTTTTTGCGTTACTGGAACGAGCCTTTCCAGGATTTAAGCAAAACGAAGGCTTTCATGCTTGTTGGATTCATATTTAGGTGGCCACAGTTTTCTACTAAGTGCTTGCTAAATTGGTGAAGATGTTGTAACTCGCTCGTTTACAATATTGAGAAAGGTGGATTCGTCGAACTAACTCTGCGACATGGAGGTTTTCCGCTAATAAATTAATCTAATCTTATCTAATTTGATAAGGTCGCGCGATATCATTACGCTCAAGGTAAATATTATCGCACACAAGTGCTAATTGAAAGATAATGCATCAATCTGGTATCACTGATTTATGTCGTCGTAATTAACCCACTTACTATAAGATGTTGGGTAAATCGAAGCTCCGACAAATATTTTATTTGGTAATTACGGTGTCTTCGTGCACAGTTTTGCTTTGATCAGGCAGTTATCTGCCGGAGGTGAATAATTCAGTGGCAATTTTGGCTCGTACTTTGCCCGATAATAAAGTTGTTTGTCTTTATTTTGAGTCAGTCGGGCATGATGTCGGGGAAAAAGTTGGACGTGGTGTTTATTCTGTTTTTACAAGTGGTCCTCGTGGTGCTGTTTGCCCTTTTCGCCGTCTACGATGAGCACTACGACAAGGAAGCCTACCCCAGTAAGTGGACGGGTTTGAGTTGACCGCTCAGCCCGCGTAACAACGCACAACCCAGTGACCCCAGCGACCTTCCAACTACCAAATGAGCGAAATATTCCTCCTTTTCGAGATCCTTGTCTCCCATTTAAATAACAAAAGCGCGACTTTGCATCGAAATAGATCCCGTTTTACTCTTGCCACTCACGCGCTAATCTCAGTAGTAAAAATGCCTGTCCTCGCGCACTCCACCACTTCAAACAACCCCCACATCCAGCGGATCCGCCACCTCAAATTAGCCCTCATCGTGGTTTTCCTGCAGCTCGCGCTTTCCCTCGCCTTCCTCCTCGTCTGCGAGTACTGCGACAGGGCTGACGCGTCCGACCCTCGCAACTCCGTCAGCCCGGCCCTGGGGGCTTCCGCAGGACCGGGCTAACCCCCACAAGTACCCCCTTTGTTAACTAACCAATCACCGTCGTTAATTTTTCAGTGTTCCAGGACGTCCACGTGATGATTTTCGTCGGTTTCGGGTTCCTTATGACGTTTCTGCGACGTTATGGTTACAGCGCGGTGGGCTTTAATTTTTTATTGGGCGCTTTGATTATCCAGTGGGCTCTGCTGTGTCAGGGGTTTTACCAGCTCAATGAGAATAATAAAATCAAGCTCGGAATTGAGAGGTAGGTTTTATCCCCTTTTTATAATTCGATTTGGAGTTTGCTGTTTGCGTTGATTGCAGTTTGTTTAAAGCGGATATCGCCGCCGCCACGGTGCTTATCTCGATGGGGGCGGTGCTGGGACGCACGTCGTACATGCAGCTGCTGGTCATGGGGGTGCTGGAGATCGCGGTGTTCGCCGGCAACGCCGTCCTGGGAGACCGCGTGTTCCAGGTTAGAACCGCCCCCGGCCCTGCATTATTTTACTGCAGCACGTGCCGACTCCCTATTTATTCCGCCAGAAAAGCCCAAAATAAAGTCACCCTTAAACCCTCCACAAACACAAAACTCATCACGCGAAACCACTATTGTCTAAACCCTCCCACGTGAAATAACCAAAAATTGATTGCACGTTGGCGTTCCTAATAAAAATCAAAATAAACACTGTCATAATCCCGACTCCATATATTACCATCACCAGTCATAAATCCCTTCCAATTCACAGCTCAGCTATTCATCCCCTGTCTGCAGCCGAATCACCGTATTTGGTGCATGTTTAATTTGTTTGTGCGAACAATGGAACGTTATGGAACGACGGGCGTTCGTTCAAATCTTGCTAAATCTTATATGCCACAAAACAACAAATTTTATCCACGTAGCGCTCGTCCCGCGGGCTATATATATTTATGCGTAGGTGTCCGACGCCGGTGGCTCGATCTTCGTGCACGCCTTCGGCGCCTACTTCGGTCTGGCCGTGAGCACAGTCCTCGGATTCAGGTCCCCGAAAACCGAAGACAACTCCCTGGAAGAAGCCAGATACACGTCCGACCTCTTCGCCATGATCGGGACCATCTTCTTGTGGCTCTACTGGCCGAGCTTCAACGCCATCGAAGCACCAGGAGACGGCCAACAGAGGGCGGTGATAAACACGTACTTGTCGCTGGCGGCCTGCTGTGTCACCACTTTCGCTATTTCTATCATTTTGAGCCACGAACATAAATTCGACATGGTACACATCCAGAATTCCACGCTGGCGGGAGGAGTGGCGGTGGGCACCAGCGCCAACTTGATGCTGGAGCCGTTCGGGGCCGTGCTCGTAGGGGTGGCGGCGGGGGCCATTTCCGTCGCGGGATACGAAAAGATAACTGTGAGTAGAGATGGGGGGCGGATGGGACCATCGGGAAATCGGGAATTCAATTTTTATACACTCCGAGATTCTTTCAAACTACTTTAAAAACCATGCACAAGGGATCCCCGAGATTCTTTCAAACCACTTCAAATACAAAACAAAAGGGGTCCCAAGATTCTTTCAAACTACTTCAAAAACCAGGCACAAGTAATCCCCGAGATTCTTTCAACTACTTCAAAATCAAAACAAAAGGAGTCCCCGAGATCCTTTAAACTATGTACTTCTAAAACCAGGTACAAGGAGTGTCCGAGATTCTTTCAAACCCCTTCAAATCCAAAACAAAAGGGATCCCGAGATTCTTTCAAACTACTTCAAAAACGAAACAAGGAATCTCTAAAATTCTTTCAAACTACATAATTCAAAAACAAAACGAAAAGTTTCCCCAAGATTCTTTGAAACCACTTCAAAAACAAAACAAAAAGGGGTCCTCAAGATTCTTCCGGATTACTTAAAAATCAGAATAAAATAACTCCCCAAGATCCCTTCAAACTACTTCAAAAACAAAAGAAAAGAGGTCCCCGAGATTCTTTCAAACTACTTCAAAAACCATGCACAAGGAGTGCACGAGATTCTTTCAAACAGCTTCAAATACAAAACAAAAGGGGTCCTCAAGATTCTTTCAGATTACTTAAAAATCAGAACAAAAGAACTCCCCAAGATCCCTTCAAACTACATCAAAAACAAAAGAAAAGAGGTCCCGAGATTCTTTCAAACTACTTCAAAAACTATGCACAAGGAGTGCACGAGATTCTTTCAAACCGCTTCAAATACAAAACAAAAAGGGTCCCGAGATTCTTTCAAACTACTTCAAAAACGAAACAAGGAATCTCTAAAATTCTTTCAAACTACATAATTCAAAAACAAAACGAAAAGTTTCCCCAAGATTCTTTGAAACCACTTCAAAAACAAAACACAAGGGGGTCCTCAAGATTCTTTCAGATTACTTAAAAATCAGAACAAAATAACTCCCCAAGATCCCTTCAAACTATTTCAAAAACAAAAGAAAAGAAGTCCCCAAGATTCTTTCAAACTACTTCAAAAACCATGCACAAGGGGTCCCCGAGATTCTTTCAAACCACTTCAAATACAAAACAAAAGGGATCCCCAAGATTCTTTTAGATTACTTCAAAATCAGAACTAAAGGACTCCCCAAAATCCCTTCAAACTACTTCAAAAACAAAAGAAATGAGGTCCCCAAGATTATTTCAAACTACTTCAAAAACCACGCTAAAGTGGTCCCGAGATTCTTTCAACTACTTCAGAATCAAAATAAAGGGAGTCCCCGAGATCCTTTAAACTATGTACTTCAAAAACCAGGTACAAGGAGTGCCCGAGATTCTTTCAAACCCCTTCAAACCCAAAACAAAAGGAATCCCGAGATTATTTCTAACTACTTCAAAAACTAAACAAGGAATCTCTAAAATTCTTTCAAATTACATACTTCAAAAACAAAACAGAAAGTTCCCCCAAGATTCTTTAAAACCACTTCAAAAACAAAATCAAAAAGGGATCCTCAAGATTCTTTCAAACTACTTCAAAAACGAAACAAGGAATCTCTAAAATTCTTTCAAACTACATAATTCAAAAACAAAACGAAAAGTTTCCCCAAGATTCTTTGAAACCGCTCAAAAACAAAACACAAGGGGGTCCTCAAGATTCTTTCAGATTACTTAAAAATCAGAACAAAAGAACTCCCCAAGATCCCTTCAAACTACTTCAAAAACAAAAGAAAAGAAGTCCCCGAGATTCTTTCAAACTACTTCAAAAACCATGCACAAGGGGTCCCCCAGATTCTTTCAAACCACTTCAAATACAAAACAAAAGGGGTCCCTAAGATTCTTTTAGATTACTTCAAAATCAGAACTAAGGGACTGCCCAAAATCCCTTCAAACTACTTCAAAAACATAAGAAATGAGGTCCCCAAGATTATTTCAAACTACTTCAAAAACCAGGCGAAAGTGGTCCCCGAGATTCTCTCAACTACTTCAAAATCAAAATAAAGGGAGTCCCGAGATCCTTTAAACTATGTACTTCAAAAACCATGCACAAGGAGTCCCCAAGATTCGTTCAAACCACTTCAAATACAAAACGAAAGGGGTCCCCAAGATTCTTTCACATTACTTCAAAATTAGAACAAAAGGACTCCCAAAATCCCTTCAAACTACTTCAAAAACAAAAGAAATGAGGTCCCCAAGATTCTCTTAAACTACTTCAAAAACCAGGCGCAAGTGATCACCGAGATTCTTTCAACTACTTCAGAATCAAAACAAAGGGAGTCCCCGAGATCCTTTAAACTATGTACTTCAAAAACCAGGTACAAGGAGTGCCCGAGATTCTTTCAAACCCTTCAAATCCAAAACAAAAGGGGTCCCCAAGATTCTTTTAGATTACTTCAAAATCAGAACTAAAGTACTCCCCAAAATCCCTTCAAACTACTTCAAAAACAAAAGAAATGAGGTCCCCAAGATTATTACAAACTAATTCAAAAACCAGGCGAAAGTGGTCCCCGAGATTCTTTCAACTACTTCAAAATCAAAATAAAGGGAGTCCCCGAGATCCTTTAAACTATGTACTTCAAAAACCAGGCACAAGAAGTGTCCTAGATTCTTTGAAACCACTTCAAAACCAAAACAAAAAGGAAGTCCTCAAGATTCTTTCAGATTACTTCAAAATCGGAACAAAAGGACTAAATCTCTTCAAATACTTCAAAAACCAAAGAAAAGAGGTCCTGGAGATTTTCTTTCAAACTACTTCAAAAACCAGGTACAAGGGGTCCCGTGATTCTTTGAAATTAGTCCAAAAACCACACAAAGAATTTCAAAATTCTTTCAAACTAAATACTTCAAAATTAAAACAAAGGACATCCCCGAGATCCTTTAAACTACTTCAAAAACAAAACAATGAAAGATCCTGGAGATCTTCGAATTATTTGAAAGACAAGATATCACCGGTAGGGACAGGCTCTAATTTTATGTACTTTTAAAAAAATACAATTTCCCGCACTGGTCCAGGAGGTCTCATCCGCCCTTGGTGGTAGGGTGGCTCGGACTAATTTTTTTCATTAAGTTAGGTATATGTATGTAAATATCAGGAGATACTTAATTATGTTAAAGTTCAAGTGACATTCAGACGAAAAAAGTGTATTACAGACTTATTACGTCTCTAACGTCACGAGCCGCTCCCGCCATTAATTAAATCGTCAAATCTCCCCATTCAACCCCTTCTTGCAGCCCTTTCTGCGAACGAACTTTGGAATTAGAGATATGTGGCGGCACAATAACACGCGGGTAAAGCAGAGTAAAGATAAGTTGTCTTGTGGTGTAGCGGTTAGCATACCAGCCCGGATTGCTTGGAGACGTGGGTTCGAATCCCACCGAGGCACAACATTTTTCTCTGCTTTCCCACATTGGTGACCACCGACAGGCAACGCGCACGCAACATCCTTCTGCCACCGCCCTGTGCCCGCTGTGTTCGGGGTCCGCAGCATCGCCAGGGTTCGAACGACGAACGTAAGAGTGGCAGGAGCGACGCCAGCAACTATCTCCTTCGCACCCCAGCACGACCGCGCGCTGTGTCGCTGGGGGGGGAGTACTGTGGCGGCACAATAACACGCGGGTAAAGCAGAGTAAAGATAAGTTGTCTTGTGGTGTAGCGGTTAGCATACCAGCCCGGATTGCTTGGAGACGTGGGTTCGAATCCCACCGAGGCACAACATTTTTCTCTGCTTTCCCACAGATACTTGCGGCGTTCATAACCTCCACGGCATTCCTGGGGTATTAGCGGGTTTAATTGGGGCATTTATGGCCGGAATAGCTTCCGAATCGATGTACTACAAGACTCTGTATGAAATATACCCTGCCAGAGCCGAACCGAACGTGACTGCCACAGCCGAATACACATTTTTGAAGCCCGGATTGGGACGAACCGCTGGAGAGCAAGCCGGCTACCAAGTTCTGGCTCTCGCGGTGACCCTAGTGCTTGCCGTGGTTTCAGGTGTCATAACCGGTAAGTAGTAAATTCAAACAACCCTTGTCTAGTTCTTGTTATACTGAACATTACACCTATGCTGCAACTTGAGTGCTATTAACTGTAATGACTTGGGTTTGTGGATTAGGCTTATTGATGGTGACAAGGAGCTGCTGGCCACTAAGGGATGATTTTTTCGATGATGGGGTCACGTGGTATTTGCCTAGAGAAGAATGGGGTGGTGCGCCTGTGTTCACTTTCAAACCATTGATTAGGGGTTACTGCAGTGCGCGTAAAGGGGTATTGTGTGGATAGTGGTGGAGTGCACTGTAGAGTAAAGTGGTGTTGACCCACCCCTCGTAATTGAATAGGCATCACCCCACAGCTTTTTGTGTAGTTCATGGAAATGAGGGAGATTAGATCTGTTGGTTTAGGAATTCCGGGAACGGAATTTCCCACGCCCACTTTTTGCACTTCACCTACAATAACAACAATCAGGAAACACCAAAAAATATCATTTGTGTAAACTGTGGACGGAATATTTCGATAATCACTGTTATTAAATATAATAATCAACAATTTTCCGTTCAATGGTTCTGATAATACAACTTCCTCGTTTATTTACCACGAAACGACCATCAAATGTTAGTAGGTAATTTAGGGCGAAATTTAAATTCGCGTATGCCTAGCGGGAAGTTTAAATTTCCCGCCTCACACCTTGTTAAAACACGTAAAATGGGATTTTTTGCGCTAATTATTATTTCATAGTTGAGAAAAATAGCTCGAAAAATCCATAAACTACGACGTACTTCGGTGTGTTCACGTAATACTATATTAATATTACACCCTGAAGGCCCCCAGTCGTATTAATTCTACTAATAAGAAAAATCCCCGGATTTTTTAATCTTTTCCTTATTCTTTGAAGAGATCCATTTCAGAATTTGCATAGTGAATTTGTTTAGTTTCGTCGTACCTCGCACAGCTAATTAGCATTTCATAAAGCATTAATTTTAATGTTCATTATTTTAAAATTTCATTTTCTTCATTAATAATTAATTTCAATTAGAAAAAGACCTAATTAAAAATTCACGACGTTTCAGGACTCATTTTAAGAATCGTGAAGTTGGGCCAACTGTCAGCCGAAAACTTCTACGACGACGCCCCCTCGTGGACACTGCCTGAACCCGTCGCACCGATTAAGAAGAGCTCTGCAGCCGGCTGCCACTACGACAACCCCAGCTTCGAACCGCCGTTCACCAACGGCGCGTCGCCACCAGATGTCTACAGCTAGCGTGTTATAAAACTAGAAACTAAATAAACAGTATTATCACACTAAATTGTATAAAATTGTCACACCAACCACAAGACTAGATTTTTATTTACTCGTTTACAATTACAGTTTCAACTATTCCGATACAAAATCCCCACGTAATTCTTTCCCAGTTCCTCAATGATCTCCACGGTTTCGTCATCCAGCTTCCACTCGTCGTTGTCTGGCCGCATCACCGGTATCAAAATGGGGTCGTTGGCGTCCCGAGCCTCTTGGTACCTCCTCCAAATGGCAAACCCTAACCCGGAGACAACCATCACCCCCAATAACCCCAAAATACCGTACACCCACCCACTGGTACTACTGTTTTGACCATCTCCATCTTCTCTACTGTCGTCAGTCGTCTCTCGAGTTTCGTTACTCTCCAGAGTTTCGTTCCTCTCTCTCCACACCTCGAAGTGCTTCCAATCCCTCACTTCCCCGTACCCGGCCAAAGAAACCACCCCGACCCTCACCATGTAGCTCCCCTCGTTCAACCCCTCCAGTACCACCCCGCGCTCCCTAATAAACTCCTCTTCAGTACGACATTCCACCATCAACGACTGCAACCCCACTTTGGTGTACTCCACCCGGTACGCCAGAATCGGCAAACTCGGTCTTTGGGTTTAGTCCAGTTGACAATCACTGTTGTATTTTCAACCCGAACGGACACATCAGTGACCAAATCGTCACCACTACGTATCTGGGTTCTTTGGAAGGTCATTGTGAAACCACCACAGTGGTCACCGTCGCCCTTATCCTTCCGGTTACAAGCTTGCATGAAGAACGTATACATAGTAAAGGGCTTCAACTTGTTGACGATGAAGCTCGTCTCTGTACCCTTTATGATGTACTCTCGAAAAAACTGACCGGTTTGATTGACCGGGTTGACCGACCTCTTGGAGATTCGTAGAGGTACGTCCGTCTGGTAGGCGGTTTTGGCGTAACAATAATGGTCACCGAGACCCAGACAAACGTCGCCTTGTTGGAGGAAGACATTGGGTTCGTCTTGGTTGCGACAACAGCTGCTGTCTTCGTAGGGTTGGGTGCAGAAGTTTCTTTGACCCACCAGAGGGTAATCTTCTTGGCGATAGAGGGTTAGAATGTAGTGGGATAAATCCCCGTTGAGTTGTCTCGGGGGTTTCCATTGCAGCGTCACGGTGGTCTCATTCTGGGATTCTGTTTCTACGTCGTCGGGTTCGGATGGGTCATCAGTGGCAGTCTGGAAGTAGCTGATGGGGCTTTGGAGGTTGTCGCCCTCGGACTGAACATGGTCTGGATGTAGTACGCGTAGTGGGTGTAAGGGGTGAGTCTGCTAATAAGAACAGAGGTGTTAGGTGTGAAGACGCTATTCCAACCAGGTTCATACGCAAGGCCGTCTTTATCAAAGAACACCTCTTTAATCTGAACTGGATTAAACTTATCAGGGTGGATTTTTGTGTAGTAGATGGTATAACCACCGACGACTGTCACGTTGTAGGGGAGCCACCATGAGATTGTTACATTGGTTGAATTATTTTTCACGACAATTTTAAAACAGTTGAACTCAGGCATGCACTTCCCTCCATTGTTGACACTAATCTTAGTAATGTTTATTTTGTCGATTTCAGATTGACACAAATGTGGGTTATTCTGGAAAAGAGCTTCCCCTCCCAGTATCTTAGGAGTCGCATTCTCGTGAAACAACTTCTGAAGGTTCGGGTTTTCGATGATGAACAACGAATAGTACCGACTCCACAACTCTGTTGGTCGCCCCATGATGATCGTCAAGCTTTTGAAAAAATCCAGCGACATTATGGAATCCGAGTGGCTGATTTTCAAGTACCCGGTAATATGCACCACCCTGCCCAAACCTCTCTCCAGAAAGCGACTATCGATATAATCGTCCAGTACCAAGTCCAACGAACCATTAATATGGGTGCAACCCCTCAAATGATCGAGCTCCATATATCCGTGGATCTGTATTCCTTGACAAAGTTTAATGTTAGTACGTTTGCAGAGACCGTATTTGTCGGCTTCGTAAAAATCGGGACACGTTTCGATGCAAGTACCATTGAACACTGATCTGTGTTGGTCGGCACATTGAACCACCGTGAGGCACCGACTGAATTCTTCGTCGACGAGTCTGAAACTAACACATGAGAGGGAGAAGTACCGAAAGCGAGGGTTACTTAGTCGATGGACACTTTTGGACGCAAGTACCACTATCGTTGAAGTACTTGCAAGAAAGACAGTGTCTGGGGGAGTCGCTCTTGGTGCAACCCATACACAAAGAGTGGCAGTTGCTTTTGGCCAAATTTTGACACTCGTAGTCGCTCCAGCAGTACCCTAAAAACGGGTTGTGTTCACTTTTTAAGAAACAAAGAATTTACCTCCGCAATGAAGAGGACATCCCTCCCCTTCGCACTCTGATTGTCTGTCGTAAGCCAGATAGGAAACCCCGAGTGCCTCCCAGTTCACGGTATCCACGTAGCACAAATCGGGACAAGTGTTAATTTTCACACCCCCGTTCCCGATGGTCCGTAAACTCGTCAATTTTATCTGGAATGGGTACATTTTGCTTCTATTTTTTTAAATCGGACTTACCTCTCGCAAATTCCGCAGGTCATACAAGACCAACGCGAACCCCATGAATAACTTCTCCCCTTTAATCGACGTTAGCTTCGGGAAAATCACATCCAGAGACGGCAACCCCATCACCCTGTAGATGATCAAATACTCCGTGATTTCATAAAGTTCCGTGAAGCTGTTATTTAGAAAATCCGTCACGTCACTTCTTTCGATCAAGACCACCTGGAGGTGGCCTTCTATCACCCGGCAGTGTTTGAACTCCGAGATGTGCTCAGGGGTGTTTCTCACATCCAGAGATTTACACACTTTCCCGTCCACCGGTAGGGCCGCGATCAGGGAAAGGTACACCAACGGGGACATCGTGGGTATGAAAGTGTGACAGCGCACATACTGAGGTTTAACTCGTCCACAAATTAAAAACTTATTGCAGGACCGGTGATACAATGTTAAACGGAACACCTACGGGGGTCGAAATTATCAACGGACTGAACGAGGTCAGACTATGTCAATTGCATTTAAGACTGTTAGGTTGTTAATTTTAGACCCGTTTGGGAATTGAGTTTTAATTGTTTGGTAGGCGCGACTATGAAAAGGGTTTTTGTTTTTTTGACACGGATAAATGGTGGTTATCGTTAGGCTCGAATTTAAAATTTATTGGACGGGAGATCTGATAGTTTTGTTGTGTCGAGGGAATAAGTAGGAATCAAATTTTGGCCCGGAATTTTGTTGCTGCGGTGATGAGGAGGGGCGCCCTCGTGTGGCCAGCACCAGGAGTCATAAAAATCAATACGTTGGGTAAGTGTGTGGAAGTCTATGAAGAGTTCTGGGTGTCTTCCGCTAGATGTCTGTAGTTGTGGAAATCGGCTCGAATCAGAAATTTAACACCAAAAAAGGAGGGAACAAGATTATGATATTTCTGTCACATTTTTTTGGTTGATTGAACTGTTTCTAGAAACTTAGAACATAAATAAGGCTGCAGTTTGATGTATAATACCGCGTGATCAGAAAGGACTAGGTCTGTTGGCAATCCTGGATTTTTAGTTGAAATTGGTATCATGTTTTCTATAATTTTCGGTTGTCAGCAGATATTGACATATCTGTCAAACTTCCGTTTTTTTTTTATATACAGCGTGTTATTGAAAGGTACGTACAAAATAAAATTGGGAATTGGTCTTGAAGTATGGATGCTAAAAGTTAAAAAAAGTTCAGGTAAAAGTGTTCTCCGTTTAGAGATAAAAATTATTAAAATTTATGTCCAAATTCGTTGTACGCCTCTGATAAAAAGATCATCTTTCGTTTCTATAGCAACATTTAGTCTTGACAAAAGTTTTATTGTTACAGTTGCTAGGGTTTACTGAAATAAATTAATTTTACCTACTTATCCTTCAGTAGCGTCTAAAAAGGTTGGATAAGGGTTAATTTTCCCCTTATAATTTTGATAACACAAAATAAGTTTTTCAGACTTCTTAGACTTCGCGAAGAACTGTCCATTTTTTTTTGTACGTACCTTTCAATAACACCCTGTATTTGCATTAATATCATTTTATCTTAGAAAAAATTGGTCTAAAGAGTTTAGACAGTACTTCCCTCGCTGTCGGAAACTTGACGACTGCATGCCTATTGTGTTTTTTTTCTCATTACATTTTTGTAGTTAGAATTTAAAAAAAAAATGCGATGACGTCATCAACATTTTTGCAAGGACACGTATATCAGTTGGGATAGATGTAGTGTAATACTAAGAATAAAATTATTATATTCTCAAATTTTCGGGAAAATGAATTGGGTCGTTTTGAATATTGATTTGTAATAATCAATAAAATAACGAAACAATTTACTCACGTATACGTATCAGAGGCAACTGAAAATCGTGTATGTATAAACATTCTTGATTTAAGATGACAGGCGTAACAGCATACGTGAGAGTCAAACAGAGAAACTGTAAACAAAACGACCATCGGTTTTATTGCTTCGACTTCCGCTTATTATATAAAACATTGGGTTTTATTTTAATTCTTGACGGTGAAATTCACAATTGGTTGATTACAAACATGTCTATTTCACATTCGCGGAACCAAGTGAGCGCATAAAACAAATGCAGGTCTGTAATGTTAAAGTCGATGTAAATAAGCGTGCTACCCTTATGTTTCAAACGAGTTTTTCCTTTAACAAATTTTGTGTCTACCAAATTGGGTTGGTCCGGGTGTAACACTAATAATAAGTGTTGCCTTTAATTTAATCAATAAAATAAATTGACTTCATTAATTTTTTTGAACCACCTCTTAAGAAAATCTAAAAAATATGAATGGAATGATAAATCACAAGTACAAACTCATCATATTTTTTGCATTTTAGATAGGATTTATTCAGCAAAATTTAAGGGTGACGTCATCAATTTTTTTAGGAGGGATGAACAAATACATTTTGAACAAAAGTTTACCATGCTTATAATAACTTTAAAATATTCCCAAGATTTCAAAGCATTCGGTTTTGTAATTCCTGATTAAACCGATAAAATAAATTCACGCCTTCATTAATTTTTTTGAGTCACCCTGCATATGTAAATCCAAAAATATGAATGGAATGATAAATCACAAGTACAGACTCATCATATTTTGTACATTTTAGATACGATTTATTCGGCAAACTTTTGAGCTGTCGTCATCAGTTTTTTGTAGAAGATAACCAAATATATTTTGACTAAAAATTTATTATGCTCTTTATAACCTTAAAACATCTGCAAGATTTCAAAGCATTCGGTTTTGTAGTTCCTGATTAAATCAATAAAATAAATTTACGCATTCATTAATTTTTTTGAGTCGCCCTGTATATGCAAATCGAAAAAATTTGAATGGAATGATAAATCACAAGAAGAGACTCACCATATTTTGTACATTTTAGATAGGATTTATTCAGCAAAATTTTGTGGTGACGTCATAAATTTTTTAGGGGGGACGACCAAATACATTTTGATCAAAAATTTACCATGCTTATGATAATTTTAAAATATCTTCAAGATTTCGAAGCATTCGGTTTTGTAGTTCCTGAGTAAATCAGTAAAATAAATTTACGCTTTCATTTATTTTCTTGAATCATCCTGTATATGCAAATCCAAAAAATATGAATGGAGTGATAGATCACAAGTACAGACTGATCATATTTTGTGCATTTTAGATATGATTTATTCGGCAAACTTTCGAGCTGATTCATCAAGTTTTTGGAGAGGCTAAGCAAATATATTTTGACTAAACATTTATTATGCTCTTTATGACCTTAAAACATCTGCAAGATTTCAGAGCATTCGGTTTTGTAGTTCCTGATTAAATCAATAAAATATATTTACGCATTCATTAATTTTTTTGAGTCACCCTGTATATGCCAATCCAAAAAATATGAATATCACAAGTACAGACTCATCATATTTTGTACATTTTAGATATGATTTATTCCACAAACTTTTGAGCTGACGTCATCAAGTTTTTGGAGGGGATAAGCAAATATTTTTTGACTAAAGATTTATGATGCTCTTTATAGCCTTAAAACATCTGCAACATTTCAAAGCATTCTGGTTAGCAGATTAAAAATTAAATTTCAAAATGTTGTTTTATAATTTTGATTTTTTTTCCAAAAATCTGGACGTTTCGGGTGAAAAGTCGATTCAGAGTTGTAAACTACATGTGTAGGACTATGTTATTTTATACAATTGAAAACCCATTTACTATGTACAATTTTGAAGTGACGTCATCGCATTAGTGGTGGGGATGATTAGACAAATTTTGGTTAGCGTTTTACCATCTACATGATATTCTTAATATAAGTACAAAATTTCACAACAATCGGTCGAGTACTTTCGGAGATTATCTGTCTAATAAAAATCCGGGACGGCAGACGGACAGACGGACAGACGGACGGACAGACAGACGGAAATGGGAGACCTATTTCTTCGTCTTCTAGGGGTCATGAAAGATCGAGAAAACGTAAAAGTAGAGAGTCGGCCGATGGACTCGACTACAATACTTCCTTTGCTTACGTTCGGGAAGTAAAAAGGAAAAAAATGTTATAGAAGCCCTGTATTTTTTTGCAAAATATTTATTTGTACAACGTTTACAAAATATATTTCAGGTGATATATAGAAATATAACCTTTCATCGGTCTAGGAATCGCCATTACAATCAAAGGTACACTGAGTTGACAACATCATAAAGCGACATTGTTTCCTACAGAAAAATCGTTGATAATCCCCGAAACAACATCACATTTTGTACACTTCGTATTGCCTATCATACTACAAAGAAAAAATTTGGTTCCCCACTTGAAAACGACATAAATAAAGTAGAAAACATAGAAAATACTAGCCATGTAAAGTAATCACTTCGTCAAGTTAAAAAAAAAACAAAAATAGGTAACATTGATCCCTTGGAATTCATCAGAAAGAGCATCCATCCCAGTCACTCACGCAGGGCACACTTACTCCTAGTGACTAACATTACATATCACATTTAGTTTAATAATTAACACTTAGGATGAATTTAACGAGTACGAGGAGGAGGGCGAGCCCGGGCTGACCCGCTCCGGCGACGGATTTCTTTGGTTTTGAAATGGGAGATACCTCACTGGACGGTCCCGATCGCGCACGTACAAGTTCACTTCCTCGTCCGAGGGGTCGTAGTGTCCGAAGTAGTTTTCCTCGCTCAGTATCAGCGCCGGCGGGTTGTACGGCCTCGCCCCGGCGGTCCGCGCCAGCTCGAGCCCCAGCCGACTGAAGCAGAACGCCACCAGTCGAAAGGCCGGCCCCACCTGGTCCACCAGCCGGTCCACAACGCCCGAGAACCTAGGTCTGTCGTTCGGCCGCCAGCTCCAACAAGCGTCCATCACCTCGAAGAGGATGTCCGAGCACTCGGTGGGCCGTTCCAGCTTACCACGCGTCTTGACGAAGTGGAACACCTCCTCGTTGGACATACCCTGATAGGGTTGCTCGGCTAGCGTGGCCATCTCCCACAGGACCACCCCGTAGCTCCAGATATCGGAGTCGGTGCTGAAGACGCCGTCGGCGAGACTCTCAGGCGCCATCCAGCGCACCGGCAGCAACCCCACCGTCTCCTTCCTATAGTAGTCAGTCTCATAAACGTCCCTCGCCATCCCGAAGTCGCCGATCTTCACCGTGCGGTCCGCCGCCACCATGCAATTACGCGCCGCTAAATCCCGATGGATGAACTTCTTCGCTGAAAGGTAGGCCATCCCGTCGGCGATCTCCGCCGCCATGCGGTACATCTCGCTCGTGGTGAGGTTCTGGGACGGCTCGCGGCACCGCCGCAGGTACGATTTGAGGTCGCCCCGCTCCATTAGTTCCATGACGACCAGCGGCGGCTGCCCCCGGGACACTATCCCCAAGAGTTTCACCACGTGGTACCCGTCGCTGAAGCCCTTCATCACCGCCCCTTCGTTGAGGAACTCTAACCGACTCGCGGTGGACGCGCTCTCGTTCACCGTCTTGATGGCACAAGGGTACTGCCGCGACCGAATCGTCCCCTCGTACACCATCCCGAACGAACCTTGCCCCAACTCCCGTAAAATCTCCACGTCGCTGCGCTCCAGCTCCCACTCGTCTTCCGTGTACCGGCTACCGGCGTAGTCGGGGTTGACGCTCGCGAAGAGGTGGATGAGTTCGCGGGCGCGCTTGCGACGGTACCACCAGTACACACCCCTCCGAAGGAGAGGACGAACACGATGGCTAGGACCACGGGGACGATCACGGCGACGGGGGAGCCAGCGGGGGCGCTGATCTCGAAGTGGCGCCACTCGCTGAAGAGCCCGGGCCCGGCGAACGACACGGCTTGCACGCGCACGGAGTACTTCCCTGGAGGAAGACGGATCTTGTAGGTGTGCTTGGGCTTTTGGTCCTTGTCGTTGATGCACTCGAATCGAGGTTTGGAATGCTCGGAGTCGGTTCTCTTGTACTCGATTTGGTAGGCGACGAGGACGGAGTTGGACTCGGAGGGTTTGTCCCAGTTGACGTGGGCACCGTCGGAGTCTACGTAGACGCTCAACTCGCGCACGATGTCTGCGTCTTCTTTCTTTTTGGTACGTTGGGAGACCATTTGGGTATAGCCGCACTCGATCTTTTCAGTTTCGCGGTTCCTCCAGGTGTTGCAGCCCTTCAACTGGAACACGTAGAGGGTGAAGTGCTTCAAGTTGTTGAATTCGTAGGTGGTTTCGTTGGCTGGGACTGTGTATTCTTGGATGTCGGTGCGGGAGGAGACTATTTCTCTTTTCTGGAAGATGCGGGTCATGAAAGGGGAGGGAATTTGTTGGTGGTAAACGGTCTTGATGCAGTTTTCCAAGTCGCTGCTGCCTTCGTTGCAAGATAGCTCTTCGGTGAAGAGGCTGGTATAAGTTTTGACGGGACAGGTGCAATTATCGGCTTTAGTTGTGTTAAGAGAAGTATTGGTAGGTGTTGAAGGTTCCTCGATGTCGAAGACGTGCGGGTTTTCGCAGTAGTTTCTTTGTCGGATGGTAGGCGAGTAATCTTCTTCTATGTACATGTAGATGGTGTAGTGGGATAAGTCACCGTTGGTGTAGCGAGGGGGCTCCCACTTTAGAACGATGGTACTATCGCTCACAGCTTCCGCTGTTAACCCGAGAGGTTCAGATGGTTCGCTGGAAGCGGTCATGAATGCATACTGGGGAGTTTGCTGGCCTTGCTTCAGAGCAGTGTAAATCTTGATGTAGTAGGCGTATCTAGTGTAAGGAATCAAGTCTTTGAGTTGAGCTGTATTCTCCCGGACGAAAACTCCATTCCAGCTATACTTATTGCAACCGTCTTCGTTATCACTCCAAAACTGAGCATTCTCCTCTTCACTATAGTAGACGGTATAACCCAGCAGCACTTCGTCATCAGCTAGGGATTCTCTCTCCCACACCATGGTCACATTCGTCGGGTTAGTTTCGGTAATCTTAACCGTCAAGTTTTTCTGGTGACAACTAGACTTGTACCCGTTCGAATACTTGGACATCTGCATGTCAGTTTTATTCCGGATACCGTCAGTCTGCTCGAGTTTCTCGATTTCTCTCAAACACAACTGAGGGTTGTCGTGAAAAGCCATCGTCCGTTTAAAATAGTCAACTTAAAGTCGTCCGAAAAGTCCCACAACTTCCTCAGATTCTCGTTTTCGTAGACGAATAGCGAGTACCGATTGTTATCCAACTGCTCTCCTTTGATTGTCGTCAGGTTCTTGAGAAACCCCAACGAGGTGATACTTTGCAGTCGCCCGATTTTTAGGTACCCGGAGATGGAGACGATGTTCCCTAGGTACCGCTCGAGGTTCCGTTCTGGGGTACTATCCAATATGCGTATTTCTAGGGAGCCGTTGATGAAGGTACACCCTTCCATCTGCTCCAGCATGTCCGACGTGCTCACGACTGTTCCACTGCACTTTTAGGGGACGCCGGTCCCACGTAGCGACACCCCCCTTTCACGTCCCTATCCTCTTATAATAAACGGGACACTCGTTGATGCAAGTCCCGTTGAAGTTCCACCAACCACCATTCAACATAGTGGAGCACTCCTCCTCCGTCATACACGTCCTAGTTTCCTTGTTGGTCACCCTGAAACCGACGAGTTAGTATTCAAACCACCGTCAACAGGTACCTACTTAGGCGGCGGGCACTTCGACACGCATTCCTCCCCATCCATGTACTTGTCGCAGTATTCCTTGCGACTTTGACTTTGGCACTCCACGTTATTCCAGCAGTATCCTGCAAGAAAAAGCCAATCAACACCAATTCACGAGCTAATTTGTAACGTGCGTCACTAAATCAGCGCCTTTCAAAAGGGTGTTTAATTGGATTAATTGCTTAAGCTGTGTTTACTTACCGCCACACTCGTTGGGACAAACTTCGTCCTTGCAGGCGGAGGTTGTGGTGTTGTCGAAGTCAAGCCTGGAGGCTCCGAGGGACTTCCAGTTGACGGTGTGGACGTAGCAGACGTTGGGGCTAAGGTCCACCTTGACGCCCCCTCGGCCGATGTGTTGCAAACTCGTCAAGCCGATCTGGAATCCCGATTGATTTAGCGATTATTTCAAGTGTTTCGGGTTCAGGCACGGGGAGAGCACAGGTTTGAGAAAGTTTTAGTGCGTCGCTCGCTTCGCTCGCGCAATCAATGCGCCCGACGCCACCTCCAAATTAAAGTTAATTCCCATCACTTTTTACAGTTATAGTAGATGTACGATCTTAAACAGCCAACAGATGCCTATCAATCCCTATCAACAATGGTACGAGCGTGACATGAGATTCGTGTTAGAATTTTTATGCGCAGTTAGAGGCCAACGTCCTCTCGTACCAAACCCGAAGAACTCGAAGCAAATATGAATGTAGGAATAACAATTTCAGACGCTATCAATATGCGATTCTTGAAACTTTTTTCAATAAAAGTTTTAATGACTTTCGTCAGTACGGTTTATTACGAAATTACGTTTATAAATAGATTGAAGATACAAAGTAATTGTTGTGGTGTCACGGTTGCGTGATAAATGCGTCTCGGGCAGATTCTGGACAGAATCGAAAAATAACGCCATTGTGGGTATAATTTGGGGGATTAGCGAATCTCATAATGCTGAATTATTCATTTGCCATATTGAACATTAGTAGATTAATTAAATCAACGTGTTCAGGTATTTACACACCTAAATTAAACGAGATTATTTCTATTTTGAAGGCTTTGTTGTAGCTGCGAGTACTTTCGAATCGTCACAATGAAAATTATAGGCTTTGCTTTTCAGTGTTTGCAAGAGTCGATCCGTGAGGTAACTATTAGTTATAATTGACATTTGACACTTGTCGGTTTAGGATAATTGACACCTTGTCGATAATTAACACATTTACTCAATCTGCCGATTTAACCTTGTCGGATTGATCCCGTTAAGAAAGAATAAACACAGATTTCGAATTTCCTTCAAGTGACCGGTGAAAACAATCAGTGCAAACAATTCAAGTTGAAACCAAGAGAATGCACAATGGGGCGTAGAATAGGCTTCAACTGAAAATATTCAAAGATTTTTTACTTCCCGAGCCCTTAACTTAGCTATGACGCTTCATGATCCCCACAGTACGAAAAACTGGTCTGCCGTTTACGTTTGACGATTTTCGATATTCCACTATTAAGATCTTTCATTTTTTCGATTTCTCAATTTTTTCATTTTTCGATTTCTTAATTTTGTTTCAGTTTTACGATTTTTCGTTTTTTCAAATTTAATTTTTCAGATTACGAAAAATTTGAAAGAATTCGGGACAATCCAACAGAATAAGAAATAATGCAAAAGGATACGAGAGAATTCGAAAAAAATCGGAGATGATCCGAGTGAATCTGGAATAATCTGAAAAATTACGAAAAAATCCGAATTCGAAAGAATTCAACAGAATTACAAAGAATCAGAGAGAATGAGGGAGAATCCAAACAAAATCCGAAAGACTTCGGAAAAATATGAGACAATATGAGAGAATTCGAAAAAAATCCGAGGGGATCCGGGAGGATCCGGAATAATCTGAAAGATAAAAAAAATATATCCGAGATAATCCAAAAGAATCCGAAAAACTCCGGAGACTCGGATATACTCCGAAAGAATCTGACAAAATCTGAACGAGTACGAAAGAATCGGAGAGCAGTCGAGAAATTCCGGAATAAATTGAAAGAATCCGAGTCCGAGAGGATTAGAAAGAACCCAAAAAAATCCGAAAGACTCCGGAAAAATATGAGACAATACGAAAAATTGGAGAGAATGCGAGATAATCTGAAAAATATCCCACAGAATTCGGGCGAATCTTGAAAAATCCGAAAGAAACCGTAAACTGCGAGAGACCTCGAGAGAGTCCGATAAAATCGGGAAAAAAGAGGATTTGAGAGAATTCGAAAAAATCCGAGATGATCTTTGCGATTACTTTATTTTTTCGTTTCTTAATTTCTCGACTTTTCGATGTTTCGATTTCTAGTCAGATTTCGAATTTTTTATTTCGATCTCTCAATTTTTCGATCTTTTTTCGATTTCTTATTTTACGTTTTTTGACTTTACAATTTTTTTCTCTCTTTTTGTTTTTTTGTCCTTCAATTTTTCGATTTTTCAATTGTTAATTTTTCGATTACTTTAGTTTTCGGATGTTTCAATTTTTGGATTCTTTAATTACTCTATTTTTTAAATTATCGATTTCTCAATTTTTTGGTACTTCACTTTTACGATTTTTCAACTTTTCGATTCTTCAATTTTTCAATTTCCAATTTTTTTCGTTCTATAATTTTCGATTTCTCCATTTTCTGGAATAATAAATTTTTCAACTTTCCGATTTCTCTACTTTTTAACTTTTCGCGTCTTAAATTTTTCGAATTTTTTATTTTTCAACTTCTGGATTTCCAGCTTTTCGAAATTTCGATTTCCGTCAGTTTGGAATTTTTCAGTATTCCGATTCTTCAATTTTTCGATTTCTCGGTTCAACAGTTTTACGATTCCATTTTTCGTTTTTTTATATTTTGGATTTTGCAACTTCTCGTTTTTTTTTTTGACTTTCCAATTTTTTTGTCTTATCAATTTTTCGGTATTTCAGTTTCCGGAGTTTTTCAGTTTTTTTTGATCCTTCAATTTTTCGACTTTTCAATTTTTAATTTTTCGATTACTTCAGTTTTGGGATATTTCAATTTTTCGATTCTTCAGTTACTCTATTTTTTAAATTATCGACTTCTCAATTCCTTTCAATTTTCCGGTATTTCCGTTTTACAATTTTTCAATTATTCGATTCTTCAATTGTTCAATTTTCAATTTTTGTCGTTCTTTAATTTTCGATTTCTCCATTAGTCGATTTCTAGACTTTCCAATTTCTCGATTTTCCAACTTTTCTACTTTTCAATTTTTTCATTTTTTTTATTTTTCCATTTGTTGATTTTTCGAAGTTTTCAATTTTTCGATTCTTCAGTTTTACGATTCTTCAATTTTTCGATGCTTAAAAATTAGATTTCGATTTTTTGGCTTTTCGATTTTAGGCCTTTCAGTTTGTCGATACTTAAAATTTTTCCATTTTTCAGTTTCCCAATTCATCGATATTCCGATGTTTCAATCTTTCGATATTTCGAATTTTCGGTTTTTCGACATTTTAGTTTTGTAATTTTTCAATTTTCCGATTTTTGTTTTGTTTTTCGATAATTAAAGTTTCTCGATTTATCGATATTCCGATGTTTCAATTTTGCAAATTTCCGATGTGTCGATTTTTCGGTATTCGACATTTTACTTTTGAAAATTTTAAATTTTTCGATTTTTCAGTTTTTCGATTAAATTTTTGCATTTTATATACATATTTTGGAATTTGCGATTTCTCGATCTGTCGATTTTTTTTTGACCTCAATTTTTTGTTTTTTCAATTTTTCGATTATACGATTTTTTGATGTTTCGATTTCCCTATTTTTTAGTTTTTATTTCAATTTTTGGATTTATTGATTGTCCAACTTTTCTATTAAGCATTTTTTCAACAATTCAGTTTTGGAAAGTTTTCAATTTCTGAATTTCGCAAGTTTTCAATTTTTAAAATGTTGGATGTTTTAACACTTCAGTGTTTTTATTCCTTCACTTTTTTTTCCTTCAGTTTTTCGTTATTTAATTTTTAATTTCTCGATTTTCAATTTTTGGATGTTTGAAATTTTCTATTTTTCAATTTTTTAAATTATTATCGATTTCTCGATTCCTTTATTTTCCGATTTCTCGATTTCCCGATATTTAAGTTTTACGATTTTACAATTTTTCCGATTTTTAAAGTTTTCAATTTACAATTTTTGTCTTTCTTTAATTTTCGATTTCTCCATTTCTCTTCTCTTTTGCAATTTTCCGATTTCTCGAATTTTCAGTTTTTCGACTTTTAAATTTTTCCATTTTTTTTCCATTTATTGATTTCTCGAATTTTTCAATCTTTCGATACTTCGATTTTTCGGTTTTTCGACATTTTAGTTTTGGAATTTTTCAATTTTTCAATTTTTGTTTTGTTTTGAGCATTTGAGGATTTTGTGGATTATAGGATTTGACTATTTTGTTGTCTTGAGGATGTGAGAATTTTGGTGTTTTGAGGATTTGATGATTCTGTGGATTTAACTATTTTGGTATTTTGAGTATTTGAGGATTTTGGTGTTTTGAGGATTCGAGGATATTGGGGTTCTGACGATTTGAGGATGTTGAGGATTACAAAATTTGACTACTTTGGGATTTTGCGGATTTGATGAGGATGTTGATGTTTTTAGGGTTTGAGAATTTTGATGTTTTGAGGATTCCGGTGTTTCGAGGATTTTGAGGATTTGAGGATTTCGGTGTTTTGAGGATTTGACAATTTTGGTATTTTGAGGACTTGAGGACAATTTTTCGAGTTCTCGATTTTTCAGTTTTTCGATTTTTTAATTTTGGGAATTTTTCAATATTTCGATGTTTAAAATTAAGATTTCAATTTTTCGACTTTCCGAACTTCGATTTTTCAATTTTTCGATAATTAAAGTTTCTCGATTTACCGATGTTCCGATGTTTCAATTTTGAAAATTTCCGATGTGTCGAGTTTTTGGTTATTCGACAATTTAGTTTTGAGAGTTTTCAATTTCTCGATTTTTCAGTTTTTCGATTCAATTTTTGCATTTTATATATTTTGGAATTTGCGATTTCTCGATCTCTCGATTTTTTTTGACCTCAATTTTTTGTTTTTTCAATTTTTCGATTATACGATTTTTTGATGTTTCGATTTCCCTATTTTTTAGTTTTTATTTCAATTTTTGGATTTTTTGATTGTCCAACTTTTCTATTTAGCATTTTTCAACAACTCAATTTGGGAAAGTTTTCAATTTCTGAATTTCGCAAGTTTTCAATTTTTAAAATGTTGGATGTTTTAACACTTCAGTTGCAAAATGTTTTCAGTGTTTTTATTCCTTCACTTTTTTTTCCTTCAGTTTTTCGTTATTTAATTTTTAATTTCTCGATTTTCAATTTTTGGATGTTTGAAATTTTCTATTCTTCAATTTTTTAAATTATCGATTTCTCGATTCCTTTATTTTCCGATTTCTCGATTTCCCGATATTTAAGTTTTAGGATTTTTCAATTTTTCCGATTTTTAAAGTTTTCAATTTTCAATTTTTGTCTTTCTTTAATTTTCGATTTCTCCATTTCTCTTCTCTGTTGCAATTTTCCGATTTCTCGAATTTTCAGTTTTTCGACTTTTAAATTTTTCCATTTTTTTTCCATTTATTGATTTCTCGAATTTTTCAATCTTTCGATACTTCGATTTTTCGGTTTTTCGACATTTTAGTTTTGGAATTTTTCAATTTTTCAATTTTTGTTTTGTTTTGAGCATTTGAGGATTTTGTGGATTATAGGATTTGACTATTTTGTTGTCTTGAGGATGTGAGAATTTTGGTGTTTTGAGGATTTGATGATTCTGTGGATTTAACTACATATTTTGGTATTTTGAGTATTTGAGGATTTTGGTGTTTTGAGGATTCCGGTGTTTCGAGGATTTGAGGATTTTGAGGATTTGAGGATTTCGGTGTTTTGAGGATTTGACAATTTTGGTATTTTGAGGACTTGAGGACAATTTTTCGAGTTCTCGATTTTTCAGTTTTTCGATTTTTTAATTTTGGGAATTTTTCAATATTTCGATGTTTAAAATTAAGATTTCGATTTTTGGACTTTCCGAATCTCGAGTTTTCAATTTTTCGATAATTAAAGTTTGTCGATTTATCGATATTCCGATGTTTCAATTTTGCAAATTTCCGATGTGTCGATTTTTCGGTTATTCGACATTTTAGTTTTAAGATTTTTCAATTTCTCGATTTTTCAGTTTTTCGATTCAATTTTTGCATTTTATGTATTTTGGAATTTGCGATTTCTCGATCTCTCGATTTTTTTACCTCAATTTTTGTTTTTTCAATTTTTCGATTATACGATTTTTTGATGTTTCGATTTCCCTGTTTTTTCAACAATTCAATTTTGGAAAGTTTTCAATTTCTGAATTTCGCAAGTTTTCAATTTTTAAAATGTTGGATGTTTTAACACTTCAGTTACAAAATGTTTTCAGTGTTTTTATTCCTTCACTTTTTTTTCCTTCAGTTTTTCGTTATTTAATTTTTAATTTCTCGATTTTCAATTTTTGGATGTTTGAAATTTTCGATTCTTCAATCTTTTAAATTATCGATTTCTCGATTCCTTTATTTTCCGATTTCTCGATTTCCCGATATTTAAGTTTTACGATTTTTCAATTTTGCCGATTTTTGAAGTTTCCAATTTTCAATTTTTGTCTTTCTTTAATTTTCGATTTCTCCATTTCTCTTCTCTTTTGCAATTTTCCGATTTCTCGAATTTTCAGTTTTTCGACTTTTAAATTTTTCCATTTTTTTTTTCCATTTATTGATTTCTCGAATTTTTCAATCTTTTGATACTTCGATTTTTCGGTTTTTCGACATTTTAGTTTTGGAATTTTTCAATTTTTCAATTTTTGTTTTGTTTTGAGCATTTGAGGATTTTGTGGATTATAGGATTTGACTATTTTGTTGTCTTGAGGATGTGAGAATTTTGGTGTTTTGAGGATTTGATGATTCTGTGGATTTAACTATTTTGGTATTTTGAGTACCTATTTGAGGATTTTGGTGTTTTGACGATTCGAGGATATTGGGATTCTGACGATTTGAGGATGTTGAGGATTACAAAATTTGACTATTTTGGGATTTTGCGGATTTGATGAGGATTTTGATGTTTTTAGGGTTTGAGAATTTTGATGTTTTGAGGATTCCGGTGTTTCGAGGATTTGAGGATTTTGAGGATTTCGGTGTTTTGAGGATTTGACAATTTTGGTATTTTGAAGACTTGAGGACAATTTTTCGAGTTCTCGATTTTTCAGATTTTCGATTTTTTAATTTTGGGAATTTTTCAATATTTCGATGTTTAAAATTTATACTTCGATTTTTGGACTTTCCGAACTTCGATTTTTCAATTTTTCGATAATTAAAGTTTCTCGATTTATCGATGTTCCGATGTTTCAATTTTGCAAATTTCCGATGTGTCGAGTTTTTGGTTATTCGACATTTTAGTTTTGAGATTTTTCAATTTCTCGATTTTTCAGTTCTTCGATTAAATTTTTGCATTTTATATATTTTGGAATTTGCGATTTCTCGATCTCTCGATTTTTTTTGACCTCAATTTTTTGTTTTTTCAATTTTTCGATTATACGATTTTTGATGTTTCGATTTCCCTATTTTTTAGTTTTTATTTCAATTTTTGGATTTTTTGATTGTCCAACTTTTCTATTTAGCATTTTTTCAACAATTCAATTTTGGAAAGTTTTCAATTTCTGAATTTCTCAAGTTTTCAATTTTTAAAATGCTGGATGTTTTACACTTCAGTTGCAAAATGTTTTCAGTGTTTTTCTTTTAATTTTTTTCCTCATTTTCTTTCTTTTAATTTTCCGATTTTCGAATTTTCATGTTTTTCGACTTTAAATTTTCGATTATTTTGATTTTGATTTCTTGATTTTCAATTTTCGATTTTTTAAGTTTTGAATTTTCAATTTTGTCTTTCTTTAATTTTTCATTTCTCGATTTTTTCCTTTCATATTCGATTCTCTTTCAGTTTTTCGCCTTTAAATTTTGGTTTTTATGTTGCAATTTTTGATTTTAATAATTAGATTTCGATTTTAGTTCACTTTTCAATTCCTTTTCAATTTTTACGATATCTTGATTTTTTGAATTTCAGTTTTCGATTTTTAAACTTCCTTTTTTTTAACTTTAATTTTTTCAATTTAATTTGATTTTTCGATTTACAAGTTTTTGAATTTCGCATTTTTGGGAAGTTTATAATTTTTCAATTTCAATTTTAAATTAATTATTTTTATTAGACAAGTGTAAATTTCTTTGTAAATTTAAGCATAATAAAGCATATTATTTATTAATTTCTTAATTTTTCAATTTTTAAAATTATTTATTTTTCGATTTTAAAATGTTTTCGATTGTCCTTAAATTTTTTCCATTTTCAGTTTCTCGATATTTCGATTTTTCGACAAGATTTTTCTCCCGTTTGTTAACTGCTTTAAATATATTTCATATTGTCCACACTTTATCTGCAGTTCAAGGCAATGGGAAGTTCGTCGAAATAACATTCGACCAATTCGTTCAAGAATGCTTATTTTTAGAGTTTTGCTTGTACTAACCATAACAAAACCGTGTGACTCACTTCGAATCCTAACTAACTAAAATAACTAAAACGCGTCGGACGCGTATTGGATTTAATTGGACCCTATTGGTTTCAATACAGGTTCTATGGGTTTCTATTGGTAGCGTAGACACCCTTATTAACATTTACTCAATTTTTGACCAAATAAAATCTGTTTTGAACACACCAAATGAAGTAAACCCGATAAAGATTCTGTCGGGTTTTTGTTAAAGCTTGTTATCACACTGATAACTTCGCCGCCTCATTTTTATGGCCAACAACGAGTTCATTTAACAAAACCTTCAACCTCCAACTACAAACTCGATTAACTAAGTCCCACATTTCCACGATATCCATCCCATTGGAAACAGATAAAACCAATCAGTTCTGTTGGTATTTTCGTCAGCACTCGATCCAGAATTCGCGCCTCCGGCGCCATAAACTATTCTTGAGCGCCAATAAAACTCAATTCGACTTAATTAAATCCGCGATTATAAAACAAACGCACAAATAATTTCAAAGGTCCAACGTCGACGAAAACAACAAAGGTTATGGCAACAATACGATTACTCGGATTTATGTTGACATTTTCCGTGTCGCAACCGTTCCAAACAAATCGCCAATAATTTTAAGCAAAAGAACGAAAAACACTACCGCCTCTCAACAATGCGTTTTTTCTTGGCAAAGACCTACAATTACCGGTATTTAAAAACGCTGCGCGTCAAAAGATAGACAACCTTGGTTTTTTTTCAACTATAATAACAAACCACGTACTGACTGATGAATGCATAAAATTATTGAGCCGACGAAACTTATCAAGCGCTTATCTACCGTTTATCCTTGACATCAATGTGCGGAAAAATAAACCGCGTCATGAATAAGCTTATTTTACGAGTTGGGACCGTTAGACGAATTTTTGAACAAGACGAGTTTTAGCTGAAGACAAGTTTGGCGAACGAGTTCGTACGAATTTCTGTTGTTGTTTGCTTTCCACAATAGAAAAACTATTCCGCGGATGTTGTTCCGGAAAATTCGATTTCCACCGGTAAATTTAGAAGCTATTTTCGAAATTGTCGAGGAAAGTTTTTCTGGACGAAATATACCAAGAAAAATAGCTCCGACGTTCGTTCACCCGTCGCCAGCAACTACTCAAGAATTGACAGGTTACGAAATGAGCTGGTCATCCGCCAACAAAACCAAAATAGTGCTATCGCTGCGTATTCCGCTATCTCGTAAATCCTTGTTGTGTGCTGGTTGACACACACAAAAGGAAAGCGATTCTGAAACGACACGTTTAACACGCTTTCATTACGATAAACTTGGCATGTACAATAAATATTTCGATTGGATGATTTATGGAGTTTCTGGGGTAATACAAGGCCTGCCGCAACGTCCAAAATCTGCATGTGGTTTAAATTCCAATTCAAGGTTTCGGACTGGGCTTTGCTGGAAATAAGCGACAATTAATGAAACGCGTCAAAATTTTTATTTGGCGATTTTTCAGAGCTGAGCGGAACTATTTTTGATTTTTCGGTCATTCATGGATGCAAATGGATAGTTTATTGTCAAATATTGCAGTGATGGTAAAGTCGTAATTAAAAAACGAGGGCGAAACTTTAAATTTAATCACGGGTTCGCTTGTACTTTTTTATCATCTTAGTAAAATCGTTTTTTAATCCCTGCCGATAAGAAATTGATACTGAACTTTCTTCATTCCCTATTTTTATCAGACTTATCTATTGTATTTAACAACTAAGGTACATATTTACGACATTTCCTGTCAAAAATACCCGAATTAAATCTTATATCAAACCTAGTTGTTTATTTAATATTCCCAGAGCTTTCTTGGACGAGCTTTGTACCACCGGTTCTGAACTATTTTTGAACTAGAGTGGAAATACTGTGAGGCGGACGTGTTCAATCATATAATTTTATGTACATATTTTAATTAGATACAGTTATTATTCAGATTTGAATAAAGTAGGAAATACACTCATCAACCAGGAAAAGACCAAACGAAACACTGTTGATTTAAACCATCAGGGAATCAAAAAATGTCACTCATGGTACACTCATCTAAAATTCGTAAACTGACTCGTCGGGGCGCTTTTACGTCCACTGCGACGTTTTATTGTGTGCTGCTCCCACTGTTTTCACTCTAGTTGGGATACTTCAAATGAATACATTCTTATTTTTTCAACAAGTCAAGTCAGGTCATGTAAAGTCAGGTCGTATTAAGTCAGGTTATAAAAAGTCAGGTCGTATAAAGTCAGGTCACGTCAAATCAGGCCATGTCAGTTGATGATTTTGGTGTGTTGAGAATTTCAAGATTTTGGAGTTTTGAGGATTTGAGGATTTTGATGTTTTGAGGATTTTGATGTTTTGATGATTTCGATGTTTTGAAGATTTGAGGATTTTGGTGTTTTAAGGAATCGAGGATTTTGGTGTTTTGTTGATTTGAGGATATTAGTGTTTTGAGGATATGAGGATTTTGAGGATTACAGGATGTGACTATTTCGATGTTTTGAGAATTTCAAGCTTTTGCAGTTTTGAAAATTTAAGGATTTTGGTGATTTGAGGAGTTGAAGATTTTAGTGTTTTGAGGATTTAAGGATTATGGTGTTTTGATGATTTGAGGATTTTGAGGATCACAGAATTTGACTATTTTGTGTGTTTTGAGGATTTGAGGATTTTTGTGTATTGAGGATTTGCGGATTTGAGTATTTGCAAATTTTGGTGTTTTGAGGATTTAAGAATTTTGGCGTTTTGGGGATTTGAGGATTTTACGATTTTGCTGTTTCGGGGAGTTGAGAATTTTGGTGTTTTGAGGATTAGAGGATTTTGGTGTTTTCTTGATTTGAGGATTTCAGTGTTTTGAGGATATGAGAATTTTGAGGATTGCAGTATTTGACTACTTTGGTGTTTTAAGAATTTGAAGCTTTTGGTGTTTTGAAAATTTGAGGATTTTGGTGATTTGAGGAGCTGAAGATTTTGGTGTTTTGAGGATTCTTGTGTATTGAGGATCTGAGTATTTGAAAATGTTGGTGTTTTAAGGATTTGAGAATTTTGGCGTTTTGAGGATTTGAGGATTTTATGATTTTGTTGTTTTGAGGAGGTGAGAATTTTGATGTTTTGAGGATTGGAGAATTTTGGTGTTTTAATGATTTTAAAGGATTACAGGATTTCACAATTTTGGTACTTTGAGGATTTTGGTGTTTTGAGGATTTGACAATTTTGAGAATTAATGGATTTTACTATTAAATATTTTGAGGATTTGAAGATTTTGGTGTTTTGAGGATTTGAGAATTTTACGATTTTATTGTTTTGATGATTTGAGAATTTTGGTGTTTTGAGGATTTGAGGATTTTGAAGATTACAGGATTTCACTATCTTGGTGTTTTGAGGATCTGAGGATTTTGGTGCTTTGAGGATTTTGAGGATTTCAAGATTTTGGTAATTTGGCTTTTGAGCATTTGAGGATTTGAGAATTTTTCTGTTTTCAGGATTGGAGAGTTTGATGTTTTGAGGACTTCGTTATTTTGAGGATTTGAAGACTTTGTTGTTTTGAGAAGTTGAAAATCTTGGTGTTTTGATGATCTGGGGACTTGAGGATTTTGAGGATTACAGGATTTCACTATTTTGGTGTTTTGAGGATTTGAGGACTTTGGTGTTTTGAGGATTCGAGGATTTTAAGGATTAGAGAATTTAACTATTTTGGTGTTTTGAAGATTTGCGGATTTTGATGTTTTGATGATTTCCGGATTTTGAGGTTTTGAGGATTTTGGTGGTTTGATGATTTGATGATTTTGGTGTTTTGAGGATTTGACAATTTTGAGGATTAAAGGATTTTACTATTTAGGTATTTTGAGGATTTGAGAATTTTACGATTTTGTTGTTTTGATGATTTGAGAATTTTGGTGTTTGGAGGATTTGAGAATTTTGAAGATTACAGGATTTCATTATCTTGGTGTTTTGAGGATCTGAGGATTTTGTTGCTTTGAGGATTTCAAGATTTTGGTAATTTGGCCTTTGAGGATTTGAAGATTTTTGTGTTTTCAGGATTGGAGGATTTTGATGTTTTGAGGACTTCATTATTTTGAGGATTTGAAGATTTTGGTGGTTTGATGATTTGCGGATTTTGATGTTTTGAGGATTTCCGAATTTTGAGGATTTGAAGATTTTGGTGGTTTGATGATTTGAGGATTTTGCTATTTTGAGGATTTGAAGATTTTTGTATTTTGATGATCTGAGGATTTGAGAATTTTGAGGATTTCAGGATTTCACTATTTTGGTGTTTTTAGGATTTGAGGATTTTGAGGATGACAGGACTCGGTCATTTTGGTGTTTGAGGACTCGAGGATTTTGAGGTTTCGAGGATTTGACGATGTTGAGGATTACAGAATTTGACGATTTTGATGTTTTGAAGATTTGAAGATTTTCGTGATTTGATTGAGGATTTTGGTATTTTGAGCATTTGAGGACTTTGGCGTTTTGCGGATTCGAGGATTTTGAGGATTAGAGAATTTGACTATTTTGGTGTTTTGAGGATTTGAGAATTTTTGTGTTTTGAGAATTTGAGGATTTTGATGTTTTGGAGATTTGAGGACTTCACTATTTAGGTATTTTGAGGATTTTGAGTGTTACAGGATTTCAGTATTTTGGTGATTTGAGGAGTAGAAAATTTTGGTGTTTTGAGGATTTAAGGATTATGGTGTTTTGATGATTTGAGGATTTTGAGGATCACAGAATTTGACTATTTTGGTGTTTTGAGGATTTGAGAATTTTGGTGTTTTGAGGATGAGAGAGTTTTGGTGTTTTAAGGATTTGAGGATTTTGGTGTTCTAAGGACTTGAGGATTTTAGTATTTAGAAGATTTGGGGATTTACAGAATTACAGGATTTCACAGTTTTGGTATTTTGGTATTTTTAGGATTTGAGAATTTTGAGGATCACAGAATTTGACGATTTTGATGTTTTGAGGATTTGAAGATTTTTGTGATTTGAGAATTTGAGGATTTTGGTATTTTAAGGATTTGAGGACTTTGGTATTTTTAGGATTGGAGGATTTCACGATTTTGCTGCTTTGAGGATTTGAAAATGTTGATGTTTTGAGGATTTGAGGATTTTGGTGTTTTCAGGATTTGAAGATTTTGGGGTCTTGAGGATTCGAGGATTTTGACGATTAGAGAATTTAACTATTTTGGTGTTTTGAAGACTTGACGATTTTGATGTTTTGAGGATTTGCGAATTTGGAGGATTTGAAGATTTTGTTGGTTTGATGATTTGAGAATTTTGGTGTTTTGAGGGTTTGAACATTTTGGTATTTTGATGATTTGAGGATTTTGGTGTTTTGAGGATTTGGGTATTTTGAAGATCATAGAATTTGATTATTTTTTTGTTTTGAGAATTTGAGAATTTATGTGTTTTGAGAAGTTGAAGATTTTGGTGTTTTGATGATTTAAGGATTTGGTATTTTGAGAATTTGAAGATTTTGGTGTTTTAAGGATTTCAGGATTTTGTGTTTTAGAGGATTTGAGGATTTTGCTGTTTTGAGGTTTAGAGGATTTGAGGGCTTTGGTGTTCTCAGGACTTGAAGATTTTAGTATTTAGAAGATTTGAGGATTTAGAGGATTACAGGATTTCACTATTTTGGTGTTTTGAGGATTTGGAGATTTTGGTGTTTTCAGGATTTGAGGATTTTGGTGTTTTGAGGATTCGAGGATTTTGATGATTAGAGAATTTAACTATTTTGGTGTTTTGAAGACTTGAGGATTTTGATGTTTTGAAGATTTGCGAATTTTGAGGATTTGAAGATTTTGTTGGTTTGATGATTTAAGGATTTTGTGTTTTGACGGTTTGAAGATTTTGGTATTTTAATGATTTGAGGATTTTGGTGTTTTGAGAATTTTTCAGATCACAGAATTTGACTATTTTTTTGTTTTGATGATTTGAGAATTTTTGTGTTTTGAGAATTTGGAGATTTTGATGTATTGGAGATTTGAGGACTTCGGTGTTTTGAGGATTTGAAGATTTTGGTGTTCTAAGCACTTGAAAATTTTAGTATTTTGAAGATTTCAAGAATTAGAGGATTAGAGGATTTCACTATTTAGGTATTTTGAGGATTTTGAAGATTACAGGATTTCACTATTTTGGAGATTTGAAGAGTTGAGGATTTTGAGAATCACAGAATTTGACTATTTTGGTATTTTGACGATTTGAGTATGTGAGGATTTTGGTTTTTGAGGATTTGAGGACCTTGATATTTTGAGGATTTGAGTTTTTGAAAATTTTGGTGTTTTGAGGATTTGAGAATTTTACGATTTTGTTGTTTTGAGGATTTGAGAATTTTGGTGTTTTGAGCATTAGAGAATTTTGGTATTTTAAGGATTTGAGAATTTTGATGTTCTAAAGACTTGAAGATTTTAGTATTTTGAAGATTTCAATAGAGGATTAGAGGGTTTCACTATTTAGGTATTTTAGGATTTTGAGGATTAGAGCATTTAATTATTTTGGTATTTTGAGAATTAAGGATTTTGCGATTTTGTTTTTTTTTTGAGGATTTGGGAATTTTGGTGTTTTTAGGATTTGCATACTACAGGATTTCACTATTTTGGTGTTTTGAGGATTTGAGGATTTGAGAATTTTGATGTTGAGGATTTGAGGATTCTGAGAAATAGAGGATTTAACTATTTTGTTGTGTTGAGGATTTGAGGATTTTGGTCTTTTGAGGATTTGAGTATTTTGGTCAAGTCACGTGAAGTCACTTTTTTTAAAGTCAGACCATATCATGTAAACTCAGATCATGTAAAATCCGGTCAGGTCATGTCAAGCCAAGTCAGATCAGACCAGCCACGAGATAATTACTGTATGAGCCGGACATTGGTATACGTGGAGATGATTGCACAAAAAAATTGTAGAGGAATTGTCATAAAAACCAAGGCGGATTCATAAACCACGAGTACAGGAGTATACATATTATTTTATAAAATTTAGATAACCTTTACTAATCAAATTGATGAGAAGACGTCATCAAATTGTTGGTAGGGATGACTAGACACAATCGACTATTTCTAAATGAATGTTAGAACTTATAACAATAGACAAGCCGTTGTGTCAAATCAAATTCCAAGTGATTTTTCAATGGAACACCCATTATAATAGAAAACTATTGTAATAGTAATAATGTCTGTGAATTATTTAATTGATATGAAAAAAGGGGGATTAAGAATCAGCTTTTATAATTCAAAAATTTTATCTCTACAATATTCAATTAAAAGTATCAATTAAATAAACACTTTAATCGAAAATTAGTTAATTTTCTAAACTAATTTACAAAACTTTTTACTTCCTACTTTTAATTTTTCCCGGCATTAACAAAACAGAGCCCGAGCACAACCACGGGAAAGGAGATTCACAAAAAAACCAACGCAAAAAATTAATTAAAAAAGTTTGCCTTTTAATATTTAATTTGTTACCCATTTACTCCTTACTACGCTTACCATAACTGTTATTTTAGCCGCATTTTTTTGTACAATTTTAACTTTGCCTGTCGATGCCAGATTTAATCAATGAAATATGCTAGCTAACTCAAACGAAATTCCAATAACCGCCGACGAACTGTCCGACTCATAAAAAATTCAAAACAAAGCTACATTAATCTACTTCGAAATCACCGAAATTCAATTCCGTTTTTATTACATCTGTGTGTACAAAAAAATTATTTCAGTCCCGTTTTCACAATTACAGGGAGCTATAAATGGGTCTGTAATGCGTCTACACCCTTAATTATAATTCAATTAATTCCTTACGATGTTTACGCGCATCACATTGTTCCCGACTAAATCGATCCCGTGAGCCCTTCAGGCTGATTAATTATGCTCAAATCCGGGATATTAATCCCGAATTTTCCGATTCGAAATTTCCAAACGAGCTGGCATGATGTCATCGCACAGACTAAAGAGAAAATTATGGAGACTCGACAGACCTCCTACGGTTTTCGACTAGTTCCGCGTGATTTACGACCAAATGAATATTTAATCATTCATAATTTTGCACTTTGGTTTTTGTTTGCTCAGACAAATCCTGCAGTCAACTTATTCATCGTTTTTTATTTAATTTTGCCGGCTAGTGATTTTCATGTGCAGTTGCGCCGTTCGAAAACGTTTATGCAGTAAAGTTCAGCTTGATAAGCTATCGGTGCTCGCTTGGCTGCCATTTCAACGAAAAACTACTGGTGGCGTAAATGAAACAAGAGCCGTATTATTTCGGCGAAACCTAATTATTGTGGAAATTTTACCGAGAGGAGGCAATTTGTTACGCTGATTCAATTTTCGGGAAATTAATGAAACGAGGTTCAAGTTACAACGACTCGTCGAAGTTTTAATGTTTAGGGAAATTTCGATTCGTGGGTGTCATTGTGAGATGTAGCTCGTACTCGTAGTAACTTTCGTTTTTATCCCTCTGATAAACAAACTTCATGCATATTAATGCTCACACCTACACCGCCTCTCGGGGCCGCATCCGAAATTTTATTTCGGTTTGTGTACTTTAATTAAAAAAAGAAAACCTTGATATTTAAAATACAGCGTAATTCTCACTAAATATTTTCATTCTATCTAAAGTAAACATCGGCTAAAAGTGAAACCCTGAGTAGTCGAAACCGAAATAGTCCACCGAAAGTTTCTATTTCGACACGATTCCGTCAATATTTGCCCAGCTAAAACAATCGTATTTGGCAAATAAAATTTGTACACCGGAGACTAATCCGAGGTAGAATGATGACTGGAGGAAACGCGACACCACGATGAAAGTTCATCGCTTGGGGCGGCGGAGAAAAACACACTTGTCAGCGCTTTTGAATACATTAGCCGGAAATTTTACATGACAATGACAGTTTTGCAAGTCATAAGGAAAGCGAGAGTGCTGTGCAGGAATGACAAGACTTTGTTATCGCTTCATTAGGTAACCAACACCGGCGAAAAAATGCGAGCCAAGAGTTATTACAGTAACGAGTTATGAAAATAGGACAGTGCGAGCCAAGTGCACCCATCTATTTTTACCAACAAAAACGAAAATCTTACGCAACCGCTGCTGCAATTTTTCTCTTCGTTTACTCCTCCGGTACGAAAAACCGCTGACGTCATCTTCCAATCGAGCTCGCTGTACCCCCGTTCTAAAGCCGGGTCCACACTTGCTATATAACTTTGCTATATAACTCTGCTATGAAACTTTGTGAAAAACATAGTCGCGTCCACACCCGTTCAGTGAAGAGATGGATGCAGAAAACCAACTCTTTGCAGCAGCGGCGTGCGTAATTTTGTTTACCAAGAGTAAGAAAAAACCGAAGAAAAGACGGTTTTGGGTTAGACCCACACTGCGATCAAGAAGTCAGTATAATGGGACACATTTATTGGAAGATTTGAAACGAGACGATGTCGGTTCTATCGATTACGGAATGACATACAGGGGAAGCTTCAAAAACTTCTGTAGATTATCCAGTGTGGATTTCGACCACTTGCTAAGATTAATTGGCCCTAAAATTTGCAAGATTGACACGAGATTGAGAGATGCAATACCCATTAATGAACGTCTGGCAGTAACTTTGCGCTTTTTAGCAACTGGAGATTCTTACCAAAGCTTGATGTATTTATTCAAAATATACAGTGAAAACCCTTTTATTATTATGAACCTCTCTGGAAGAAACTCTGCACGCCAGTGACCGGTTGTTGACATAAAATATAACAAGTCTGGACGCGTTTGAAATAGCAGTGCGATATAACTTTCTTTGATCTTTTCGGGCTTTACCGACTCCAGATGGATAACATCTAGCAAGTTATATAGCAAGAAAATTTGCTACAATTCGCCTAAATTTTAGTAACATTTTATATAACTTTGCTATATAGCTGTGTTATATAGCAAGTGTGGACCCGGCTTAACACGAAAAGTAAAAATCGTTCAGTGTTATCAGCAAGGTCGCCTCAAATACTTTTTTTTGACGCACGCAAGTGAAGGTTACCGCTACAACTCAATGTAAAGAAAAACCTAGTGAATGAAGCTCGAACAAACGAACTAAAAAACTTCCGTTGTTAATACACACGATCGCGTTTAATAATTCATAAGAACATTCGTCTGCGATTTTCAATTTAAATTCGTACATAAATTCATGCCCCGCACATAAATAACGCAATTGTTGGATCAGCTGTTGACGCAAATTTTCCAAGGTGGATTCAAACTAAAAAACGCTACAATTCCGAGTTTGTTGGTCGAAAATGTCCATCGTAAGTCGAAACCTGTTCGTCGGGTTTTGCGACGCAATTGGGCGAATTGCAGTCGAACAGGATAGGACTTTACGACATGCAAACTAGGGGCTTGCGGTATCGTGTTTATGAAAATGAGAAAAATGTGCGCGAGTGTGACGAAAACGCCCGCACAAGTTATAAAGGTATGCCAACAATGGGAAATAAAGTCCACGTAACGTTTACTGCCGTTTTATTACTCAGACATGACCAGAGTTGGTCAGCCGTGTTTGCTTTGAGTGGTTTGGCAAATGAAAGAAAGCCGTAAAGTTCGAGATGGAGAAAAGAAATGTGATTGTGTGTGGTTTTAAAAGGGGTTTGGATTCGGTCAAAAAGAGCAGTGACCTGATGCTCAGGTCATGGCCGGTCAGGTTAGGTTCGGTCAGGTCACATTTCTTTGATGACGACTGATTAATTGTTTTTAAACGACTTATAAAAAAAATTTTAGTTATAAAATATCCAAAAAAGATGAGACTGCACTATTTTAAAAATAATATGAAGAATGCGAGCGCAGCGAGCACGTTTAGGTGTACTTTAAACAATTATTTATTGGTGACCCTGACAAGCTAAATTATGAAGAACATTTTTGTTATTTAAAAACTAGTGATCTGGGTCAGACGGGATTTTGAAGGGACGGTCTAAATTTTTCCTGCGCTACTTCAAAAACCTAGTAAAGGGATCTCCGAGATTCTTTCAAACTATGTACTTCAAAAACTGAATAAAAGTGGTCCCCGAGATTCTTTCAAATTACTTCAAAAACTAGACACGAGAGGTCCCCGAGATTCTTTCAAACTACTTCAAAAACGAGACACATGGGGTTCCCGAGATTCTTTCAAACTACTTCAAAAACCGGACACTAAAGCTCTCCGAGATTCTTTCAAATTATTTCAAAAACCATACAAAAAGGATCCCTGAGATTCTTTCAAACTAGTTCAAAAACCAGACAAAAAGGATCCCCGAAATTCTTTCAAATTGCATACTTCAAAAACTAGATACGAGAGGTCCCCGACATTCTTTCAAAACTACTTCAAAAACCAGACGCATGGGGTTCCCAAGATTCATTGAAACTACTCCAAAAACATGACAAGGATTGCTAAGATTATTTCTTGCACACTTCGACCAGAATAAAGCCGATAAACAAGCTTGAAATGCGAGCGCAGTGAGCACATTTAGGTGTACTTTAAAAAATTATTTAGTGGTGACCCTGACAAGCTAAATTATGAAGAACATTTTTGTTATTTAAAAATGTGAGTTTAAAAAATTGTTTGTGGGTCAGATGGGATTTTCAAGAGACGGTCCAAATTTTTCCCGTGCTGGTTCAAGAGGTCCCATCGGCCCTGATTATGGAATTCTGAAATTCTTTCAAATTACTTCAAATATATCACAAGGAATCCTCAAGATTCTCCCGAACTACTTCAAAAACAAGACACAAAAGTTTTCCTAGATTCATTTAAAAGAGTTTAAAAACAAGACAAGGGATCCTCAAGATACTTTATATATACTACTTCAACAACAAGAAACAAGATCTCCTCAAGATTCTTTCAAATTACTTCGAAAACCGAACACAAGAGCTCCTCGAGATTCTTTCAAACTACTTCAAAAAGCAGACAAATGTGGTCCCCGAGATTCTTTCAAACTACCTCAAAAACTAGACACAAGAGATCTCCGAGAGTCTTTCTAACTACTTCAAAAACCAGACAAAAGGATCCCCAAGATTCTTTCAAACTACTTGAAAAACTAGATACGAGAGCTCCCCGAGATTCTTTCAAACTACTTAAAAAACTAGACGCATTGGGTTCCCGAAATTCTTTCAAACTACTCCAAAAAAGCATGGCACGGATCCCTAAGATTATTTCAAACTACTTAAAAAACCAGAGACATTGGGTTCCCAAGATTCTTTCAAATTACTCCAAAAACATGACAAGAATCCCTAAGATTATTTGAAACTATTTCAAAAACCAGACACAAAGGCTCCCCGAGATTCTTTCAAACTACTTCAAAAACCGGGCACAGGGGGTTCCCGAGATACTTCCAAACTACTCCAAAAAAGACGAGAAGGATCGCTAAAATTATTTCTTGCACACTTCGATCAGAATAAAGCCGAAAACAAGTTTAAAATGCGAGCGCAGCGAGCTCGTTCAGGTGCACTTTAAAAATTTTTTTAGCGGTAACCCTGACAAGCTTTTTGTTATTTAAAAATGTGAGTATGAAAATTGTTTGTGGGTCAGATGGGATTTTCATAGGACGGTCTAAATTTTTCCTGTGCTGGTTCAGCAGGTCCCAGCGGCCCTGATTATGGAACTCTGAAATTTCTTCAAATTACTTCAAAAATATAACAGAGAATCCTCAAGATTCTCCCCGAACTACTTCAAAAACAAGACACAAAAGTTCTCCTAGATTCATTTAAAAGAGTTTAAAAACAAGACAAGGGATCCCGAGATTCTTTTAAACTACTTCAACAACCAGACACAAGGGCTTCCAGAGATTCCTTCAAACTACTTCAAAAACCGGACACAGGGGGTTCCCGAGATACTTCCAAACTACTCTAAAAAGACGAGAAGGATCGCTAAAATTATTTCTTGCACACTTCGATCAGAATAAAGCCGAAAAAAAGTTTAAAATGCAAGCGCAGCGAGCTTGTTCAGGTGTACTTTAAAAAATTTTTAGTGGTAACCCTGACAAGCTTTTTGTTATTTAAAAATGTGATTATAAAAATTGTTTGTGGATCAGATGGGATTTTCAAAGGACGGTCTAAATTTTTCCCGTGCTGGTTCAACAGGTCCCATCGGCCCTGAATATGGAACTCTGAAATTTCTTCAAATTACTTCAAAAATATAACAAGGAATCCTCGAGATTCTCCAGAACTACTTCAAAAATAAGACACAAAAGTTCTCCTAGATTCATTTAAAAGAGTTTAAAGACAAGACAAGGGATCTCCGAGATTCTTTTAAACTACTTCAACAACCAGGAACAAGGGCTCCTCGAGATTCTTTCAAATTACTTCAAAAACCAGACACATGGGGTTCCCGAGATTCTTTCAAACTACTTCAAAAACCGGACACAACAGCTCTTCAAGATTCTTTCAAATTAAAAAACCAGACAAAAAGGATCCCCGAGATTCTTCCAAAATACTTCGAAAACTAGATCCGAGAGGTCCCCGAGATTCTTTCAAACTACTTCAAAAACTAGACACAAGAGCTCTCCAAGAATTTTTCAAACTACTTCAAAAATCAGGCAAAAGGATCCCCAAGACTCTTTAAAACTACTTCAAAAACTAAACGCATTGGGTTCCCGAGATTCTTTCAAACTACTCCAAAAACATGACAAAGATCCCTAAGATTATTTCAAACTCGGGTTCCCGAGATTCTTTCAAACTACTTCAAAAATAAAACGTAATGGGTTCCCGAGATTATTTCAAACTACTTCAAAAACCAGACAAAAAGGATCCCAGAGATTCTTTCAAATTACTTCAAAAACTAGATACAAGAGATCCCGAGATTCTTTCAAAACTACTCCAAAAGCCAGACGCATGGGGTTCCCAAGATTCATTCAAACTACTCCAAAAACATAACAAGGATTCCTAAGATTATTTCTTGCACACTTCGATCAGAATAAAGCCGAAAACAAGTTTAAAATGCGAGCGCAGCGAGCCCGTTCAGGTGTACTTTAAAAATTTTTAGTGGTAACCCTGACAAGCTAAATTATGAAGAACATTTTTGTTATTTAAAAATGTGAATATAAAAATTGTTTGTGGGTCAGATGGGATTTTCAAAGGACGGTCTAAATTTTTCCTGTGCTGGTTCAGCAGGTCCCATCGGCCCTGATTATGGAACTCTGAAATTCCTTCAAATTACTTCAAAAATATAACAGAGAATCCTCAAGATTCTCCCGAACTACTTCAAAAACAAGACACAAAAGTTCTCCTAGATTCATTTAAAAGAGTTTAAAAACAAGACAAGGGATCCCGAGATTCTTTTAAACTACTTCAAAAACGAGACACATGGGGTTCCCGAGATTCTTTCAAACTGCTTCAAAAACCGGACACAAAAGCTCTCCGAGATTCTTTCAAACCACTTCAAATACCAAACAAAAAGAATCCCCGAGATTTTTTCAAACTTCTTCAAAAACTAGACACGAGAGGGCCCCGAGATTCTTTCAAACTACTTCAAAAAACCAGACACATGGGGTTCCCGAGATTCTTTCAAATTACTCCAAAAACATGACAAGGATTCCTAAGATTTCTTCGAACTACTTCAAAAACTAGACAAAAAGGATCCCCGAGATTCTTTCAAGCTACTTTAAAAACCAGACACATGGGTTTCCCGAGATTATTTCCAACTACTCCAAAAACCAGACACATCGGATTCCCGAGATTCCTTCAAACTACCCCAAAAACATTACAACGGTCCCTAAAATTATTTCTTGCACATTTCGGTCAGCATAAAACTGAAAAACAAGTGTAAAATGCGAGCGCAGCGAGCACGTTCAGGTGCATTTTGAAAAATTATTTATTGGAACCCTGACAAGCTAAATTATGAAAAACATTTTTGTTATTTAAAAAGGTGAGTTTAAAAATTGTTTGTGGGTCAGACGGGAATTTCAAGGGACGGTCTAAATTTTTCCCGTGCTGGTTCAGCAGGTCCCATCGGCCCTGATTATGGAACTCTGAAATTCTTTCAAATTATTTCAAAAATATTACAAGGGATCCTCAAAATTCTGACGAACTACTTCAAAAACAAACACAAAGGTTCTCCTAGATTCTTTTAAAAGAGTTTAAAAACAAGACAAGGAATCTCCGAGATTCTTTTAAATTACTTCAACAACCAGGGACAAGGGCCCCTCGAGATTCTTTCAAATTACTTAAAAAAATCAGACACAAGAGCTCCTCGAGATTCTTTCAAACTACTTCAAAAACCAGACATAAGTGGTCTAAGAGATTCTTTCAAACTACTTCAAAAACCGGACATAAGAGCTCTCCGAGATTCTTTCAAACCACTTCAAAAAACAAACAAAAAGGATCCCCGAGATTTTTTCAAACTTCTCCAAAAACATGACAAGGATTCCTAAGACTATTTCGAACTACCTCAAAAACAAAACAAAAGGAGTCCCCGAGATATATTCTTTCAAACTACTTCAAAAACCAGACGCAAGGGCTTCACGAGATTCTTTCAAACTACTTCAAAAACATGACAAGGATCCCTAAGATTATTTCTTGCACACTTCGAGCCGAATAAAGTTGAAAAACAAGAACTCCTCGAGATTCTTTCAAACTACTTGAAAAACCAGACAAAAGGGGTTACCGAGATTCTTTCAAACTACTTCAAAAACTGAAAAAAAGTAGTCTCCGAGATTCTTTCAAACTATTTTAAAAACCGGACACAAGAGCTCTCGGAGATATTTTGAAACAGCTTCAAAAACCGGAAATTCTTTCAAACTACTTCAAAAACTAGATACGAGAGGTCCCCGAGATTCTTTCAAACTACTTCAAAAACCAGACGCATGGGGTTCCCGAGATTCTTTCAAACTACTCCAGAAACATGACAAGGGCTCCTAAGATATTTTCTTGCAAACTTCGATAGAATTAAGCTGAAAACAAGTTTAAAATGCGAGCGCAGCGAACACGTACTTTAAAAAATTATTTAGTGGTAACCCCGACAAGCTAAATTATGAAGAATATTTCTATTATTTAAAAATGTGAATTATTTATGGGTCAAATGGGATTTTCAAGGAACTGTCTAAATTTTTCCCACGCTCTGGTTCAGCAGGTCCTGATTATGGAACTCTGAAATTCTTTCAAATTACTTCAAAAATATCACACGGAATCCTTAAGATTCCCCCGAACTACTTAAAAAAGAAGACACACAGATTCTCCTAGATTCTTTTAAAATAGTTTAAAAACAAAACAAGGGATCCTCGAGATTCTTTTAAACTATTAAACCAGACACAAGAGCTTCTCGAGATTCTTTCAAACGGCTTCAAAAACCAGACAAAAGCCCCGAGATTCTTTCAAACTACTTCAAAAACTAGACAAGGATCCCAAGATTGTAGTTCAAATACAAAACAAGGGAATACAAACATTTTGTGATCACTAATGTTCGTAGGACTGAAACATCCTGAACGTGCTCACTGCGTTCGCAGTTTAGAGGTCGATTTTTTCGGAGCAATTTATCTTGACAGGAAGATCTCGAGAATTAGTATAATAAAAACTAAGTAGCTTTGGTGTCCCTCATGGGAAGCTTTTTTTTATTATTATTAACGAGAGAATTTTTTACTGTCCAAAAAAAGAATCTTGAATTTTTTTCATGAACGTGCTCGCTGTGCATTCACACTCTAGTGATTTATTATTACAGTAAAACCTAGACAGTGACCATGTCCAGGTGTTGTAAAAATAATTCGTGCCGTCCCTGAGAAGCTAAATTATTAACAAAAAATTTATTGCAACCAAGTTGGGGAGACCTGAATATGTGAGCGCAGCGAGCACGTCCGGGTTTTTTAAAATGGTCTAAAGTTATGAAATTTTCGGAAAATAGCCCATTCTTTCATTTTTTAACTCACCCTGTATAAGTAATTATGAAAACCATGAATATATTTATAAACCACAAGTACGGAGTCATAATATTTTGCTTATTTTATCATAATTTAGACAACGTTTGGTTAGCGTTTTATGATTTACACGATATTCATAACACACAAATAAAATTTAATAACAATCAACACAGAGACAAAACAGACGGAAACGGGAGACCAATTTTTTGTGCCCTACATGACACGTCGAAAAAATATGAAGGTAGTCATTCGTCCGATGAACCCTATCACAATACTTCCTTATCTTGCACCTTGAAAAACACACTAACATAATAGCGAAAAAGTGATGTTTTATCAGATATAAAATCATTCCATTGGTCACAATACCTGAGTAATTACTAAAAAAAAGCTGACTTTACAAACAATTCCTAATCAATATGTTTGTTGTAATGGTCAGTAGTTACCAAGAAACCGAAATTATAATTAGCAAAAAAAAATAAAATTGAAGTTCTTGTACCTCGAAAACCTGCATAACACACTCATTGTGCCTTTGTCCTTTTAACCTCAAAGGCTTCCGCGCAACGTATAAAATGAGAGCGACGACAATAAACCGTCTTTAAACATGAGCAACTACCCATTAATCACATTGCGGTTCCCTCGAAACTATTTTTCAAAAAGCGCCGTAACATTTTACTGCGCACTGCTTTCCTCGAAATTTAATTGTCAATAAACCGACAGACCAAGTTATGGAGGCAGGTGTAGTTCCTTTAATTACCAATAAAACAGGGCCATCTGTCTTCAACGACATTTCCTTGTTGCAACTATTCGAAATTTACTGCGTTCCGCAAACACACCGCAAATATTTTTAATTGACTCGCAAGATCGAATTTCGAGCAATTTCACTTGGGTGACTTCTGTTATGCGAAGAATGTTATTGGTGAATATTTGGAATTTTAGTAGGCTTCGATGGCGCAGTGACAGCGAGGTGAACAGTCGATGGATTTAGCTTTTTAAGTCAATATTTAATTGGCAGGGGTTTGGGACGAGCGTTCAAATTTAATTTAAAGCCGACAATTAGTTTTAAATTTACGAGGTAATACTTTCAGACAAGTCGGTTTTTTAGGGGATCGATAGGGGTATTTATAGTCTGTACATTTGATGTGGTACTTCAATTTGGAAACGAGGGTGGCGTAATTTGACGTAAACAAGTGGAAGTTAGTCGATATAGTTAAGATTCATCGAAATTCATGTGTGTTTATTATTTTCTTGACAAAGTGGCGGTCTCTCTCGAGAACGCACCCACGTAGCGGCACTTAACGTAACGGACCAAGAAAGAGATAATTTGTTTACCTTGCGTTATTGATACAGGCACTATCTGTCGATCTGTTTATTGTTACGCGTAAACACGACCTCTTCCACGTCTTACACATGTCAGCTCCTGTTTGTCATAATTCAATTTGTCTTATCTCGAACGCCAGGCAATTTACTAATTGAGGCTAATCTTTGCCCTTGCGTCGCTCTTTCCCAATAGCCAATAGAATTTGCATTACTAGAGCAAAAAATTGTTTGCTCAACCACCAGTCCGCGAAGATCTTATCACTTAATTCCCGTCGTTTAAAACGCACCGGAAGCGGCTCGATTACACTAGAACAATTTTCACGTGACATGCCCTTAATTACCCGCGTCGATTAACCCGGCGATCTGGCAACGACGCGACGGTCAGCCGGCGGGAAAACGCCCCATTGGCCAACGTCGGCGCGGTTGTCAAACTTGGCACTGTTCCCCCAGGTGTTTTTTCTTTGAACTTGTACTAACGGTCCAGATGGGTTTGTTGACCCGTGACTCACTTTTTATGGGTACCATGGATGGGTCCATGTTTTTCCGGAAGTCGCGATTACGAGAAGAAAAATTCGGGGTCGATGACATATCGACAGATGTTTGCTAAAAATAGCGCGAAGCGGAAGTGCGGAAAATGCACGAAACGTGTCGCGAAAATGGCCTTGATCACCCAATAGAGTCATTCTTATTTATAGAGTGCGAAATTGTTTGTGTGTGGAATTCGGCGAACAGTTCTTGATTTTCGGCAATGATAATTACGTTATCAGCGGGATAGCCTTGAGTGGTATTTTTTATCTGTTTTGAGCTGTGGTGTTGTTTGCGAAAAAATTACCAGGATTAGCACGGGGATTGTTAATTGTGCAAATGCGGGCTATCTCGAGGCTAAGCAATGAGGGCTGACAGGTCTTGAGCAAACAATACAATTCCATTAGTCTAAACAGTGGCGTTCTTGTCGAATTGAGAAGACGGGAGAGGGCGACGAATTTGCGCAATATTGAAACAGACACAATTAATTTAATTGGAAGGTTTTGTTTCCGAGGACGTTTATTAAAACCGATACTTTCATCCCTGGTTCCAAGTCACCACTTGGAAATTTAAGTCCGCCAGGCGGATTTTCATTTCATGATAATTCGATTACATTTCTCTAGTTAAACCCCGACTTTTCTACTGGCTATATTTGGATAATTGAAAAAGTCGTCTAAAAATTCGCAAAAAAGTCAGGGTTAGAGATATTGACGTGATGGTTCCAAAAATGTAGCGTGTTTAGGGTCTAGGAGCAATATTTTTGAAAAATTTCGAGTGAAATTCGCATTTTTTTAAATTTTTAAAAATTCAATGGGCGATCCACAAGAAAATGTATTTAGTTGAATTTCAAAAATCGTCGAAAATGGGCCGAATATGCATAAGAAACAAAAAAAGCAAAAACATTCAGGAGAAGTGTAAGGGATTCATGGAATACATGAAAGAAGCAAGACAAAAAGGACATGACGCAAAGATGACGTGCAAAAACTGAGATTATTGAGAAAGATTACAAACATTAAAAATAACGGGCCAAAGGAAGAAAATATGGTAAAAGATCACTAATGAAAAATGAGCAAAAGGAAAGGAAAGAAAGCTAAAAATAGTCAGAAGTGTATCCTATTACGGTGACAAACGATCAAAAACTAGCAGAAGAGGGAAACGCAAAGGACAAGGAAAATTCGAAAACGATCTTAGCTAATTGGCTAATTTAATTGAATGTCAGGGTTAAAGGGGGTAAAAGAAGAAAGGAAAGAATTAGTAAGAACATGACAACAATGAAAGAAAAAGTAAAAGACAAAATAGAAATAAATGAAGACGACCATGTAATTGTAGGCGTTGACTTCAGTGCAAGAATAGCAGAAAAAGAAGGAAGAATAGGCAATGTAGAAGATGATGGAAAAAGAAGATAAAAAGCCTTCTTTCTATTAGTTCCCATTTCCACTCTACAAAAGAACATATATTTAGCCCCGCCCACCCACCCGTCCTCTTTTTCAGTGATTGATTCTATCTAGTCTGATTCAAAGGTGGATTTTAGATTCAACAGTAATAAAATCGTTTGAATGAGAATAGCACGAGTGGGCGGGGCTTATACCTGATAAGATTAGACTGATTTTGGTAAATGACATTCTCTCTAGGAAAATAACGGGTGGGTGGGCGGGGCTACTACTTGCTAAGATAAGACTGATTGTGGCAGAGGACATGCTTTCTAGGAAAGTAGAGGGCGGGAGGGCGGAGCTAGTATTTGTTAATTAAAACTAATTTTAGTAAATAACATACCTTCTAAAAAATAAAGTGTGAATGGGCGGGTTTAGTACTTTCTAAGATAAGATATTGGAAAAGGGAGATCTTGAGTGAAAATGAAACTTTTATTAACAGCCTACGTTCCATTAGTTCCCATTTTTACTCTACAAAAAACATGTTTAGCCCCGCCCACCCACCCCGCCTACATTTTAGTGATTGATTGATTTTGTTTAGTCTAATCAAGGTAAGTCTTATATTCAACAGAAATAAAATTGTGACATACATAGGGTACATGTGTGAAAATTTCATTTTTGAAAAAGTGAATAAAACTTTTTTAGCAGTTCTATTACTTCCCATGTCCACTCTATAAAAGAACAAATATTTAGCCCCGCCCACCCACCCCGCCTCTATTTCAGTGATTGATTTTATCGAGTCTGATTGAAAGTGGATTCAACAGAAATAAGATCGTTACATACATAAGGTACATTGGCGAAAATATCATTTTTAAAAAAGTGAATAAAACTATTTTTAGCAGCCTAAGTTCTATTAGTTCCTACTTCCACTCTACAAAAGAACATATATTTATCCCCGCCCACCCACCCGTCCTCTATTTCAGTGATTGATTCTATCTAGTCTGATTCAAAGGTGGATTTTATATTCAACAAAAATAAAATCGTTTGAATCAGAATAGCACGGGTGGGCGGGGCTTATGCCTGCTAAGATAAGACTGATTTTGGTAAATGACATTCTCTCGAGAAAAATAAAGGGTGGGTGGGCGGGGCTACTACTTGCCAAGGTAAGACTGATTGTGGCAGATGACATGCTTTCTAGAAAAGTAGAGGGCGGGAGGGCGGAGCTAGTATTTGTTAATTAATTAAGACTAATTTTGGTAAATAACATACCTTCTAAAAAATGGAACGTGAATGGGCGGGGTTAGTACTTTCAAGATAATATATTGGAAAAGGGAGATCTTGAGTGAAAATAACACTTTTATTAACAGCCTACGTTCCATTAGTTCCCATTTTCAATCTACAAAAAATATGTTTAGCCCCGCCCACCCACCCCGCCTACATTTTAGGTATTGATTTTGTTTAGTCTGTTTGAGAGGTAGGTCTTATATTCAACAGAAATAAAATCGTGACATACATAGGGTACATGGGTGAAAATTTCATTTTTGAAAAAGTGAATAAAATTTTTTTAGCAGCCAACGTTGTATTAGTTCCCATTTCCACTCTACAAAAGAACAAATATTTAGCCCCGCCCACTCACCCCGCCTCCATTTCAGTGACTGGCTTTATCTAGTCTGTTTCAAAGGTGGATCTTATATTCAACATAAATAAAATCGTTACATACATAAGGTACATTGGCGAAAATATCATTTTTAAAAAAGTGAATAAAACTATTTTTAGCAGCCTATGTTCTATTAGTTCCTACTTCCACTCTACAAAAGTACATTTATCTAGCCCCGCCCACCCACCACCCGCTCCATTTCAGTGATTGATTTTTATCTAGTCTGATTCAAAGGTGGATCTTATATTCAACAGTAATAAAATCGTTTGAATGAGAATTGCACGAGTGGGCGGGGCCTATACCTGCTAAGATAAGACTGATTTTGGTAAATGACATTCTCTCTATGAAAATAACGGGTGGGTGGGCGGGGCGACTACTTGCCAAGAAAAGACTGATTGTGGCAGATGACACGCTTTCTAAAAAAGTTGAGGGCGAGAGGGCGGAGCTACTATTTGTTAATTAAGACTAATTTTGGTAAAAAACATACCTTCTAAAAAATAAAGTGTGAATGGGCGGGGTTAGTACTTTCTAAGATAAGATATTCGAAAAAGGAGATCTTGAGAGAAAATACAACTTTTTTTTAACAGCCTACGTTCGATTAGTTCCCATTTTCACTGCACAAAAAACATGTTTAGCCCCACCCACGTACCCCGCCTATATTTTAGTGATTGATTTTGTTTAGTCTGATCAAGGTGAGTCTTATATTCAACAGAAATAGAATCGTTACATATATAGGATACATGTGTGAAAATTTCATTTTTGAAAAAGTGAATAAAACTTTTGTAGCAGTTCTATTAGTTCCCATGTCCACTTCACAAAAGAACAAATATTTAGCCCCGCCCACCCACCCCGCCTCCATTTCAGTGATTGATTTTATATAGTATGATTGAAAGGTGGATCTTATATTCAATAGAAATAAAATCGTTACATACATAGGGTACATTGGTGAAAACTTCATTTTTGAAAAAGTGAATAAAACTATTTTTAGCAGCCTACGTTCTATTAGTTCCTACTTCCACTCTACAAAAGAACAAACATTTAGCCCCGCCCACCCGCCCTGCCTTCATTTCAGTTAATGATTTTATCTAGTCTGATTCAAAGGTGGATCTTATATTCAACAGAAATAAAATCGTTTGAATAAGAATAACGGGTGGGCGGGGCTTATACCTGCTAAGATAAGACTGATTTTGGTAAATCACATTCTCTCTAGGAAAATAACGGGTGGGTGGGCGGGGCTACTACTTGCCAAGATAAGACTGAATGTGGCAGATGCTTTCTAGGAAAGTAGAGGGCGGGAGGGCGGAGCTAGTATTTGTTAATTAATTAAGACTAATTTTGGTAAATAACATACCTTCTGAAAAATAAAGTGTGAATGGGCGGGGTTAGTACTTTCTAAGATGTTGGAAAAAGAAAATCCAGTGTCAGTAGTGAAAATACAGAGGGAAAGCAACTGTTAGAAGTAGTCGAACAGAGAAAATGGGAAATCTTGAGTGGAAATAAAACTCTTTTTAACAGCCTACGTTCTAGTAGTTCCCATTTCCACTCTACAAAAGAACATATATTTAGCCCCACCCACCCACCGCGCCTCCATTTCAGTAATTATTTTATCTAGTCTGATTAAAAGGTGGATTTTGTATTTAACAGAAATAAAATCGTAACATACATAGGGTACATTGGTGAAAATTTCATTTTTGAAAAAGTGTTTAGAACTTTTTTTTGCACCCTACGTCCTATTAGTTCCCATTTCCACTCTACAAAAAAACACATATTTAATCCCGCCCACCCACCCAGCCTCCATTTCAGTGATTGATTTTATCTAATGTGATTGAAACGTGGATCTTATATTCAACAGAAATAAAATCGTTTGAATAAGAATAGCACGAGTGGGCGGAGCTCGTACGTGTTACGATAAGACTAATTGTGGCGAATGACATGCTTTCTAGGAAAGTAGAGGGCTAGTATTTGTTAAGATAAGACTGATTTTGTGAAATAACATATTTTCTAAAAAAATAAAGTCTGAATGGGCGGGGCTAGTTTTTTCTAAGTAAAGATATTGGAAAAAGAAGATCCAAAGAAGTAAAATAATGAAGGAATGCAATTGTTGCAATTAGTCGAAGAGAGAAGATGGGAGATCTTGAGTGCAAATAAAACTTTTTTTAACAGCCTACGTTCTATTAGTTAGTTCCCCTTTCAACTAAACAAAAGAACATATATTTAGCCCCGCTCACCCACCCCTCCCCCATTTCAGTAATTGATTTTATCTAGTCTGATTGAAAGATAGATCTTATATTCAAAAGAAATAAAATCGTTACATACATAGGGTACATAGGTGAAAATTTCATTTTTGAAAAAGTGAATAAACCTTTTTTTAGCAGCCTACGTTCTATTAGTTCACATTTTCACTCTACAAAAGAACATATATTTAGCCCCGCCCACCCACCCGGCCTCCATTTCAGTGATTGATTTTATCCAGTGTGATTGAAAGGTGGATCTTACATTCAAGAGAAATAAAATCGTTTGAATGCGAATAGCACGGATGGGCGGGGCCAGTACCTGCCAAGATACGACTAATTTTGGTAAGTGACATTCTCTCTGAGAAAATAAACGGTGGGTGGGCGGGGCTAGTACTTGCTAAGATAAGACTGATTGTGGCGAATGACATGCTTTCTAGGAAAGTAGAGGGTGGGTGGGCGGGGCTAGTATTTGTTAAGATAAGACTGATTTTGGCAAATAACATACCTTCTAAAAAATAAAATGTGAATGGGCGGGGCTAGTACTTGCAAAGATAAGATATTGGAAAAGGGAAATCTTAAGTGAAAATAAGACTTTTTTTTGGAGTCTACGTTCCATTAGTTCCCATTTTCACTCTACAAAAGCACATATGTTTAGCCCCGCCCACCCACCCGCCCCCATTTCAGTGATTGATTTTATCTAGTCTGATTAAAAGGTGGATCTTATATTCAGCTGAAATAAAATCGTCACATTCATAGGGTAGATAGGTGAAAATTTCAATTTTGCAAGTGGTCTAAAAATTCTCTAAAAATTCGAGTTTTTTGAAATTTTTAAAAATTGCGATACTTCATTCTGGAAAAGCGGTTGAAATTAGTGAAGAAATAAGTATTTAGTTCTAATGGCAAAAATTCAACAAAAAAGTGCACTGATAAAGTGCATTCAACAAAAATGTACCATTCCAAATTTTAATGTCTTCATTACAAATAGAAATTTTTATTAATTTTATTTTAGCTCAAAAACTTGACGTTACAAAAGAACGGCCTACTTAGTTTCCAACTTAACGCAACAGAATCCAATTTTACCGGATCTGGTGTTTCTCAAACCGATGAATTTTTCACTCTTTATTTAATCGCATTATCGCTCTTGCGAAATTTCATTTCCTTCGAAGTGTGGAATTTCGAGCCAAGGCTTGGTTACAAAGAATTTAAAAAAATTAATTTTTCTACCGCCCACGTTTTTTGGTTTTCTAATAGAGCTATTAACGCACGCAAATGACGTCACAGCAGTTCGTTAATAGCGGAAAGGCGTTCTTTAATAGATCTGGTGTAATTTAGATCGGTAAGATTGGTAGCCATGACGAGAAATGTCAGGTGAATGTCAGTGGCAAATGTAAACTTAAAATTTCCCATGTTTCCGGACGCGTAACTTCTTCGCAAGACATTTTAACCAATTTTAAATTACAAAAACTCGAATTGGTTCGAATTACAGTTGTTGTTGTGAAAATTCGAACCTCAAATATTTCGTGGTTAGTGTCAGACCAACCCATCACCAACCACGACAAAAGTCCCCAGATTAAAAAAAATGCAAATTTCAATTAAATTTTGGGAAAAAACGTGTGCGGTAGAAAAAATAGTATAAATAACTCGTTCATAAGGCCATTGAGGCACTCATCCTTTATATAACTCGCGGCTTCGCCGCTCGTTCTATAAACTTGGATTCGTGCCTCAATATTTGCCTTATGAAACTCGTTCTTTAATATACTATAATATGTTCTTGAGTTTGCTTCGAACACAGTGCCATTCTCGATTACTTCTTATTTTAACACCGGTGGAAAAATTCATTTAGCTTCACGTTTCAGGTTTAATTGAATTTGCACCCACACAGGAAACGAAGGCCCTTCTTGTACACAGTGTGTAATTAAGGCGTGGCCCGTCACTACCTTCCACCTAACTACCGCTAAATCCCGTTTTTTACAAAAGGAAGGTAACATCCTTTTTGATGATTATCACTTGTCAACCACTTTCGTAAGCCTTGAATCATGTATATCAATTAATCTGTTGATTGATTTATGTTAATTCTTGCCGGCGAATGAAGCAATAACATTGCATTTATGGCAAAAAGTACTGCATTCAATTTGTTATTATCTAAATAAAATCTTTTTTCTACCGCCCACGTTTTTTGGTTTTCTAATAGAGCTATTAACGCACGCAAATGACGTCACAACAGTTCGTTAATAGCGGAAAGGCGTGCTTTAATAGATCTGGTGTAATTTAGATCGGTAAGATTGGTAGCAATGACGAGAAATGTCAGGTGAATGTCAGTGGCAAATCTAAACTTAAATTTCCCACGTTTCCGGACGCGTAACTTCTTCGCTAGACATTTTAACCAATTTTAAATTACGAAAACTCGAATTGATTCGAATTACAATTGTTGTTGTGAAAATTCGAACCTCAAATATTTCGTGGTTAGTGTCAGACCAACCCATCACCAACCACGACAAAAGTCCCCAGATTAAAAAAAATGCAAATTTTAATTAAATTTTGGGAAAAAACGTGTGCGGTAGAAAAAATAGTATAAATAACTCGTTCATAAGGCCATTGAGGCACTCATCCTTTATATAACTCGCGGCTTCGCCGCTCGTTCTATAAACTTGGATTCGTGCCTCAATGTTTGCCTTATGAAACTCGTTCTTTAATATACTATATGACCATTCGAACGGAATGGGAATTATTGAATTGCACAAACCGCCCATGGAAAATTTTTTCCCGGGTTACCTTAACCGCTTCCCGAACTAAAGCTTTATTAAAGGTATGTTCTATGAAACCAACTAAACACAAATTTAATTTAACTAGTTTTCAGAGCGCCTAGTTTCCTCGACGTTGCTAATTAGCAAAGTTGGAACGTCTCATTTAGCAAAGGACGTTTTAATGATTGGCAGTAGCATGTGGTAATTCGAGTTTACATTACGCTTTTAAATTATCGCACTAGAATAACAAAGCAATTTATGTAAGCTTTTATTTGTCCGCCATGTTTTAGATTACGGTTTTATGTCGCGATTTTTAATGTCGGGTTGGCAGTCCTGATTGTCTGACGTGCTCGAACTACTTGACGTAAATGGCATTTGCGCACGTTTGGTTGGAAAAGTGACTATTAATCTTGAGCATGAGAGGACTGACAAGTCGTCAAATCACGGCCAGATCTAATTTATTTTGTTCTGATGGACGTCAAGACTGGCTTTCAAAGGGTGAAGTTTTTCTTAAAGGAAATATTTTCCTTCTCATTACCAAATTAAAAAGCGGAACTAGGGTGGCGTTCGCGATAACAATTAGGGAAAATGGAGCTCTGTACAACTTCAAGCTCATTTAAATCATACGACCATTACGAGCTTTCTTTGAAAGAAGGGGAGATAAGAATTTTGCGATGTCAAAGATTCGCGTTTCTAAATTGGCCCTCTTGTACTAATTATACACAACAATGTTTTTGTACACGAAATCTGCTCGTACTGGTTGTATTATTCCATCCGAACAATTTCAAACCCAATCGCCAGCAAGCCGACCACAATATCGAACACAACTATCAACCAAGTGGGCTTGAAGCAATTAATCCGATTGCGTCAAGGTGTACACGAGTGTATTTGCTAACTTAATGAAGCATTTGATTAAATCCAACCATCAAGATTAGCACGATAGTTCTGCAGCTCCCCTTGAAATCGATTCAGCGCTCCGAACAGGTACAACCCATAAAACTCATAAAAAATATATCAAACCCTTACGTAATAAAAATTTATGGAGGCACAACGTTATTGCAGACTCCATCTCGAAAGGAATTCGCGACGTAAAAAAATTGGTCGAAAGTTGTTCCGACAGAACTTCCCTCGGGTCTCCACAATTTACAATATGAAAGTTTTAATTTATCAGGTTTCGTGATTCGTTTCCTCGACAAAGTTTAAATTTTGGGGAAATTTTCAAAACGATTGAAGTTGGTCGATCAAAGTTATAAATTTTCACGATATAATTAAATAATATTTAAATATAATTAATATTATTTATAATGTTTAAATATGATAAGCATCAATATATGATAATTAAACCGAAACTCGTTTTACTAGAAACCCGAAATTATTAAAAACAAATCAATTTGTTTAAACAATGTTAAATTATCCCCGAAAATGTGCATTTTCCCGACCAAAATATGAAAAATAATTTTTGCAATCTCATCGTGACGTACGATGACGTCACTGTCACGTGAGCTACCTGTCCGAAGGTCACGTTTCTCGGTCCTTTGTGTTCAGTATTAATTTCTGTTTGATGGCGGCAAGATCGTCGCTTCATTTTGGCGTAAAAGTGGAGCGTTTTAGCGAATTTCTAGTTTATTATTAATACATATTACGGAAAATTTGTTGTGTTGGTGCTGTGAACACGAACGAAAATGGATATTTTTCCGAAAAGGACTGAAAACGGGGTAAGTACGACTTCAGTATTAATTTATCGGGTTCCATGATTCGTTTACTCGACAATGTTTAAATTCTGGAAAAAAATTTGCTCAGCGTTTTACCATCTACATGGTATACGACGTAATATAAATACAAAATTTGCTTTACTTAGATTATCAGTCTAATAAAAATCCGGGACGGCAGACAGACGGACAGACGGGAATGGGAGACCTATTTCTTCGTCTTCTAGGGTCATGAAAGATCGAGAATACGTAAAAGTGGAGAGTCGGCCGATGGACTCGATTACAATACTTCCTTTGCTTACGCTCGGGAAGTAAAAATCGTAAAAGCTGCCGGCGAATAAGCTCCGGAGTGAACTCATTTACGTTACTTCTAGCTTGAAGTCCATTTTGACAGGTTAGTTTCAAGTTGTATCAAGAGCTTTAGGAATCCGTGTTTATGAAATTTAACCCACGTATTTTTTCGTACCATATTTTGAGCCCGTTTATTATTGTTAGCATGACCCTGACGCACTAACCCACTTTTTCGAGTTTTCTCTAAAAGAACTTATGGAAACAGCGGATAAATTTCAGGATTACATCCGATAACAAAGGATCGACGTTTCCATCTACAAGGGATCATCTTCGAGTCAATACGCCGCCCGGATCTGGGGATTCGGAGACAAGGCTGGAACAATACCCCTTAATTATCTCCCGGAGAACTCAATGTTTTTGTGCAGTTTCTGCTGTGTGTATTGGTAGTTGTGTTGTTGTATCGCAGAAAATGGCTCGGTTTAATGCCGACATGCAAGCAATAAAGATTACGTCGGCGCTTTATTAAAAGTGAGACGTGCTTCGACATGAGCGTTACGCATTGTTTTGAAGAAATTCATGAAATGGTTTATGCAGGTGTGGGTAGAACAATCTGGTCTCGCTGGCTTTGACGAGGTTGTGATTATCGACTGCATTCCGCGTTTTCAAGGAACCAAGGGTTCTATTGTAAGCTTTCGATTAGGCGCAACTGCTTTCGATTTCTTGCTACAGTAACTCGGAAAATTGTAATCTTGCTTGTTTTAGTTTAAGTGGTAGCTAGTTAATCGTTGGAATTTTCTGGATGTTTAAGAGCGTCTTGAAATACTTCACATTTGGGGTAGAGTGCTTAACAGAGATGATGGTCCTGACCCCACTCTTCGCTACTAAGACTTGTCGAATCAGGGTAGCTGCACACTACTCAATAAAAGCTAGAACTATAGAAATTACAAAACATTTTTCAGCGGATAGTCAATTCCGTTACGCTTGGGAAGCAAAGCGTAAAACTTGGCAATAAAAGATGCATATTTTTAGATAATTTTTAGGATACGGGTTCGGTATTATAATTTTATTGATTTAGGCTGATAAAAATCTTTAATTTAAAACTGCCCGCTTAAATATGCAAAGAAGCGAGATAAAAATATTGATTTATACCTGTGCCGACATAATGAGACTTAGATTCGTGATAAAACAAAAATCGTAGTGGGCAACGTATTATTGTTCTGTAACTAATGTTACTTGTGAAAAAATGGAAAACCAGGTTGGCCGTGAAATAAAAAAAAAACGGTTTCCGTTTGTCCGTGGTTTTTCCGTTAATGATTAAAAAAAATCTGTAGCTACACCGGACGATGGACACTGGACATATAAAGTCGTCAATAGACTACAGACGGATTTAATATTCAGGCGGCGATTCGGATGTTTCACTTTTTGAATATTTCGATATTTCTCGGTTTTTCAATTTTTCGATTTTTCTGTTTTTTGTTCTTCCAATTTTTCAATGTTTCAATTTTTCGATTTCTCGATTTCCCAATTTTTCGTCAGTTCAATTTTGGATTTTTTCAATTTCTCGATTTTTCAGGTTTCGATTCTTGAATTTGCCAATTTTCCAATTATAGCGATTTTTTAATTTTTCAGTTTTTGAAATTTTAGGTTTTTCGATATTTTAATTTGTCAATTTTTTGAAATTTTTAACTTTTGTTTTTTCAATTTTTCGAATCTGGGATTTTTTTATTCGATTTCTTGACATCTCATTTTTGATATTTAAAATTTTTCGACTACGATTTTTAGATTTCTCGATTTTTAATATTTTCGATTTCTCAATTTTTCAACATTTCAATTTTGGGAACTTATGGATGGTTCAATTTTTGGAAATCTTAATTTTTCGATTTTAAAATTTTTTAATTTTTCAATTTTTCGATTTCTCTAATTCAAAATTAACTGTTTTTTTTTATTTTCCCATTGCTTGATTTTTTGACTTCAATGTTTAGCGATTTTTCGACTTTGAAGTTTTTCGATTTTTCGACTTTTCTGCTCTTTGTTCTTTCAATTTTTCAATTTCTCGATTTGCCAGTTTTTCGTCAATTCAGTTTTGGAATTTTTCAATTTCTCGATTCTTTAATTTTCTAATTTTTGCGATTTTTTTCATTTCAGATTCCCGATGTCTCGGTTTTTCCTATTTTCGCTTTTTACATTTGAGATTTTTGAATTTTTCAGTTTTTTAAATTTTAGGTTTTTCGATATTTCAATTGGTCATTTTTTCGAAATTTTTAAAACTGATTTTTCAATTTTTCGACTTTAGGATTTTTTTTTATTCGATTCTACATCTCGTTTTTCGATATATATTTAAAATTTTTTGACCTCGATTTTTAGATTTCTAGATTTACCTATAAAATTTTTGATTTCTCAAATTTTCAGCATTATAATTTTGGGAACTTTTCAGTCTCTGGATTGTTCAATTTTTGGATATTTTAATTTTTCAATTTTTTAAATTTTATGTTTTTCGATTTTTCAATATTTCAATTTGTCAATTTTTCGAAATTTTTAATTTTTGATTTTCAATTTTTCAGCATTTCAATTTTGGGAACTTTTCAGTCTCTGGATTGTTCAGTTTTTGGATACAATTTTTAATTTTTCGATTTCTCTAAATTAACTGATTTTTTTGATTTTCCCATTACTTGTTTCTTGACTTCAATGTTTCGCGATTTTTCGACTTTGAGGTTGTTAATTTTTCAATTTTTTCGAAATTAATTTTCCGAATATTCCATTTACCATTTTTTCAATTCGTCGATTTGTTTTCTATTTTAAATTTTTCAATTTGTAATTATTCGATTTTTCGATTTTGGCCTATTTCGATTTCTCGATTTTCGACTTTTCTGCTTTTTGTTCTTTCAATTTTTCAGTTTTCGATTCTTTAATTTTCCAATGTTTGCGATTTTTTTAATTTCAGATTCTCAATTTCTCAGTATTTCGATTTCTTAATTTTTCAATTTTTCGTTGTATATATTTTAGATTTTTGAATTTTTCAGTTTTTACATTTTAGGTTTTTCGATTTTTCGATATTTCAATTTCTCAAGTTTTCTAATTTTTTAATTTTTGATTTTTCAATTTTTCGACTTTGGAATTTTTTTATTCGATTCCTAGTTTTTCGATCTTCAAAATTTTTCGACTTCCATTTTTAGATGTTTAGATTTTTTAAATTTTTGGATTGGATTTCTCAATTTTTCAACATTTCAATTTTGGGAACTTTTCAGTTTCTGGATTGTTTAATTTTTGGATATTTTGATTTTTCGATTTTTCGGTTTTTAAATTTTTTAGTTTTTCAATTTTTCGATTTCTTGACTTTTCAACGTTTCGTGATTTTTCGACCTTGAGGTTTTTAATTTTTCAATTATTTGAATTAATTTTCCGATTGTTCGATTTCTGTTTTTTCAGTTCCTTGATTTATCGTTTTTTTTTATTTTAAAATTTTTCAATTTATAACTATTCAATTTTTTTTTTGGCCTATTTCGATTTCTCAATTTTTGATTTTTCCGCTTCTCGGACTTTACCATTTCTCTATTTCTGGAACTTTTGATGTTTCGATAATTTCTCATTTTGAATATTCGATATTTCTCGGTTTTTCGACTTTCTTCTTTTTTGTTCTTCCAATTTTTTAATGTTTCAATTTTTAAATTTTTTCGATTTCCCATTTTTCGTCAGTTCAGATATGGAATTTTTCAATTTCTCGATTTTTCAGTTTCGATTCTTTAATTTTCCCATTTTCCAATTTTTTCCATTTTTTTTAATTTCAGATTCTCGATTTCTGGTTTTTCGATTTTTCGACTTCTTAATTGGTCAATTTTTCTATTTTGTATTTTAAATTTTTTGAATTTTTAATTTTTTTCAAATTTTGGGTTTATCGACATTTCAATACATATTTCGAAATTTTTAATTTTTGATTTTTGAATTTTTCTGACTTTAGGATTTTTTTTTCGATTTCTTTACATCTCGTTTCTCGGTTTTAAAATTTTTCGACTTCGATTTTTAGATTTCTTGATTTTTAAAGTTTTCGATTTCTCAATTTTTGAACATTTCAATTTTGGGAACTTTTTAGTCCTGGATTGTTCAATTTTTGGATATTTTAATATTTGGATTTCCCTAATTCCCATTCAGGTAAATGAATTTTTGATTTTCTCATTATTTGATCTCTTGACTTTTCAATGTTTCGCGATTTTTGCACTTTGAGGTTTCTAATTTTTCATTTTTCGAAATTAATTTTCCGATTATTTCGATTTCTCGTTCTCGTTTTTTCAATTCTTCGATTTATCATTTTTTCAATTCGTCGATTTATCGTTTTTTCATGTTAACATTTTTCAATTTGTAACTATACGATTTTTCGATTGTAGCTCATTTCGAATCCTAAATTTTTCGATTTTTCTGTTTCTCGGACTTTTTCATTTCTCAATTTCTAGATCTTTCGATGTTTCGACTTCTCCATGTTTCACTTTTTGAATATTTCGATATTTCTCGGTTCTTCGATTTTTCGACTTTTCTGATTTTTTTCTTTCAATTTTTTGATGTTTCAATTTTTCAATTTCTCGATTTTTCGTCAATTCAGTTTTGGATTTTTCAATTACTCGACTTTTCAGTTTTCGATTTTGATTTTCCTATTTTGCAATTTTTGCGTTTTTTTTAGTTTCAGATTCACCACATCCCGGTTTTTTTATTTTTCGACTTCTTAGTTTGTCAATTTTTCCTTTTTGAAATTTTAGATTTTTGAATTTTTCAGTTTTTTAAATTTTAGGTTTTTCGATTTTTCAACATTTCAATTTGTCAATTTTTCGAATTTTTTAATTTTTGATTTTTCAATTTTTCGGCTTTGGATTTTTTGATTTGATTTCTTGCAATCTCGTTTTTCAATATTGAAAATGTTTCGACTTCGATTTTTAGATTTGTAGATTTTTAAAGTTCTCGATTTCCCAATTTTTCAAGATTTTCATTGTGGGAACTTTTCAGTCTCTGGATTGTTCAATTTTTGGATATTTTAATTTTTCAATTTTTCGATTTCTCTAATTCTCAATTAACTGATTTTTTATTTTCACATTACTTGATTTTTTTAATTTTCAATCTTTCGCGATTTTTCGACTTTGAGGTTTCTAATTTTTCAATTTTTCGAAATTAATTTTCAGATTATTCGATTTCTCAATTTTTCGATTTTTCTGCTTCTCGGCCATTCTTTGACTTCTCGATCTTTCGATGTTTCGATTTCTCGATGTTTCGGTCTTTGAATATTGGGATATTTCCCGGTTTTCGATTTTTTGACTTTTCTGCTTTTTTTCTTACAATTTTTCGATGTTAAAATTTTCAATTTCTCGATTTCCCCCAATTTTTTGTCGTCCAGTTTTGGAATTTTTCAATTTCTCGATTTTTCAGTTTTCGATTGTTTAATTTTCCAATTTTCCAATTTTTGTGAATTTTTTAATTTCAGATTCTCGATTTCTCGGTTTTTCGACTTCTTAATTTTTCAATTTTTCGTTTTTTATATTTTAGATTTTTGAATTTTTCAGTTTTTTAAATTTCAGGTTTTTCGATATTTCAATTTGTCAATTTTTCGAAATTTTTAATTTTTGATTTTTCAATTTTTCGACTTTAGGATTTTTTAATCATTTCTTGAAATCTCGTTTTTCGAAATTTAAAATTTTTTCAACTTCGATTTTTACATTTCTCATTTTTTAAAGTTTTCCATGTTTCGATTTTTCAATTTCTTGATTTCCCGATTTTTCGACAGTTCAGTTTTTTTTTAATTTACAATTTTTAATTCTAAGTTTTCGATTTTGGCCTCTTTCGATTTGTCAATTTTTCGATTTTTCTCCTTCTCGGACTTTCCCATTTCTCGATTTTCGATCTTTTGATGTTGTTTCTCGGTTTTCGATTTTTCGTCTTTTCTGGTTTTGTTCTTTCAATTTTTTGATGTTTCAATTTTTCAATTTCTCGATTTCCCAATTTTTCGTCAGTTCAGTTTTGGAATTTTTCAATAGATCGATTTTTCAGTTCTTCGATTCTTTAATTTTCCAATTTTTGCGATTTTTTTAATTTCAGATTCTCAATTTTTCGGTTTTTCGATTTTTCGTTTTTCATATTTTAGATTTTTGAATTTTCCAGTTTTTTAAACTTCAGGTTTTTCAATTTTTTGATATTTCAATTTGTCAATTTTTCGAATTTTTTAATTTTTGATTTCTCAATTTTTCGACTTCGATTTTTAGATTTCTCGATTTTTAAAGTTGTCGATTTCTCAATTTTTCAACATTTCAATTTTAGGAGCTTTTCAGTCTCTGGGTTGTTCAATTTTTGGATATTTTAATTTTTTTTGGTTTTTAAATTTTTGAATTTTTCGATGTCTCTAATTCCCAATTAACTGATTTTTTGATTTTACCATTACTTGATTTCTTGACTTTTTAATGTTTCGCGATTTTTTGACTTTGAGGTTTTTAATTATTCAGTTTTTCGAAATTAATTTTTATTCGATTTCTCGTTTTTTCAATTCGTCGATTTATCGTTTTTTTATTTTAACATTTTCAATTTGTGAGTATTCGATTTTTCAATTTTTGCTCATTTCGATTTTTGTTCTTCCAATTTTTCGAATTCTTAATTGGTCAATTTTTCAATTTTATTTTTTCCCATATGTCAATTTGTTGATTTTTCGAAATTTTTATTTTTTGATTTTTCAATTTTTCAACTATAGGATTTTTTTTATTCGATTTTTGGCATCTCGTTTTTCAATATTTAACATTTTTGGACTTCGATTTTTAGACTTCTCGATGTTTGGAGTTTTCGATTTCTCTATTTTTCAACATTTCAATTTTGGGAACTTTTCAGTCTCTCTGGATTGTTCAGTTTTTGAATATTTTAATTTTTCGATTTTTTAAAATTTTTGATTTTTCGATTTTTGTTTTTTTAATCTTTTCAATTTTTCGATTTCTCTAATTCCCATTTAACTGACGTTCTGATTTTCCCATTACTTGATTTCTTGACTTTTCAATGTTTCGCGATTTTTCTAATTTGAGGTTTTTGATTTTTCAATTTTTCGATATTAATTTTCCGATTATTCGATTTCTCGTTCTTTCAATTCTTCGATTTATCGCTTTTTCAATTCGCCAATTTATAGTTTTTTATTTTTAAATGTTTCCATTTGTAACTATCAGATTTTTCGATTTTGACCTATTTCGATTTCTCAATTTTTCGATTTTTCTGTTTCTCGACTTTCTCATTTCTCGATGTTTCGAACTTTTGATATTTCGATTTCTCGATGTTTCACTTTTTGATAATATTTCAATATTTCTCGGTTTTTTGGATTTTTCGACTTTTCTGATTTTATTCTTTCAATTTTTTTTATGTTTCAATGTTCCAATTTCTCGATTTCCCATTTTTCGTCAATTCAGTTTTCGATTTTTAATTTTCCAATTTTCCAATTTTTGCGCTTTTTTAATTTCAGATTCACGATTTCTCAGTTTTTCGATTTTTTGACTTCTTAGTGTGTCAATTTTTCGTTTTTGATATTTTAGATTTTTGAATTTTTAAATTTTTTAGAATTTAGGTTTTTCGATTTTTCGATATTTCAATTTGTCAATTTTTCGAATTTCTTAATTTTTGATTTTTTCAATTTTACAATTTTTTTTATTGAATTTCTTGACATCTCGTTTTTCGAAATTTAAAATTTTTCGGCTTTTCGATTATTAGATTTCTCGATTTTTCAACATATCTGTTTTGGAAACTTTTCACTCTCTGGATTGTCCAACTTTTGAACATTGTAATGTTTAGATTTTTTGTGTGTTTCCATGGCTCGATCTTTTCATTTTACGATTTTTCGGATTTCGATTTTTCGGTTTTTCAATTTTTCGATTTTTAAAATTTTTGATCAAAAACATTGAAAAAATTCCTTTGCTCAATTCTAAAACCATATTTACTTACATTCTGGAAGTTCAAATTACATAGTTGGTATCACAAATTTCAAGACTCCCCGTTACCGAATAAAAAAGTTGTTTAGTTTCACAACCGGAAGATATTTCACAAAAAATATTAATTATGGACGAAACAGGTGTCCATCATTACAACTCAAAAAAATAAATTGGCACGTTAATTAATTTTTTTGAGCCCCCTGTATAAGCAAATCTAAAAAACATTAATGCAATGATAAATCACAAGTAGAAACTCATCATATTTTGCACATTTCGGGTAGATTTAAGTATTTAGCTCGTTACTATGGAAATTTGCAATTTAACATTTAAATTTCACAAGCTTTTACAAGATTAATGGGGGCAAAATCAGTTTTATCTTAACAAATACTAGCCCGCCCACCCGCCCCCTATTTTCTCAAAGGATATGTCATTTGCCAAAGTCAGTTTTATCTTATCAAGTACTAGGCCCGCCCACCCGACCCTATTTTCTCAGAGGATAGTACTTGCTAAGGTAAGTCTTATTTTGGCAAATGACATCCTCTGAGAAAACAGGGGTGGGTGGGCGGGGTTAGTACTTGCTCAGGTAAGACTGATTTTGGCAAACGCCATTGCCAAAAAACCAAACCAAGTTAACTCTTCTGTGATCGCCAAACCCAAATCAGTAGAAACCGGTGAAATACCTGAACTTAATATTGTTTTGTGAAATCTGAATCCCTCTTCTCCGACACCCCGTAATCAAGCTCCAAGGACCCCGGCCTCGACCGGCAACCCCATCCCTTAAAGACTCATCCCCCAGGAACTAATTCAATTCCCGTCCTCGTGCCGGCCAACCCCGCATTTACCTACACGCAATCATGCGTCGCAATAAAAACACACTCGATCCACAACAACCTTATTGCTGAAACCTGAAAACTCAGCGTTTTGTTTACGCCGCTCCCGCACTTTCGTCTAATTTTCCACGCCGAACGACGCAATTTAGGGGTATTTTCCCCGACGAGTTGCGTCATCCAAAGCAAACGGAAGTCGATGTCGAAAAAAACGATAAAATATTCGCAGCGCTTATCGAAAGTTAAGACTGTTTGCACATATTTGTCCTGACGTCACCCGATCATCTAATAACGAACGAAAATATTTTTATCTCGCTCCGATTGGCGTTAATTTGCGGTTCATGAGTTATGATTGCCTCTTCGAGATACAAGGATGCGCGTTTTATGGGTTGCATGTGCTGGATATGGGCGAATTGCGACTTTGTGGTATTTTGTTTGCTTTGGGAGCGAGCTGGAAGCTGTTGTCGACTCGTCGTTTTCGATCCTGATAAGGAGTAAATAGATGCACTTGAGGATTGTATCGTGAGGGATTTAATTGGATTACGAAACGTCAAAGCGGAAGCGAGATTATCCTGGTGTGAATTTAATTGGATGGTTGGTATTTTCCGGAAATAGAGTGTCACCTGAGGATTATTTGCTCATTTTCGGGCGTTATCTGAAGAATCCGTTGCGAAATGTTGGCATGTGTTGTGTCAAATGTCAACCTTTAAACTCGCGTCAACTAGGATCGCGTATTATTCAGTACAAACATTTTCGACTTCCAGTTGTAGCGTTTAGCGAATTTTTTTGTTGTTTTGTTTTTGAGATCGGGTCAGAGTTGAACAAAGAGATTAAATATCGAATTAACATAGCTGCTCAACACCAATTAATCGCGCTATTGATTGACGGAAAAGTTTGTTCTACTTCAATTCAAACAACTTCTCGTAACGGTAATTCGGACACAATAGTTTGGAAGATCTTAAATTCGGTTAATCGTCTTTCCGTGCTGGATCAGGTACACGAAATCTGCTCGCATAGGTCGTAAACCTGATTTTAAAAAAAGTCGGCACCATCGCCAGAACATAAAACGTTCAATGCAAACAGAAACTCTAAATCCGAAACGATTTTAAAAATGGTTAGGTGTTGTAAAACGAGATTATTGGTCAACAAATGAAGGCAGTACAGCTAGAAGGTTCTTTGCACATCGAATATCACCGCAAGAATAACAGGTTTAGATGTAGAATTAATTAAGAGATCTATTTACTTGCAAATGATCGCATCTGGATGTGCAATTAAAATGGAAAAGTTTACAGTTTTCTAGACGGTTGAAGGTTATTTTGAGCTTCATGGTGGCCGTACGAGGCAAACTCTACAACAATGGTGAAGAGCATCATTTCGTCTGTCATATTGATGGAAGATCATGGTGCCAAATCGAGTTCTTTTTTAACGAATTTAATTATGTACATGATTGTTTTTTCCAGCTCAACACACGCAACAGGTCAATGTTAAACTATCCCGTGCTAGATAAGTAATCGTCGTTTGTTGTTAGTATAGATTATATTTTATTGACGTATTGTTTTCAAAGTAAGTGATATTTTCTTTGGCGTTTTAGATAAATTGGTGACACATGAGTACAATCCACCCAAAAATAACTTTTGGCAGTTCAGATAGAAATCCCGATTTTGACCTTGATGATCCTGGACCTATTACTGTATTGAATTAACGAAAAATCCTACCATTTTTCCAGAACTTTCTAGAATCATCCAATGAAATATACAATACATTTGGGAATCACTACGTCGTTATGGTGTTATCGAGTTTTTCCTTGTGGAGAAGTAAAGATTTTGCCACTAAACTCCGCCCCTTTGGCTCACGACGAATACAAAAATCATCACAATTGAGGTAGGGTGGGTGGGCGCGGTTTATATTTTGCCTTTTTTTCTTAATACATGTAATCATTTTTCGCAAGAAGAAACTTAAAACGTGTTTAAAATTGTAAGTTTTTGTAGACAAATATGGATTTTGCAATTAAGCTCCGCCCCTCGATCTGACAACGAATCAAAAATTTATCACAATACGTTTGATTAAAAAGAGGAAAATAATGCGCTTTCTATCTGTCGTCGATTCTTTTCTTCTTTAAAAGTCCAACGTATTGTGAGAAATTTTTCATTCGTTGTCAGATCAAGGGGCGGAGCTTAATTGCAAAATCCATATTTGTCTACAAAAAACTGCAATTGTAAACATGTTTTAAAAAGAGGCAAAATGTAAGGCCCGCCCACTCGCCCTATCTCAATTCTGATGATTTTTCTATTCGTCGTGAGTCAAATGGGTGGAACTTAGTGGCAAAACTTACTTCTCCACAAGAAAAAACTCGATGACACTTTTCAAAGAATTATTAAATAATTTAAATTGCTCAAAAAAGTAACGTTTTACAGGAATTTTAGGTTTTCTACTAAGAATTTAAAGTAATTAGTGTAGTTTTTTAGTATTTTCTTTTTATATTATAATACAGTGCCTTTTTTTAACTCTGGCTTAAATATTTTGAACGTTAACCAGCGCCCTCTGGTGGACAGTTTCTACACAACATAATCTATCTTCATCAAAAATATCCCGAGTATGATGGTCGGCAACCACACGCACAGTACAAATATGACGTTTCTGGAACCTAGCTTTAGAACAAGGTTTCAGGAGTTGCGTTTTTTTTTTCATTAAAACTAAAATCCGAAAGCCCAACAGGTTATGGGGCCAGAGTACGCCAAATACAAAGGCAGTAAAACTAGAAGCAAAAATATTTGTTTTTTTTCTCCCCCAAAGTTTGATGACATTATTTATTACAATTTTGCTGAGTAAATTGAATTGGGAATGTGCAAAATAAAATGCTTTCTATATGTCAAGCATATTATGACGAATTTTTTATTCGTTGTCAGATCCAAGGGCGGAGCTTAATTGCAAAATCCATATTAGTGTACAAAATTAACCATTTTAAAGATGTTTTAAGTTTCTTCTTTTCAAAAGATGACTACGTATATTAAGAAAAAAAAGGCAAAACATAAATTGACACTCATTATTTTTTTTTGAGCCACCAGTATAAGCAACTCTAAAATATAAATAATCACAGGTAAAAACTCATCATACTTTCACATTTCGGGTTGATTTAGGAATTTAACTAGTTACTATGGAAATTTGCAATTTAACACGTTTAAATTTCACAAGTTTTTACAAAATTAATAGGGGCAAAATCAGTTTTATCTTAACAAATACTAGGCCCGCCCACCCGCCCACGTTTTTCTCAGAGAATATATTATTTGCCAAAATCAGTCTTATCTTACCAATTACTAGTCCCGCCCACCCGCCCTCTATTTACTCAGGGGTATATATGATTTGCCAAAATAAGACTTGTTAGCGAGTACTAGCCCCACCCACCCGCCCTTTATTTTCTCAGAGGGTAGTACCTGCTAGAACTATCCTAGACAGCCATCCGGTGAGAAAATAGGGGCGGGTGGGTGGGGCAAGCACTTGCTCAGATAAGACTGATTTTGGCAAACGCTATTCCTTCTGAGAAAATAGAGGGCGGGTGGGCGGGGCTAGTACTTGCTAAGATACGACTGATTTTGGTAAATAACAAACTCTGAGAAAATAGCGGGCGGGTGGGCGGAGCTAGGACTTGCTGAGATAAGACTGATTTTGCCCTATTAAACTTGTAAAAACTTGTAAAATTTAAAAAGCGTTAAATTGCATCTTTCCATAGTAACGAGATAAATTCCTAAATCTGATTGTATTTATTTTTTAACTTTTTCTGAGACATGTATAAGCAAATTAAAAAAATACTAATTATATAAGTATTAAAAATAAATCACAAGTATAGACTCATTCATATTTTGTACATTTCGGGTAGATTTAGGAATTTAACTCGTTAATATGCAAAATTGCAATTTAACCCCTTTAAATTTCACAATTTTTTACAAGATTAATAGGGGCAAAGTTAGTTTTATCTTAACAAATACTTGGCCCGCCCACCCTCCCCCTATTTTCTCAGAGGATATGTCATTTGCCAAAATCAGTCTTATCTTGCCAAGTACTAGACCCCCCACCCACCCCTATTCTCTTAGAAGATATGTCATCTGCCAAAATCAGTCTTATCTTACCAAGTACTAGCCCCGCCCACCCCCCTATTCTCTCAGAGATATGTCATGTGCCAAAATCAGTCTTATTAGGACAAGTACTAGCCCCCCACCCGCCCCTATTTGCTCAAGGGATATGTTATTTGCACAAATAAGAATTATGTTAACAAAGTATTAACCCCACCCAAACACCGCCCTTTATTTTCTCAAAGGGTAGTACTGCTAGAGTATCCTATGGAAGCTATCCTGTGAGAAAATAAGGGCGGTGGCGGGGCTAGCACTTGCTAAGATAAGACGGATTTTGTCCATATAAAACTTGTAAAAACTTTTTCGGGTAGATTTAGGAATTTAACTCGTTAATATGGAAATTTGCAATTTAACACCTTTAAATTTCACAAGTTTTTGCAAGATTAATAGGGCCAAAATCAGTTTATCTTGCCAAAGTATTTAGGCCCGTCACCACCTATCTCTTAGAGATATGTATCTGCCAAAATCAGTCTTGTCTTACCAAGTACTAGCCCGCCCACCCGCCCCTATTTTCTCAGGGAATATGTCATTTGCCAAAATAAGACTTATGTTAGCAAGTACTAGCCCCAACTACCCGCACTTTATTTTCTCAAAGGGTACTATTTGCTAGAACTGTCCTAGAGACCTACCCTGTGAGAAAATAGGGGTGGGTGGGCGGGACTAGCACTTTCTCAGATAAAACTGATTTTGACAAACGCCATAGCCTTTGAGAAAATATAGGGCAAAGGGGGGCGGGCTAGTACTTGCAAAAGTAAAACTTATTTTGGCAAATGACAAACTTGGAGAAAATAGGGGCGGGTGGGGGGGCTAGCACATGCTAAGATAAGACTAATTTTGCCCGATTAAATTGTAAAAACCGTAGTAACGAGTTAAATTCCTAAATCTGATTGAATATTTATTTTTTAACAATTCAGTCGTTAATTTTTCTAAGATACCCTGTATAAGCAAATTAAAAAAATATTTTACCATGTTTATGATAACTTTGTAAAACATCTCCAAGATTTCAAACATTCGGTTTTGCAGTTCCATATTAAATCAATAAAAGAAACTCACGCATTCATTAATTTTTTTTGAGTCACCCTCTGCACATTTTAGATAGGATTTATCCGGCAAAATGTTGAGATGACGTCATCAATTTTTAGGGGGGATGAGCAAATATATTTTGATTAAAAATTTATTATGCTATATTTTTCGTAGCTGGTCGATACTTATTATATAGGTACTTAATTTTTTAAGAAACTGAAATTTTCAGTATTGCCTCTTTTTGGAAAGTTCAACCTTTCTCCGATCACCTTCGACAATTACTGTTTAAATTTTTTTTTTTAGATTTCAACGTCCAGAAGTTACTTTCGGCATCATTTCTTCGAAACTTTCTATCACTTTTCCAAAATCGCCGAAATAAATATGGACATTTTTTGGATTAAAGAAAGATAATAATTATAAAAATATATTAGAATTTTTTGTGGATTTTCAGACAACTTTTTCAGCACCTCAATTTTCAATATTCTTTGAAAAAACGATAAATGGAATATTTGGAAAAATCGAAGTCAAATTATAATCATGATTTGCCAAAATCAATCTTATTTTAGCAGGTTCTAGGCCCGCCCACCCACCCTCTATTTTCTTAGAAAGTATGCCATTTGCCAAAATCAGTCTTATCTTAGCAAGTACTAGCCCCGCCCTTTGTTTTCTTAGAGGATATATCATCTGCCAAAATCAATCTTATTTTAGCAGGTACTAGGCCCGCCCACCCGCCCTGTATTTTCTTCGAAAGCATGCTATTGGCCAAAATCAGTCTTATCTTAACAAGTAGGTACTAGCCCCGCCCACCCGCGCTCTTCTCATTCTAAGGACTAATTTTATTTCTGTTCGGTACAAAATCCTTTCATTCTTACTGGATAAAGTCAATCACTGAAATGGAGACGGGGTGAGTGGGTGGAGCTTAATAATTATGTTCTTTTTTCAAGTGGCAGTAGAAACTAATTGAATCTAGGATGTGCACAAAGTTATACTCTTTGCTGTAAGATTTATTTCTTATTTGAGAAGAAAAAAAAAATATATAGAATGGGTGGGTGGGCGGGGCTTAGTTTAACTTTTTAAAAATATCGTAAAATTGAAGAAACGAGAAATTTAAAAATCAAAAATTCACAAGTTAAAATATCGAAAATTGAAAATTTGAATACCGAAAACTAAAAAACTGCAAATCGAAAAATTGAAGAAATGAAAAACTGCAAAAACCGAAAGGTTGGAAAATAAAATTCGAAACACTAAAAAATCGAAAAAGTCAAATCATAATCATGATTTGTCACTCAGTCTTATCTTAGAAAGTACTAGCCCCGCCCACCCTCCCCGCCCTTTATTTTCTTGGAGGGTTGGTCATTTGCCAAAATCAATCTTATTTTAGCAAGTACTTTTTTCGAAAATGATCCAAAGAAATCTTTTTGTACAATTTAACTTCCAAAAGTTGACTTTTTACTCTATTTTTTCAAAAACTCCTACTACTTTTCCAGAACCGACTACCGAAGTTATATCCTTTAGATTTAAAAACAAGAAAAGAGTTTTAGAACAAATACGAGCCATATTAGAGTTTTGTGAATTTTTAGGTAACTTTTTCAAAAGCTTAAATTTTCGGTATTCCCTCTTTTTGGAAAGTTCAACTCTTTTTCAATCACCTTCCAGAATTACTTAGAGATTTTTTTTGTAGATTTCAACCTCCAGAAGTTACTTTCGGCCTCATTTTTTGGAAAATTTCTACCACTTTTCCAGAATCGCCGAAATAGGAATGAAAATTGTTTGGATTAAACAAACAATAATTTCAGAAAGAATATTTCTAAAATCTTATTCTTGAACCATAAACACGTTTTTTTGAATTTTCAATATTCCCTGCTTTTGAAAATAATCATGGTAACTTTTTTCTACATTTCAACCTCCAGAAGTTACCATCGGGCCATTTTCTTTGAAAATTCCAACCTTTTTTCCAGAATCACCCAACAAAGTATTAATATTTTGAAAATTGAATTTCAGACCTGATATTTCTAAAATCTTATTTTTTCGAAAATTCCTATCACTTTTCCAGAATCGCCAATATAAATAAATAAGATTTTTTTTTTATTTTTCATATCTGACTACTTTTAGAAAAATGACATTGACTGTTATAATGTCTCTCTAGATTCGAAAAACCTCTTGATATTTTTTTTAAATAAAATCGGTCGCGTGACTTTAATGCTAAAATCGCCTTTGACTCTCTAGCCAAATTAAATGGTATGAACATAAACACTCGACGCTTTCTTTAATACCGTTCATTGAAATGTCACACTGAAACGCTTTTTAGACCCGTTGGCTGGAAAAGGTGCAAATCATTAGTCGCCTTTGAACAGTGCCGATCCTCTAACGATAAGGAACTCGCTCAGAATACGCCCATTTGAATACGAAAAAAATAATCAAACGTCGTGATCGTTAAAAACGTAATAAAAAAGCAACGAATTTATTCCATACACACACTGCCTTCTCTTTCACCTAGCAGTCTGTAATTTGAATTTTTCCAATACGTTTTTTTCAGTGCGTTTCAGAAGCAAAATAATAAGCAAACTTTTAACCTTTTTTTTTAAATTAAACATCGTTTACTTCGAGACTACTTGTACCCGCTTTCCTCGAACGCTACACCACGCAAAAAATTAAATTCGTTTCTAAGCCGATTAGAGCTACTTAATAAGGCACATTTTTTAGGTCTGGAGGATTTCAAGCCTTATTAACTGCTGAAACGGTATCTCCTTTTTGGAGCGCTCATTAACTGGCAAAAACTCTTCAAATAAACCGCAAATAAATGATACCTCCCAGAGGTGAGTTGAAAACCCTTGCTTTCGTGACACCGAAGAACAAATTTTGTGTTACGTTCGTCTGCAGGTCGACACCTCTGGGAACACTTTTATTGGTGCCTGCAGCGGAGACTTTTCGTGGAAAAAGTTACAAATACGGTAGTTGCATGGAAACAGCTACCGGCTTTAGTTCAACGTCCGATGTTGCAGCATTAAATTACTTTGTTACAAGGATGTTTTATAGTCTTTGGGTTTTATGACGCGAACTTTAAGCTCCGGGAAGAGTTTTTGCAACGTCGAAGAGCTCGTTTTAGAATTCGCTGTTAAAAAAAGTTTATTAATGGGTCTAAGTCGAATAACACCACTTGCACCTATCGAATTTTGCATAAACGGAACCAGTTATTCAGCTCATTTAAATGTTTATCTAGAAATATGTCGCATCTAATGTCCGCAGAAACCCACTCTAACTCAACAAGACTCTTCCAAAAATTCTCCACATACCTCCTGCAGATGCTCCATATCGTACACCACCAGCGCGAACCCGTGGAACAAATTCTCCCCACCGATGGACCTCAAATTCGGGAACATCCGCCCCAGAGTGTCCAGCTGCATCACCCTAAACAGCAACAAGTAGTCCCGGATCTCCCTCAACTCGGGAAAAATGTGCTCAAAATCCGTGTAGGCCTCCGCTCGCTCGATCAGCACGATCTTGAGGTGGCCCTCGATTCGCGTGCAGCCCCGAAGAACCCGTAAATTGTGCGGATGGTTCCTGATATCGATGGTAGGACACACTCTGCATTCCGAAAACGCCACAAAACACATTAAAATCGCAAAAATCTTGCTTAAAACGGACATGTTGGACACAATCACGAAAAGTGGAGAACTGACAAAAAGTCCACGGGATGAGTTTTTGTCGGTGTAAATGGAGTGTTTTTAGGAGTGTGGCCGTGTCAAAGGTACACCCACCGAGGTCAGACCGGTTGGAGATGGGACGATGGAGATGATTTCAGAAGAGGTTGCATAATTAAGCGGGCGAAAAGCTTCATTGGGGTGGGAGTGGGTGATAACAGGTGTAGCGATTTTTTATGGAACGGGAATTTTCTACGTGTTTTCCTTCAGTGAAGTAAAGGCTTTTACGAATGAAGGGTTTGGATTTCCGCTGTGACGATGACTGTCTTTAGATACGCATGATGGATGGAGGAAGTTGACATTTAGTTCTTGGACGATAGAAATAATATTATGACAAAAGATCACGGAACCATTAACTGTAAAACAAATATGTCAGGAAATTCGATTTATACTTGGAACGAAGATTTAATAACGTATTACTAGTTGGGTTTAAACGGGAAAATGTGATTACTGTAAAGCCAACGAGACTCCAGATAATATCGCGGCTTGTGGAATATTCAGGACTTGACGAAGATAGCAGCAGGAGAACAAACTTTGAACACCGAATGAGTGCATGCTGCAGGACTTAACAGGCTTTGTTGGTCCATTCTAAACCTGGATTTGTATTCAGCATGTTCAACTCAGAAAGTACACGAAATTTCAGTTCCCATTTTCAAATAAGAAATTTACGTAATCCACAATCGCGAGTTATTTCACAAACAATAACATAAAAAAAAAAATTATAAGAAACTCGATCGGAAAATTTTAAGTGCAGATTCATATTCAGGAAGTTCAAGTTAGAGAGTACAGCAAATTTTAGGAATCTGCGTTGTAGAAGAAGAAAGTTATGCAGACGCAAAATCACGAAATTTTTCAAAAATTATTTTTCGAGATCACGGACCGACTATTTCAAAAGAATGAAGTATCCGTTTTCGGGTTATACCATTCGATTCGTTGAAGTTTTTTAGTCTCGACAAGTAATTCTTTGGGTCATATAAGTTGGTCGTTTGTGGCTGAGAGTCGAATAAAGGGGATGATGTCGTTTTCTCTAAGTAGCGACATAAAAAAAATAAAAAAAAAAATAAAAAAAAACTCGATCGAAAAATTTTAAATGTGGATTCATATTCAGGAAGTTCAAGTCAGTGAGTACAGCAAATTCTAGGAATCTGCGTTGTGTAATAAGAAAGTTATGTAGATCCAAAATCGCGAAATTTTTCAAAAATTATTTTTCGAGATCACGGACCGACTATTTCAAAACGAATGAAGTATCCGTTTTCGGGTTTATACCATTGGATTCGTTGAAATTTTTTAGTCTCGACAAGTAACTCTTCGAGTCCGATAAGTTGGTCGTTTGTGGCTGAGAGACCAATAAAGAAGATGATGTTGTTTTCTCTAAGTAGCGACATAAAAAAAAATAAAAAAAAATAATAAAAAAACTCGATCGGAAAATTTTAAATGCAGATTCATATTCAGGAAGTTCAAGTTAGTGAGTACAGCAAATTTTAGGAATTTGCGTTGTATAATAAGAAAGTTATAGAGATCCAAAATCGCGAAATTTTTCAAAAATTATTTTTCGAAATCACGGACCGACTATTTCAAACCCAATGAAGTTTCCGTTTTCTGGTTTACATCATTTGATTCCTTGGGGTTTTTAAATCCCACCAAGTGACTCTTTGACCGGATAAATCAGCCGTTCGTGGTTGAGAGACCAATAAATTGGTCGATGCCATTTTTCTACAGGTAGCGACATACAAAAAAAATTAAAAAAAATTTGGAAGCTCTGTCGGTAAATTCTGAATGCAGATTCGTATTCAGTAGGTTCAAATTAGTGAGTACAGCAAATTTCAAAAGTCCTCGTGCTATAATAAGAAAATTACGTAGATCCACATTGGCGAAATATTTCAAAAAATATTTTTCGAGATTACGGACTCACTATTTCAAAACGATTGAAGTATCCGTTTTCGGGTTTACACCATTTGATTCGTTGAACTTTTTTTGGTCTCGACAAGTAACTCTTTGGGTCCGTTAAGTCGGTCGTTTCTGGCTGAGAGACCAATAAAGAGGATGATGTCGTTTTCTCTAAGTAGCAACATAAAAAAAATAATAAAAAACTCGTTCGAAAAATTTTAAATGCGGATTCATATTCACGAAGTTCAAGTTAGTGAGTACAGCAAATTTTAGGAATCTGCGTTGTGTAATAAGAAAGTTATGTAGATCCAAAATCGCGAAATTTTTCAAAAATTATTTTTCGAGATCACGGACCGATTATTTTTTCGATGTTTCCTTATACAAATTTTCCATTTTAAACATGTTTTAAGTTTCATGTTGTGAAAAGAAGTCTACATATCTTAAAACAAAAATGACAAAATGTAAGCCCGCCCACCCGCCCTGTCTCAATTGTGATTGATTTTTTTATTCGCCGTGAGCCAAGGGGCGGAACTTAACTGTAAAATACTTATTTCTTTACAAAGAATTAAAAACATGTTTTTGAGTATCGTGTTGTTCAAAGAATATGTACATTAAGAAAAAAAGGCAAAATATAATCCCCGCCCACCCACCCGATCTCAATTGTAATGATTTTTTTTATTCTTAGAAAACTTAAAACACGGTTAAAAATGGTATATTTTTTGTAATCAAATACGGATTTTGCAAGTAGGCTCCGCCCCTAGCTCTTCCAACGAATGAAAACTTCTTTACTCTTTAGATCAGGGCAGATATGGGTGGTGCTTAATCTCTGCTTTTCAATTTTGCTTAATATGCATATGTAGTATCTTTGACTAAAACGATACTCAAAAACATGTCTTACATGTTAATTTCCTGTAGAGAAATAATAAGGATTTTGCCATTATATTCCGTTCCTTTGGCTTTCAACGATTAAAAAAAATAATTATCACAATTGAGATAGGGCGGGTGGGCGGGGCTTACATTTTGCCTTGTTTCTTAATATACGTAGTCGTCTTTTTAGAACAAGAAACTTAAAGTATGTTTAAAATAGCAAACTCTTGTGGACAAATATAAATGTCGCAATTAAGACCCACCCCTCGATCTGACAACGAATAAAAAATTCGTCACAATTGAGAATTGAGATAGGGGCGGGTATGGGTGGAGCCTAATCTTTGGCTTTATTTTTTTCTTAATATACATGGATAGTATTCTTTGAACAACACGATACTCAAAAATGTTTTTAATTTTTCGTAGAGAAATAAGGATTTTGCAGTGAAGCTCCGCCCTCCTGGCTCACGACGAATAAAAAAAAATCGTCACAATTGAGATAGGGTGGGTGGGCGGGGTAACATTTTGCCTTTTGTTTTCTTAATATGTGTAGACTTATTTCGACAACAAGAAACTTAAACCATGGTAATATTTAGATCCACAATCGCGAAATATATACATCAAAAATTATTTTACAAGATTCCAAGTTTTTAGTCCCAAAAAATTACTCTTTCAGTGTATCTACATAAAAAAAATAAGAAAATAAAAAAAAATCAGGAAGCTCCATCAGTAAATTCTGACTATAGATTCGTATATAGTGGGTTCACATTAGTGGGTACAGCAAATTTTAGGAGTGTCCGCTGTGGAATGAGAAAGTTATGTAGATCCAAAATCGCGAAATATTTCAAAAAATATTTTCCAAGATTGCGGACTCTCCATTTCAAAAATCATTGAAGTATCCGTTTTCCGGTTTATACCATTTGATTCCTTGGAATTTTTTAGTCCCGTTTAACTGTTTTTTACGCCCGACAAGTCAGTCGTTCGTGGTTCAGAGACCAATAAAGCGGACGATGCCATTTCTTTATAAGTAGCGACATACAAAAAAAATAAAAACATTCACGAAGCTCCGTCGGTAAATTCTGAAGGCAAATTCGTACTCAGAAGACTCGGTTTAAGGTTTATACCATGTGATTCCTTGGAGTTTTTTAGTCCCAGCAGTGACATTTTGGGTAGAATAAATTATCAAAAAAATTCAAGACGTTCCTTTGGTCAATTCTAAACTCAAATTCGCATTCAGGGGTTCAAATTAGTGGAAACGGCAAATTTCAGTAGTTGCCTTTGCCGAATAAACAAGTTATTGGTTCCATAACCGGGTGATATTTCACAAAAAATGCTTCGAGATTACGGCATAATTAGCTATGTTGGATTACTTAGCCGACATTTGTTTTTTTTATATGTAAAAATACGATTCGTCATTGGTTGTTAACACGTTTTTGTAACTATTTTTAGAGATCGTTTGACTGTCACAGCGTGCGTCAGCGCCACCTAAAACGGTAGCTTGTTAACCTATCCTGTCAAATACAAACACCAAATACAAAAACACGATTAAATAAAGAAAAAAATGCACAGCAAAACAAACGGTACAACGATACAAATTACACCCTATTAGACTCAAAGTATCGACAAAATATATATAATTATCTGCCATCAATCGTTACTACAGACATTCGGGGCTACAACTACAGCACTTTCGTTTCTTTCTTCCTCCATTATTAACTTCCAACTGGGAAATAACGCCGTATTTAACAGCAATAATTACCGTTTTTTACAGCAATTAAAACCTCACGGACACTTTTAAACGCACTAATAATCATCCTCAACAAACTCGATACGTAAACAAAATAAACCGTTAGTATTTTTGCAAAAAATTACACTCGCACAAAATCAATACCGCCAACTTGACAAAAAATCCACCCGTGCATCTCGTTCCCTTTCATCCCATTTTCCTGCTCCCCGACCCTCTTTGCTTGAATGCTTCATCATGACAACCGAAAATGGATGAAGGGGTCGCTGGGTCGATACGTCATTAGTTGCACTTTTTCGTCACATTAATCGTCCAAACATGACTGGATTTTGTTTTCGCAACCCACAAAAGAAGTGTGAATAAACATCACGTCCAGCGTAATTGGGTCCAAATAATCAAACCATAACGACTCGAGAAACGGATTAATTAGTCATTTCGGTAAAAATTCGGATTCAAGTTAATAATGACTCGGATTGTATTTATAAAACGCTCAGTTTATAAATTATAACGGGTCGGGTAATTAATTATCATGAAATACGGACGTCTGTCAACTTTATAGATTTCTTACGTTAAAAATAGAGTTTATTAGTTATAATCGGTTTGTTTTGATTGGCTTTGTGGAAAGTTTGGCAGCTTTTGGGTATTTTAACATTGCGGGTTTTGTTAATGCGCAGAACGCGATTTACATATTTCGCTTTATTTAAATTTAAATTTGTTGTGGTCGAAGGATCGGATTACTTTTGCTTTCATTTCAGTTGATTGCAATCGACTCTAAAAAGTTAAATTCGTCGTTTCGGTGTTAAATTAGCCAAGCTGCGGTACGTTTTTTGGCGTGAAATATGCAAACCGCGGTCACGTTTTTGTGATCACTGGAAGAATAATGTCATTGCAGTTGTCTGGGATCAATGAAGCTTGCAAAAGAATTCGATGACTGTTCAGTATTTTGTATCCTAAGAGGTTTGGAGTTGGCAAGGGATGATTGTTTAGACTGTTTAAATCAATTTTAACGCTGCGTTTCATTGAGTAATCAAATGAGAACTGTGTTTACTACAAAGGAATTTTAAATAAGGTCCAAAAATAACTATCCATGAACTGTCCGATGCCATAAGGAATGTAAACACACAGTTACACTGACGTACGTCCAGTTTATCCATTTCTGTTTTATTTGTGTATTATTTTAGTCCTTATTGGCTTACAAATAGGGTCAAAAGGATACGTTTTGAATATACATACGTAATTATCGCAGACGAAAATGGTCTACAAACGTCGAGACGTAAATGCTGCAGATTTTTTTGTTTCTCGATTCTTCGTTAATTAGGCACAGAAAGTGTCACAAATCTTCGATAATTTTTCGTCTCGGTGTCCTTGTCCGTCATTTAACGTGTCGTAATGAACTTGTTTTTGTTTTTTTACATATCAGCGAATTTTTATAAATAACTGCGAGGAAAAAATACGATATTTCACCGAACAAATATTAGTCTTTACTTTTCGCGCACCGCTGAATACCCAATAATTAATTCTTACACCCATAATGAATAGCCACTTTTCAGCTATTGTGGACTTGGCAGTGACGAATGAATTACGCGCAATTTGCAAATTTAGTCCAATCTGATCCATCTCCCGGCTTTATTACAACACGACGCATTTTTCTATTGACGAAATTTCTCGTAAACATGATAACGTCTTATCAAGATAATTATCACGTCGGGCAAATAGTCCAAAACGCTTCGATTTTTTCTAGTGGTTTCACTGTGACCACCTGACAACCATAACTGCGTCTGGAGTTGAAAGCGCTTATCCCGTCAATCAAATTTTACGACCCCGTGGCCTCGTGCCAGCTTCCATTTTTATCAATGAATAACAGACCGCTCTACGAAAACTAATAAATCTGTTTACCCGCCTAATTACGCATTCGCTTTTACCCTCCAGTTCGCGCGTTTTTATTTCAAGTTGCGTGACTAAGCCACGTAACTTTAAGCCAGGTGTTCGCTTGGGTTTTCGGCCTCCAGGACTTAAAAATATCGGACAAGCAGATGGCGTTTGAAAAAATTTTCTGTGGCCGCACACTAGCTGTTGATAAGTGCCACCACAGGTTTTATCGACGTTCGTGAGAATTTGACAGCGGCTGATTTCCGAGAATGTAAATATAATATTTTTTAATCAACTTGAAACAAAAAGATTAATTTCCGTTTTAATAAAGTGGTACTCGCGGATCAAATATTTCCAGATTTATTAGACGGCGTAATTAAATTTCATTGGCCCAAAGCCAGCCCATTATTCAGATGTTTTCTAAATTACTTCTATATCGAGCGCTTTAATAAAGAATGACATAGCGAGGCACCGAATTACGCCCACGGACCCAAATTTTACATTAAATATTGGGAGGTGTTGGACGTAATTAAAACCCACTATAGTTTTTTGGTGAACATGTTTGAATAAGTGCGGTACTCTGTAATTACTCATCGCGGTCGTCCCGACCTCCCCTGAGTCTGTTCCTATTCATTATATTATTCAGTGATTTATAGCGCGACGAATGGATTATGTTTGAGACAAGACCGAATATTAGTTACTTCTTTTTCGATTAAACTGCAGCAGCGGGAACGTGATTTCGTGTCTAATATCGTTACCACGCGTTTTCCCATTTATTTATGTTGTGTAAGGTTCTCACAACTCGTTACGGCGAAAATTACAGTTATTAGATTCAATATTCAAGCGAGGAAAAAACAACATTCAATAAATACTTCTGAGACAAAGTTCAGACTAAATCTCCACCACGAGCGAATTTCACAATTTGTATTATTTCGGTAATGAGCACGACTTGTTTGTGGTTTCACAGATTTCACGCTCACTTGCTTTTGTTTGCTTTAAAAACAAGACGAGAACTTTCCGGTAATTACGGCGACTTTGTGGCTAAACTTGCCAAGTAAAAAATTCACCAAGACGATAACCAGTGAAAATTTTAACGTTTCCGCAGCTACGCTGACATGCTACAATTAGTAAGTAATGCAAAACGTTTATTTCTGACGAAATTTTTTTTTTAAGCGCCAAATAGAGGACACGTTACTGCTAAATACAATGACTATTTATGTTGCTCAATCAAGCGAGTCCTCTTCTCGACGTTAAACATTTTCACCTCTGTCAAAAAAAAATCAGTTAGGTATTTGAAAGTACAATATTGACGTGGTTATTACGATAATTACATTTGTAACTGGGTGTTGACTCTAATTAATTTTATTATTGTTTAAATTAACTCGCCAATTACCTGCACACTCCTGAATTTTTCCAGCTACTGTGAAAAGCCAAAAATAAACTCTTGAAGCTCTGTTTAAATTTAAATAAATTCTGTTTGTTTCTCTCAGTCAACTTTATTCAAATAGCCTGGAGTATTTTCGGTCTGACAAGTCTTGACAGAATCTAGGAAAAGTGCACGAACTCATGGTTTATAAATTTTAAGCTTTTCCTTGAACACTTTGTCCTGAAGCAGTTAGTGACAGGATAATGGAAATTAAAAAGGACAAAACCTAATTCAATTAAAAATTGATTTTATATCTCGCTCCGGAGCTTCCCGGAAAAGTGCAACGAGTGAACTTTAATGAGTTTGTTCGTTAAAACATGCACTTTGGTTAATCCTCAATTTGGATCTACGTACGAGCGAAACTCGTGACTCTGTATAAATGGTTACGAAATAAGGTTGAGGTTTTTAATCAATGTTTTATCAATTTGAATGTTTCATTATCTCGATAAAAAATCATGTTTTATATGTTTCGATATGGTGAAATTTTCTTATACAGCGCTCAAAATTTCAAAGTAGTCGGTTGGGAAGTTTCGAGGATCGTTTGTCTACCAATAATTTAGAACATCGTTTGTGGGATGAGTACCAAACGTACCATAAAAAATCGCGGTTTCAATTTCAGTGTAAAAAAAAGGTTGTTGACACTGTTTCCACACAAATATATATCATAAATTAATCGCAATAGTACCGGAAGTACCAAATCATATTTATTCACATAACGTCGTTAACAGTAACGTGAAATTAATGTTTATGGTAAAATTGAGTACGGAGGTGACCCATGATTCTTCAGAATGAGTACCAGAAATACCAAAGTACAAAGTACCTTTCAGTAAAAAAGTATTATTATTATTCACATCCGCTCTTAATCAGGGGAAGCCGAGATTCTTTCCAAATACTTCAAAAACAAAACAAAAGGGGTTCGTGAGATTCTTTCAAACTACTTCGAAAACCAGACCTAAGATATCCCCGAGATTCTTTTCAACTACTTCAAATTAAAACAAAAGGGGTCCCGAGATTCTTTTAAGCTACTTCAAAATCGAAATAAAAAGGGTCCCGAGATTCTTTCAAACTACTCCAAAATCAAACAAAGGGGTCCCCGAGATTCTTTTAAACTACTTCAAAATTAAAACAAAAGGGGTCCCCGAGATTCTTTTAAACTACTTCAAAATCAAAACAAAAAGGGTCCTCGAGATTCTTTTAAACTACTTCAAAATCAAAACAACAGGGATCCCAATACTTCAAAAACAGAACAAAAGGGGTCACCGAGATTTTTTTAAACTAAGTACTTCAAAATCAAACAAAAGGGGTCCCCGAGATTCTTTCAACCTACATCAAAATCCAGACACAAGAGGTCTCCTTGATTCATTCAAACTACTTCAAAATCAAAAGAAAATGAGTCCCCGAGATTCTTTTAAACTACTTCAAAATCAAAACAGCAGGGGTCCCTGAGAATATTTCCAACTACTTCAAAAACAGAAACAAAAGTGGTTCCCGATATTCTTTTAAACTACTTCAAAATTAAAACAGAAGGGGTCCCCGAGATTCTTTCGAATTACTTCAAAAATAAAACAAAAGGAATCCCCGAGATTCTTTCAAATTACTCCAAAAACAAATCAAAAGGAGTCTCCGAGATTCTTTCAAACTACTTCAAAATCAAAACAAAAAGAGTCCCCGAGATTCTTTTAAACTACTTCAAAATCAAAACAGCCGGGGCCCCTGAGAATCTTTCCAACTACTTAAGAAACAGAACAAAAGGGGTTTCCGAGATTCTTTTAAACTACTTCAAAATAAAAAAAAAATCCCCGAGATTCTTTTAAACTACTTCAAAATCAAAACAACAGGGATCCCTGAGAATCTTTCCCACTACTTCAAAAACAGAACAAAAAGGATCCCCGATATTCTGTCAAACTACTTCAAAAACAAAAAAAACAAATCCCCGAGATTCTTTCAAATTACTTGAAAAACAAATCAAAAGGAGTCCCCGAGATTCTTTCGAACTACTTCAAAAATAAAATAAAAGGAATCCCCGAGATTCTTTCAAATTACTTCAAAAACAAATCAAAAGGAGTCTCCGAGATTCTTTCAAACTACTTCAAAAGCCAGACACCATGGACACCGAGATTTTTAAACCTACTTCAAAAACAAAACAAAAGGGGTCTCCGAGATTCTTTTAAAATACTTCAAAATCAAAACAGAAGAGGTCCACGAGATTCTTTCAAAGTACTTCAACAACTAGACCTAAGAGTTCTCCGAGATTCTTTTAAACTACGTCAAAATCAAAACAAGGATTCCTCGAGATTCTTTTAAGCTACTTCAAAATCAACACAAAAAGAGTCCCCGAGATTCTTACAAACTACTTCAAATTCAAAACAAAGGGGTCTCCGAGATTCTTTTAAACTACTTCAAAATCAAAACAAAAAGAGTCCCCAAGATTCTTTTAAACTACTTCAAAATCAAAACAGCAGGGGTCCCTGAGAATCTTTCCAACTACTTAAGAAACAGAACAAAAGGGGTTCCCGAGATTCTTTTAAACTACTTCAAAATAAAAAAAAAGTCCCCGAGATTCTTTTAAACTACTTCAAAATCAAAACAACAGGGATCCCTGAGAATCTTTCCCACTACTTCAAAAACAGAACAAAAGAGGTTCCCGATATTCTTTTAAACTACTTCAAAATTAAAACAAAAGGGGTCCCCGAGATTCTTTCAAACTACTTCAAAAACAAAACAAAACAAATCCCCGAGATTCTTTCAAATTACTTCAAAAACAAATCAAAAGGAGTCTCCGAGCTTCTTTCAAACTACTTCAAAAACCAGACACATGGTCCCCGAGATTTTTTAAACCTACTTCAAAAACCAGAGTGAGGTTCCCGAGATTCTTTCAAACTACTCCAAAAACATGACAAGGATCCCTAAGATTATTTCAAACTACTTCAAAATTAAAACAAAAGGAGTCCTCGAGATTCTTTCAAACTACTTCAAAAACAAAACAAAAGGGGTCTCCGAGATTCTTTCAAAATACTTCAAAATTAAAACAGAAGAGGTCCACGAGATTCTTTCAAAGTACTTCAACAACTAGACCTAAGAGATCCCCGAGACTCTTTTAAACTACTTCAAAATCAAAACAAGGATTCCTCGAGATTTTTTTAAGCTACTTCAAAATCAACACAAAAGAGGAGGTCCCCGAGTTTCTTTCAAACCAAATTACTTCAAAAATCAGACACAAGAGATCTCCGAGATTCTTTAAAAATTACTTCAAAAACTAGACCTGAGGAATGTCCGAGATTCTTTCAAATTACTTCAAAATCAAAACAAAAGGGGACCCCGAAATTTTTTCAACCTATTTCAAAAACCAGACACAAGGAGTCCCCAAGATTCTTTCAAACTATGTACTTCAAAAACAAAACAAAAGGAGTCCACCGAGATTCTTTTAGACTACTTCAAAATCAAAACAAAAGGAGTCCCCGAGATTCTTTCAAACTACTTCGAAAACAAGACAAGAAATCCCTGAGATTTTTCAAACTACTTCAAAAACAAGTCACAGGAGGTCTCAGGGATTCTAATAAATTGCTTCAAACACAATACACAGAAGGATCCCCAAGATTTTTTCAAAGTACTTCAAAAACAAGACCGAGGATCCGCAAGATTAATTCACATTACTTCAAAAACAAGACAAGGAATCCCAAAATTGTTACAAGCTACTTCGAAAACAAGAATCCCCGAGATTTGTTCGCTGTTCGCTGAGATTCTTTCAAACTACCTCAAAAGCACACACAAGAGGACCCCGAGATTCTTTTAAAACTACTTCAAAAACCAGACAGAGGAGATTGACGAGATTCTTTCAATCTAAGTACTTGAAAACCCAAACAAAAGGGGTCCCCGAGGTTTCTTCAAACTACTTCAAAAACCAGGCACAAGTGGTCCCTCAGATTCTTTCATACTACCTCAAAAACAAAACACATGGGGTCCCCGGGATTTTCTCAAATTACTTCAAAAACCGGACACAAAATTTCTCCGCGATTCTTTCAAATTACTTCAAAATTCAATTATAAGAGGTGTCTGAGATTATTTCTTACTTCTTCAAAATCGTGGTACTCCAGAGCACCAAGAAGTACTATATTTTTCTCGCCACTGGCTACCATTATATATGGAGAAAAATATTAAGTACACTTCACGCAACAAAAACGCGAGCAGGTAGAAAACCTCGCTGTTCTACTTTTACAGATATTGACACGGAAGTGTAATTAGTAGTTAATAAGTACATGACGAGAGAAAAACCTACGCATACTTTAATGAGTGATTTTCACCATTTAAAGCAAAACGTGGAAAACTAGAAATCTTGTAAATTTTCTGCGTTGAATAGAATCATAATCTAGGAAATAATTAAAAAAAAAGTGAAATTTTAAAAATATAAGTACTATTAAAGGTCGAATTACACAACTGGAAGATTGGCCAGTCTGCCTTGCACCATAATACTAAACAATCCGCACTTACAACTAGTTTTAATTTCTTCAACCACCAACCCAGCAAGAACGGCTCGTTCTCACGCTGAAACTTTATCCCAACTATTATCCCCCAAGTTTGCTCGACAATCTTACAGCTGTATAAACACCACTTAACAAAACTTCCGCCGGTTGCTTGTTTCAAAAGACAATAAAATATCGTTTGTCTAAAACACGAAAAAAGTGTGGTTTCTCAAAAACTGTACAATTTGTTGATTATCTGATATTCCGAATATTGATTTATTTTTTATCGGAGTGACACATTCCACAAGTGAAAAACTGGTTTTGGTATCACGTCCTTAAACATTACACATTTATTTACCTTTGATAGCGGGTAGAACTATTATTTTGTGGAAAGACTGAAGTGTTTATTTGGCTTGAAATTATGGTGCGAAAAATGTATTCAATGATTTTCTGAAAAACCTGATGTGACCCGGATGTGTAACTTATTTTTTCTGGCAACGTCCATGGCAAAGAATAAAATCTCACGTCATTCCAGTGAAAATAAAAAGTGTTAATTCTGTTGCATGGTGTAACCGCCGAAATGTAATTGATTCGTCTCGGTGAGACAAGAGTCGGAAAGTGGTTCCTGAGTGAAGTACCAACAGTACCCACCCACACTGTTCAGTTTGTTTACACCGACTTTCAATGTATAATTCGGACCACGTTCCGAAATGTCTATGAAATTTCTTCATTAATTATTCTTGGCGATGAGTACCGATTAGTCGGGTAGTACCAGTATTCCCGAGCTCCTACTTCCCGTCTAGACATAAACATTCGTCACGTACCACCGTATCTACCTCAAACCTGCGCTCCCTTCGCTCCCTGCACTATCACCACATCACACACACACCTCCTCCAGGTGCTGCATCTTGTACACCACTAACGCGAATCCGTCCGCGAACAGCCTGCGCCCCCTTATCACTCTCAAGTTCGGGAACAGCCTCTTCAGCGAGCTCAGCTCCATCACTCTGTACAACAACAGGTAGTCCACGATCTGCGTGAGCTCCGGGAACGAATACCCGTCGAACTCCCTCTCGTTCGCCACCGCGTCCATCAGCACGATCTGCAGGTGGCCCATGATGATGGTGCAGTTGCGCAGCTTCGCCAGCGAGCTGGGGCTGTTGCGGACGTCCATCTGCGGGCAGATGCGGCCCTCCGCGAGCACCAGCGCGACCAGCGCGAGAAGTACTAAGTCGCGTTGCGGCATCGTTTCGACGTCATGCTCGACGCGCAGATCGTCGCTGACTGAGTGCGAACTCCAGGTCGGCACAGTCCGACTACTGCACGTTGACTGAGCGAGTGTGCCGGCGTGCTCTTCCTACGCAGGTCAGTTTTTCGGGTTTCCGGCGATGTAGGTCATGGGGACGTCGCGACGCGTTTTTATTTTCATAGTGATGAGCGGACACTAAGTTCATTGCCTCTGACGTAAGGTGGGCGGGGTCGCGTACGGCGGCGGCGTCGGAAGAAGACGCCAAAGACTTGGGTTCTGGTGCAAAAATCGACCAAGGTTGAGCTTCTGGAAGTGCTGGGATTGGTAAAGCAGTGCCGGCTTACACCGTTTTTTCGTTTTTTTTCAACAATGACTTATTAGTTTGTCAAGGACGTGCATTATTTGGTCGCGTGACGTTGCATGTAGATACGAGCTCGATCTTGAGTATTAAGGAGGACGTTTTCCTGATTACTCGGGTCAAACAAAGCCTCCGTCAAGTACAATTACAAGATCTGACAAAGGCTCAAGTTTCCTGAAACCTGACCCAAGCGAGTTTGTGTGGTAAATTCACCACCAAATTGAAACAAAAAATTGTTATTATTGTCCAGGTCGTGTTTGGCAGCAAGTCCAGAAACCATCCATCTCAGTTATTTTAATTATGACAAATTTTCCAACAGCAATTTATCACACAATCTGTCACCACACACATATAAACACTATAAACGGACATTTTTTTACATTTTGGATTTATATAATATATAATCCGGGTTTACGAGCGTCTCTTACTGTGAAAACCTGTCTAAATTATTATTTCCCGCGCTTGTTCACCCGACTAACAACCGTATAAACACCACTTAACAAGAATATTCGTAATTTAGCACATTTTATTGCTTTTCGACCTGATTCGGTAAACACCGAGGCAAATCAAATTGGAATTAAATGCACTCGTATCACTGGGTCAGTGTCCTCAAAAATAATAAAACGTCACACTATAAACATTGTTATCTGATAACATTTTTTTGCATTTCGGATTTTTATACCCCGCTCGACAGTAGGTAAACATTCACACTCCGGTGTTGGTGAGATTGTACGAAATTTCCGCTGTGGCATTAAAACACTATTTTGCGTACGCTATTTTTAAAATATGTGGGCTTTACTGTGACAAAAATAGGACTAAGGCGGCTGGCCCTACATATACTATTCACTTGACGTAATAAAAATATAGACACAGCGACTGTTGTTACTTATTGGTTTGAATTAATAATGAGTGTGTGTTGGCACTTCGTTCTCTATTTTTAAAAAATATGGAATACATTCAAAAAAATTCGTAAGCTTAGGAAATAGCAAGCTAATTTAAACGTCAATTTATTAGTGTATATACGGGGTGAGTCACTAAGCGTGCGTTCCTCGATTAATTATTATTATTTTTGAAATTACGATTGCCACGTTTTTCTGATTTTCTTTTTTTTTTTAACAAAAAAATTACAGTAGAGATTATATTTTTATGTACACAGTGTTTGTAAAAATGTTTTAATTATTACAATTTACAATCTTATTCTATTTTAAGTTATCTTTCTTTTTAGTGTTTTCGATATTTAGAGGTGATAGTTACTGCAATTTTTTACCGTTTGAAGAGACACATCGACGTTTTAGAAGAATGAGGACAAAGATAGAGTCAGATACAGGGTGTTCCATTTGAAAAAAGTGAAATATCGACATTTGAAAACTCTAAAGTTTTATGTATAATTTTTTATAGACACTTTGTATATTAAAATCTGATTTAATTGAAACCACACCAAAACGCCTACTTTTATCTATCCTTCCACAAAATATTGTAAGACTTTAAAAATAACCTTATTGCGATTTTTTTGTAAAACCTTCCTTCCATTGTCAAAAAATTTCAAGGAAATTGGAATAACGTGGCAAGGTCGCATCGGAAGTTCGAAAATAAACTGTGGTTGCAAAATTTTACGTAACTCCAATTTTACTTTCATATATAAAAGATATACAGGGTGTCATTTTTTTTTTAATAGAACACCCTATATATTTTTAGATATTTCGATTGTCCTCGTTATAGGATTTACAATCGTTGTTTATTTTTGTAATTCCGATGCGACGTTGCCACATTATTCGAATGTTCTTGAGTCTTTTTTTAGCAATGCAAGGGTTTATAAAAAAAAATCACATAGGATCATATTTATAATTTCTGTTACAATATTTTTTGGAAAAATAACCAGGGAATGGCGCTTTGTTGTGGTATCAATTAAATTAAATTCTGTCGTACAGAGTGTTTATAAAAAAAAATGTAAAGAATTACAATTTTCAAATGTCCCCTTTGTCAAACAGAATACCCTGTATTTTATTACTGCATTTTACTCTTTTTTTGTTCTTTCTTTGGGTATGTCGTAATTAAATACGGGATGTTCTATTTGAAAAAAAAAAAACAACTTTGGTTTTTAATTTTTTTCTATTTTAATAATTAATGAGATATGGAGGACCGCGAGATTAGTGACCACCCTGTATATATTTTGAAAATTATGAAGACAAAAGTATGTACCATGATTATTGTTACGAGTAAAGCTTATACAAGGTGATTTAAATAACTTTAATTTTACGTAACTCCAATTTACTTTCATTATAAAATATATACAGGGTGAGTCATTAAGCGCGCGGTCCGCGATCTCATTAATTACTAGAGATAAAAAAAGTTAATACTAGGATTAGGTAGTTCTTTAAGTATCGTACATTAAAATTATTTTCACATATACAGAGTGTTCTGTTTTTGGGGTACAACATACATCCAATTTTTTTTTAATAGAACACGCTATAAATTTTTAGATATTTCGCTTGTCCTGGTTATCTGATTTACAACCTTGTTGATTTTTAAAATTCCGATCCAACGTTACCACATTATTCCAGTGTTCTTGAATTTTTTTTTAGCAATGCAAGGGTTTAGAAAAAATTCACAGAAAGGTTATTTATTATGTATAATTTGTGTTACAAGATTTCATGGAAAGATGAATAGAGATTCCCGCCTTGTTGTGGTATTAATTTTATTATACAGAGTGTTTTTTAAAAAAATATAAAGCATTACAATTTTCAAATGTCGATATTTCACCTTTGTCAAACAGAATACCCTGTATTTTATTACTTCATTTTACTCTTTTTTTTTGGGTATGCAGTAATAAAATACAAGGTGTTCTATTGAAAAAAAAACCTGGATGTGAAAATTGTAACATTTGAGATTTTTTATAAGCGTTCTACATATTAAGGTCTAGTTTAATTTAGACCACAACAAAGCGTTTTATGTTTATTTATCGTCTCACACAAGATAGTAACGCAGATTTAAAAAATAAACCTGTTGCAATTTTTATGAAGCTTTGTATTACTAAAAAATTTCAAGAAAATTGGATAAAACCCTAATAAGAATCATTCAAAATATGTAAAAATATACAGGGTATTTCACTTAAAAAAACTAAGTTGTGTGTTACACCTTAAAAACAGTACACTCTGTACAGTCAAAAATAATTTTAAAGTATAATCCTCAAAGAACCGTACAACTTTGGTTTTTGATTTTTTTTTTCTATTTTAATAATTAATGAGATATGGAGGACCGCGAGCTTACTGACCACCCTGTATATATTTTGAAAATTATGAAGACAAAAGTAGTTATATGATTATTGTTACGAGTACAGCTTATACAAGGTGATTTCTCCAGAGTTTACTAAAAAAGTCGTAACCAACTTTAATTCTACTTAACTCCAATTTACTTTCATATATAAAATATATACAGGGTGAGTCATTAAGCGTGCGGTCCTCCACCTAATTACTAGAGATAGAAAAATGTTAAAAATTAAGGTTACGTAGTTCTTTAAGTAGCATACACTAAAATTATTTTCAAGTATACAGAGTGTTCTGTTTTTGAGGTACAACATACACCCAATTTTTTTTAATAGGACACCCTATATATTTTTAGATATTGCGATTGTCCTCGTTATCTGATTTACAACCTTGTTTATTTTTAAAATTCCGATCCAACGTTGGCAAATTATTCCATGTTCTTGATTTTTTTTTTTAGCAATGCAAGGGTTTAGAAAAAATTCACAATAAGGTTAATATGTATAATTTGTGTTATAAGATTTCATGGAAAGATGAACAGAGATTCCCGCCTTGTTGTGGCATTAATTAAATTAAATTTTATTATACAGAGTGTTTTAAAAAAAATGTAAAGCTTTCAATTTTCAAATGTCGATATTTCACCTTCGTCAAACAGAATACCCTGTATTTTATTACTGCATTTTACTCTTTTTTTTTGGTGTGCAGTAATAAAATACAAGATGTTCTATCTGAAAAAAAAACCTCTATGTAGAACGCTTATAAGAAATCTCAAATGTTACAGAAAATTGTAACATTTGAGATTTCTTATAAGCGTTCTACATATTAAGGCTTAGTTTAACTTAGACCACAACAAAGCATTTTATTTATCGTCTCACACAAGATAGGAACGCAGATTTAAAAAATAAGCCTATTGCAAATTTTTATAAAGCTTTGTATTACTAAAAAATTTCAAGAAAATTGGAATAATCCTTAAGACGACTCAATCAAAATTTGTAAGAATATATAGAGTATATCACATAAAAAACTAACTTGTGTGTTACACCTAAAAACAAATACACTCTATATAGTTAGACAATAATTTTAAAGTATAGTTCTTAAAGAACCGTACAACTTTGGTTTTGGATTTTTTTTCCTATTTTAGTAATAATGAGATATGGAGGACCGCGAGTTAGTGACCACCCTGTATATATTTTGAAAATTAAAGGACAAAATAGTAGTATAATATTGTTACGAGTGCAGCTTATACAAGGTGATTTCTCCAGAGTTTACTACAAGTCCGGAACCAACTTTAATTTTACGTAATTCCAATTTATTTTCATATATAAAATACATATATACAGGGTGAGTCATTCAGCGCACGGTCCTTCATCTCATTAATTACTCGATATAGAAAAAAAGTTAAAAACTAAGGTTACGTAGTTCTTTCAGTAGCATACACTAAAATTATTTTCAACTATACAGAGTGTTTTGTTTTTGAGGTACAACAAACATCCATTTTTTTAATAGAACACCCTATATATGTTTAGACATTTCGATTTTCGTCGTTATCTGATTTACATACAACCTTGTTTATTTTTAAAATTCCGATGCGACGTTGCCAAATTATTCCAATATTCTTGAATTTTTTTTAGCAATGCAAGGGTTTACAAAAAAACTCACAATAAGGTTATATTTATAATCTGTGTTACAAGATTTTATGGAAAGATAAACAGAGTTTAGCGCCTGTGGTAGCAATTAAATTAATTTTTTTTATACAGAGTGTTTATAAAAAAATCTAAAACATTGCTTTGAATATTTTATCAACTTTTGTATCACTAAAAAATTTCAAGGAAACTGGCAACGTCGCATCGGAATGTCAAAAATTGACTACGCTCCAAAAAACCTTACAACTTTGGGTTACAACTTTTTTACATTTCAATAATTTATTAGTAAAAAAATGATAACTGGTCTAAAGCTACTTACACAGAAGATCCCTCGCCTCTCAAGGACAATTAATTAAACAAGTCCAAGTTTTCAAACGAATTATACAATTTTATTTTCCTTAAGTCAAAAAAAAATATATTTAATAATTGTATGTGCCGCCATTAACTTTTTTGTGGGGACGAATATATCAATTTTGATAAGTCCAATGGGGTACTAATAACAAGAGCATTGTGTACCCAGAATTTTCTAAAAATTAGGTGAACCAGTTAAGAATTAACCTATAAATTATATTGCCGTATTCACTAATTTTGTAAAAAAATTTGAGATGACGTCATCAAGTTTTGTGCTAGGATGAATAAATGAATTCTAATGACTTGTTGTACAATTTTGATTTTTTCCAAGCATAAGGTTAAAAATAGCAGTGGATTAATAAATCAAGTTTTAACGGGATTTACTACGGAAACGGAAAACCTACTTTTTCCTTTTCTAGGAGCCATACCTTGAGCGCTTGCTCGGGAACCAAAAACATCGACTCAGTCGTAAAATGTGCACACTGAACGAATTTTAAGACCTCTGTGAAGCTAAAATAAAGTAGCTCGTAAACGGGTTTATGGCCAGTCGTAAGCGACTTTCGATATTTTAAATCATAAATTACTGCGAAGTGCAGCAGTTACAATACGCGAAGAGAAATTGACGAAAATAGTGCACATTTCAAAACCGAAAAGGACACAATTAAATTCGACCCAGTTTCAACTAATAAAATATCGAAATTTGTGTCTGGAATTTGTGCAAGGTTCGTTATAAAATCCCAGACGTCGCTGTCTGTAATTATTAATTAGTGCCACGTTGTAACAAGAAGCCGAAATCGACTTCTCAAGGTAGGTAAATTTGTAGTCGCTCATTATCGCGTTTTTAATTTTAAGCAAAAACGTGCCAAGAAAAAGACTTCTTTTTTCGCGACTCTGACAAGCCAATTCCCCTTTCCTGTTTTTGTTTTATGAAAGTTGGAACATCTAAATCACACATTTTATTAAATTCTGTGCATTTTTCATGCCACTAGCGCTACGACGCAGAAAAAACCCCTCCATGGACCCGATCTCTCAATGATCCCCCAGGAGAATCCAATCTTATTTCATAAACGTCAAAACCGCCCGGCTCGCAACCCCATAACTTATGAATTTAACATCATGAGCTATTTTCGAGTTATAGGCTACTTATCCCGAAGTTACGAAGTGGCAAACTCCCGTCACTTCGCCGGGAAAACGGGCGCAAATATTACCAACAATAGCGCCAATAACTTCAAAGCACAACAGAAAATACCATAACTGTCAAACATCCAATCCCGCCGCTTCCATAAGTTAAATATAAAAAGGTTCGATCCAGAACGGGAATAACTTAGTTATGAGCCGTGTCGGTCGTGAATAATTCAACAGAAGCATGTCTTCAATCTTCCTCGTCGCAAAGTTTGTACCGGGAAAGTGTCCGCTTGTTTATTTTACACGAGTTAGCGAGTTTGAGATCGATACGGTTATAGAGATAGGGCAATTATTTCACGGAATTGTTAGTTATTCGACTTTATTTTGTTGGATCCTTATCGCGCTACAAATAATATTCTTATCTCTTACGGTTGTCGGCAAACAAAATAAAAAATAATCGAGCTTGGCGCCAATAAGATTCGTGTCACGTTGTGTCGTTACAACATGGGACAAGTCGGTGATTTGTCCATTTAATGCAAAAAATTTGGATTATAAGCAAGTTGAATGAAAACCTCTAGCTTTGTTCTCTTGGATGTGGATCTTGAACGTGCTTAAAGCTCGGGTTCGAGGTGGTCCTGAATGCTTTTATTGAACATTAGGCGAGTTAGAAGGGGACATTTGGAGCTATAGGTCCATTATTACGACTAAACTGCCATAATTACTATGGTTTAATTTGAGTCACTAATAATATTAATGGATGAAATCTTGAGTAATTAATCAGACTGTTTTTTATGGACGTTTTTTCCTGTTTTGCTTGCGAATGATTAAATATAATAAATCAAATTTATGAAATATCTTTTTAACAACGATAAATAAACTACCAAACAACGTTAAAGTGTTAATGTTTTTGTTGTGAAAAACGAATAATTTTATCTTTAACTTGACCTAACCCTGTTCTTGGAATTTGTTTAACAGTAAAAAACTGTAGTTCATGACACCTGATATCGCTACAAAGTTGCATTAAATATGTGCATTTCTTATCAGAATTAAAGCGGAAGGGTTTTCATTTCAAATAAACACGTAACATCTTTCAAGTGGATGATACAAATATTTTTCGTAGAGTTGCTCGCTTTTTTAAATTAATTTTGACAAAACGAGGTTTAACTGAAGGAAAGGGACGGAAGTGATAGCAAAAGCAAAATATCTAATAACATTTTTTCTTTTTACATTAGAATATTTGGCGGTACCAACATTCCAAGAAGAAAGTTCTCGAATTTCTACAATGGCTTCACCACAGACATGCGGCATTCTCACAGGTAGGTTGTTTTTTTTAAGCTTTGCGTACACCGAGATGCTGAAGGATGAAAAATTTCTTCTCCTTAATAAATAGAAATTTTCTTATGTTTTTATTCAACTTTGTGGATTGTAATCCTAAATTTCAATCTTCTACAGGACTCGAAATTTCTGATTCTCGTTCAATTCCCAAGTAGGACACCACTAGAACTTTCAGGAATTACTTTGACACCTTATACAGGATTCTGAGGAGTATCTTCTTCTATTTTTATTTAGAACCTCTCCTCACTTCTAGGTTCTAAATAAAAATCTTCTGAAACTTTTTCGAGTTCGTTTCAGGCAGTTTCTTACTTCAACTTGAGACGTCAATTTCTCGATGTTTTCTTATTTCTAAACAGAAAGCTTCTAGAACTTTCTTCAATTTTCGTCAGTTATATTGTCGAATTTCAATCTCCTACAGAAGTTGGAAGCCTTAAGACCTTTCCTCTGCTAAACAGAATAAATGTAGTTTCTTCTCAAATTTAATCCTTCAGTGAAGACGAAATTTTCTTTCCACTGTCTATTTCTTGTAGAATGTCTTTTTGTCATTCCTATACCGCTGAAATTATATTCTTCTTTAGCAAAACCTTCTAGATCTGCCACAACTCGTCTTTATTTCACAATTCTTCTTCATTAGAGATTCTACTTTGATGTCTATTTTTTTCTATTTTCAATTAGAATTCTTTTCAATGATCTATCCATATTTTCTAATAGTCTAAAATTCACGTTGTCTTGATGGTGGACTTGTTTTCTGTGTGAATTCCCCAGGGCACTTTTTTGATTATAAGAATCTAGGAATTCTTATGTCTTGTCCATTCAAATTCTTTTATGCGAATTCTGTAAGTCCAAATATTTCTGTCTACTTTTTTTTTAATATCATCATCTATTCTTTAATCTTCTAGAATTTCTCGGAAACTTCGTGCTTTCAATCTAAATTCTGCATTATTCAAATTCTTCAGGATGAAGTTTTTCTTATATTCTGAAATCTTCAAGAGATTTCATCGTTATCTTCTTTCTCGGACTTCATCTTCTGTCGAAATTTCTCACTTCTAGGTTCTAAATAAAAATCTTCTGGAACTTTTTCAAGTTCGTTTCAGGCAGTTTCTTGCTCCAATTTGAGACGTCAATTTCTCAATGTTTTCGTATTTCTAAACAGAAAACTTCTAGAACTTTCTCCAATCTTCGTCAGTTATATTGTCGAATTTCAATTTCCTACAGAAGTTGGAAGTCTTAAGACCTTTCCTCTGCTAAACAGAATAAATGTAGTTTCTTCTCAAATTTAATCCTTCACTGAAGACGAAATTTTCTTTTCACTGTCTATTTCTTGTAGAATGTCTTATTGTCATTCCTATACCGCTGGAATTATATTCTTCTTTAGCAAAACCTTCTAGATCTGTCACAACTCGTCTTTATTTCACAATTCTTCTTCAATAGAAATTCTACTTTGAAGTCTAATTTTTTCTATTTTCGATTAGAATTCTTTTCAATGATCTATCCAGATTTTCGAATACTTAGTATAAAATTCACGTTGTCTTGATGGTGGACTTGTTTTCTATCTGAATCCTTCAGGGTACTTTTTGATTATAAGCATCTAGGAATTCTTAACTCTTCTTCATTCAAATTCTTTTTTGCGAATTCTGAAAGTCGAAATATTTCCGTCTGCTTTTTTTAATATCATCATCTATATATTCTTTAATCTTCTAGAATTTCACGGAAACTTTGTGCTTTCAATCTAAATTCTGCATTAGTAGTTATATAGTGGGGGTTCTAGACCAGGTCAAATGAGGTCAAACTGGTCCAGCTCCCCCATTACTTTTCATCGAGCGGTCATTGACCTTTCATTTGTTGTCGAGCTTGTCGGTGCACGTGGCTGACCTTGCCAGCTGGTCCAGCTCCCCCATTACTTTTCATCGGGCGATCATTGACCTAGTCGTTGCTCGACCTTGGTCGTTTATTGCCCTCGTTCATCTCGAGATCTATCCCCTCTTTTCGTTTAGGTCGGGGAGGGATCTCGGACGCAATCTCGCATCCCCACTTCCGTTTTATACTTGTATAAAAGTCGATGGATTCGTGTGTAAGAATTAATTAGTTTTTTGAATTCAATTATTTAACACTTAGAAATGTCATCTTTCATTTCTACCTTGAATAAAGAGTCTCACTTGCAAGCTTTTGTGAGTGCGAAAACTTTAGAAGAAAATAAAAAATTTTTAACAAAAAAAATTTTAGTAAACTGTCTACAAAGTACGGTGACAAGATATTTGTGCAACTTGAAGAGTCTAGAACGATACTTCCACAGAGATTTACCGAAAAATTCACCGACTCAGTGATCAGCGATCTGAACCAGAAGATCGTGAACGGCTTGAAATTGTACTTGGTAAATAGAGGTCCGATCGGTCGAACCATCAATATCGAATTTATCGAAGAATGAAGAAGGCATTGGTTCATGTGGAAAACAAATCAAGTGCAGTTAGACTGCTTCGTCGTAGATTAGAATTACATTTAAAACGAATTAGTTATTTAAAAGAAGCAATTAAAATGTATGAAATAAGAACTAAATTGAATAATCTTAAGCTGTAATAGAAATTATAATAAATATTATTTAATTCGTTCGGTGTATTATTTTCCCCAGTCTCATGTAAAAAATATTTGATTGCAAACTGTCATGAATAACAGACGTGTTTGTTTCGACAAAGTTCCGGTTATTTTCTTAATAAATGATAAAGAAAGCCGAATTAATACTTGGTTATACGATGTTAAAAGATTTCAAATGAATGTGGAACGTTTCGAATTGCAAATAAAGCCCTTAATCGAAAAAATGATGGAGAAGAAGCGAAAATTTAGAGAAACAATCGAAAAATTGGATTCAGAATTGGAAATTATTCAGCAAAGAAAATCAGTTAAATAACTGTGCACATTGCGGTTAAACCACTGCGTCGTAAATTAGATTTAAATTTAAAACTTATTAGTTTCTTAAAATGTATAAAATACGAACTAGTTTGTATAATCTTAAGCTGTAATTGAAATTATAATAAATATTGTTTATTTCGTTTGGTGTATTATTTTCCCCAGTCTCATCTAAAATTATTTAATTGGGAATAACAGCAACGAATAAAAGCCGTGTTTGCTCCGACAAAACTCCTGTTATTTTCTTAATAAATAAATGTTCATCAGCAACTTTCTGCCGATTTAAGCTTATTTGTCCGTGATTATTAGAATAAAATCTCAAATGTCAGAAGGCGAGTGTGTTGTTAAAAATTAAAAAAATTGTTACTTACGACATTGAAAACAGGCAATAAAATCATCCGTTCTCCCTCGAAAACATTCAAATACACGCACACTTCACAGAAGCCACCATTTAGTTCAACAAAACCACCTTTTTCCCAAATCTTTTCACGGTAAAATTCATAAACCGAAACACGCCGCCCGTCATTATTACAACACAGAATGAAATAACGCGATGCTGTTTCAGCAAATTCTTACGGAACTGGACGCTTTTGTCGCAATAGACAGGGACGTATTCGGAAATATTAAAAAAAAAAGAATTATCGCTTGAGGGTGATAAAGGGCAGAAAGTTTGTTAAAAAAATAAAAATGCATCCCTATAAACTAATGACACATTTGTGTAAAAATAAATGTGGGTTGGAGGTGCAATAATTGTTTAAATATAAAAAAAAAATGTTTTACTCGAAGACGGTAAGAGATACGAGGTTCGTGCAAAGAACAAAAAAGTTCCTAAAATACGAAACACATGCACCTGTGTCGACGGTTTTTAGTTTGAGTTTAGCATTTCGGAGAAAAGGGCAAAAGTTTGTGGTGACCAAACGGAATTAGTTAAAAATTTGTTTTTTGTGTCAAAATATTTTTGGATGAATAATCAATAGGTCCATGTAATTAAATATGTGAAAATTTGAGTTTGGGGCGCAACAATTTTTGGCAAAAAAGGTTGTCAAAATTCGAAAAAAAGTTTTCCTTGAGCAGTAGGAAAGTAAATTAGAAGTTTTGGTGAAAAAAAAAATTTAAAAAATTCAAAGAATCCAAAGAAAAATTAAAACAAAAAAAATCTCAAAAAAAAAATCCAAATTTTGAAAAGTTTGTTTTTCCACAAAATCAAATGCATATTCATGAAGTACTATCTAATCGTGTGTAAAAATGATTATGACTCATAGGTGTATCTACCGTTTAAATAGAAAAAATTTTTGTTACTCGAAAATGGTAAGAGATAGGAGGTTCGTGTATAGAGCAAAAAAGATTGACAAAAACAAATAATATCGACAGCCGTCGACGGTTTTTCGCTAACTTTTGACATGACTGTGAAAAGGGCAAAAGTTTGTGGCGCCCAAACGGTAAAACTTAAAAAATATATTTTTGTACCAAAATATTTCTGAGTGAACAGTCTATAGGTCCACTTAGCAAAATAAATATTTTTTGCTACCGTTTAGTAGTAATAACGAAAAAACGTCATAGTTCGTAAGCGGTAAGAGGTAGCATGTCGGCTCAGGGGAACGGGGAAAAGCTAAAAAAATTAAGCCATATGTTGAGCAAAAAAAATTTTCAAAAAAGTTGAAAATAAGGGAGAAAAGGGCAAAAGTTTCTAGTGTCCAAATGGTAAGAGATAGAATATCGGTTGTATACATCAAAACCTTCTTCTGGAACGAACGCATAAGTCTGCTCAAAAAAATCGATTCTGTCCACATCGACCTAGATACAGGAGCCATTTCTAGTTTTTTCGAGGTCGCTACGTAAAAATTTTTTCAGGTCGAAAAAAAGACCATCGAAAAAGGATTCGAATAAGCCCAACATGCAACACTTAAAAAAAAAAAAAAAAAAAAAAAGCGAAATAGGTTGTTCTTTATATGTATTGTTATATGACTACTACCATCACAACTAAATATACTAAGACATTAAAAAAAAAAATTTCAAGTTAACCAAAAACGGCTTTTTGTTGAATTTTATATGAAAACAACAAAACATCATTAAAAAACGAAAATCAAAAACCTATAAACAATCATCAAAAATCACTGCTGTGGTGGTAGATCGTGATGAGTCATATCGTGCTGCTGGACAAATAATTTAAAACATATTAAATAACTTATTGTTGTATTAAATCGTAGTACTGATGCTGTTAAATAAATATGTTAAAGGACATTAAATAAAACTATTAATAGTAACTAATTGTTTTATTGAATCATACATTTGTTTGAGTATTGTATTTACTAAAATAACTGAAACAAATTAGTACTAAATAAAGTAACAGACAAAATACGATTGCAAAAATAATTGCTCCTACTGAAGTAAATATCCATATCCATGGTTTTGCCAAACAATATTCTGTAACATTTGCACCTGTAGAATTCCTGTATCCACTATAATCGTTAAAGATGGTGTAATTCGGAGACTTGCATCGAGTGTTGTCTTTGAAGACTAATTCTAGCCGATATTGCAGTTGGTTCGAGGAAGATACATATTTTGAATAAAACATACGTAGTTGTTCATGCCCATTTTTAATTTCTAACATTTTTCTAACAGTACATTCTTTACTACTATCAATAGTTTGTAGATAGACATCAGTAACATTGCTATCAGTCAATAAATAAAAATCTTTCTGAATTAGAATGGTTGATAGAACAAGTGTGCAGTTTAAGCCGAACATTGTTTGGATGAAATGAATAGTTTGTTGTTGCGGAATTCTATATATATAGCAACAACCATCACCACCACCATTAACGAGCAGCCAGGTCCCAACATCCCACTATTACAGTCATTATCGTGAATATGACAAAAAATGAAGCAAACCATACACGATCGTTTCTTAAACAAAAATCAATGACCTCCTTTGAACTGCGACTGTTCTTAGTATTTTCTATTATTAACCAATTGGAAAATTGGTGATTTTCTTCTTCCGTTTTTATCTTGTACGTCAAATGATTCTGCATTGTTATATTTTTCGCATAGAAGAGGTGATAACTGGTTTCGATTAGATTGATCGGAGTCATTTTTTCCCAAAATTCTTTTTCGTACGTCTGAATATACAGCAGACTTATATTTGAAGTGGTGTAAATATACAAGTTGTTTTCAACTAGCACACTTAATAGTATTAACACATTGCTAGGCAGAAACATCTTAGACTTATCTTCTTGTACACAGACACAAATACTTAGTTGTGGTCGTTGATATTTGTAGGGAAGAAGTTTTTAGAGGTGGTAAATGATGGTGTGGTAAATGATGGTGGTGGGGTGATAGCGATAGAAATAACAAATTATTGTTTTCTTATATATTTGTTAAATGTCGCATGGTAGGCGTTTAAGGCTGTTCTATCTAAAAACAGGGATCTATCTAACTTTGGCACATAGGTCCCTGAGAATTCGTTGTCCCAGTTTTCCACTTGCGGTGGTGTTGGTGGTGGTTGGCTGAACCACTTTGATGGTGGTGGGGGTGGTGTAGATGGTCTTGGAAGTGCATTCTCCCAGAGTTTTCGCTCCCTTTCCCAGGCATCCCGGTGGCATTTGAAAATATGCTTTCTCAGCCTATTCTCTAAAAGCCTGTGGCTGACATCATAGGGGCAGATAACAAATTTCTCTATACAAAAAAAAAAAATTAAATACTACAAAAAATATATATATATATAAGCTTACCCATTTCTGTCGTTAATTAATTTTTATGATATGTACTTGCAGAACACTTATTAATCTGTTCTTTTGTGTGATCTTTAATTTATACACTATATTAATCCCCACCCCTACTTTTTTCCCTCCTTCAGTTGCTTTCCTCATGTTTCATTTTTCGCTGACTTGAATTTATTTTTTACGACCACGTTTTCAACTACGACTTGCAAGTTGTAACTTGCAAATTAATTCTCATATAAACAAGAAACTAGTCAACGGGAAATAGTAGTGTTTCTTTTTTTCTGCTGTGGTGAGCAAGTTTCACGACAAAAAATGAAATCACAAGAATCAGTGACGGCTATATGTAAAAACTCTCTTAAGCTAATTCATGAATACATAAGTAAAATCAAAACAATCGAAGAAACTAAACATTTTTTAGTTTATATCAATACCAGTATTAGAATAATTAGAAAAGCACTCAAATGTAAAATCCATCGAGAAAATATGTTGGAAAACGCAAATTCCTTAGAAACAAGTTTGGCGTATTTGAAATTTTATCGCCTAAAGCTTTTAAATAAGAAAAAACAATTATCTATAAAAACTGGTGAAGGCTATATTAAAACAGTCAAATTTAAACCGGTGACTAATGTAACATGGCAGGATGTCGAATCCTGTTTTCAACAACGAATTCGTACAGGATTTATAAGTAACCACCACATTAAAGATCCTCTTCAGTTTTTTCAACAATCTTTTAAATGCTTTATGTTTAGAATTAAAAAAGAACGGAAAAACTCAATGCTTAAGGTAAATGTAATTTTTTCGGCAAATTTTATTCAACCGCACTCTGGTGAAACAGACATTAAAACATTTTCAACAAAAAATCAGCACATTGATCAATACACAAATTTAAAGGAATGGTACGAAGAAAACGTCATTGATAAAATCATGAAAAAATTAGAGGAATTTGCAGAAAAGGATTCCGGTTGGGCGTTGTATGAAATTTTAGGATTGAAAATTAACATAAATAAATACGACCCAATTAAATTCGGCTATTCAACTTTTGTATCCACACCAGATTTTATAAAAAAAAAACATGCAATAATTAATGTACAAAATAATGATGAATATTGTTTTCTTTGGGCCATAGTTTCGGCTTTATTTCCTACCGATAAACATTCAGACCGAAAATCATCGTATCCTCATTTCAAAAATGTGTTGAAATATGATAATTTAGACTTCCCAATCACAATTAAAGACATTCAAAAATTTGAGGAACTCAACAATCTTGCCATTAATTTATACTGCATCGAGAAGAAAAAAATTTTACCTTGTCGTTTAAGCACTAGATTTTCAAATTCTTATAAAGCAATTAATTTGCTTATGCTACCCGCTGAAAGACAAATACAAAATACTAATAACAGTAATGATAACTTTGAAGATCAACAATTGCTCTATCATTTCGTATGGATCAAAAATTTGTCAGCTCTTTTAGCTACGCAACTTTCCCTCCATAAATGTAAATTTCATATATGCGAAAGATGCTTAAATCATTTCACCACAGAGGAATTGCTCCAAAAACATAAAACTTCATGCCAGAGTATTAATAAATATTCCATAAGACTGCCAACAGAAAACGAAAATTACTTGTATTTTCAAAATTATAGACATCAAGAAAAAGTACCTTTTACTATTTATGCAGATCTCGAGAGTATTCTTCTTGATTGTACCAAACAGCATATGTCCACCACGAATAAGACCGAAACTTATCAAAAACATATTGCGCACAGCATTGCTTACTATTTTCACTGCTCATATGATAATTCATTTTCTAAATTTCGTTTGTATCGAGGTAAAAATTGCATTCAATGGTTCGTTCAGGAGTTACATCGAATGGCTCATTTCTGCAACGATAAATTTCAGAACGTTATTTCTATGGAAACATTAACTACGGAAGAACGTGAGCAGTTTGAATCCTCCCAAATATGTCATATATGTAAAAAAGGATTTTCGGAAAAGAACATAAAAGTACGCGATCATAGTCATTTAACTGGAATGTATAGAGGCGCTGCCCATCAAAGTTGTAATTTAAATTATAAAGATATTTGTGTTATACCCGTGGTCTTTCATAATATGAGCGGATATGATGCCCATTTTTTTATTAAAGAACTTTCAAATTCAATAAAAGGTGATATTAAGTTACTTCCCATTAACAAAGAAAGATATATCTCGTTTACTAAATTTGTCGAAGACACGAAAGTTAGTTTACGGTTTATTGATTCTTTCAGATTTATGCCACATAGTTTAGACAAACTTTCCTCTAATTTAGATAATTCTCAGAAAATTATTACGTTGGCAAATTGTAATAATATGGAAGAATTTGATTTGTTAAACAGAAAGGGAGTTTTTCCTTACGATTATATAAACTCCTGGGAGAAACTACTTGAAACAAAATTGCCCGAAAAGGAGGATTTCTATAGTCGCTTATACGATGAAAATATTAAATATGAAGATTATTCCCATGCTACCAATGTATGGAATACTTTTAATATTCATACATTAGGAGAATATTCTGATTTATATTTAAAAACTGATGTGCTTCTTCTAGCCGATGTATTTGAAGCTTTTCGAACTACTTGTTTAAATACTTATCAACTTGATCCGTTGCATTATTATACTGCTCCGGGCCTAACATTTGATGCTATGTTAAAAACAACAGAAATTAAACTAGAACTTTTAACGGATATAGATAAAGTTCTATTTGTAGAAAGAGGTATTAGAGGTGGAGTTTCGCAGTGTTCCAATAGATACGGTAAAGCCAATAACAAATACATGCCAAAAGAAGAATATGATCCTTCGAAAGATAGTACCTATTTAATGTATTTTGATGTTAACAACCTTTACGGAGCGGCAATGTCTCAATATTTACCGTATGGAGAATTTGAGTTTGTAGAAAATTTCAATATAGCTGATATCTTAGATACCCCAGAAAATTCAGCAATCGGTTATATTATTGAATGCGATTTAGATTATCCAATAGATTTACATGAAATTCATAGTGATTTACCATTAGCTCCAGAGCATATGATACCGCCCATTTCAAGATCTAAACTTAAGAAGTTATTGTTGACTTTATATCCCAAGAAAAATTATATTATTCATTATCGGAATTTAAAAATGTATACAAAATTTGGTATGAAAATAAAATGTGTACATCGTGTTATGAAATTCAAACAATCTGCGTGGTTAAAGGAATATATAGATTTAAATACAAAACTTAGGCAGCAAGCAAAGAACGATTTTGAAAAAGATTTTTTTAAATTAATGATTAATGCTATTTATGGCAAATGCATGGAAAATGTAAGAAAACATCGCGATATTCGATTGGTTAGTAAATGGGAGGGAAGATGGGGAGTTCGTTCTCTTATATCTAAACCAAATTTTCACAGTTCTGTTGTATTTGACGATGATTCAGCAATAATCGAAATGAGTAAATTAGAAGTATTTTTGAATAAACCAATTTATGTTGGTTTTTGCATTTTAGATATTTCTAAAACTTTTCTCTATGAATTTCATTATGACTATATTAAAAAAACATTTAAAAATAATGCTAAGTTACTTTATACCGACACTGACAGCCTAATTTATGAATTTCACGTAGACGATATATACAAATATATTAAGAAAGACTCACATCGATTTGATACTTCTGACTATGATTTATATAATATTTATGATATAGAACTGAAAAATAAGAAAGTACCAGGTTTAATGAAAGATGAAAATAACGGTAAGATTATGCTAGAATTTGTGGGTCTCAGATCTAAAATGTATGCATATAGAATTGCAAGTGACGATTTCAATAAAAAATTAGTTAAAAAATCCAAAGGTAGTACAAAAGCATCACTTAAAACAATAACGTTTGAAAATTACAAAGAATGTTTATTTAATAATCGAAGTTACGAAAAATCACAAAGACTCATCAAGTCCAAACATCATACTGTTTACACAGTAAAACAAGAAAAAGTAGTTCTCAGCCCAAATGATGATAAAAGGATTGTCACAAGATTTGCAACGGATACGAAACCTTGGGGATATCATATTTCGCACGTAAGCTAAAAAAAGTGGGGATTACCATATATAAGCAATTAAATTTCACAGATGATTTATTCGATGTTGGTTATTTTATGATTACAACAATGTCTGACTTGAGACAATTTGTTGATTTACAAGCATTTTGTGCATCCGAAAATGTGTACAAAACATATCTTAAAGCCGCTGCGAGTGATCGAACGAAATTAAATTTATTCCTTCATCTCATCGATAAAAAAGATTTTATTGTACCGGACGAAGTGTTTAAATGGATTGCCGAAAGTGAAAGTGACTTTTATACACTTGATATTTGTATTCTGCTACAAAGAAAACAATGTGTCGATGGTTACATTGATGCATTTCTACATGTGTGCGAAAGAGACCAAATTGAAAATTTAAATTATGCTGCATTGGAGTTTTTGATGACCACCAACTATTTGGACAATACTCTAACGTATAAATGCTTTATTTATAAATTATTGAGTGATAATCGCTGGCAGAATCTTGGAGATATATTCTATCCTGTTGAGAATATCCGGAAAAATTATCGAAGGATCGACCAGTGCGTGGATGAATTTATGTGTCGGGCTGCGTATTTGGCAAACCATAAAGCGCTCAGTACTTTCTATGAGTCTTTAGAAATAATAAATTACGATTCTTTCGCATTTCAACCTTCTCAAAATCAGGAGCACCGAAGAATTTTCAACTGGATCAAAAAGAACATTGTCAAAGGAGAAGCCAATCCTGAAATACCATTAGGATGGACTGAGGGACCGGATTCAACAAAATGGCCCTCGATTAAATTAGATGATTATAAGAAAACTTTACATGTAATTTCTGGTAGCCATGAATAAAACACACAGAAATATGTTATATGTAGTTTTATTTACCCCCAAACATAATAATAATACAATAACAGGTTAAATTATTTACAACACTCTGACGACATCTTGTGCAGGGATGTATTTTACCATTCGGTCGTGAAGAATAAGACAGTAGGCTGTAGTGTCTGCAGGAATACCAGAGATCGTCTCAAACCACAAAGTGATTGTAACGGGGCCTCTCTTCAAAGCTTCCGTTTGTTTAGAACAGTCGATTACTATTATAGGCGTCTTTTCTTTAAATTCATCCTTATCGAATAATGGTTCGCTGGTTTGTTTGGATAAGAACGATGTCTGGAATTCTTTAAACATATCATAGAGAATTGCATACCGATTGTTTGTGAAATCAACATTCAGGTTGTCGTAGGGATACATGGTATCATTAAGGTACAATTTTACATCTCTCAGATTACAATGATCAAACTGACTGTAGTTTTTCTTCAATTGGTTTTTTCTTCCTTGCTGTAATGCAAAAAGTATGTACTGAGGTTTTTCTAAGGAAGTTTTAATAGTCCAAGTATTTGTTATCGATTGTACTGGTGGAGCAAATTCATGTAATTCTTTACTTCTAAACATAATATCCAATTCCCTGTTGCTTCTTACAATATCGATTAATGCGATCCTTTCGGCATCGGACACGGACAAGTGATGCATTTTCCAGCATATTTTACTAAGTTCTACTTTAATTTTGTATTTATCATTTGAGGAAATTAAAGCATTCACATCGGTATTAGAACGAACCAAAACAAGCTCCTGTCTTACATTCAAAATGGTCTTTTTAAAATCTTCACAAAAACCAAAAATCATTTTTAATGGAATCGAAACTTCAAAAGTTCCATTTTCCTTAATTATATTCGAATCTTTTTTGGGAAACCATCCAGCATTCTCTAGAGCTACGCTTTCATTACTGTTATACGTTACATATCCTTTCATGGTAGACGCTAACCCAGGATTTCTAATACTATCCACAACGACTCCAGCAATTTCATATCTTATTTGATTAAACATCAGAAGAACGCCATTATTTACAAATTTGATTTCTGGTTTCTGTACAATTTCGTCGATTTCATTCTTCACAATAACCTTACCCTCTATATGCAATGTACTCAAATGTGGAAAAGTGTATAAATCTTGATGTTCAATAGGAATTCTTATTTCATCATCGTAGTTAAATGAACTGTTAGAATAAGGTAGGTGTGTATGTCTTTCTCCATAATAAATTGAATGATCATAGGCAGCTTTTTCGCTTACGTTTAATATTTCAAAATTCATTGCTGATTTATATATTCAATAAAAATATTATTTCAAGACCGTTAATCCTAGAGATTCAAGAAATTTACGATTGCCTAAAGTTAAACGTTTGACCCTTCTCAAAGGACTGACTGATCTCTTTTTCATTGCCCTACTTATATATACCGAATTTCGGTTTTTTAGATTTTCATTAAATATAATACCCATCACGTGACCTTCTTAAGATGCAACCGTACACCTACCTCTTCACCTCTGAAACTAACAATATTACCTTCTTGATCTGTTATTTTAACGATTATTTCATCTATTTGTTTCGTATTAATTGGTAGATATATCACATTTAATGGTCGTTCCACTATTTTGTAACCGGGTGGTACTGTTGGAAAAAATTGATGGATAACGTGAACGGGACTTCCGTTCTTGTATGAACCAGTTACTATATTGCAATAAACGCAAAGAGCATTTACCTTTAAAATTTTTGCTGGAAAATCTGATATATGAGTTTTATGCGCTTTCAGAATGGTATCCTTAAATCCCAATAAATTCCCTAACGAATCCTTTCTTGAAAAATTTATATCAAGAGTACATTTAACTTCCGATTTTAAAGTATTATTATTTCCTCTAATTATTAAGCTTGGTGTCAACATTTTAAATTTCTTTATTCTATTTCCGTGTTTGTCAATTTCGTATTGAAAATAATGTTCCATATAGTTTTTGATTTCTTTATTTAAATACGACTCAATGTCTTCTATCTCGTAAGAACCCTCGGGAATTTCTATGTAATGCTCTTTTTTGTCTGGTGTAAAAAAATAAAATTTGTTGTTATTGCTATCGATATTTGGAAAAGAATTCCAAGTAACCAAACTTTCTAATCCTAAAGCATAGTTATAATCTTCCAAGATAATTGGTGGATAGTATCTGCTCGAAAGTACAGAACTGTTTCCATCCAATGAGAATACGTTGGACATCGTGCAACTTACTTCGACGACACTAACAGTTCAACTAAAACGCTCGAATTTCAAACAATTTTATTTGTAGCAGTTATATAGGAATCTTAAACACAAATGTCCACAATTAATACTATTAAAAGTCTGTAAAGATTCATAATTATATACTATATTACAGAAACCGTTGCTTTGTAAATATTTGATCAGTTCAAGAGGTGGTCTCAAATCTCCATAACTATCAAAGTATATAACTTCGTTTCGAGTTTTTTTATAAGCTGTCCAATGTGTTCCAGGACCTTCCTTATTGTCTAAATTTAATATACCACACTCATTAAGGCGTACTTTATTTGGAAGTGAATTTTTCATAAAAACTCCTCTGAAGCGGGGAATTTTCAAACGCTTTACATATTTGTAAATGTCGATGTTGGTGAGAGCATGTTTTGGAATATTTATCGGGAGTTCTTTTGAAATTTTGATGGAGCTAAAAAAAGACCATATCCTCTTTTATATGGTTTCAAATATAAACCACTTCCTGACTTTCCTACAGCTATCGACTCCATTTTCTGATTGTGTCGTTGATTTTCTTTCAACTGTTCTTTAGCTGATTTAGCATCGTTAACAGCTTTTGCAATGGCTGCTGCGCCACCACCTAGAGATCCCAGAGCGCCTAAAGCGGCAAATATTGGTAGTAGAGGTAAAAATCCACCACTTTTCGGTATGGGTATTATACGTCTGTGACGAACAGGTCTCACTCTCTTTTTTCCTTTTGATGATTTTACTGCTCTCATGGCCACTTTTACAGCATCGTTCATATTCTTAAATTTCTTATTTTTTAAAGCAAGTCTGGCGGAATTTCTTAAATCATTAAAATTCAAGACTTTTCCACGTTTGCTAGTTTGTCTTTTGACTCGACAACCCATACCGAGTTTTATTTTAGCTTTCATCGCAGCCGCAACACCTAAAGCAGCAGCTTTTTCGCCCAAAGAAGCGTCCGAAGAACGTAGTCTAAGTTTCGCTTTATCTAACAGAACTTTATCGGCCTTATGTCGATTTTCCAAATCTTTATGTTCACCATAAGCTATATCGTGAAATTTGCAAGCTTCATCTAATTGATTCCGGCCTTTATCTCCTCTTGCTAATCGTTTTTCTAATTTAGTTCCTGGTCCACAAAAGTTATAACCGGGAATATGAAGTTCAAACGGTAATTTATTAATAACCGAATTTACGATCCCACGTCCACAATATCTCTTTCTGTAGGTCTCAATCCGACGACTGTTCCTTTTTCGCTTCGTAATCTTCATTTATACTCAAACTTTCGGATCAGCTAAACTACTAACGGAAACGTAGAAAAATTTAGTATTTATACCCCCCCACATGTCAGTTTCTTAATCAGATGTCGAAATGCGTTTGACACCTCAAAACCTCAAATTGCCGATAAATAATAACGATATCAAAATTAATAGTGGGAATAAAAGACATGGGGATCTTTTACCATCTACAGTAAGATGTATTATTGTCGGACCGTCTAACTGCGGAAAGACTAATGTTATGATAGGTTTAATCGAACATCCAAATGGTTTAAGATTTGAAAATGTCTATGTGTATTCTAAATCTCTTTTCCAACCAAAATATCAATATTTGGAAAATCTTCTAAAACCTATTAAAGGTATAAATTTTTATAGTTTCAGCAATTTCGACAATAACAACATACCACCACCGCACAAAGCTAAAACTAATTCTGTCTTTATTTTTGACGATGTGGCATGTGACAAGCAAAATTTAATGAAAGAATATTTTAGCATGGGACGACACAGAAATATAGATTGTTTTTATTTATGTCAAACCTACACATGTATTCCTAAGCATCTAATAAGAGACAACGCAAATTTTATCATTTTATTTAAGCAAGATAATTTAAACTTGCGCCATATCTATGATGATCATATCGGCACTGATATCTCATTTGATAAATTTAAAGAAATGTGTTCATTTTGCTGGCAAAACAGTTATGATTTTTTAGTAGTCGATAAAGAGAACGAAATTCGTAGTGGTCGGTTTAGAAAAGGATTTGATAATTTTATTGATCCATTTTCATAATTTCAGTCTATAGAAGTATGTTGAACATTCAACATGCCAGTTCCTGTAAAATATAAATGTCCAAAATGTGGAGGTGAAACAGATACTCCTAACTTACCATGTATATACTGCTACTATAAAGATCATATAAGAGATCATTACAAAACAAAACATGTGCATCTGTACTATTGAATAAAGTAATTTTATAGAATGTTTGTGAAATTTTGCATAGGTATATAAGCCTATCATTCAAACAAATAGATTCAGTTTATTTGTATTTTCGGAAGCCTTAGGAGACATGGATTCAAAAATATCAGATGTGGTTGATTTAAAAAGGAAACTGATTAAGAAAAGAAAAGATTTACAAAGAAAATTAGAACTAATTAAAGCAACTCAACGAAATGAAGAGAAAAAGTATGAACCCCTCACTAAACATTTGGAAACATTAATTGAGAGACGGAGTGAAAATCCAATAAAAAGTAATCAAGATGTGAAAACAAAAAATGTGTCGAACATTGAGCACAGTACACCTACAAAGCGAAAGTTAGAAAATACAATTCTGTCTCCTGTTCGTGAGAAAAAAACTATTGTTACTACACCAAAGCAAGCAGAAATTTTCACGCCAAGACAAAAAAGAATTGCTACAAAAGTTGCTAACCTTGTGAAAAGAATCGATGCCATCAAAAATGAAAAAGAAGATCGAATGAGTCCGATTAGTTCAAAATATGATGTTTTATCACAGGAAGATTTCGAAGAATCAATAAATAAAACAGATGCACAGGACAATGTGTTCCAATACATTCCCGAGGAAGACAATGATAATTATAACTTCAATGAGGTTCTTGAAAAATCTGTTCAGTTAAGTAAAAATTATATTAAAAACATCGTTGATACAGACGTTTACAACGAATATTTAAATGATTTTGATGAATTACCCAGAAAATATATTGACGAAATGCATCACGATGCAGAAAGTAAATTTGATCACAGAACAGGCGTAAGACATGACACTTTCTCAGAGAAATTTTATATTGGTTCGAAGGAGGTACAATTTATAGGTCCAGATATAAAAATAGACAATGAAATCTTTAAAGGGACTCCTGGAATTTATGAACTTATTTTTAAAAAGAAGCCTGTTCATTTTACTACGGAAGACAAGGAAATTTACAAAAAAATTTTAGAAAAAACCAATGCATATCGAAGAAATTTCGATGAAAATGATCGAATATTGGGTACAAGTTCGATGAAATACAAAAAATATTATAGGACCATTATTCTCAACTCTCACGAAGTATAAAAAACCGAAGAAAGGTGGTCAAGTACTATTTAAAGAAGTAAACACAAATAAAGTTGATTATGTGTATTGGGAAGATCCAAATGAATTAGTTGAAAGACTGAAGTTGTTAGTCGCTTCCCAGACAGCAGGCCATTCGGGTCATCAAAACGAAATCGTTTCTATAATAGAAGAACTACGCGAAGCTAAAATTATTGCTTAATATGACTCTGGATAAATTCGGGCGTCATTTGTTAAAACATGCTAAACTTTCAGGTTCTATCGACAATGATATGATTACTATTTCAAACTATATGTTCTATAATCTGATATTTCGCTTCGAATCCGATAAAACCGTGGAAAACACGTATGTATTAAATTCTAAAGAAACGCACTATACGTTTCCTTTAGAAATTGGAACCCTTACAAAATTGAATATTACCATTAATGAAATAAATGTTTATGTAAATAACAAATTTTTTAGTAAAGAAGAATTGAAAGGATTTGTACTACGTAACGGTGATCGAATATCGTTCAAATATGCTGTAAATAAATCAGAAAATGTACCAAATTTGTTCGCAGAAATGATAATAAAATGTCCTGTTAATTTTGAAGAATCGTTAGTTAGTGCCGAGAAAGCACATTATATACATAAGACTGATAAAAATGAAACGCAAGAAGGTGTATGAGCCAACTCCCATTAAAAGAGATATTGTTGCAGAATTGCACAAACCCGTAAGAATTAATTTTAAACGACGCAAGGTTATAATAAAAGGTATTAATGAAACATTACAAGCAGATCTAGTGGAAATGATACCGTATGCTAAGATAAACAGAGGATACAAATATATACTTGTTGTTATTGACTGTTTCTCAAAATACGTGTGGGCTGTCCCTGTAAAGTCAAAAGATGCTCAACAAATCGCCACTGCAATGGAAACAATTTTATCCAAAATCGTACGGTTACCCAAAAATTTACAAACAGATCAAGGAAAAGAATTCTACAACGTAAAGTTTCAAAATCTTATGAAAAAATACAAAATTAATCATTACAATGTCTACAGTTTAAAAAAAGCCTCAATCGTCGAAAGAGTAAATCGCACATTAAAAAATTTAATGTGGAAAGAATTTAGTTTGCAAGGAAATTATAAATGGTTAGATTTATTGGCAAATGTGGTACATCGATATAATAATTCTTATCATCGTACTATAAAAATGAAACCGTCACAAGTTAACAAAAGTAATGAAAACGCTATTCTAAAAGCTGCTTATACTCAGATTAAAATAGTTAGCAATAAATCAAAATTTAAAGTTGGTGATAACGTAAGAATAAGTAAGTATCGCGGAATATTCGATAAGGGATACACACCCAATTGGTCAAATGAGATTTTCATAATAAGAAAAATTAATCTCACTAATCCCACCACATATTTTTTGAAAGATGAAAAGGGTGAAAACATTTTAGGTGGTTTCTATGAAATGGAACTATTGAAAGTTAAGCATCCAGGTGTATATCTCGTTGAAAAAGTTTTAAAAAAGAAAGGTAATCAACTTTATGTTAAATGGTTAGGATTTAATAACACCCACAACAGTTGGATTGATAAAAAAAAAATTACATAGTCGCTTTTCTCTCAGTCAGTTGACATAATTGATACGATGAAGTTGGTTGTAGTCGACGTACAAGGTTTTTGTCTACCTGAATTCATTGTAAAAGAACTTGCGATTTACGATGGAATTAACACAATACACGAAACATTCAAATCTACAAAACAACTCAAAGAAATCGATGAAAGAACGAAGAAACAAGCTAGATATCTAGAACGTTATCATCACATGTTGAGATTTAATGACGGCTTCAAGGAGCAGATATCTGTAAAAGAAATTTTGTTCAAATACATCAAGGAATATGCAGTGGAGATCTTATATGTAAAAGGAAAATGTAAAGAAAATTACCTTAGGGAAACGCTAGGAAAAGACTGCCCCAAAATTGTGAACCTCGAAACAATTGAAGACTCTGTGAAATTATCTAAAGAAATCCCAGCATGTGATAAACATATTGCTAATAATAAAAAATGTTACTGTTCTTTAAACAATGCTAAATGTATTTACAATTGGTTGTATTCAAGGTTTCCTCAATAAATAATACTATATTAAACTGTGTTTTATTTAATCGCAACACAAAACGTCAAAATAACGAACGAAAAAAAAAAACTGTCAGGTGTGGGATTCGAACCCACGCTCCCTTTCGAGAATCAGAGCTTAAATCTGACGCCTTAGACCGCTCGGCCAACCTGACTATGGAAAAACGGGTCAGGTCGATCGAGTAAAAGGCATTGCCAAAACGTACAGGTCAGGCACGTGAAGTCCTAAGGCAAGTCAGCCAAGGCCAGCCCCGTGCAGCGACCCGACCTAAAAAAAAAAAGAGGGGATAGATCTCGAGATGACCAAGGGCAATAAACGTAATTCCTACAGACGAATCCATCGACTTTTATACAAGTATAAAACGGAAGTGGGGATGCGAGATTGCGTCCGAGATCCCTCCCCGACCTAAACGAAAAGAGGGGATAGATCTCGAGATGAACGAGGGCAATAAACGACCAAGGTCGAGCAACGACTAGGTCAATGATCGCCCGATGAAAAGTAATGGGGGAGCTGGACCAGCTGGCAAGGTCAGCCACGTGCACCGACAAGCTCGACAACAAATGAAAGGTCAATGACCGCTCGATGAAAAGTAATGGGGGAGCTGGACCAGTTTGACCTCATTTGACCTGGTCTAGAACCCCCACTATATAACTACTTGCATTATTCAAATTCTTCAGGATGAAGTTTTTCTTATATTCTAAAATTTTCAAGAGATTGCATCCTTATCTTCTTTATCGGACTTCATCTTCTGTCGCAATTTCTCACTTCTAGGTTCTAAATAAAAATCTTCTGGAACTTTTTCAAGTTCGTTTCAGGCAGTTTCTTGCTTCAATTTGAGACGTCAATTTCTCAATGTTTTCGTATTTCTAAACAGAAAACTTCTAGAACTTTCTTCAATCTTCGTCAGTTATATTGTAGAATTTCAATCTCCTACAGAAGTTGGAAGTCTTAAGACCTTTCCTCTGCTAAACAGAATAAAGGTAGTTTCTTCTCAAATTTACTCCTGCACTGAAGTCGAAATTTTTTTTTCACCGTCTATTTCTTGTAGAATGTCTTTTTGTCATTCCTATACCGCTAGAATTATATTCTTCTTTAGCAAAACCTTCTAGATCTGTCACAACGCTTCTTTATTTCACAATTCTTCTTCAATAGAAATTCTACTTTGAAGTCTAATTTTTTCTATTTTCGATTAGAATTCTTCTCGATGATCTATCTAGATTTTTTAATAGTCTAAAATTCACGTTGTCTTCATGGTGGGCTTGTTTTTGGTCTGAATTCTTCAGGGTACTTTTTTGATTATAAGCTTCTAGGAATTGTTATCTCTTCTTCATTCAAATTCTTTTTTGCGAATTCTGTAAGTCCAAATATTTCCGTCTGCTTTTTTCTAATCTCATCATCTATTCTTTATTCTTCTAGAGTTTCACGGAAACTTCGTGCTTTCAATCTAAATTCTGCATTATTAAAATTCTTCAAGATGAAGTTTTTCCTGTACTCTGAAATCTTCCTGAGATTTCATCGTTGTCTTCCTTTTTGGACTTCATCTTCTGTCGAAATTTCTCACTTCTAGGTTCCAAATAAAAATCTTCTGGAACATTTTTAATTCACGTCAGATAGTTTCTTTCTTTAACTTGAGACGTCAATTTCTCGATGTTTTGTTATTTCTAAACAGAAATCTTCTAGAACTTTCGCTAATTTTCATCAGTTATCATGTCGAATTTCAATCTCCTATAGAAGTCGAAAATCCTAAGACCTCCTCTTTGCCAAACAGAATAAATGTGGTTGGTTCTCAAATTTAATTCTGCAGTGAAGTCGATTTTTTTTTACTGTTTGTTTCTTATAGAATGTCTTCTTGTCATTTCTATACCTCTAGAATTATCTTCTTCTATAGCAAAACCTTCTAGATCTGTCACAACTCTTCTTTATTTCACTTCCTCTAAAACAGAAATTCATCTTCTATGTTTAATTTTTCCTATTTTCGATTGGAATTTTTCACAATGATCCATATAGATTTTCTAATATTCTAAAATTCATGTTGTCTTGATGGTGGACCTGTTTTCTGTCTAAATTCTCCAGGGTACTTTTGTGATTATAAGCTTCTAGGAATTCATATTTCTTCTTCATTCAAATTTTTTTTGGGCATTCTGTTAAGTCCAAATATTTCTGTCTACTTTTTTTTAATATCATTATCCATTCTTTAATCGTCTACAGTTTTACGGAAACTTCGTGTTTTCAATCTAAATTATACATTATTCAAATTCCTCAGGATGAAGTTTTTCCTATTTTCTGAAATTTGCAAGAGATTTCATCGTCTTCTTTATTGGACTTCATCTTCTGTTGAAATTTCTGACTTCTAGGTTCCAAATAAAAGTTTTCTGGAACTTTTTCGAATTCGCTTCAGATAGTTTCATTCTTCAACTTGAGATGTCAATTTCTCGATGTTTTCTTATTTCTAAACAGAAATCTTCTAGAACTTTCTCTAATCTTCGTCAGTTATCTTGTCGAATTTCAATCTCCTATAGAAGTCGAAAATCCTAAGACCTCCTCTTTGCCAAACAGAAGAAATGTGGTTTGTTGTCAAATTTAATCCTGCAGTGAAGTCGAAATTTTTTTTTTACTGTCTGTTTCTTATAGAATGTCTTCTTGTCATTCCTATACCTCTAGAATTATATTCTTCTTTAGCAAAACCTTCTAGATCTGTCACAACTCTTCTTTATTTCACTTCCTTCGAGTTATGTTTAATTTTTCCTATCTTCGATTGGAATTTTTCACAGTGATCTATCTAAATTGTCTAATATTCTAAAATTCACGTTGTCTTGATGGTGGACCTCTTTTTTGTCTAAATTCTCCAAGGTACTTTTGTGATTATAAACTTCTAGGAATTAATATTTCTTCTTCATTCAAATTTTTTTTGCGCTTTCTGTAAGTCCAAATATTTCTCTCGACTTTTTTTAATATCATTATCCATTCTTTAATCGTCTACATTTTTACGGAAACTTCGTGCTTTCAATCTAAATTCTACAATATTCAAATTCCTCAGGATGAAGTTTTGCCTATTTTCTGAAATCTTCAAGAGATTTCATCGTCTTCTTTATCGGACTTCATCTTCTGTCGAAATTTCTGACTTCTAGGTTTCAAAGAAAAACTTCTGGAACTTTTTCGAATTCGCTTCAGGTAGTTTCCTTCTTCAACTTGAGACGTTAATTTCTCGATGTTTTTTTTATTTCTAAACAGCAATCTTCTAGAACTTTCTCTAATTTTCGTCAGATATCTTTTCGAATTTCCATCTCCTATACAAGTCGAAAATCCTAAGACCTCCTCTTTACCAAACAGAACAAATGTGGTTTGTTCTCAAATTTAATCCTGCAGTGAAGTCGAATTTTTTTTTTACTGTCTGTTTCTTATAGAATGTCTTCTTGTCATTCCAATACCTCTAGAATAATATTCTTTTTTAGCAAAACCTTCTAGATCTGTCACAACTCTTCTTTATTTCACTTCCTTCGAGTTATGTTTAATTTTTCCTATCTTCGATTGGAATTTTTCACAATGATCTATCTACATTGTCTAATATTCTAAAATTCACGTTGTCTTGATGGTGGACCTGTTTTCTGTCTAAATTCTCCAGGGTACTTTTGTGATTATAAACTTCTAGGAATTAATATTTCTTCTTCATTCAAATTTTTTTTGCGCTTTCTGTAAGTCCAAATATTTCTGTCTACTTTTTTTTAAATATCATTATCCATTCTTTAATCTCCTAGATTTTTACGGAAACTTCGTGCTTTCAATCTAAATTCTACATTATTCAAATTCCTCACGATGCAGTTTTTCCTATTTTCTGAAACCTTCAAGAGATTTCATCGTCTTTTTTATCGGACTTCATCTTCTGTCGAAATTTCTGACTACTAGGTTTCAAATAAAAATGTTCTGGAACTTTTTCGCATTCGCTTCAGGTAGTTTCTTTCTTCAACTTGAGACGTCAATTTCTCGATGTTTTCTTATTTCTAAACAGAAATCTTCTAGAATTTTCTCGAATCTTCGTCAGTTATCTTGTCGAATTTCAATCTCCTATAGAAGTCGAAAATCCTAAGACCTCCCCATTGCCAAACAGAATAAATGTAGTTTCTTCTCAATTTTAATCCGTCACTGAAGACGAAATTTTCTTTTCACTGTCTATTTCTTGTAGAATGTCTTCTTGCTATTCCTACACCGCTAGAATTATATTCTTCTTTCGCAAAAACTTCTAGATCTGCCGTAACTCTTCTTTATTTCACTTTCTTCAACAGAAATTCTACTTTTTTGTTTAATTTTTCCAATTTTCGATTAAAATTCTTTTCAATGATCTATCTAGATTTTAATACTCTGAAATTCACGTTGTCTTGCTTTTGGACTTGTTTTCTGTCTGAATTCTCCAGGGTACTTTTGTGATTATAAGCTTCTAGGAATTCTTATGTCTTCTTCATTCAAATTCTTTTTTGTGAATTCTGTAAGTCCAAATATTTCCGTCTGTTTTTTTAATATCATCGTCTATTCTTTATTCTTCTAGAATTTCACGAAAACGTACTTTCAACATAAATTCTGCATTAATAAAATTTTTCAGAATGAAGTTTTTCCTAATAAAATATTTTCGAAATTTCGTCAGTTTTCTTCTTTCTGGAACTTCATCTTCATCGAAATTTCACACTTCTAAGGTGTGAATAAAAATCTTCTAAAACTTTATTTGAATTCCCTTCTTGTAACTTCTTTCTTCAACTTTAGAAGTCGAAATTCATCCATGTCTCCTCGTTTCTAAACAGAAATCTTCTACAACTTTCTCTAATCTTGATTAGTTTTCTTCACGAACCTCACTCTCGTACAGAAGTCGAAACTCCTAAGATCTTTTCTTTGCCAAACAGAATCCAACTAGAATCTTTTCAAAATCAAATCGCCTCGCTTTTTTCTTTAAGTGTAGTTTTTTCAACCTTGATCTTGTACCAAAGTCAAATTTTTGTTTTTGTTATCTGCTTCTTTTAGATAATACTCTTGTGATTTCTATATCGGTAGAATTTGACTTTCTTCTTCAACAGCAATTTTACTTCTATGTTTAATTTTTCCTCTTTTCGATTAGCATTCGTCTCAATGATCTATTTAGACTTTCTAATATTCTAGAATTCACGTTGTCTTAATGGTGGACTTGTTTCACACTATCTAAATTTTCCAGGGTACATTTTTTAAATTAAAACCTCCTAGGATTTCTTATAGTTCTTTATTCAAATTCTTTTTGTACATTCTGTAAGTTCAAATATTTCTTCTCTGGTTCTTTTAAAATATCATCATCTATTTTTAAAAGTTCTAGAATTCCACGAAAACGTCGTGCTTTCAATCTAAACTCTGCATTCATTAAATTTCTCATCGTCAAGTTTTTCCTAATAAAATATTTTCGAGATTTCGTCAGTCGCATTTCGAGGGTGCGAATAAAAATCTTCTAGACTAAAACTTTCTTGTACATGTATTTCGTCACAAAAACATCAAATGTTCTAGGTCTTTTTCCGTTGTTTTTCTTTTAAAATCTTTCTATCACCATTTTCCCTAATTTTTCTCCTTGACCGACTTCCTCCACCCCCACACACTACATTACTCCCTTTTCCAGTGAGCGACTCCTGCTTCTCGCACCAAAAAGAGGACACTTCGGGCCCCGCCCTCGAGAAAGCTTTCCGCAAAGCCTTCCCCGACTTCCAAATCAGCCAAAAGGCCATCGTCCCCGACGACCTCCAGCAAATCGTCGATACGCTCAACAAGTGGGTATCGGAACACTGCAACGTAATTCTCACCACCGGTGGAACTGGATTCTCCCCTCGGGACGTGACCCCGGAAGCCACCCGCGCCGTTATCGAGCGAGAAGCGCCGGGGGTGACCTACGCCATGATCTCGAACAGCCTCCAAATCACCCCGATGGCCATGCTATCGCGGGCCGTGTGCGGCATCAAACACAAGTCCCTCATCATCAACCTCCCCGGTAGCGCCAAAGGCTCCGTCGAGTGCTTCTCCTTCGTCCAGGAGTGCATCCCGCACGCCGTGGCCCTCATCACCGACCAGACCGATGCGGTGCAGAAGCTCCACAAGAAGGTGCAGAAGCGGGTGCGCTTCATCGATGGCTGCGGGCCCAGCAAGGTACAAAACTATTTAAATAACGCTTAATCATAATTGTATGTTGATTAAGGTGATCACCAACAATGTGGCCGATCGTCCTCGCGAGTCCACCTACCCCATGTTCGAGGTTAACGACGCTAAGGAGTTGATCGTGCAGGAGTCGCAGCTGGAGGTCGAGGTTGAGCGGATAGCCATTGAGGTAGCCCTCCATCGGGTGTTAGCGGAAGACGTGCTGTCCTACGACGACGTTCCACCTTTTGATGCGTCTATTAAGGATGGCTACGCGGTTAGAGCGGCCGATGGAGATGGTTTGAGACGCGTCAGGAGAGCCCTGGGGGCTGGAGACGCTGTACGTTGCTTTGACTATATTGGTCGTGGTTTCTGACGGGTTGTTGCAGCCGGAAGTCACTCCGTTGCAAGAAGGGGAGGCTGTGAGGATTGGAACCGGGGCTCCTATTCCTGCAGGAGCCGACGCCGTGGTCCAGGTGGAGGACACCAGTGTCGTCACGAAGGAGGGTGGCGAGGAAGTTGAAATTAGTGTGAACAAGGTGCCTGTGAAGGGTCAGGATATCAGGTTTAGACTGATTGAAGTGGAGATGTGCAAAATTAGTGTTTCGGATTTCAGGCGCTTAGGCTGTGACGTGTCCAAAAATACCGTTGTTTTAATGCGCGGTGAGCGCTTGAAGGGTCCCCACATCGGAGTCTTGGCAGCTGTCGGAAAATCAACAGTTACAGTCTATAAGTAAGTGGAAAAATGTGCACTCGTGCCATTATTAACCGCTCGAATTTAAGGCCGGCGTCCGTGGGTATTTTCACGACCGGGAACGAATTGAGAGACCATTATGAAGAGTTACAGCCTGGCCAGATCCGCGACAGCAACCGCTTGGCTCTAATCAATCTCCTCAAGGAGTACAACTATGACTGTGACGACTACGGGATCATCAAAGACGAGTAATGCTTTCCCTGGAGATTAAGAACGGGATTAATTCGATCATTCCAGGCCAGATACCATCAAAAAGGCCATCGCCACGGCGCTCACCCTCAACGACGTTCTAATTACCACGGGGGGAGTGTCGATGGGGGAGTTTGATTTCATCAAGAGAGTGTTGGTTGATGACTTTGGCGCCACGATCCACTTCGGCAGGGTCAATATGAAACCGGGGTAAAGTCTCAAAGGTGTCTAGAGACACACATTGTAATCATAATTTTTCAGCAAACCCACCACCTTTGCCACTCTCACGTACGAAGGATCGAAGAAAATCGTCTTCGGCTTGCCCGGAAATCCGGTGTCCGCTTGTGTGACGTGTCTGCTGTTCGTAGTCCCGCTGCTGCGCCACTTGGAGGGCGCGAATGAGTGGGAGTTTCACACCATCCCTCACGTCGTGGTACGTAAAGTGGCTATTTTTGTGCCTCCTTTATGGAAGTTTTTTTCAGTCGGTTTCGAAGCAGAGCACGGACGCTAGGCCCGAGTATATGAGGGTTATTGTGAGCTACGTTGATGGGAAAATCGTTGCCAAGCCGAATGGGGGGCAGATCAGCAGCCGCCTGAACAGTCTGGTGGGGGCTAATGGGTTGATGTTAATGCCCGGATCTATGTTACCGGGGCGGGAGTATTTGTCCCATATTGTTATGATTGGGGGTATCGTCGATATGTGAATTGTGGTTTGAATAAAGGTTTTTGGAGATATTGAATCGGTTTTTACTTCCCGAGCGTAAGCGGTTCCGTCTGTCTGTCTGTCTGTCCGTCTGTCCCTCTGTCTGCCGTCCCGGTTTTATATTAGACAAATAATCTCCCCAAACAATCTCCCAAAAAAATGATGACGTCTTAAAATGTGCAAAATATGATAAGTTTCTGCTTGTGATTCATGTGTGGCTCAACAAAAAATTAATGAGTCACATTATTTTATTGATTAAATCAGGAACGGCTCACTCCATTTTCCCACACAATTTTGGGAGTACAATACTGTTATTTTTAGTGTTACATTGTTTGATATTAGAATTTTTCGTTTTTTCTTTTTTCGATTTTAAATTTTCCATATGACAATTTTCCGGTTTTTCATTTTCCTTTTCAAATTTTCGATTTTACAGTTTTGGTTTTTCGATACTTACAGTTTCCCGTTTTTAATTTTTCGATTATTCAATTTTTCGTTTCCTCAATCTTTCAAGTTCTTGATTTTTGTTTTTCATATTCTCGATTTCATATCACAAGAAAAGTGATGAATTATCACATGAAACAACAGAAAACCGAAACGAAAAATTGCAAAGCAAAAAATTGAAGACATGAAAAATTGAAAACTCGTGAATAACAAATAGAAAAATTGCCAATTCTGGAATTTGAAACATCCAAAATTTAGAAAATAGAAAAACTGAAAAATTTTAAAATGAATGCAAAGCTGCATGTTGTAAAATTAAAGACACAAAAAAACATGAAAAATTCAAAATCGAAAATTAAAATTTAAAATGCAAAACAAAGAATTCTAGAATCGGAATATTGAGAAATCGAAAAATTGTAAAAATAAGGATATAAAAACCGCAACGAAAAACTGCAAAATTGAAGAATCGAAAAATTAAAAAAATGGTCTAAAGTAGATTTCATTATTTTTTTTGAGTCACCCGGTATATCCAAATTCGAAAAATATGAATGGAATGATAAATTACAAGTACAGACTCATCATATTTTGTATGTTCTAGATAGGATTTATTCGGCAAACTTTTGAGCTGACGTCATCAGTTTTTTGTAGAAGATAACCAAATATATTTTGACTAAAAATTTATTATGCTCTTTATAACCTTAAAACATTTGCAAGATTTCAAAGCATTCGGTTCTGGAGTTCCTGATTAAATCAATAAAATACATTTACCCATTCATTAATTTTTTTGGGTCACCCTGTATATGCAAATCCAAAAACTATGAATGGAATGATACATCACAAGAAAAGACTCATCATATTTTGTACATTTTAGATAGGATTTATTTAGCAAACTTTGTGGTGACGTCATAATTTTTTAGGGGGGATGAGCAAATACATTTTGATGAAAAACTTACCATGCTTATGATAACTTTATAACACCTTCAAGATTTCAAAGCATTCGGTTTTGTAGTTCCTGAGTAAATCAATAAAATAAATTTACGCATTCATTAATTTTTTTGAGTCACCCTGTATATGCAAATCCAAAAAATATGAATGGAGTGATAAATTACAAGTACAGACTCATCATATTTTGTACAGTTTAGATAGGATTTATTCGGTAAACTTTCGAGCTGACGTCATCAATTTTTTGGAGGGGATAAGCAAAAATATTTTGACTAAACATTTATTATGCGCTTTATAACCTAAAATTTCGATTTTACAGTTTTTCATGTTCATATACAACATATCCTACCCTACAATTTTTCGTTTCCTCAATTTTTCAAGTTCTTGATTTTTGTTTTTCATATTCTCGATTTTTTTATTTTCATTTTCTCGATTTCATATTCCAAGAAAAATGATGAATTATCAAATGAAAAAACAGAAAACCGAAACGAAAAATTGCAAAGTAAAAAATTGAAGACATCAAAAATTGAAAACTCGTGAATTACAAATGGTAAAATGGCCAATTCTGGAATTTGAAACATCCAAAATTTAGAAAATAGAAAAACTGAAAAATTTTAAAATGAATGCAAAGCTGCATGTTGTAAAATTTAAGAAACAAAAAAAAAATTCAAAATCGAAAATTAAAATTTAAAATGAAAAACAAAGTATTCTAGAATCGGAATATTGAAAAATCGAAACATTGTAAAAATAATGACATAAAAACAGCAACGAAAAACTGCAAAATTGAAAAATCGAAAAATTAAAAAATAGAAAAACTGAAAAGTCCAATAAATACATTTTGCCGGTTTTTGAATTTCATTTCTTCAATTTTTCGTGTGTTCAATCCTTCAAATCTTCAGTCTTTAATTCTTCAGTTCACCGATTTTCCAATTTTTATTTTTCAATTTTGCACTTTTTGGATTTCCCAATTATCCGACTTTCCGATTTGTTTAATTTTCAATATTTCGTTTTTCCGATCTTGGAGTTTTTCGATTTTTCAATGTTCGTTTGTTCAATTTTTCAACTTCTCGATTTCCAGTTTTTAGATTTTTTCAAGTTTTCATTTTATAATTTTCCTTTTGTCATTTTTGAGTTTTCAATTTTACAATTTTGCAATTTTTCAATTTTTTGATTCGAACAGTTGAAAATTTTTCCTTTTTACAATTCCTTTATTTTTTCAAAATTTCTTTAGATTTTATAATTTCAAAATTGAAAAATTGAAAACTGGCGAAATTACTTCTTCACAGCCAATATGAATGAATAACAAAAACGGAATAAGGATGGGTGGGAGGGGGCCCTTTTTACTTTGTTTTAAATCTTATATTCCACCGCTTGTTAAAATAGAATTTAATTGATATTTTACAGTAAATAAAATAAGTCAGTGAAATTGACACAAGGTGGGCGGAGTTGAGTTTAGGTTTTTCTAAAAAGTCTTATAAGTAAGCAGTAGTCCCGTCCACCTACCCCTTTTAATTCCAGTGACTACTCTTAATATTATTCAATTTTATCTTGGAAAGTACTAGCACCACCCACCCACCCTCTATTTTCTGTGATTTGCCAAAATTAGTCTTATCTTAGCATGTATTAGGCCCGCCCACCCACCCTCTCTCTTCTTAGAGGGTATGTGATTTGCCAAAATCAGTTTTATCAGGCAAGTACTCGCAAAAAAATAAAAAATTGAAAAATTGAGAAACGAAAAATCGAAAAATCCAAAAAGTTAAGATATTTTATTGAATAAATCAAGATTGCAAAAGTGAATACTTTGAAATCCTGCAGACGTTTTTTATTGTGAGCATGGTCAATTGTAATCAAAATATGTCAGTTTATTCTCCCCAAAAAAATGATGACGTCTTAAAATGTTACTGTTATTTTTAGTATTCCACTGCACCAATCCACATTGATATACGTGTCCTTGCAAAAATGTTGATGACGTCATCACAAAATTGTGTAAAGAAAAAACTTAATTCGAAAATGCTGGATATGTTTCATTGTATTTTAGGTGCAAGGGAAGTTCTGTCGAACAATTTTCGACCAATTGTTTCTTTTTTTTTTCATATTCAAGGTAGGTTATAGATGTTGATACCAAAAATATAGGGTGTTTAGGGTCACGGGGCAATATTTTTGAAATATTCGGAGTGAAATGCAATTTCTTTGGAATTTTTAAAAATTGCGATATTTCAATTGCTGATTCTGGAAAACCGGTTGGAGTTAAAAGTAAAATTCGAAAAATCAAATCTTATAATTTTTTGAAAAATCTGGATTTATTTACATTCGATCAATTTTTAGATATTAGAATTTTTCGTTTTTCCTTTTTCTTCAGTTTTCAATTTTCCATATCACAATTTTTCGTTTTTTCGCTTTCTTTCATTTTCAGTTTTTCAATTTTTCGATATTTCAGTCTCTCGTTTTTAATTTTTCGTTTCCTCAATTTTTCAAGTTCTCAATTTTTGTTTTTCATATTCTCGATTGTTTTTATTTTCATTTTCTCGATTTAAAATCACTGTTTTCCTTTTTACAATTCCTTTATTTTTTCAATGCATATTTCTTCGATTTTATAATTTTAAAATTGAATAATTAGAAACTGAAAACTCCTGAAATTCTTTCTTCAGAGCCAATAAAAGTAATCTTAAATTCCACCGCGTATTAAAATAGATTTCAATTCACATTTTACAGTAAATAAAATGAGTCAGTGAAATGAAGACATGAAGTGGGCGGAGTTGAGTTTAGGTTTTTCTACAAAGTCTTATAATTAAGCAGTAGTCCCGTCCACCTACCCGTTTTCATTCCAGTGACTACTCTTAATATTATTCAATTTTATCTTGGAAAGTACTAGCCCCACCCACCCACCCTCTATTTTCTGTGATTTGCCAAAATTAGTCTTATCTTAGCATGTATTAGGCCCGCCCACCACCCTCTCTCTTCTTAGAAGGTATATGATTTGCCAAAATCAGTTTTATCAGGCAAGCACTCGCAAAAAAAATTGAATATTGAAAAATTGCAAATCGAAAAATTGAGAAACGAAAAATTGCAAATCGAAAAATTGAGTAACGAAAAATCGAAAAATCCAAAAAGTTAAGTTATTTTATTGAATAAATCAAGATTGCAAAAGTGAATACTTTGAAATCTTGCAGACGTTTTTTATTGTGAGCATGGTAAATTGTAATCAAAACATGTCAGTTTATTCTCCCCAAAAAAATGATGATCCAAATTGATATACGTGTCCTTGCAAAAATGTTGATGACTTCATACGTCATCACAAAATTGTGTTAAGAAAAAACTTAATTCGAAAATGCTGGATATGTTTCATTGTACTTTAGGTGCAAGGGAAGTTCTGTCGAACAATTTTCGACCAATTGTTTCTTTTTTTTTCATATTCAAGGTAGGTTATAGATCTTGATTCCAAAAATATAGGGTGTTTAGGGTCACGGGGCAATATTTTCGAAATATTCGGAGTGAAATGCAAATTTTTTGGAATTTTTAAAAATTGCAATATTTCAATTGCTGATTCTGGTTGGAGTTAAAAATAAAATTCGCAAAATCAAATCCTACAATTTTTGGAAAAATCTGGATTTATTTACATTCGATCAATTTTTAGATATTAGAATTTTTCCTGTCTCCTTTTTCTTCAATTTAAAATTTTCCATATCACAATTTTTCGTTTTTTCGCTTTCTTTCATTTTCAGTTTTTCAATTTTCGATATTTCAGTCTCTCGTTTTTAATTTTTCGTTTCTTCAATTTTTCAAGTTCTCAATTTTTGTTTTTCATATTCTCGATTGTTTTTATTTTCATTTTCTTGATTTAAAATCACTGTTTTTCCTTTTTACAATTCCTTTATTTTTTCAATACATATTTCTTCTATTTTATAATTTTAAAATTGGATAATTAGAAATTGAAATCTCCTGAAATTCTTTCTTCAGAGCCAATAAAAGTAATCTTAGATTCTACCGCGAATTAAAATAGATTTCAATTCACATTTTACAGTAAATAAAATGAGTCCGTGAAATGGAGACATGAAGTGGGCGGAGCTGAGTCTGGGATTTTCTAAAAAGTCTTATAAGCAAGCAGTCGTCTCGTTTACCGACCCCCTCTTCATTCCAATGATTACTCTTCATATTAATCAATCTTATCTTCGCAAGTACTAGCCTCGCCCACCGACCCCCTTTTTTGTTTGAGGGTATGTGATTTGTCAAAATTAGTTTTATCTTAGTATGTACTAGGCCCGCCCACCCGCCCTCTATCTTCTTATAGGGTATGTGATTTGCCAAAATCAGTCTTGTCAGCAAGTACTAACAAAAAAAATTAAAAATTGAAAAATTGCAAATCGAAAAATTGAAAAATCCAAAAAATGAGAAATTAAAAAATGAAAACTCGAAAAATTGCAAAATCTGAAAACTGAAACATCCAAAAATTGGAAAATCGAAAAACTGAAAAATTTAAAATTCCAAAAAAAAAAGTTGAACAATTGCAAATCAAAAAACTGAAGAAAAAAAAATTAAAAATTCCAGCAAAAATCTTCGACCAATTTTTTTTATTCCTTGTAGAGTTGAGGGAAAAAGAAAGACAACCACGCTTCTACTGGCATAACATAGTCATATTTACACAGTATTAATAAAATGATATATACAACATATCCTACCCTACAACAAAAACAACTACACAATAATCGACTTAATAAAATGAACCGGTTTCCACTGCTTCATCGGCGTTAAATCGTAGCTCTGCTTCGGTGTCCCGTCGTGACCGCCACATCCAGCACCCTCAGGGAATGTTTCGACAGAACGACGGGCTGATACTCAATACACCCTCCCATATCCACAGAAATCTCGCCCTCTCCCTCGTTCCTGCAAAAAAACCACAACTCAGCACAAATCCATCAACTTTTTCAACACTCTCACGTTTTAAGTCTCGGCGAAACGAACATCATCTCCGGGGTGACCCTAGCCAAGTTGAGCGTCACTACTTTGATCCCAGCGGGCTCCAGCTCCTTCCGAAGAGCGTTACTGGCGCCCTCTACGGCATACCTACTAGCGGTATAGGCAACCAAGCCTGCCTCGTCACCATGCGACACCCCAAAATTGACCAAGCGGCCTGAAGCGCTCCTCAGGAACCCTTGGAACGTCCGCGCCGTGCGCAACACCCCACGACGTTGGTTTTCAGGATAGCGTCCCAATGGGCGATGTCCTGCTGGTCGAGGCGGCCGCGGTACGACAAACCGCTGGTATTAATGACGGCCCAAATGCCTACAATCGATACAAAAATGAGTGACAAGTATTGATGGTTAATTTCAAAAGGGGAATGTTTATTTTCCATCCACCCTGTTGTGTTGACACACCTAACACATTTATCCGGATTTACCACAGCACGTGTGCGTATCGAGTTAATCGAAGGCCGGTCGTTTTTCACTTTTGGGTTAATAATTGAGCTTACCGTCCTCGCCCGCTGGTAAATGGGCCCTAATTATGTCCACGGCCTCGTGTAACAAGTCTTCTCGGGTTACGTCCAGGGGTAGGGCTACTAGGGCGCCGTGACAAGGGCCTACTAAGCTCTCCCTGTATTTCTGCCAAGCCCTTATGATTCTGGAGGAGACGGAGTCGTCGGGGGAGCCCGAGGAGGCGCCGTCTTTGAGGCCGGCGAAGACGCGGAAGCCTCGGTTGGCGAGGTGGATGGCGATCTGCGGGTTTAGAACAGAGATGGAAGATAACGGGTTTCGTATTTAGGGTTAAAAATAGTGGTGTTGGGTTAGGAATTACCGGCTTTGAATAACGAGGATGGTCGTATAAATGCAAATAAACTAGACCCGTCCTGCACGAAGAAATAAAGTAAGTGCTTTGTGCGTCATTTCCTTGCTCGGTCTTTTTATCAAACGTATCTAAAGCGTCCGACGCTACAAAGCTTTGCAAAAGTTAAACAACAACGAACACAGAATATTCAAGCAATTTCTCTTCTACAAACACACACTGGTGATAGATTAAATATTTGGTTGTTTGTGTATCACAATAAAACGGCTGCCACAATTTTTTTTTATTTATTTAAAGTAGCTTTAAAGTTTATTCTGTTTTACATTATATTATTAATATTTAAAAGATCTATAAAGTTCACAAATATACGGAGTGATTACGCTAAGACGTCAGAGTAGCTGGCAACCCAACATACACACTACATATCATTTATTACCTGATGTGTATTTCGTGTTGCCTACCCATCTCAGAATCGGTCAAATCACGCTCTATTTCAAAGCAAAAATACGCATTTATTGTGGACTATGGCACAAATTATAATACTCAGTCTAATAGAACTCATACAGTTTGCAACTATGTATTTTCAAATATACAAGGTGTTCTGTTTCAAGCTATAGTAGATCCGGTGTTTTAAGTTTCATGTGTTTACATATTGAAACTAAAACGATTTTTTGATTTTTGAATTCTTCGAGATTTCTCTATTTTCTGGATTTTTCCATTTTAAAAATTTTTCGACTGTTCCTTTCTTCAAGAACTCAGTTTTGAGAATTTTTGATGTTTCGATTGCTTGATTCTTCGATTTTCGACTTAAAAAAATTACATATTTCCATTGTTCAACCGCTGGATTTTAAAACTTTTTCATTTATTCGATTTTTTTAATTTTAATTTTTCAGTTTCTCCATATTTGATTTTTAAATTTTCGATCTTTCAGTGTTTACGCTTTTTCAAAATTTTCAATTTCCCTTTTTAGCGACTTTTCAGGTTATCAAGTTTCGATTTTTTGATGTTTCGATTTCTCGATTTTTCAATTTTTCGATTCCCCGATTTTTCGATTTTTGAGTTCTTCGATATTTATTTATTTTCAGGATTTTTCAAATTTTAAAATTTTTCGACTTTTCATTTTTTCAACATCTCAGTTTAGGTAATTTTTGATGTTTCGATTGCTTGATTCTTCGATTTTTCGACTTAAAAAAATTACATTTTTCCATTGTTCAACTGCTGGATTTTAAAATTTTTTCATCTATTCCATTTTTTGAATTTTAATTTTTCAATTTCTCCATATGTGATTTTTAAATTTTCGATCTTTCAGTGTTTACGCTTTTTCAAAATTTTCAATTTCCCTTTTTTTGCGATTCTTCAGGCTTCAATTTTCGAATTTTTAATGTTCCGATTTCTCGATTTCTCAGTTTTTCGATTCCCCGATTTTTCGATTTTTGAGTTCTTCGATATTTATTTATTTTCAGGATTTTTCGAATTTTAAAATTTTTCGACTTTTCCTTTTTTCAACATTTCAGTTCTGGGAATTTTTGATGTTTCGTTGCTTCATTCTTCGATTTTTCGACTTAAAAAAATTACATGTTTCCATTGTTCAACTACTGGATTTTAAAACTTTTTCATTTATTCGATTTTTTTAATTTTAATTTTTCGATTTCTCCATATTTGATTTTTAAATTTTCCATCTTTCAGTGTTACACGTTTTCAAAATTTTCAATTTCCTTTTTTTGCGACTTTTAAGGTTTTCAATTTTCGATTTTTTGATATTTTGATTTCTCGATTTTTCAATTTTTCGATTCCTCGATTTTTCGATTTTTGAGTTCTTCGATATTTATTTATTTTCAGGATTTTTCGAATTTTAAAATTTTTCGACTGTTCCTTTTTCAATATCTCAGTTTAGGGAATTTTTGATATTTCAATTGCTTGATCCTTCGATTTTTCGACTTAAAAAAATACATGTTTCCATTGTTCAATTGCTGGATTTTAAAACATTTTCATTTATTCGATTTTTTGAATTTTAATTTTTCGATTTCTCCATATCTGATTTTTAAATTTTCGATCTTTCAGTGTTACACTTTTTCAAAATTTCAATTTCCCTTTTTTGCGACTTTTCAGGTTTTCAATTTTCGATTTTTTGATATTTCGATTTCTCGATTTTTCAATTTTTCGATTCCCCGATTTTTCGATTTTTGAGTTCTTCGATATTTATTTATTTTCAGGATTTTTCGGTTTTTCAACATTTTAGTTTTGGGAATTTTCTGATGTTTCAATTGCTCGATCCTTTGATTGCCCGCCCACCCGCCCTATCTTTATTGTGATGACTTTTTTATTCACCGTGAACCAAGAGGGCGGAGCTTAACTGTAAAATACTTATTTCTTTACAAGAAATTAAAATCATGTTTTTAAGTATCGTGTTGTTCAAGGAACACTACGTATATTAAGACAAAATGGCCAAATATAAACCCCGCCCACCCACCCCATCTCAATTGTGATGAATTTTTGTATTCTTAGAAAGCTAAAACATGTTTAAAACTGTAAACTCTTATAGACAAATATGGTACTTGCAATTAAGCTCCGCCCCTCGATCTGACAACGAATGAAAAATTCATTACAATTGAGAATTGAGATCGGGGCGGGTATGGGTTGGGCCTAATCTTTGGGTTTATTTTTTTCTTAATATACATAGGTTTTTTTGAGCAACACGATACTCAAAAACATGTTTTTATTTCTTGTAGAGAAATAACGTTTTTGCAATTAAGCTCCACCCTCTTGGCTCACGATGAATAAAAAAAATCGATATTTCTTTATACAAATTTTCTAGTTTAAACATGTTTTAAGTCTCATGTTGTGAAAAGAAGCATACACGTTTTGAAACAAATAGGCAAAATGTAAGCCCGCCCACCCGCCCTATCTCAATTGTGATGATTTTTTAAATTCACCGTGAATCAAGAGGGCGGAGCTTAACTGCAAAATACTTATTTCTTGACTAGAAATTAAAAACATGTTTTTGAGTATCGTGTTGTTAAAAAAATACTATGTATATAAAGAAAAAAGGGCAAAATATAAACCCCGCCCACCCACCCGGTCTCAATTGTGATGATTCTTTTTATTATTACAAACTTAAGACACGTTTAAAATGGTATTTTTTTACAAGAAAATATCGGTTTTGCAATATGGCTCCGCCCCTAGGTCTGCTAACGAATGAAAACTTCATTACTATTTAGATCAGGGCAGGTATGGGTGGGGCTTAATGTTAGTCTTTAATTTTTTTTGAATATACATAGTATTCTTTGAACTCAAACATGTTTTTAATTTCTCGTAGAAACATAAGAATCTTGCAGTTAAGCTCCGCCTTCTTGGCTCACGACGAATAAAAAAAATCATCAGAATTGAGATAGGGCGGGTGGGCGGGGCTTATATTTTGCTTTGTTTCTTAATATACGTAGTCGTCTTTTCAGAACAAGAAACTTAAAAAACATGTTGAAAATGATAAATTCTTGTAGACAAATATGGATCTTGCAATTAAGCTCCGCCCCTCGACCTGACAACGAATGAAAAATTCATAACAATTGAGAATTGAGATCGGGGCGGGTCTGGGTTGGGCGTAACCTTTGGCTTTATTTTTTTCTTAACATACTTACATTGTATTCTTTTAACAACACGATACTCAAAAACATGTTTTTAATTTCTCGTACAGACATAAGGATTTTGCAGTTAAGCTCCGCCCTCTTGGCTCACGATGAATAAAAAAATCATCAGAATTGAGATAGGGTGGGTGGGCGGGGCTTATATTTTACCTTTTTATCTTAATACATGTAGCCATCCTTTCACAACAAGAAACTTAAAACATGTCTAAAATGGTAAAATTTTGTAGTAATCAACTTAAATCCTCCACTTTTTTTCTACAACCCCTTTAAATACGGTAAAGTTTCTAGGAGACATTTCAAATAGTTTTCATTCTTAAATTTATAAAAATGTAGGAGTTTTTGTTTTTTTTTCTCACTTGCAAGCTCGATACTTTAAAACTGGTGAACTAAATAAACTCAATGACCCGATTTTTTCAGAGTTGATGGATCACTTTCTTTTGAAATGTTGTGAATCAACGTTGTGTAATTTTTTTCTAAAGAAGATTTCAGTTCAAAAAGAAAAGAAAAACAAAAATCCTCTAGAGAACCACTTTTTGTCTAAAGCATTTTCTCTTTCGAATGACCAAAATACAAACTCGTTTGCCCAAGTTTCTGCTTGTAAGTGAGCATCTTCTTCACCGTCCACTGGTTCTAATCTAAAGACCTTGATTTAATGACTTTTTAACTATCACCAACGACATGTAGAAATAAAAAAAATTACATACTTTGTACTTCTTCGTCAACAACTAAATTTAAAGCATCAGAATATTGAAATCGATCGAATTCCGACCCGTCCACTTCACCGTTAAACCGCGGCTAAATTTAACGCTCAACCACTCCACTCGCTCAAGTAAAACGCGTATTTACCTGCAATCCAACACAGTTGTCGGCACAGGTCACCAAAACCGCCTTTCCGCCTCCCGGCGAACTTCCGGGGGCTTCCGGTCCGTTACTCGCCCGGATTTTGCACAACAAGTACACCAACAAAGCTCCGGCGATCGAAAAAAGCGCCACTAGCTGTAGAGCCAGCACCAAAGCTGTTTGTTCGTCCATGCTAACCTGAAAAAAAAAATAGCGAAATTGAGCGAACAGCCTTGACCAGTTCGACGTGTCAAATTCGAAGGCAACACTTTAATTGGGGTAATTGATAGTAATAGCACGAGCGAGTTTTATGATTATGGTAGGATTATTGCTGGTAATGAGAAGCGGATTTCTGCAATTTGTCGCTGAGAGAAGGTGCTGAGAGGTGTTACGTAAGGATGGATTTCCTTACGGTCGAGTTTCGATAATGATTATTCCAATGATAATGAGATTACATGTAGGCAGGTGCAACTTTCTAATTTTTTTTTGTGAAGATATTAACACGGATCGGTTATCTAAAAATAGAAATATCAGAAAAACGAGACGGACGAGTCGAGAGGTGATAGTGGATTTGTTTTATCGGGTTTTTGCGGGCGGCTGGAGCAAGTAAATACACCAGGAAGTCAACCTTCATTTCGGTTTCTCTTAATGGAATTAAGAGAAAGACGGCGGTGTTGATACTGACAACAATTGTTGGTTTATATTTTCTGGTTTATTTATAATGAATAGCCGGTGAATAATATCCTCAGCTTGAAATGACAGAAAGTTAGCAGGAAGCGGATTAAAGATGGAAGTTAGCGGAAGCGTAATGTTGCTAAGAATAGAAAAAAAACTTGCATTTTGTACATGAAATTCCCTGGATGGAGAAATTTATTTATTAATTTACTAATCTAGTCTAGATCTCTGTCATTTACAATGTTTAAATATAAGTGATAAGTCCTAATATACCACAATTAAACTGAAGAGCGTTTTCCTGCAAACACGAAGTTATTAAAAACAACTCAATTTGTTTAAACATTGTTAAAACGAACAAATACCCAAGTTGTACATAATAAATTAAACTCCGTCAAAATTGTTAGATTCTCGACTCATCACGTGACGTCACGACTGGTGACGTCACGACTGGTGACGTCAACGAATGTTTTCAAGTAAAAAAACGAATATTCTCAAAGGTTTTCGTACATCAATTACCTACTACATATATATATGTACATACTTATATCGGTCGGTTATGTATAACCTATGAAGCTCGTTGGTCATGATTGTTTTGAATTTTCGTTGTGTTCGGACTTGAATTTTGTACTTTCATTATATACAGAGCGTTCAAAATATGGCATACCAACTCAAAGCTACATTATTAAGCTCGCAAAAACTTTCCGGAAAGTCAAAAAATCGAAAATTGAAAACGCGAAAAATCGAGGACTAAAGAAATCAAAAAATCGAAAAGTAAAAATAAATGAAAAATCGAAAAACTGAAGAATGAAAAAATTAAAATCGAAAAGTTCAAAAACTTAAAATTCGAGTATCGAAAAATCGAAAAGCAAAAAACTGAAAAATCTAAAATTCAAAAAATTAAAAACCGAAAATTCGAAAATTTGAAAAATCCAAGAATTGAAAAATTGAAAAACCGAGAAATCGAAAAGGAAACAAAATAAACAAAAATTCAAATATCGAAAATTCGAAATTTCGATGATGCAATAATTCGAAAAAACGAAAATCTGATTAATCGGAAAACCGAAAATTTGAAACCGAAAATCGAAAATATAGAAAAACAAAATATATTGAAAGTCGAAAAATCGAAAATTCTAAAATCGAGAAGTTGAAAAACGGAAAAATTGAAAATTTAAGAAATTGAAACATCGAGAATTCGAAACAAAAGAAATAAAAAAATTCCCAAAAATGAAGTGTTTAAAGTTGAGAAATCGAAAAAACCGAGAAGTCGTGAAATGGAAAATTCGCAAAACTGGAATATTAAAAAATGAAAAAATCGAAAAATGTAAAATCGAAAAATTGAAATACAAGAATTTGAGACATCAAAAGGTCGAGAAATCGAAAAGTCGAAAAATTGAAAAACCGAAACATTGTGCACTAGAGAAATAAAAAATCGACAAGTAAAAAAAATAAAAAATCGCAAAACTAAGAATGGAAAAAATAAAAATCGAAAAATAAAAAAATTCAAGTCTAAAAATTCAAGAATATAAAAATTGAAAAATCGAAAATTCGAAAATTAAAAAATCAAAAGACAAAAAAACGAAAAACCAAAAATTCCAAATCGAGGTTTGGAAAAATCTAAAAATCCAAGAAATGAAATATCGACAAAACGAAATACGAAAGTCGAAAAATCAAAAATCCTAAAATCGAAAACCAAAATTGAAAAAAACTCAAATACCTATCGAAAATTGGAAAATTCGAAAAATGGACATCGAAAATTCCAAATTTTGAAAATTTGCAAAATAAAAAAAATCGAAAAATCGAAATATCGCAAAACTCAAACTTAGAAATCGAAAAGGGAACAAAATAAATTGGAAATTCAGATATCGGAAATTCTAAAGTTCGATTAGTCAAATATTCGAAAAAACAAAAATCCGAGAAGATAGAAAAAATAGAAAAATCTTAGCGATAGTTAAAATATCGAAAACAGAATCGAAAATTGAAAAATACAAAAAACGAGGACTAGAGAAATCAAAAAATCGAAAAAATGAAAAAAATGGAAAATGAAGAATGGAAAAATTGAAAAATCGAAACATTGAAAATCGAAAAATTGAAATACAAGAATTTGAGACATCAATCAAAAGGTCCAGAAATCGAAAAGTCAATGAATTGAAAAACCGAAACATTGAGCACTAGAAAAATAAAAAATCGACAAGTAAAAAAATGAAAAATCGCAAAACTAAGAATGGAAAAATTAAAAATCGAAAAAGTAAAAAAATTCAAGTCTAAAAATTCAAGAATGTAAAAATTGAAAAATCGAAAATTCAAAAAATTAAAAATCGAAAATTTGAAAAGTCCAAAAATTGAAAAATTCAGAATTCGGATAAACGAAAATTCGAAAATTAAAAATCAAAAGACAAAAAAACCGAAAAACCAAAAATTTGTAAATCGAGATTTCGAAAAATCTAAAAATCAAAGAATCGAAATATCGACAAAACGAAGTACGAAAATCGAAAAATCAAAAATCATAAAATCTAAAATCGAAATTGAAAAAATTCAAATACCTATCAAAAATTCGAAAATTTGAAAAATCAAAAAATCGAAATATCGCAAAATTGAAACTCAGAAATCGAAAAGGAAACAAAATAAATTAAAAATTCAAATATCCGAAATTCGAAAGTTCGATTAGTCGAATATTCAAATATTCTAAAAAACGAAAATCCGAGAAATCGGAAAACCGAAAATTAGAAATAGAAAATCTAAAAATTGAAAAACGGAAAAATCGAAGATAGAAAAAATGGAAAAATCTTCGGGAAAGTCAAAATTTCGAAAATTGAAAAATAGAAAAATTGAGGACTAGAGAAATCAAAAAATGGAGAAATAAAAAAATGGAAAATCAAAAAACTGAAGAATGAAAAAATTGAAAATCGAAAGGTACAAAATTGGAACATTAGATCAAAAAACCGGAAAGTAAAAAAATCGAAAAATCTAAAAATTCAAGAATAGAAAAATTGAAAAACAGAAAATTCAAAAATTCAAAAATCTTAAATCGAGATTTAGAAAAATCTAAAAATCCAAGAATTGAAATATGGACAAAACGACATACGAAAGTCGAAAAATCAAAAATTCTAAAATCGAAAAATTGAAAATGATATAAATCAAATAATGAAAATATGAAAAATCGGAAATTCGAAAATTGAAAAGTCGAAAACTATAGAAATCGAAATATCGAAAAATTTAAAAATTCAAACATCGACAAATCGAAAAAGAAACAAAATAATTTGAAAATTCAAAAATCGAAAATTCGAAAGTTCAACTAGTCAAATATTCAAATATGTATTCGAAAAAAACGAAAATCCCAGAAATCGGAAAACCGAAAATTTGAAATCGAAAATCTAAAAACTGAAATACCGAAAAATCGAAGACAGAAAAAAATAGAAAAATCTTCGAGCAAGTCAAAGTATCAAAAACGGAAAAATCAAAAATGAAAAAAAAAATGAAGACTAGAGAAATCACAAAATCTTAAAATAAAAACATGAGAATCAAAACTGAAGAATGGAAAAATTGAAAATCGAAAACTACAAAATTTGAACATTAGATCGAAAAACCGGAAAGTAAAAAAATCGAAAATCTAAAATTCAGGAATCGAAAATCGAAAAACTGAAAATCAAAATTCGTAAATCGAGATTAAAAATACTAAAAATCCAAGAATCGAAATATAGACAAAACGAAATACGAAAGTCAAAAAATCAAAAATTCTAAAATCGAAAAAGGAAACTGAAAAAATTGAAACAGAAAATATAAAAATTGAAAAATTCAAACATGGATAAATCGAAAAGGAAACAAAATAAATTGAAAATTCGAAACTCGGATGAATGAAATATTCGAAAAACCGAAAAATCGAAAAATCCTCCAGAAAGTCTGAAAATCGAAAATTGAAAAATCGAGGCCTAGAGAAATCAAGAAATCGAAAGCAAAAATAAATCAAAAATTTGAACTGAAAACCTGGAAGTCGAGACATGGAAAATTCGAAAAATCGGAAAATTGACATACGAGAATTTGAAACATCAAAAGATCGAGAAATCGAAAAGTCGAGAGCCGAAAAATTGAAAAATTGAGCAAGCTAAAAATCGAGAAAACGAAAACTCAGAATCGAAAAATTGAAACTGAAGAATGGAAAAATTGCAAATCGAAAATTCAAAAAATCAAAAATTGAATATTCCAAAAATTGAAAATTTGAAAAACCAAAGAATTAAAAAATGGAAGCATCGAGAAATAAAAAATTCGTATATCGAGATTTCAAAAAATCGAAAAATACAAGAATCAAAATACATACAGACAGCACAAAATACGAAAGTCGGAATTAAAAATATTCAAATATCGCAAATTTAAAAATTCAAAAAAGGGATAAATCAAAAATTCGAAATTTTGAGTAATTGAAAAATCGAAAATGAAACGAAATAAATTGAAAACTCAAATATGGAATATTCGAACCTTCGATAAATCAAATATTCGAAAAACCGAAAATTTAAAAAACGAAATTTAGAAAAGCGAAAAATCCAAAAATTTAAATATGTATATACATATAGGAAAAACGAAATATTGAAACATCGAGAAATCCAGAAAACGAAAACTTGAGAAGAAGAGAAATCGACGAACCGAAAAATCTAAATATAAAATACATAGAAAAATTGAAAAATTAAAAAATGGAAAAATTCCCAAAAATGAAAATTAGAATAGACAAAACAATAAAAATCGTAAAATGAAAAAAATGGAAAATCGAAAAATGTAAATTGAATAAAACGGAAAAATTCAAACATCGAAATTTCGCAAAATCAAGAAATCGAAAAATTCATAGAACTGAAAAATCGAATTATTTTAAAACCGAAAAATTGGGAAATCGAAAAATCAAAGTGTTTCAATTTAAAAAATAAAATAAAATATCGGGAAACGGAGAAATCAAAAATTAAAAAAAAAATTTAACAAGAAAATTTCAAAACTCGAGAACTCGAAGAATCGAAAAATTGAATAATGTCAAAAATGAAATATCAAAAAATTGAATAGAATCGAAAAATTGAAAATCGAGAAACTGAAAAATTGGAAAATCGAGGAATTGAAAAATCGAAAAATCTTAAACTCAAAAAACTGAAACATCGAAAAATTGATAAATCAAAATTTGATTTTTTCCAAAAATCTGGATGTGAAAAATAAGTGGGAGGCTAACGTTCGGGAAATGAAAAATACGAAGAATACGCCAATTATTTATCAATACACTTACGAAACTCATGAGAAAGATACACATTTTTAGCTTGAACGGGAAAACTAATTTTCGTGCATTACGAATACATTTTTTTTATTGCAAGCCAAATTATTTAACGCATTTTGACAGACAGTTAAATTGACGTTCAGACACGCGGCTTTTAAGAGTTGATGACATTTTTCCAACCCGATTGTAAATTAGAACCTTGAACGCGTGCCATTTTTCAAACCAGCCTCCAATATTTTGTCAATTTTCCCGCCCACAAAAGGCCAATCAATGAACTCGTTACTTCAATAAAGTCATTCCCGGTGACCTTTTTACCTTTCGAACACAAAAAAAAAATCCAGGAGCTTTCCAACGTAAATTATGATAATCAAGCCCAAATGCCGTTCCAACGGTTATTGCTAACAGGTTATTTAAAATCGCTTTCGACCCGAAGATGCAAATCGCGTCGAACCAGGGTCACGTCCATAAACATTCGCTAACATTCCCAATGCCAAAATAATTTAAAAAATATTGCCAAACACACATTTCCAATTCAAATCAGTGCACCCATTGATGATCTAACTCCAACTTTCAAATTAACTAAGTAGAACATTGCGCCGAGAATTCATGCAAAGTTTCCGCACTCCTTATGCAACCACACTTCAAAAAAAAATAAATAATAATAATAAAAAAGAAATAAAATGAAACATTCCTCGTAGAAAATGCAGACCATTTTAATAATTTATGAGCGACATTCAATGCTGACACACACCCTCTTTTGCTAGTTCCTGAGCACTGAAACGGTATATTTTCCGGTAAATTCACACTCGACGAATTCCACTACACCACGATGGTAAATCGAGTGTAATTTCAGCGAGCTACTGAAAGTCCGGACTGTGATTATAAAGTGCGTTCACTTTTAATTGACCGGTTTAGCTAATCTCAAATTACGTTGCGTAAATCGAGAAAGGGCGGCTTTTCCCCGGATTTGTTGATGAAGCGATCCGGGTTGTTTGGATCGATGTTGATGGATGGACCCGATTGAGACGAAAGGGAAATTGTCGAGTGTAAGAATCGCTGAAGAGCAATTTGTGTAATTGGCGAAGAAAAGTCCGGTTGGAGTTCGATTCATGGGGCTGGTGATTGAGATAGATTGGGTTGATTAAGGGAGAAGTCGTGGAGAAAACGTCCAGTTTTTCAAATTATGAGACGCGAGAGAAAATACTCGTAATGTGTAACTCAGCGGAGCAAAACTGGTGTGAATGTTAATTTCGCTTTTATGTGCCGCTGGCAACGAGTGAATGTCTTGGAAGAAAATGCGATAAAACGTAACGCTTCTGGTAAAAAATTATTTTATGTACGTAACGATTGGATCGCGTTTTTGTAAGGAAATAACGTGGAACAGCATGTGGATTTTAATGTGATTACGATAGGTGTATCAAGTGCAACTATTTCGAAATATAATTGTAAATATTAAAAATTGGTCGAAGGTTATTTCGACAAAACTTCCTTCGTCACTGAAGTGCACTCTGACAAATTCCGCGTTTTAAAAAAAATATAACAATTGTTTGCGCTTTTTTTCGACATTTTAAGTTTACGTTTTTCAGGTTTTCAATATTCCTACTTTTACGTTTCACAATTTTTCGATTTGAGTATTAAATTTTCAAGTTTTAATTGTTCAATTTTTTGAATTTATAATTTTTTGTTTTTTCAACTTTAATTTTTTTCAGTTTTTCAAAATGCGATTTTCAGTTTTTTAATCTTTTTTATTTTTTCAATTTTTCGATTTTGAATTTTTCAATTTTTCCATTTGCAATTTTTCGTTTCAGTTTTTTATTTTCTTTATTTTTACAAATTTTCGATTTTTCAGTATTCCGATTTTATCACTATATTTTTGTGTTTTAAACTTTAATTTGTTCATCTTTTTTGTTTCTTCAATTTTCCGATGTTGCAATTTTTCGACTTAAAATCTCTCCAATGATCACTTTTTATTTTTACAATTTTTTGATTTTGAATTCTTCAATTTTCCGATTCTACAATTTTTCATTTCTTCAAATTTTCGTTTCAATTTTTTAATTTTCTTTATTTTTACAAACTTTCGATTTTTCAGGATTCCGGTTTTATCACTTTTTGTATTTTCAATTTTAATGTTTTTAATATTCCATTTCTTTACTTTTTCGATTTGCAATTTTTAGAAAAAGTTTACAGTTTTCAGGTTTTCAATTTTCCAACTTTCTGATTTTTCAATTTTTACGTTTTACAATTTTTCGATCTGAGTATTAAATTTTTCGAGTTTATAATTTTTGTGTTTTCAACTTTGATTTTTTCAGATTTTCAAATTGCCATTTTTAATTTTTTCATCTTTTTTGTTTCTTAAATTAATTTCGATTAAAAATTTCTCCAGTGATCATTTTTTATTTTTTCAATTTTTCGATTTTGAATTTTTCAGTCTTTCGATTCTTCAAATTTTCGATTTGGTTTTTATTGTCTTCATTCAATGTTCCGATTTTATAATTTTTTGTTCTTTCAATTTCAATTTTTTCAATTTTTCATTTCTCTAATTTTTCGAATTGCAATTTTTCGGTTTTTAAGTTTATATATTTCAGATTTTCAGTTTTCCAACTTTAGAATTTTTCAGTTTTTACGTCTTACAATTTTTTGATTTGAGTATTCAATTTTATTTAAATTGTTCAATTTTTCGAGTTTACAATTTTTGTTTTTTAAACTTTAAGTTTTTCATCTTTTTAGTTTCTTCAATTTTTCGATTTTGCGACTTTTCGATTTAAAATCTCTCCAATGATCAATTTTTATTTTACAATTTTTTGATTTTGAATTCTCCAATTTTCCGATTCTTCAATTTTTCATTTCTCCAAATTTTCGTTTCAGTTTTTTAATTTTCTTTATTTTTACAAATTTTCGATTTTTTAGTGTTCCGATATTATCACTTTTTGTATATTCAATTTCAATTTTTTCAATTTTTTGAATTGCAATTTCAGTTTTTCACCTTTTTTGTTTCCACAATTTTACGACATCCAACTTTTGGAGTTTTCATTTTACAATTTTTGTGATTTTCGATTTTCCAACTCTTGATGTTTTACTTTTTAGATTTTACAATTTTTCGACTTACAATTTCATGAGTTTTTAATTTTTCGATTTTTCAATGATTTTTTCAGTTTTTAAGTTTACATTTTTCAGGATTTCAATTTTCCAAATTTCGAATTTTTCATCTTTTTGTTTCTTTAATTTTTCGATTTAAAATTTATCCAGATTTAACTTTTCATTTTTTCGATTTTTCGATTTGAAAGTTTTCAATTTTTCGATATTTCAGTTTTTCATTACTTCAAATTTCCGATTTGCAATTTTTCGTTTCAGTTTTTTATTTTCTTTATTTTTACAAATTTTCGATTTTTCAGTGTTCAAATTTTATCATTTTTTGCTTTTTCAGTTTCAAATTTTCGATTTGCAATTTTTTGTTATATTTTCTTTATTTTTATAAATTTTCAATTTTTCAGTGATGGTTTTTTTCAGTTTCAATTTTTTCAATTTTTCATTTCAATTTTTACGAATTGCATTTTTTTGTTTCTTCATTTTACTTGGAGTTTTCGTTTTAAAATTTTTGAGTTTTTCGATTTTCCAACTTTTATGTGTTTTACTTTTTAGATTTTGCATTTTTTCGATTTGTACTTTCATGAGTTGTCAATTTTTCGGTTTTACAACATCTCATTTCTTCAATTTTTCGAGCTTTTAAGTAGACATTTTTCCAACTTCCGAATTTTTCAGTTTTTACGTTTTACAATTTTTGGGTTTGAGTATTCAAGTTTTAATTGTTCAATTTTTCGAATTTATAATTTTTTGTTTTTCAACTTCAAATTGCGATTTCGCATTTTTTTTTAACTTTTTTGTTTCTTCAATTTTGCGATTTTCCAATTTTTCGGTTGAAAATTTCTCCAGTTTTCACTTCTTATTTTTTCAATTTTTCGATTTTGAATTTTTCAATTTTTTGGATTTTTCAAAACTTTTTCATTACTTCAAATTTTCGATTTGCGATTTTTTGTTTTATTTTCTTTATTTTTACAAATTTTAGATTTTTCAGTGTTCTGATTTTATCATTTTTTGCTTTTTCAGTTCCAATTTTTCATTTCTTCAATTTTTCGAATTTTATTTTTTCCATTTTACGTTATGCAACTCTTGGAGTTCTCATTTTAAACTTTTTGAGTTTTTCGATTTTCCGACTTTTAGATGTTTTACTTCATAGATTTTACAATTTTAAGAGTATTGAGTTTTTCAATTTTTCGATTTTTCAATATTTCATATCTTCAGTTTTTCGATTTGCAATTTTTTGTTTCAGCTTTTAATTGTTTGGTGTTTCACTGTTCTAATTTTATAATTTTTCTTTTTTTTTAGTATGCCATTTTTCATTTTTTTTGATTTTTAAACTTTTCGCTTTTCAGTTTCTCGATTTTTGAATTTTTTCCTTTCTTCAAGTTTTGATTCGCAATTTTTCTAGTTTCTATTTTAAATATAATAAATAAATGTAATAATAATTACGATTTTGAAAATTTTTCACTTTTTCAATTTTACGATTATACGATTTTTCCGTTTTAATTAAAAACGGAAAAATGGGATTTTATAAGTTTCTATTTATTCTATTTTAGATTTTAATTTTTCGATTTTTCGATATTTAATTTTTCAATGTTTCAGTCCTTCAATGTTACAGCTTTGACGATTCTATAATTTTTCGATTTTACAATTTTTGGGTTTTCCAATTTTTCGATTCGATTCGTTTTTACTTCTTTCCAATTTTTCAATCCACAGAGTTTTTTCGATTTTCAAGTATCTCGATTTGCAATTTTTCGATTTTTCAACTTTTCGAATAAAAAAAAAATGTGAAAATGGAAAAATTGTACAACTGAAAAATCAAAAATGAAAAAACGAAAAAGTACAAAATGAAAACTTCGAAAAATTTGTGATATCAAAAAATTGTAAAATCGAAGAAAAAGGAAAAACCAAAAATTGTGGTATCAAGAAATTGCTCGAAGGTAAATAATCCAGATTTAAAAAAAAATGTAAGATTTGTTTTTGCGAATTTTACTGTTGACTTAGTTACGCTCAGGAGGTAAAACACGGACTCACACTTTGACATAATGGGACCCGATTTTCATACTCTTGAAGATCTCTAGGGTCACGTAAACACTGCCGCATACTTAATATTTTAACCACGTTGTATTTAACCCAAGAACTTTAACTCTCACTGTTTCTAGCGTTATCCTTATCACTCAACTAAGTGAAACCTGGCAAACGTAATGTAATCAGAACATTAAAACAATCCACGGCGGCTATTTTAAATTTAAAGTTAAAAATTAGCATTTTCGGCCACATCCATACCAAAAAATTTATTATCACCTTCAAACCTGACGCACACCATCGAACAAAAACCTCTAGTTTCCTCAAACATTTACCTTAACAATTCTCTAATTACCTCCGCCGCGCACTCGCGCGCTTTCATCAACCTTTTCCCCCTCGTCTTTTTTCATTGTCATCCGGAAACCCACATAACTTTCTCCACGACCACGTATCACTGTCGACTTTTATTAACCGACTCCGGCAATTAATCATTCTCTCCGGGTGCTCCAGCAGCCAAAGAAAGTCGAAACTTTACGGCACGCATTACGCAAACACCAGAGGCCGTGCAAATGTGTGTACTTAACCGGTTAACAGCGGCGACAAAAAACCGGGTATTGTCTTTTCAAGGATGGCAAAATCGCGGCGGGATCGTGTCGATACTGGCTTGCTTGCACAAGCGGGAAGGAAGTGGTTTATGCGCTGCCAAAGCTAACTCAAATGCTGATGGTAATTATAGCTTTATTGGACATCTGGACGGGCTTGGGTGTGTGGTGTTTGGGTTTTCAATGAGTTGGGTGCGTGTGTGGGATTAATTTTCGTTGAAAATAGATGCGTGGACGATACGGTGCATGAATTATGGGGGATAAGTGCTAAATGTTTAGGATGGTTAACGCCTCTGGAAATTTAGAGCGCTGATGGTTTTACGTGGACTAAATTAACAAAAAGTTGCCGCATTCTTGGGCGGTCAGTTAAGAGAATTCAAATAATTTGCATCGTTTTCGAGAAAGTGAAGAAGAATCAAAATTATACAATTTTTGAAAAGTTTAATAACCCCCTATTTTAAATAGATCTCAACTATTGAATAATCAAACAGACATTTCTGCACATACTAACTAAAGGTTAAATTTCAACTATTTATTTATTTACTTAAAAATTCAAGAATGTACGGGTAAACGCCTCCTGAAAAACTGTTAAATTGTCAAACAAATTTCTATTAATGGAAAGAATGAAAGCCAAAGAAACCAACAGAAAAGAAAAATTGGAGTCTACTACTTGGAACTCAAAATTCAGGCAGATAGGGATTAACGTTGATCGAAAAATTGTTAAATCGTCAACAAAATATCCGTTAATGACAAAAATACACAAAGTTTGTTTATCTGAAAGCCAAAGAAATCAGCAGAGCAGACAAATTAGAAACCATCATTTTGAACTCAAAATTCAAGCAGATCGGAGTAAACGTCTGTCGAAAAACTGTCAAATTGTCAACAAAATATCCGTTAATGACAAGAGTACAGTCAATATGTTTACCTGAAAGCCTAAGAAAGTAACAGAAAATAAAAATTAGGAACTACGATTCGGAATTCAAAATTCAAGTAGATAGGGGTAAAAGTCGTTCGAAAAACTGTTAAATTGTCAACAAAATATCCGTTAAAGACAAGAATATACTAAGTATGTTTACCTGAAAGCCAAAGAAAGCAAGAATAAAGAAAAATCACAAACTACCACATGGAACTCAAAATTCAAGCAAATGAGGTTTAAGGTCGATCGAAAAATTGTTGAATGGTCAACAAAATATCCGTTAATGACAAAAATACACAAAGTTTGTTTATCTGAAAGCCAAAGAAACTGGCAGAAAAGATAAATTAGAAAATATCACTTTTAACTCAAAATTCAAGCAGATCGGAGTAAACGTCTGTCGAAAAACTGTCAAATTGTCAAATTATCCGTTAAAGACAAAAGTACAGTCAGTATGTTTACCTGAAAGCCTAAGAAAATAACGGAAAAGAAAAATTAGAAACTACGATTCTGAATTCAAAATTCAAGTAGATAAGGGTAAAACTCGTTCGAAAAACTATTAAATTGTTAACAAAATATTCGTTAATGACAAGAATAAACTAAGTATGTTTACCTGAAAGCCAAAGAAACAAGCAGTAAAGAAAAATCAAAAACTACCACTTCGAACTCAAAATTCAAGAAAATGAGGATAAATGTCGATCGAAAAATTGTTAAATGGTCAACAAAACATACGTTAATGACAAAAATACACTAAGTTTGTTTATTGAAGCCAAAAAAAACTGGAAAAAGATAAATTAGAAAATATCCTTTTAACTCAAAATTCAAGCAGATCGGAGTAAACGTCTGTCGAAAAACTGTCAAATTGTCAAAATTTCGTTAAAAACAAAAGTACAGTCATAGTTTTTCCCGAAAACCTAGAAAATAAGGAAAAAGAAAAAATTGAAATACGATTTGAATTAAAATTAAGTAGATAAGGGGAAAACTGTTCGAAAAATATTTAAAATTTTTAACAAAATTTTCGTTAATGAAAGAATAAATAAGTATGTTTACCCGAAAGCCAAAAAAAAAGCAGTAAAAAAAAATCAAAAATAACTTGAAAATCAAAATTCAAAAAAA